>OY856411.1:1022583010-1023783010 GCA_963693085.1 Alisma plantago-aquatica | reverse complement strand
GTGTGGCCGTAGTGCACTGCGAGTCTCTATGCAGAGTACACTGCATAGATCAGGGCATAAGCTAAAATATGATCATATAGGTTCACAGAGTTCCTTATAAATGAAAGAGTTAAGGAAGACTAGAGCATAGTCTTCTAGTAGTTATTCTTTGGATGCAATATTTACATTCTTTGTTATTTCAATTATATTGTTTTAGAACTTCTCAGTGTAGTATTTATTGTTGTTAAATTTCATAACGTTTATTCAAAGTTAGGTATGTAATCACATTAGTGCCTTAGACTGTTTCTTTGAAGTACTCAATCACTGAGCGAGTAGGCTCACCCCTCTACTCAAACATTTTAGGGTTAACCGTGTGGACTTGAAGATGGTCAGAGCATCAGTGTAGATCTGCTATAAGAGTTAAGTACAAGATTAGTTGAGTCAGTCGGTCCTTGTCACTCTAGGTCCTCAGTAAGAGATAAGAGAGAGAGTTGTAATTACAATGTGTAATATTGTTCCTCTTTTGATATGTATGCTAATTAGCAAGTTTTATGTGCATAAGGTGTGAGAGACATCATGAATGTTTATACATGTACCTTTACTATTGAAGTCTGATTAGTAAAAGAAATGTTCAGATTCCTTTGTTAAGATGTTATGTGGTTCAATGCGGGGAAACAAGAGTTTTAAAGAAAAGAAAGAAAAGTTAAGGGTGTTCTTTGTGTTACATATAAGTCCTATCTTATGCCCTAATCTCATGATTTGAGGAAATTGTGAGATCGGGGTGTAACACTAGAGGTACTTATGCGAAGGAAATCTGGCTCTTTCTCGATCGACAAATTCGTCAATCGATATCTATTCTGGATCCAGATAGTTCACGCATGTATAAGCACATCTAGCGTCAGATTTACACTTATAACCGACCTTATAGCGTTTTCGGTCGACAAATTTGTCGACCGATTAGGAGTCAGTTTTCATGTGTATAAGTAACTTTTAGGGTCGGTATTTTCTTAATAACCGACCTTAGAAGTCAATTCGGTCGACAATATTGTCGACTGAAACATATCGGTCGACGAATTCGTCGATCGATATCTATTCTGGATCCAGATAGTTCACGCATGTATAAGCACATCTAGCGTCGGATTTGCACTTATAACCGACCTTATAGCATTTTTGGTCGACAAATTTGTTGACCGATAAGGAGTCAGTTTTCATGTGTATAAGTAACTTTTAGGGTTGGTATTTTCTTAATAAACGACCTTAGAAGTCAATTTGGTCGACAATATTGTCGACCGAAACATATCGGTCGACGAATTCGTCGACCGATATCTATTCTGGATCCAGATAGTTCATGCATGTATAAGCACATCTAGCGTCGGATTTGGACTTATAACTGACCTTATAGCATTTTCGGTCGACAAATTTGTCGACCGATAAGGAGTCAGTTTTCATGTGTATAAGTAACTTTTAGGGTCGGTATTTTCTTAATAACCGACCTTAGAAGTCCATTCGGTCGACAATATTTTCGACCGAGGAATGACTAGAAAAGCCAACCGTCATAACGGCTAAAAAAATCAACCGTTGTAACGGCTAAAAAAATCAACCGTCGTAACGGCTAGAATTTCAACCGTTAACGGCTATAAATACGACCGTTGACCGTCGTAACAGCTATATTTTCGATCGACCGTTGGCCGACCGATAGACGACCGTTGCGGCCGTCGGTCGAAAAATTGTCGACTGAAATTGGCTCTGTTTTGCTACAAATAGCACCTAAAACGATCCATTTCTTCACACCTTCACATTCTCACTTCTCTAGCTCCTCTCTAGTGTATTCTTGTGAAAATCTTCAGCTTCTCTACATCCAATTCTTGCTTGCTATTTCTCCATTTCAAAGCAACGAAATGGCTTCCTCATCAACGCGTGGAAAGAAGCAAGTTGCAGGTAGGAAAGGAAGGACGGTTGATCCGCTGCCGTTCATCAACGACGTCCCCTTCAAAGACGCAGCTGCAGGAGACCGCTACCTCATGCTCTCCTCAAAGCCTCCTCTTCCACGACGGCCAATCGACGTCATGGACTTCCAGAACATTGTCGATTTGGAGGAACTCTTTAAGGTGCAACATTTGACGGATTTTCTGATCCCCTCCTTCCATTCCTACTCCTCCAAAGCAGTTAATGAATTCTATGCCAATTTAACCCCACATCCTGACCATGATTCCTTCTCCTCTATGGTTGGTGGGTATCGATTCTATTTTACTGAGGAGGGTATTCTTGATATGCTTGACATAAACATAGAAGAATATAAAGATTTTGTTGATCTCACCAGAGGAAATCCACTCAACAAACTCTCCCAAGATGACACTACAACTAGCCTTAGTGATGTCAAAAAAGCCATCTTTCAATCAAATACGACTTGCCATGAAGATAGGGGTACCTATTATGCCATAAATTTAAAACCTGAAGCTAGGATCATAAATCTCATTGTTGCCACAAATATCCATCCTAGAGCAAACAAATCTGAAGTACCCACCTTTCGTATGTGCCTTATCTATGCCATTCTCAAAGGTATTCCCATAAACTTTATTCGTATCATCCTTAAGAATATGTTTGAGTTTTCTGGCAATCCACCTTATGCTGACTTTGTATGCCAAATCACTCAACATTTTCTTAAGAAAAATATTGAGGACGACTTAGGTTACACATGGGATAGAAAACCCCAAAAGATAAGTAAAAATATGATGGAAAAGATGGGAATCGACTTTGGCCACAAAAGGGCTAGGACTGAAGGGGAGACATCCACCCAAGACATACCTCCACCACCTCCTCCTACCAACCTACCCCATGATCCTATTACAAACACTTTGACATACATTGTTGGATCCCAATATCACCTAAGTAGGCAATTGGATTATAATCACCATGGCATGACTTATTTAAACCAAAGGATGCAAGCTCTCTCTCCTAACCAACCTGATGAATATCCCTATTCCCTTAATCTTGGCATGATAAATCCATACAATCCTTCCTACAACTACTATAAAATTCCACCTCCACCATCTCCTGATCTCACACATACTCAGTTTTCCCCAATTCAACTTCAAGACATTGCTGCCAACTTTCGCTTTGATCGTGTTCCCACCTTCTTGGAGGCTTATGCCTTAACCAAGACAGGTGCCTTGGAGTGGCAGACACTGGTCAAATATTATGGAGCTGAGCCCTTTCTTGGAAAAGATCCAGACATTGTTGTAATCCTTCGGTCTTTTCAGTGAGATTATGAGATATGTTTGTAATGATTGTAATGGATATCTTTTTATAAAGCAAGTATGTCATGCTTCATCTTATAAAGTGTATGGGCATTAAATTGTTATGAATAAAAGTGTTTTCCATGGCTTCATTTGGACATATACATGTTATATAAGAATATTGTTATTTCAAATGATTGAAAAATAAATTATGGCTAAATTTGACAAAGCATCACTTGGTTAATATCATACACACACTTGGTACTTAATTTAAAACATTGAAACAGGGTTAATCTCGGTCGAAAATATTATCGACCGAGACAAATTCGGTCGACAATATTGTCGACCGAGGATGACTTTAGGGTCAGTTTTTTCCTTATAACCGACCCTAGAGCTCTTTCGTTCGACAAATAGTCGACCGACTGAATTTTTTAATAGAGTTTAGTACTTTTCAAAATGTTATAAAGCATTGGGATCTCAATCTTTTGTCTCATTGTTGGGAATTCACATCCCTCAATACCACCATCATCACATTTGCTGATTCTGGGTATTCAAATCCTTAGTTCATCACTAAACATGGTTATCACTTATCAGGTAACTATTACCTTCAGGTCATTTGACCAAGGTATTCAGGATATTTGTTACACAATCATCTCAATTTCATATCAACCATATCAATATCATGCAATACAAAAATAACATCTCTATTCCCTCATTAGGGTTAGAGTTTCCCATCTTTATCAATTAGGGTTCACATATCATCATCCCATATTGAAATTTCACATAACATTATCCCATATTAGGGTTTTTACACAACACCACCCTATATTAAGGTTTCACATAACATTTCCATATTAGGGTTTCACAAAACATCATTCCATATAAGGGTTTCACATAACATTATCCCATATTAGGGTTTCATACGACATCACCATATATTAAAGTTTCACATAACATAATTATTAAGGTTGTGGAAGCACTTTAGAGCTCCTCGGTCGACGAATTTGTCGATCGAGACCCCTTATAGGGTCGGTTATTAGAAAAACCGACCCTAGAGGTGCTTCTAAGAAAGAAATCTGGCTTCATTCGGTCGACAAATTTGTCGACCGACACACATTCGGTCGACGAATTTGTCGACCGAATGAAGCCAGATTTCTTTCTTAGAAGCACCTCTAGGGTCGGTTTTTCTAATAACCGACCCTATAGGTTGTCTCGATCGACAATATTGTTGACCGACAATATCCAGTTTAGTTTTTCACACATGTATAAGCACCTTTAGGGTCAGTTATACGAAAAAACCGACCCTAGAGGTCCTTGTACGAAGGAAATTTTGCTCTTGTTCGATCGACAAATCGTTGACCGAAACGAGCCAGATTTCTTTGTATTAGCACTTGTAGCGTTGGTTTTATCAAATAACCGACCCTATAGGTCTTTTCGGTCGACAAATTCGTCGACCGAGTTTGCGTTTGATTTATATTAAACATGTATAAGCACCTTTAGGGTCGGTTATATGAAAAAACCGACCCTAGAGGTGCTTGTACGAAGGAAATTTTGCTCCTGTTTGGTCGACAAATCGTCGACCGAAACGAGCCAGATTTCTTCGTATTAGCACTTGTAGCGTCAGTTTTATCAAATAACCGACCCTATAGGTCTTTTCAGTCAACAAATTCATCGACCGAGTTTGCATTTGATTTATATTAAACAACCCGACACGGGCACCGTTTATCTGTAGAGTCGGTGTTTGGTTGTTAACCGATGCTACAGTTTTTCGTTCTGTGCAAAAAGCCAAAATTTTAGACTGTCTTTCCCCCGCGAAACCCTTTTCTCTTTTCTAACCTCTCTCCCGCGGCGCCGCGAAACCCCTTTTCACTTTGTCATTCCGCTGTTGCCGCGAACGTTTCTCCATAAAGCCGTTGCCGCGTCTCCACGCCGCCAAAAGGATCATGAAGCTCGTCGTCGCCACGAAGAGGATCGTGAAGCTCGTCGTCGCCGCCTTCCACTCTTCCTCCATGAAGCCCGTCGTTGCCGTGAAGCTCGTCGTCTCCGCCTTCCACTCTTCCACGAAGGTCGCCGCCTCTCCGTGAAGTTCGTCTCTTCCTCCATGAAGCTCGCTGCCATTTCCAAGTAAGTTTGAGCTTCCTTCGTTCCTTGTTCCCCTTCATTCCCGCCCGCCGCCATTGCTGCTTCCAGGTCCATCTCGGTCGACAATTAGTCGACCGAGAGACCACCTGCGCACAGCGTCCAGGTCCACTCTCGGTCGACAAATTGTCGACCGAGAGTGGACCTGGACGCTGTGCGCAGGTGGTCTCTCGGTCGACTAATTTCGACCGAGATGGACCTAGAACTTATTTATGTTGGAGCTATAAATGTTTTAATCATATTTGCTGTAATGTTCACAAATAGTTCTGAATATTATAATGATTTCAATCTTTGGACTGTTGGAAACGGCCTTACTTTGCTAATTTGTACAAGTATTTTCCATTTTATATGATTTGATAACCCAATAATAAAAACATGCATGTCTTTTTTCATATGTAATCATTATATAAATTTTAGAAATTAATACTAGATTAGACATGTGTACTCCTACATTGACACTTTAGGGTTGATGCATGATGTTTAACTTAATATATAAATATGAAAATAATGCATTTATATATTAACTTAGAAACCCGTTCAAAATTTACTCATTATGAGTAAACTTTGGATAGTCCCCGGTTTGGGACTGTTTTTGGATATTTTAATATCACTTAGGATGTACCTGTATAATGTATGTTTAGTTTTGTAGATTATTTCAGTAGGATTTCTCCATTTGTTCTCTGGGTACATATGTGAGTGGTTATTTGCCATTTACATCGGTGTACTTGGAGAACTTAGGGGAAATGCTGCTGAAATTTTCTTCAAAACTAAACATACATTATACAGTTACTAGTGAGATTAAATATTCAAAAATGGGATAGGTGGTACATTTTCTATCAATAAAAACTTACAGATTATTATAGTATCAATATTAAATTGTTAGTTTTATAATTAATTTTAATGTGATATAGAAAATGGATCGAAGTTGGATGTCTATCAAGAACCGTTGCAGTCCAGAGTTTGCCAAAGGTCTTGATGAATTTATCAGATTTGTTGAGGAACATAGGAAACTACCTACATATAGGCTATATTGTCCATGTAGAAATTGTTGTAACAATTTGAAAGTTGATACTGGTGAGGAAATTAAGAATCATGTCATATGCAATGGGATCATACAGGGTTATAATGAATGGTATTGGCATGGAGAGAAATTGAATTATGGAGCAGAAAATGTCGATACTAATAGTTGTGGCATAGAAGATATAGATAATGATGATAATGTTAATGATGAACCGATTCAAGATGACCAGATTCATGATGATATGATTGATGAGATGCTACGTAGTTGTCGGGACAATGTCATTGATCCACCTTCTTTATTTGCAAACATTGTCCATGATGCTGAAAAACCATTATATAAGGGTTGTACTAAGTTCATGAGGTTGAGTGTTGTGATGTGATTATACACTCTTAAAGCTCAAAACTGGTGGAGCGATAAGAGTTTCACTTCACTGTTGTCTTTGTTAAAGGAAATTCTTCCTGAAGGCAACGAGCTTCCAATTTCAACATATCAAGCAAAGAAAATAATGTGCCCAATGGGAATGGAGGCTAAGAAGATTCATGCATGTCCAAATGATTGTGTGTTATTTCAGCAGGACTATAGTAATTTGATAAATTATCCAAAATGTGGTGCGTCAAGGTATAAGATTACAAATTCAGCTAAGGCTAAAAATGGCTCTCCTGCCAAGGTGATGTGATATCTACCAATAATACCACGATTTCAACGCTTATTTGCTATACAGAAGATGCGCAAAATTTGTCTTGGCATGGGGAGTTAAAGGTCAATGATGATGGCGTCCTACGACATGCATCTGATTCACCACAATGGAAGAAAATTGATTTATTATACCCTCAATTTGGTAAAGAACCAAGAAACCTAAGACTTGGACTCTGTACAGATGGAATGAATCCCTATGGTACATTAAGCAGCCAACATAGCACGTGGCCTGTTATGATTGTTATATACAATCTTCCTCCTTGGTTGTGTATGAAAAATAAGTATGTGATGTTGTCAACATTGATATCAGGGCCCAAGCAACCTGGAAATGATATTGATGTTTACCTTCAACCTCTAATTGATGACCTAATGAAACTATGGGAAGAAGGTATTATGACATATGATGCTTCACGTAAAGAGATCTTCAGTTTGCGTGCTATGTTATTTTGCACGATTAATGACTTTCCAGCTTATGGAAATTTGTCTGGATATAGCATAAAAGGATACAAAGCATGTCCTGTTTGTGAGGAAAATACTGATTCAATCAGACTGAAACATGGTGGTAAAATCGTATATCTTGGTCATCGGAGATTTCTCCCACCAGTGCATCCTTATCGAAGGCAACGCAAAACCTTTAATGGGTCAACTAAGGAACGAAGTGCTCCTAAACCTATACCAGGACATGTTGTATATGATAGGGTGAAACATATTGTTAATGAATTTTGAAAGAGTTCAAGTAGTCATACACTCGCATGTGACAAATCTCTATACAAGAAGAGGTCAATATTCTGGGATCTTCCTTATTGGAGATCTTTGGCAATTAGACACTGCATTGACGTCATGCATGTTGAAAAAAATATTTGTGATAGCATCATCGGTACGCTATTGAACATACCAGGAAAGACTAAAGATGGCATCAAATCTAGAAAAGATTTAGAATTAATGGGTATTAGAAAAGAATTATCAGTGGAGATCAGGGGTCGCCGCACATATTTGCCACCGGCTTGTTACACTTTGTCAAAGAAAGAGAAAAAGACTTTCTGTGAGTGCTTGTATAATATTAAGGTTCCACAAGGATACTCTTCTAATATTCGTAGATTGGTATCAATGAAGGATCTAAAACTGATAGGTCTCAAATCTCACGATTGTCACACCTTAATGCAACAAATTTTACATGTGGCTATTCGATATATATTGCTGAAGCATGTAAGGTTTGCAATCACAAGACTCTGTTTCTTCTTCAATGAAATATGCAACAAAGTGATACATCCTGATACTCTCAATAAATTACAGAAAGATGTAATTGTTACCATGTGTCAGCTTGAAATGTACTTTCCTCCTTCATTTTTTGATATCATGGTTCATCTTATAGTACATATTACAAGGGAGGTGAAGATGTTGGGTCCAATTTTCTTACACTGGATGTATCCATTTGAACGCTACATGAGTGTTTTTAAAGGTGATGTTCGGAATCGTTATCGTCCTGAAGGGAGTATTGTTGAGGGTTACGTGGCTAGGGAGGTGATGGACTTTTGTAATGATTTTTTGAATTGCAATGAAACTTGTAGCGATCAAAAAAATTCCCATCACACTGGATCTTATTGTGGCAAAGGAACTCTGGGAGGACGAGTGAAAGGAATCAGTCGTGAGTTGTGGGAACAAGCGCATTTGTATATTTTACACAACATCGATGAAGTTAGTAGCTACATCACGGAACACAATGATCTTATCAAGAGAAATCATCCACGATCCAGTTCAATGTGGCTTGCAAGAGAGCATAATCGAACATTTATTAGGTGGTTTGAAGAGAAAGTATTTAATCAACTATCTGAATCACCAAATAATGTTGCTGAGAACATAAAATGGCTCGCCTTTAAGCCAAAAATGGATGTCATGTCATATGAAGGGTATGACATTAACGGATTTTCATACTACACAAAGCGTCAAGATGAAAGTAGTATAGTTCAAAATAGTGGGGTCACTGTTAAAGCTTGTTCATTGTATTTTGCTAGTGCCAAAGATAAAAGACCACATGAAGTTGAGATGTCATATTACGGCATCATTGAGGACATATGGGAAATGGACTATACAAATTTTCGAGTTCCTATATTTAGGTGTAATTGGGCTGACAACAATAAAGGAGTTTTAGTGGATGAGTTGGGTTTCAAATTGGTGAATTTTGAAAAGATTGGTTTCAAAGATGAGCCATTCATCATGGCAAACCAAGCAAAACAAGTATTCTATATTGATGACCCGGCAAATAAAAATTGGTCTGTCGTTCTTAATGGAAAAAGACAGTTTACTGTAGATCCTATAAATGAAGAAGAATACTACGAAAAGTATGATGATTCCAGTCCATTCTCAGTTGGTTTGCCAAGTGTAAATGTTGAAGATAACACCGATGAATATTATAAACATCAAGACCATGCTGAAGGAATGTTCCTTGACTAACAACTCAACCAATACTAAAGGCATGTATTCTTTGAATTATTTATTTTATTATCATGTATACCTTATCACTTGTGCTTTTATTATCACTTATTTTTTTTATCATGTATACTTGCAGGTTCTAAAATGGCAAGTGAAGACGAACATTTTGAGCATGAGCACCATGAAGATGAACATTCTGAGCATGAGCACCATGAGGATGCTAGTGGTGATGCTAAGAACTATAGAGGTCCTACATTGATGCGTAGGCTGCAGGAGCTCAGGGCTAAAGGGGATAAATTGCCAGTCCAGTTTGATATGACAGGAGCACCTGTTGGGGAACATGCTAGTGCTTTCAAGCATTACGTAGGGGCGACCGCGCGCACTAAGGTGCCAATAGATATAGAAAATTGGCATGATGTTCCTAATGCCAAAAAAGAACTCATATGGAAAGATATATCTGTGAGTGGAAGTGATATGTTTTTTATCTATTGATTCTAATTTAGTTTGCTTGGAATTAATTCCTTTTCAAAACAACATTATTAATTGCTTCTTTTGTATGTATAGGGTGTTTTTCATCTAAATGAAAAAGATCACAAGAAAAGAGTGCTACAACGTTGTGGTGTATGATGGAGGGGTTTTAAGACATATCTTGTAAGGGAATTTATAAATAATCCTAAACAAAAGAAGAAAGCTACAGATGCATATATTTTTATTGATCTTGAGGTGTGGGAAAGATTTGTTGCAGCTAGGAGATCGAAAGAGTTTCAGGTAATAAAGATTGTGATGTATTGTATAAATATTTAATTTTATACAATTAGGGAGGTGAATCTTTTTATACATGTTTGCCAAGTCTAAATTGCAATACCTCATTTTAAATGATCAGGCTATTCACCAGGCTCAAAAGGAAAGACGGGCTAAAAATGTGCATGACCATCACTTGGGGCCCGGTGGTTATGCCTTCCGCCGCCAACTACAAGAGAATCAATCATCTTCTGGAGAAGAATCCAGTACAACTCAAGTTGAGCGACCACCCTGACACATGACATGGATTGATGCTAGAAAGAATCGAGCCGGTGAAATTGTCAACCCTGCAACTAAGGAGGTGGCACAAAAGATGGTAGGTTTATCCCAACTAAGTAAAGAGTAACTTCCACAAACTTAGATTTATTTATATCTAATTGATATTGTGGTTTAATATTTTTATTAACTATGAATAGATTGATCTCCACGAGCAAAGGAAGGAAGGAAAGTTCATCCCAACTGGCTACATGGATGAACTAGTAGTTGCTCTTGGTACGAAGGAGCATCCTGACCGTGTTAGGGGATTAGGAGCTGGCATAGGATTCAAGTCTTATTTTGGCCCTTCGCAATCTAAAAGAGGTCGTGCAGGAGGTCTTACACAAGAGGATGTTGAAGCATTAGTAGCACAGAAAGTAAAAGAAATAATGTCTTCATATCAGCATACTCAACCTTCTCAACCTATTCATACTGCACGTCTCTCAAGTGATGAGGTACAAGCCCATGCTACAGTTGTAGAAGGTCATGGGAGCACTCCCGATGAACCACCACAACAATCTGCAGTAAGTTTTTGTTCTATATGTTGTGTTATTAGTATGATAAATATATGATAATATATAGTTGTAACATGTATCTGTTCTAATATTTCTTATATAACTTATATTATTTCAATCTAGGTTGGTATGAACTGTAAACTTGTAGTGGAGGTTCCAGAATATAATGTTGTGGCAGCGGGCAAAGTGTACAACATTGATGGTACATTGCATTGCCAACAAATTACTGATGACATCTGCCGTGTGTCCATCCATCTTGTGTATGACGGAATGGGGGACAAACCACTACCCATACCTAATCCCGAATATAGTACAGTTGAAGAAGCTGAGGGTGCTATGGTGGGTTGGCCTAGACACTTGGTTATCAATGACAAGGTATACCTTATTTCTACCATATTTTTCATATTTGACTGCATATATGAACTCATGTAATATAAGTATGTAATTTAATTAACAGGTTTGTAAACTAAAAAGTAAAACTTCTGCTAGTCGTCCTCCTATGCCCAAGCCATCTTTCATTCCCGAAACTACATTTGACGAATTGGGAAGCAAATCTAAATGTTTGTGTCGATACTTAGCTAACCAAAGATCGGGATCAAATATGATGGTCAAGTTAACAGAAGATGCAGTTGGGAGGGACTTTGAGAATTTTATTTTTCTTAACGATATTATAGAGTTGTTCTGGTATGATTGGCTGAACACTTCGATAATAGAAGTATGGATAAGGTAAGGATCTATCAATATATATAGAAAATTCCAATACAAATTTTTAGCTTATTTTTACATATGAAAATAATTACAAATGTTTAACAGCCATTTATATACCGAGGTCACCAACTTTGATATAAAGAATATTGCATTCTTAGTTCCTTCGGTCACTAGTCAGGTGGAGACAAATAATATTGAGGAAGTGAATGAGTACTTCTCTGATGCATTCAAATATTTTGCTAGTGAGGGGAAGGAAATTATCCTAATTCCTTTTAATGTCCAGTAAGTATTATTATTCAATATAATTTTAATAATGAATGAAACTATTTATTTTAATGTTTGTTTTATTCTTACTCAGAGCTAGACATTGGGAATTACTGGTGATTGTCCCAAAATTGATGACTCTTTATTATCTTGACCCAATGGGTAAAACAACAAGGAGTCACAAACTGAAATTGTCAGCTATGGAGTAAGCATAAATTTAATCAATTGCTTCAACATGATATTTTATTTAGAATTTCTATTTTACCAACTATCGTTTAATTGATAGGGGTATAAAGGCTTTTTGTGAAGCTGGAGGACAAATACCCACAAAATTAAAGACATTGACTTTGAAAAATGTCAAGGTAGCTACTTTGACAACTGCTTAGTCTTATATGTATTAATTTTTCAATTCTAATATGTCAACTCTTATAGTCTTATCTCAACTGTTATAGTAGTTTACTAACATTAAGTATAATTCATTATTTGTAGTGTCCTATGCAAAATAATGACTGGGCTTGTGGCTACTATGTAATGAAATACATGCAAGCTATTGTCAAACAAGCATCACATGACATTCAGACTATAAGTCAGGTAATAAATAATAACATCATAAATTTACAAGTGATTGTAGTCATTTTTATAAAATATTAGCATGTGCATTTTCTATTACAGATCTTTACAACTCAGCCTTACACACATGTGGACTTGAATGAATTCCGAGAAGAGTGGTCAGAGTGTTTTATAAGTGAAGTCGAAATAGCATTGGTTTAAATATGTCGGCTCCATTTATGTATGTGGTTTGAGTACGTACTCTTTCATATTTTTACTTTTGTAATATGTCATCTCAGACTTGCACTCTATCATTTTGTAAATTATGATATTTATTATCATTTTTGTTATGAATGTGTGGTTTTGAATGGTGACGGTTGAGCATCAATGCTCCCCTCTCCCAGAATATATGAATCTTGTTGTTCTTCTGTTCTATATCAATTTCTGCAGAAATTTTTTTAAAAAAAATTGTAACTTCTAGCGTCAGTTTTTTAAATAACCAACCCTATAGATTGAATTCATTATACACTCTTCGGTCGAAAAATTTTCGACCGAAATAGAACTTTTAACGTCAGTTTTTGTAAAAAACGGAGTCTACATGTCCTCTATAAGGTCGGTTTTTTGAAAAAACTGACCCTAAAGATTGAATAAAACATTTCAGTGTAAGACTCGGTCGACAAACTTCTCGACCGAAATACTATCGGTCGAGAAGTTTGTCGACCGAGTCTTACACTGAAATGTTTTATTCAATTTTTAGGGTCGGTTTTCTCATAAAACCGACCTTATAGAGAGTTTTCGGTCGAGACCAAAATATTTTCGGTCGACAATTTTCTCGACCGAGAGTTACCACTGAAATGGTATTCAATCTTTAGGGTCAGTTTTTATGAAATAACCGACCTTATAGGCTCCTTTTTTTCTCGCCTAGGTCAGAATTTTTACAACCTCTTGCGTCGGTGTTTACTCTGTAAGGTTGGTTTTATTTGGTTAAATAATCTGATGCTATAGACCAAATTCTGTAGCGACGCCCACCTAGGCGTCGGTTAAAAAGTGACGCTGCAGGCTTTAAAAAATCGACACTACAAACCATTTCTGTACTAGTGATGATGTAAATCCATTAGAATCATGTTATAAATCACTTGTAATGATTGTATGACTTGTCATTAAGCTTAGAAAAAAATCAGGAGCACTTAGATCGAATGTTAGATCACTTTAGATGCAACTTTGAAAATTGATTACAGGCACTTTGTCGGTCGAGTTTCCCAACTTGAAAACTCGGCCGATCATCCTTGATCAATTTTCTACATATTGCATCGGTCGAGTTGTGTTTACACAGAACTCGACCGATCAAGTAACTGACCATTTTGATTCCTAATGGTCGGTCGAGTTTTGTCAGGACAAACTCAACCGATCATTTGAGTATCGACCTTGTCGTTTACTTGATCGGTCGAGTTACCCTTATAGAAACTCGACCGATTGCACTGTACGGAAAAGTGTAGAAAAGTGCTTCTAGCCGTTGTGGAGTTGCAACAAGTGAACATATATTCGTTACAAGCCACAAAATGGCTAGTTTTCGTTCACAAGTGTTCCCAAAGGCTAAGAGGCATCCCCAACTATAAATATGACCCCTTGGGCTTCATTCCAAGGTTGAGCATTCGTTGCAAACTCTATGTGAGGTTCCTATTCTATAGCTGAGTGCTTCCTATAGTCTCATCTCTCTCTCTAAGCTTAATCACTTACTACATCCATTAGAGTGAGTAGGAAATATGTAAGAGAGCTAGTCCTACATGTATATCTTGTGAGGCTCTCACTTCCACCACCTCTCCATCTCTCATTTCAATCATAAAGATGAAGGTTCTCTCTCTTGTCTAAGAGAGGTGAAGAAGAATAAGGGAAGGCATCCCTTGGTGAAGATCAAGGCTGAAGACTTGGAGCTAGAGTGGGTAAGCCCTTGGTGAAGGCAGAAGATTCCTTGCTCAAGTGGGTAAGTCCTTGGTTGAAGCTTCTCCGAGTGAAGGTGAAGCCAAAGGCGGTAGATCCAAGAAGAGTGGGTAATTACTACAAGGTTGAAGACTTGTGCAAGAGTAGGTAAGTACTTGGAAGAAGGTGGAAGACTCCTTGCAAAGTGGGTAAGTCCTTGGTAAGGTTGAAGACTCTTTGTATTGGATAGGTAAGTCCTTTGGTTTGTCATGTATTGTATGTCTTATGAATGAATATAAGAGTGCAATAGTTTAGAAGTCCTAGAGGTTGACCTCTCTAGGCAAGTGGACTGACACACTTCTAGTTTGATGTGTGGAACCACTCTAAATAGCTTGTCTCTTTGTGTATGTTCAATCTCTCTCATCCTTGCTATGCATGTTTTACTAACACTCAAATTACCTATTTAGAAACCTTATCTTGTCATATATATTGAAGGTTTAATGAGTTTTGTTTAAGTGCTTTCAACTCTATTCACCCCCCCCCCTCTAGAGCATCTAATCACCCATCTAGGATCCAACAGAAATTTAGTATCTGCTTCCAGACTAGACAAATTAAACTATGGTTTCTTTCTTCAAAGTGGAAAATTGTCATTGTATAAAAACTCCAATTTGATTGGTACTTGTGTTTTAATAAATGATCTTTATCAAGTTCAACTAAGCCTTAATTTTGAGCAATCTTTTACAGTCCAGCATAATATTATTGGTAATAAATGCACATTGTTAGATGAGAAATCATCACTTCTTTGGCATAGAAGGTTGGGACACATTTCCAAAGAAAGGATCCAAAGATTAGTGAAGGAGGGCATTTTAGGGCCTTTAGACTTTATTGATTTTGGGTCATGTGTTGAATGCATAAAAGCTAAGCAAACCAACACTTCTAAGAAGGGAGCCAAGAGGAGTAGTGGAACATTAGAAATAATTCACACAGATATTAGTGGACCTTTTCCGCCTTGTTTTATAGGGGAAAGTATTTTGCAACCTTTATTGATGACTATTCACGATATATGTATATCTACTTATTAAATGACAAAAGTGAGGTTTTTCAAGCCTTTAAGGACTTCAAAGTCGAAGTAGAGAAATAATTAAGTAAAGTGATTAAGATAGTCAGATCAGATAGAGGAGGCAAATATTATGGAAGGTTCACTGAGATAGGACAAAGAAAGGGACCATTTGCACATTTCCTTCAGGAAGAGGGTATTGTACCTCAATATACAATGCCTGGAACACCAAGTCAAAATGGTGTAGCTGAAAGAAGGAATCGAACATTAAAGGAAATGGTTAGTGCAATGCTTTATAATTCATCCCTTCCTTCCACCATGTGGAGTGAGGCTTTAAAGACGACAGTGCATGTATTAAATAAGGTTCCTAGCAAGTTTGTCCAGAAAACCCCATATGAATTATGGACAGGAAGGAAACCATCTTTGAACTACATGCACATATGGGGATGTCACGCAGAAGTTAGAATTTACAATCCACATGAGAAGGCATTTGACCCAAGAACCACTAGCAGTTTCTTTATTGGTTATCCAAAAAGGTCAAAGGGATATAGATTTTATTGTTCATCTCACCCAAGAAAGATAATCGAAAGTGGTAAGGCTAGATTCTTAGAGGATCATCTAATCAGTGGGAATGATCTATTTCAAAATTATTCATTTGATCAAGTGCATGAAAATTCAGTCACACCTGCACCCAGGCAAAATCGTATAAGCTATCCAATTGTTGTTCCCATGAACAATGGTCAAGTGGATGAGCCAATGGAAGTAGATCACGCTCCTAGTCAGGTTGTAAATGATCAAGTTGATCATGTTCATGATGAAGGACAACCTGAAGAGCCTACAAAAAATATAGGACCCAATGATGAATTAAGAAGATCCACAAGATCAAAGAGGTCTGCCATTCCATCCGATTATGTTGTATACCTTCAAGAACCAAATTTAGACTTTGAAGATATTGATCCCTTATCTTTTTCACAAGTAATAAATTGTTAAAATTCCTCTAAGTGGCTTGATTCCATGAAGGAGGAACTAATATCCATGGATAAAAATCAAGTATGGAACCTTGTACCTTCGCCAGAGAATGTTAAACCTATTGGTTGCAAATGGGTCTTTAAGACCAAAAGGAACTTAAATGGTGAAATAGAGAAGTACAAGGCCAGACTAGTTGCTAAAGGTTTCACACAAAAGGAAGGCATTGATTATAAGGAGACATTTGCTCCAGTCTCATCAAATGACTCTTTTAGGGTAATCATGGCCTTAGTGGCTCATTTTGATCTAGAGCTACATCAAATGGATGTGAAAATGGCATTTCTGAATGGGGATTTATCTGAAGAAGTCTATATGGACCAACCAGAAGGTTTCATTGATAATAGTAGAAGTCGTATGGTTTGCAAATTAAAGAAATCAATTTATGGACTTAAACAAGCATCCCGACAATGGTATGTAAAGTTTAACACTATTATATCAACCTTTGGGTTCAAACCAAATATTGTTGATCGGTGTACATACCTCAAGGTCAGTGGGAATAAGTTCATAATATTAATTCTTTATGTGGATGACATTCTACTAGCAAGTAATAACCTTGCTATATTAAATGAAACTAAAAAAAAATCTTTCCTCTAACTTTGAGATGAAAGATATGGGAGAAGCTTCATATGTACTCGGTATTGAGATACATCGGGACCGAGCTAAGGGCATACTCGGTACATCCCAAAAAGCTTGCATATCTCAAGTATTAGAGAAGTATGGAATGAAAAATTGTTCACCTGGACCTGCACCTATAGTTAAAGGAGATAAGTTTAACTCCAAACAGTGTCCTAGTAGTGATATAAAAAGGAATGAAATGAGGAAAATACCATACACATCTATAGTTGGGAGTCTACAATATATTCAGATATGCACCCGACTAGACATTGCTTTTTCTACTTGATGCTTGGTCATTACCAAAGTAACCTGGGCATGGACAATTGGAGAGTCGTGAAGAAGGTGATGTGCTATCTGCAAGGAACAAAGGATTACATGCTTACATATAGAAGGACAAACCACCTTGAGGTTATGGGATATTCAGATGCAGATGTTACAGGATGTCTAGATAGTAGGAAGTCTACAACAGGCTATGTCTTCCTGTTGGTTGATGGTGCGGTATCATGGAGAAGTATTAAACAAAAGACTACAACTTCATCTACCATGGAAGCTGAACTTATAGCTTGCCATGAAACATCATCACATGCGATATGGCTTAAGAATATGATACAAGATCTTAAAGTTGTTGACTCAATTCATAAGCCAATACAGATATATTGTGATAATGAAGCCGCAGACACTTTTTCTAATAATGATAAAAGCACAACGGCATGCAGACATCTAGACATAAAGCTCTATGTTGTTAATGAGGGAGTTGACAACAAGATGATAATGATTGATCATATTGGTACACAATATATGATTTCAGATCCTCTTACAAAAGGGCTAGCTCCAGGATTGTATACATCTCATGTAAATAATATGGGTCTGAGAACGTCATTTGATGTATAATATCACAATGTAATATTTATTATGTGATCACATATTTGACTCGCTACCTCTATTTCAATACTAGTTATAACAGAACATCAGTTTTTGACATAAATGAGGACCATAGAATAGATTTGAGGTCAATCTATTCATAAAGTTTATATCACTACATGTAAGATGTTTAGATATTGTAGTGAATAGTAGGGAGCACTTAATTTTAAGTATCAACTGCTATGACTCATATCTTATTCTCTTGTATGTTAGTATTCATATTATGCATCATTTGTAAATTAATAAATATTATTGCCATGGCATTTTGGGTCAAGTGGGAAAATGTTAAAATATCCTATTCAGTGTGACCCAAAAATAATTTATATATATATTTATTAAATATTATCTGTTGAGATGCATCCATTGGGATAGGCAGTTTCCCAAAACAGTTGTGTCTCTTTGTGGTGCACATGAGACTATATAAGGGTTTTGGTCCTCTCTCCGGTGGGATTCTCTGTAATCGATTTCTGTCTATTGGAGACTCACAAGGCGAGAGAAAACCAACGCCCACTTTACGCTTCCGCTCAGTGTTTCTCCGTTCTGCCCCGTCTTCTCAAAGGCGTACGTTCAGTTTCGGACGCCTCTCGCTTCCGCTCAAGACCGAACGTCGCTGCCACCAACATCGTCTACCATGGATGTTCCTACGAATTTGGGTATGTAATGTCTACACTGACATCCTTCCTTTTATCTATTGTTTCTCTTGAAGTGGCGTTTTTTCTTCTTAAACTCTAAGTTACTACATCATCAATCTAAATAAATTTTCATGTATCTTTTTTCTTTCCACCTACCTTGCATATAATATAATTGTCTATTAACTAGAAATCTTATCTCATCTATCATCAAAGTAGTATAATATTCACAACTATGTGCAAGGCATGCGATGTGTCTAGTTTTATATAAGAAAAGTCTTGGAGGGTTTTCTCTACCAATTTTGACTTCTATATTTTTGAATTCCAAAGTAGACCTTTTATTCCAATCTATACTAAACATGAACGGACGTGGGAGGCTTCTATGCAAAAAAAAAAAAAAATCAAATACAAATCAGCCCTTTATTTTAATGAAGTAGCTATACTATAATATGGAAGGATTTGATTGTTAATTTTCTTTTTTCTACTACAAGTTAGCCCTTGTGTATTCTAATAAATCTATATGAAAATATCATAGCAGGGGTTGAATATAACTTGGTAGCTTTATTTTTCAAAATTATGAATTGACCCTCGACTTACTATGTAAGAAAAGTTCATAAGAGAGGTTGTATGTAACTTTTTCCTTTGATTTTTTGGGTTTGTTTGTCTAGAAAACGTTATATGTACCATGATAATGGAGAAGACTCTTATCGATCTCTGCACATGTATTATTTTTTATAGTTACTAGGGTTGGAGTGTGGTGTAATCAAGTTGGAAGAGGTGGAAGATGAGATCACTCCTATGTGACACCATGAAAGATCCACACAGAAATGTTGCCCCAGTCGAGAAGCATATACTATTACTTTTATCCTTGCCTCTCTTTTTAGTGATCTTTTTCTTCTTTTTGAACATTATGTCTGGTATGATATTAGTCTAAATAAGTTCCTACGTTATTCACCAATATAATTTCCTATTAATCATAATCATTATCTCTATTTTTCATTAGCTAGATAAGGCGATGCAACACCAGGTTTACAGCCTTCAATGTAATTGACTTCTTCAATGACTCGGCGATGCCTTCAGATGTAATACCATGTTGACTTCACCAATAAATACCTCTACCTGAAAAGAAAACCTAGAGGGAAAGACTTAAAACCCTATGGGTTGATCTAGAAGCTAGAGCATCTACTTGGAAGGAAGGATAGACAGCTGACATGCCTGACAAAGCAGAGAAACAACTTGAGAGCAAGCCAAAACACTCTCCCATGGTAGAAACATACAAAGAACAACTTCCCGTTCATGAGCCCAAAGAATGGGAGATAGAGGAACAAGATATGCCAGAGATAAAACATGATGGGCCAGCAGAAGAAATAGTGCCAACCTTCGAGGATTTCGATAGGTGGAGCTACGAAAGCTTGTCACTAGAATCCCTACAACTGATAATGAAATACTTAAGGGAAGGTGACACCACGACAAAGGAAATATTCAAAAGGGATGGCATCTGTGTACTAAAGGATGACCTCAGAGCTACTTTGAAAATAGGAGGATACCTTTCAGTTAACACTATGTCAGCCTATCAGGCATTGCTGAATGACAACATGCCAAACATGCATGTGGCCTACTTCCTCTTAGTAGATGATATCTTGAAGGATAAAAGGTCAGGCAAAAAAGACCGCCTACTGCAATGTCTGGTGACCTCTCTTCCAGACTATATATTCATTCCCATCCTACATGATAGTCATTGGACTCTACTAGTAGTTAGTATTATAGCTAGGACTGCAATTCTATACAACTGCTCAGACACAACCTTTGCGCTCAACAAATGCATGAGCATGACAACTGCAAAGACACCTACATAAGAGAAGGCAGTCATGTGCACCAAAGAAATCGTAGAAACGCTAAAAAATCACGGGAAATGGTACAAGCATAAAGAAGGCAAAGACTTCAAGAAGATACAGTTCTGCCATAGAAGTCGTCAACAAATACCTCTGTCAAATGACTGCGGCTTCTATTGTCTGGCCTGGATGATCACCCTAGCTACAATGAATATGAAGGTGGAGGGCATGGAACATGAACAATACCACCCACTATGCGGAGTATATGCCAGCATGCTCCTCGAGTCAAAGTGGGTGACCAAAAACAACTAGCAGCAATAAAGAAAGCTCATTTATACATCTAACTCCAATTTTAACACCCCGAGTCGAGGTGAGTGATGAGTTTGGGGGAGGAGCCATAAAGGGGCGTGAGAGGTACAGTTTTATCACCAAAATTTTCAAAAAAAATCTTGTACATATTCTCATTTTCGATACAATCAAGTATGAGAAACAAAAATTTTCAAAAATTTTACTTTCAAAATTTTTTGCTATAAGTCACAGTTTTGCTTAGCCACTTCTTAGACTTTTCAGTCCCCCTGTTGAATGTTGTAGTGCTATCATTTCTAGATAGGCGCAAATGAGCGACTAATACACATAAAAATAAAACAAGAAGCATAATAATATGATTTTATCTCATTCTAACCGCAAAATGTTGTGTGTCTGGAACAATCCTAAGTCTATGGAATCCCTAGAAATTGGAGGACTTTATTAAGCCATACTCCTGACCAATCACCCTAACTTGATAGTTCTAGCGAGAAAATCCTCACCTCCCTCGAGAAGGAAACAACTGCCCCTTCCAAGTTTAATTAACCCCGCTTTGGAATGAAAAGAGGCTTGGCTGCCCAGAAAATCATTTAAAAACCCATCACCCAAACTTGAGAGGAGATATGAAAAGCCAAAAAGAAAAAAAAAACAATATTGAGAGTTGTGCCCAAAATATTTAAAAGGATCCCACACGGACAGTGTATTGCTACACTCATGAATGCAGATATTTCGTACCTGTAAGTAGAGTCTTGAAGCCAAATATATCCACCTACACTCCCAAGCAACCCTCACGCAACCACCTGACTTAACGTTAGGAGCCCTTGGGGCTTGTCCTTACGACAGCTTGTGGGAGAGGGTATTGAGGAGAGTAGGAAAACACTTAAAGCCTAAAACCTACCTGAGCACACTAGTATAGGGCTAACTAAAATAAACGGTGTGAAAGCTACCCCTCAAGGGGATGTTGCACAATTATGGCTAGCAACCTAGCGCAAGGAAGGGTAAGTCATTGAGATAGAGAGCCCTTTACTACCAAAAGGCATTGGCAAGGATTCAAAGTCATGCAAATCTAGATACAAAAGGGAGGAAATAGAATCTTAGGATTCAAATGGACATACCACGAGTGTTTTGCCATAAGAATGAGATAACTCTGTAATGGTAGGCTTTCTAAAATTTTTTGTTAACCAAACTCATCTCTCTATGATTTTGGGCCTACCATTAGCCTGAGGGAAGGCTCGATTCTAAGTTTGGAGGAGTTGATAACATCTCATTTTTGTGTACTTTTTGCGTATGATTTATGCCTCCCTCAGAATACCTTTTATGGATTTCTCTACTTATTTTAGTGCATTAATGTCAAAAATCTCAATTTCACACTCTTTTACTTTTGTGGGGTCATGCTAACATATGGCCGCGGTCAACACCGCGACCACGGCTGTATAGCCCACTAAGGACCATGTCGCGGTCGATGCCTTCATTCCCACTTCTTCACACCACGACCGTGACCCTCCCACCAAGGCAATGCCCCGCGGTCGAGGCCATACCACAACCGAGGTTCCCCCTCAAGCGTGAAAGACAACCAGCAATACCGCGACGGTGATTGTGGTTGCGACCAACCTATCCCCTATAACCGCGTCTCAAAGGTTAAGTTGGGTGGGCAACATTTATAAATAGACCCCCACCTCGATCATCAGATGATCAAGGACCATGGAGTGTTGACAAACTCTAGAGTCACCCAAATCCATACCCATCAGTCTTGGATCTCTAAAGACAGAAGTCAGAGGAGAGAGAAGATTGATCACCCCTATTCTTTGAAGGAAGAAGCCACCACAACCGTTCTTGCTCCATATCTAGATTTGAAGAAGTATTGTTGGTGTATCGCCATCTTCTTTCTCTATCTAGATCTATCATCTTCATCATGTTATACTCCCCCTCTTTGTGGTTATTGATGTATCTATCATTTTGTGATGTCATTATGTTGCACATCAACATGTGTGGCTAAACATCTAACTTTGGTTAGGAGTAGCCACGAAGGCTCTCCCAACATATATATTCTTCCCCCCCCCCCTTTGAATATATATATATATATATATATATATATATATATATATATATATATATATGTGTGTGTGTGTGTGTGTGTGTGTGTGTGTGTGTGTGTGTGTGTGTGTATGTTCTTATCAAGATTATCTCCATACTCTTGTTTTAATACTTCACGTATATGCTTATCTACCATGTTGTGATGTTTGATTGTTGGTATCTCGAAAGAATAGTCCCAACCTTATCCAGTGTTATGGAGTAGTATGAATGCATGAAAGTATTGGAATGCTAAAACTAATGGTCATATGGTTTGCTTAGCGGTTGTTGGGTCGTCATCTCGAGAGAGAGAGGTTGCCTTAAAACCCATATCTATCCTAATCTCGAGAGAGGAGGGAATAGACATTTTTTATGATCGCTTGTAATCTTAATAGGAGTATATGAAGGGGTATGAGTTTTGCATGTTGGTGAGAGACCTTAGTAGGTGAAACCTGACCCAAGTTTCCTTCCATACCTTTGTTTCTTACTACTTGTTTAACATTTTTCTCTTGCTTCATTTTCTTTCTTTTACCTTTCTTAATTTTGTCTGGTGCATCATTGTTCCTTATGGAACACCTCTATTAACCCACATATTCATTTGGAGTGCAAGAGTGTGAGACTCTGCATACTTAATACTTATCGACCCAGTCTCTGTGGTTCGACCCCGAATACTACATCGGACCCCGTATAATAGTTGTGGGGACTTGAGTGTCGGGTTATAATCTTAAAAGTCTGACTACTCTGGATCCGCTCCATTTTGGACGTGTGATTTAGGCCAGTCACATATGAGAAATTTTGATGAATATATGCTCATTAGAAGAAGTTAATAATAAATTTTTGACATAGAAGTCCATGATAGTTTGTATAGTTGCATGTAAAGTGTCCATGAATCTATTGATAAACTACATTGTCGTTGATAGAAATTTGTCATAACACATATTCTCTATCCTACCCAATAATTATAGTCCTCCAAAACTATCAGCTTTGACCACACTTTCATTATTTCCTTTCCATAAAGTACAATCAACTAGCATCACACAAACTATTCTTATTTGAAACTACATTCTCATTAATTGGTCTTCTGTCTCATTTTATAGTAATTCTTTAGGTTTACCATTCTATTTGGAGTTTTTTACTACCTATAAATTGAATTGTTCATTATTCTCTATGCAACAGTTTGGATGTGACAAAAAAAACATTAGTGGAAAGAACATGGAAAGGATATATACAGAAAAAAGTAAATATGGAAATAAATTTTGAGAGAATAAGTATATATATTGTTGACTCAAGGTCAATTAGGTCAATGTTGACTCACGTCTAAATTGACTAAACTCGTGTTTTGATGATGAATAACCATTCCACATATTGGTGTCTAATGTCTCTACTTGAGTGATTTCAGATTAGGTATAGACACACTCCAAATGCCCTAACTTGCGCATCTCAAATTGGAGAAAAGACAAGTCAAAGTCAATACAAGCGCATGTTTTTGTAATATGATGTATATCCATTAGAATCATGTTGTAAATCATTTGTAATGATTGTATGACTTGTAATTAAGCTTAGAAAAATATCAGGAGCACTTAGATGGAATATTAGAGCACTTTATATGCAACTTTGAAAATTGATTACAAGCACTTTTTCGGTCGAGTTTCCCAGCCTGAAAACTCGACCGATCATCCTTGATCGATTTTCTAGAGATTTCATCGGTCGAGTTCTGTTTACACAGAACTCGACCGATCAAGTAGCTGACCATTTCAATTCCTAATGGTCAGTCGAGTTTTGTTAGGACAAACTCGACCGATCACTTGAGTATCGGCCTTATAAATTACTTGATCGGTTGAGTAACCCTTATAGAAACTCGATTGATTACACTGTATGGAAAAGTGCAGAAAAGTGTTTCTAGCCGTTGTGGAGTTGCAACAAGTGAAAGTATATCTGTTGCAAGAAGTGAAAGTATATCTGTTGCAAGCCACAAAATGGCTAGTTTTCGTTCTCAAGTGTTCCCAAAGGCTAAGAGGCATCCCCAGCTATAAATAGGACCCCTTGGGCTTCATTCCAAGGTTGACCATTCATTGCAAAACTCTATGTGAGGTTCCTATTCTATAGTTGAGTGCTTCCTAAAGCCTCCTCTCTCTCTCTCTAAGCTTAATCACTTGCTACATCCATTAGAGTGAGTAGGAAATCTGTAAGAGAGCTAGTCCTACATGTATATCTTGTGAGGCTCTTACTTCCACCACCTCCCTTTCTATCTTTTCAATCATGAAAATGAAGGTTCTCTCTCTTGTCTAAGAGAGGTGGAGAAGAACAAGGGAAGGCATCCTTTGGTGAAGATCAAGGCTGAAGACTTGGAGCTAGAGTGGGTAAGCCCTTAGAGAAGGCAGAAGACTCAAGCTCAAGTGGGTAAGACCTTGGTGGAAGCTTCTCCGAGTGAAGGTGAAGTCAAAAGCTGAAGATCTAAGAAGAGTGGGTGATCCCTGCAAGGCTGAAGACTTGTGCAAGAGTGGGTAAGTCCTTGGAGAAGGATGAAGACTCTTGCAAAGTGGGTAAGTCCTTGGTAAGGTTGAAGACTCTTTGTATTGGATAGGTAAGTCTTTTGTTTGGTCATGCATTGTATGTCTTATGAATGAATATAAGAGTGCAATAGTTTGGAAGTCCTAGAGGTTGACCTCTCTAGGCAAGTGGACTGACACAATTCTAATTTGAAGTGTGGAACCACTCTAAATAGCTTGTCTAATTGGTGCATGTTCAATCTCTCTCTCCCTTTCTATGTATGTGTTAGTTGTACTCAAATTACCTATTTAGCAACCTTATCTTGTCATATATCTTTAAGGTTTAATGAGTTTTGTTTAAGTGCTTTCAACTCTATTCACCCCCCCCCCTCTAGAGCATCTAATCACCCATCTAGGATCCAACAATTGGTATCAGATGGGGTCTTCTCCAAGCATACTTCAACAAGTAGGAGAATATGGGTGACTACCTAGGAGGGAGATACTCGACCAACCTTCCAATATTTGATGGGAGCAATTTCCTCGATTGGAGAAGAAGGCTTCAATTCTACATCCAAGGATCAAGTATTGAGATGTGGCAAATGGTGAACAACCAATACATGCTACCAAAGACAAGGATTGAAGAATGGGATGAAGCTACCTTGAAGAAAGCAACCTTGAATGCTAGAGCCATGCACATCCTCTATGCCTCCATGACCCCCACCGAGTTCAACCGGATTTCTTCATGTGAAACAGCCTATGAGGTATGGAGAAAACTTTGTATCACTTATGAAGGGACAGATCAAGTGAAGGAAAGCAAAGTCTACATGCTCAAAGGGCTGCTTGAGAACTTCAAGATGGGAAAGGAGGAGAGGATAGCCAACATGTACTCAAGGCTCAACACCATTTTGAATGGTCTTGCTATTCTAGGACATCCTATGTATAGTGGAGAGATCAACTAAAAGATCCTTAGAACTCTCCCCAAGAGATGGGAACCCAAGGTGACTTCCATTGAAGAAGCAAGGTCTCTTAGGTATATTCCTATTGAAGAGCTCATTGGAAATCTACAAGCACATGAAGCCACACTTGACAAGAGGGAGGAAGTAGAAAAATAAGAAGAGAAAGAACTCAAGAGAATGAAGAAGGCTGAAATGAAGGCTCAAATCAAGGCTATTGTTGATCAAGCCTCTCCATCCTCTAAAGTTGAACAAGATGCCATGTACTCCAAGGGTAGATTATACAAAGGCAAGTCTTCCTCTATCTGGTGCTTCACATGTGGAAAGAAGGGTCACTACAAGGAAGATTTCCCACAAGGCAAAAAGACCCATCTTCACAAGAAGAAGGAGAAATGGCACTCAAGCTCAAGTGGCTCCTCCAACTCAAGCTCAAGTGAAGATTCAAGTGAAGGATCAAGATCAAGCTCTGGTGATGAAGGAGAATGCCATTTTGCTCTTATAGCATCAACAAGTGAGGACTCAAGTGAGGTAAATCTAAACTCTTTAGATAAAGAATCTTTGATTGCTATTATTCATGATACTTGTGCCTCTCTTAAATCTTCTAAAAGGAAAAAGAAAAAGCTTGCTAGAATTGTTGATAATTTGCATGTAGAACTAGATGATCTTGAACATGCTAATTCTTGCTTGCCTGATGATAAAAATGATTGTCTTAGCCAAGTAGATTCTCTTAAACTTGAAAATGCTAGTTTGCTTGGTAAGATTAGATTTCTAGAAGCTCAACCTCTTATGCCTAGTTCTAATGAAGAGCATACTTTAATTCTTGATTCTCTCATGCATGACATTGATGTTCTTAAATCTAAAAACAAGGACAAAGATTTTGTTTTGCAAGAATTAGAAACAGAAAATGCCTCCTTGCTTGCTAAAATCAATGTGCATGAATTTTGTTCTAGTTCTACTAGTAGAGAGAATGATGTTGCTGCTCTTCATATTGATAGAGATTCTTACTTAACTAAAGCTCTTTGCTTAGAAAATGATCTTTTGCATGCTAGAGATAATATCAATCAATTGTCTTCTACTATTGCTTCTCTTAAGCATGATAATGACAATTTAAGGTCTTCTTTGCAAAGATTCTTAGCTGGTAAAAAGAATCTTAATGATATCCTACATAATACTACTAAAATAATTGGTAGACATGGTCTAGGGTATGATGGTAGTCAAAGGAATAACAAAGGTAAAGGACCTCCAATATTCTATGGAGAATCCTCTAGTTCCAAGACTATGAGCGCATGTAACTATTGCAATGAAATTGGTCATTATTATACTTGTTGTCCTTTTAGGAAAGCACCCAAAAGCAATCGGATTTGGGTTGCTAAACTAATCCCTCCGGACCCAAAAATATGATTGGGGACCATTTCATCTTTCTTCTTGTAGGTACTTGCAAATGGATTGACTTGAACTATTGAGTTGCAAATTTACTTCTCAATCCACATGAAAGAAGAAAGGTGAGATGTGTAGAGGGTGACAACTAGTGGAAAAGGAATGGTAAGAACAAAGGTAAAGGTTTTATTGTTTATAACCATTTCTAACTTGTTTTGTCAAGATGGTGTGCACTATACATATGGTTTTTGAGTCAAAAGTTGTATTTTGTGTTTCTCTTCACACTGTTGCTCAAAAACTATTTCTAATGCTTCTATAGTTCATTACTAACTTTCTCAAACATGTTTGGATATGGTTTGTATATTTAGCATGCCTTTAAATATGTTTCTATAAAATATATGTGCCTTTTGACAGCTGCTCTGTCGGTCGAGTTTGCCCTTCTTGAAACTCGACTGATAGGAACCAATGGGTGTTCCAGCAGTTGTCATCGGTCGAGTTGTCAATGCACAGAACCCGACCGATAACACTGTGCACAGAATACACAGTTGGCTTATTGAATGATAATTTCCCTCTCAACTCGATTTTCTCAACCAATATCCTTATTCTTTGGCACTCTCATTTGGTACCTTTATATATGCATATTTTCATGTTCTAAATTGCCTATCTTTCTTACAACTCTATCTCTCTAATTGCTCTAAATTGGTATATCTATATCTTGCAATTACTTTCTTTGAGTTGTTTTGCAGGTTTTGATGACGATCTCTTTGGATCTCTTGGTTGTGTCTTAAATTGTTTCCGTTGTGCTCTAACTTGCTGCATCTATCTAGGTGTATATCTTGTTTTGATACAACCTTGAGGTTCTTAGTGGTAATCATCTTATGGTAAGGATGCATATCTAGTGAGTTATATCCTTTCATGCTTCTAAAATTGCATATCTCTTTGTTTGGATATATCTCTACATATACTCATAGCTTGCTTTATCTTGTGTGTCTTTTGGTATCTTTTGCTATGATCTAGATCCTACTAGTAGTCCTAACTTGTGATATCATCTATTAGTAGTTCATATACATGTAGTTCTAATCTTGTTTATAATTGGCATCTTTTCTCATCTATATGTTATGCTTGTATCTTGTCTCATACTTGCTCAAGATTGTTCCTTGAATTACATATCTACTATCTTGAGTTGCTTGCATAACATTATGATGCAGGGTACATAGATCTACATTATATGTAGAAATTGGAGTTTTTTTAGATTTTATGCAGATTTGCTCCAATTTCAGTTTTTGCTGCAAGTGTAGTGTTTTTTATGCAGAAACAACCTTCTGAGAAAGACTCATTTCTTTGCAATGAGCTCTGATGATTTTTGGTCAAATTCCGTCATCTTGAGGGTCAAAATTATGTTTTATTATTTTTCTACAGTACTTTATCTTGTATTTTAGGTTATTCAAGTATATGCTTTAACTTGCTTTTCTTTCTATGCTTGGAAAAGCCCCTGTATGTGCTCTTCTACTCTCCTTATATATTTTTGTGTTATCTCCTCTCTCTTTAACAAATGATGTTTCTTATTTCTTCATAACCCCACTTTTTGAAATGACAAAGGGGGAGAAAGGTATGTCTTCTTTTAAAAGCGGAAGAAGGCATGTCTTACATGAAGAGGAGAAGCATGTCCATGTAAAGGGGAAAAGGTAAATGGGAGAAGACATATATGTGTAGAACATATATGAGTAGAAGACATATTATTCTATAAATGTTGTGAAAGCTAACCATGCAGGAGAAATAGCATCAATTGAGGGGGAGTATGAAAACTCCATGTGCATCAATTGAGGGGGAGCATATGAACTCAATTCTATTGAAACCCCTAGGTTTCTCCAAAGGTATGAATTTATTTAAAAGCTTTCAATACATTTATGGAATGGTTTGTCATCTTCAAAAAGGGGGAGATTGTTGACTCAAGGTCAATTAGGTCAATGTTGACTCACGTCTAAATTGACTAAACCCGTGTTTGATGATGACTAACCATTCCATATATTGGCGTCTAATGTCTCTACTTGAGTGATTTCAGATTAGGTATAGACACACTCCAAATGCCCTAACTTGCGCATCTCAAATTGGAGAAAAGACAAGTCAAAGTCAATACAAGTGCATGTTTTTGTAATATGATGTATATCCATTAGAATCATGTTGTAAAACACTTGTAATGATTGTATGACTTGTAATTAAGCTTAGAAAAATATCAAGAGCACTTATATGGAATATTAGAGCACTTTAGATGCACCTTTGAAAATTGATTACATGCACTTTGTCGATCGAGTTTCACAGCCTGAAAACTCGACCGATCATCCTTGATCAATTTTCTGGAGATTGCATTGGTCAAGTTGTGTTTACACAGAACTCGACCGATCAAGTAACTGACCATTTCGATTCCTAATGGTCGGTCGAGTTTTTTCAGGACAAATTCGACTGATCACTTGAGTATCGGCCTTGTCAATTACTTGATCGGTCGAGTCACCCTTATAGAAACTCAACTGATTACACTGTACAGAAAAGTGCAGAAAAGTGTTTCTAGCAGTTGTGGAGTTGCAACAAGTGAAAATATATCTGTTGCAAGCCACAAAACGGCTAGTTTTCGTTCTCAAGTGTTCCCAAAGGCTAAGAGGCATCCCCAGCTATAAATAGGACCCCTTGGGCTTCATTCCAAGGTTGAGCATTCATTGCAAAACTCTATGTGAGGTTCCTATTCTATAGTTGAGTGCTTCCTAAAGCCTCCTCTCTCTCTCTCTAAGCTTAATCACTTGCTACATCTATTAGAGTGAGTAGGAAATCTGTAAGAGAGCTAGTCCTACATGTATATCTTGTGAGGCTCTCACTTCCACCACCTCCCTTTCTATCTTTTCAATCATGAAGATGAAGGTTCTCTCTCTTGGATAAGAGAGGTGAAGAAGAACAAGGGAAGGCATCCCTTGGTGAAGATCAAGGCTGAAGACTTGGAGCTAGAGTGGGTAAGCCCTTGGAGAAGGCAGAAGACTCAAGCTCAAGTGGGTAAGACCTTGGTGGAAGCTTCTCCGAGTGAAGGTGAAGTCAAAAGTTGAAGATCCAAGAAGAGTGGGTGATCCCTGCAAGGCTGAAGACTTGTGCAAGAGTGGGTAAGTCCTTGGAGAAGGCCGAAGACTCTTGCAAAGTGGGTAAGTCCTTGGTAAGGTTGAAGACTCTTTGTATTGGATAGGTAAGTCTTTTGTTTGGTCATGCATTGTATGTCTTATGAATGAATATAAGAGTGCAATAGTTTGGAAGTCCTAGAGGTTGACCTCTCTAGGCAAGTGGATTGACACACTTCTAGTTTGAAGTGTGGAACCACTCTAAATAGTTTGTCTAATTAGTGCATGTTCAATCTCTCTCCCTTTCTATGTATGTGTTAGTTGCACTCAAATTACATATTTAGCAACCTTATCTTGTCATATATCTTGAATGTTTAATGAGTTTTGTTTAAGTGCTTTCGGCTCTATTCACCCCCCTCTAGAGTATCTAATCACCCATCTAGGATCCAATATATATATATTACAATAAAAAAGGAAAACAAAGATGAGAATCTTTTTTCAAAGAGGGGTTGTGGAGACATAAACATTTCAAATCTAGTTTTCAAACTGGCAAAGAAATATAAATTGACATGTTTTGTTATTAGTGAAAAAAACTCCCTCTTTTTGTGGTAGTCTATAATGTATCTCATCTGCCACAAACATGTATGTTAATATCAAAATTATATGTGTATTGTAATATCTAACATGTAATATCTATCAAACCTTATCATGTGTTATTGTCGTGATAAGCAATAATAGAAGACACATTCCAGGGACATGGAGAAATGGTTCAAGTACAAGAGTCGTAACAATAAAACACGTTCTGTAAACTTACATGAGAATTGAAAGGTTGTGTGATATATAGTCCTCCATGTGTTCTTATTAAATTTAATCTTACATATATAGACAATACCATAATAGTATATTATGATTAATATGCATCTTTCTCAAAAGTTTTTGAAGAGACTTGTATAATTTTTATATCACATTAGATATGATACTAACTAATAGATATAGTACAATACCTGTTATATATATTATTAATTAAAAAAATCAATTTACATGTAGTAAAAAAATCATTGTAAACTATTATAACATCATTGTCTCTAACTTTATTTTTATGTGTGTGGCACATGTGTGTTTACTAGTATACATACATGCATACGTATATAAATATATATACATAGATATATATATATATATATATATATATATATATATATATATATATATATATATATATATGTATACATACTTGTACATATATATACATATATAAATATATATACATATTTATATACATATATATAGGCTAAAGAATTGTGAATCTGAGTACATGTAGCCTACATGTACCCATCTCCATTTAGGATGATTGTAAAATTCTACTAGACAATCCAACCTTATGGATGTGATGTATACAGATAAGACATGTATTGATAATCACCACAATCCAGTATGTGTACATAGGGTTCTAAATGGGTAGTGTATGGTGCGGGTATGGTCATATCCATATAACCATTTAGTTAAGCAAGTATGAGTACGATTATATACCTGCTTTGTCAAAAGTTATACATGCGTCGTACCCATATCCGCATAACCTCCAATTATAGATGGATAATTAGGTATGTGGTTATGGATAAACTTTCTACTATAATACACCACAAACTTCCAATACAACAAACTACCACACTTAAATGGATATGTTATGAAGAAATATCATTCAAGACATCGAGGAGAGAGGATGGGAACAAGAGAAAGACTTTATGAGGGCATGTCAATGGATTTTTTTATTACAAGTACTAATATTTGCTAGATGTGAGTACAATAATATAGAACATTACATTCTTATATGAATGTTTACAATTACAAGGTACTTATACTTACTAGATGTTTGTCCTACAAATATGCACCATTACATTTAATCTAAACCATTTATGTAAGAATATAATTAAGTGGATATATGGGTATATATAATCATAACTTTACCTTGTGAGAGGAGGGTACACGGGTATAAGGATAAGTAGTTACATGGTTATAAAAACTTACACCCATGACAGGTTCAGAGGGTATGGGTTTGAGGGTATGTGGGTATACCCATATCCATTTACAACCCTATGCGTAGATCATCCAATGTAAGGATGTGTATTTTTTTATCAATAATAAGTTGAAAAAATTACAAAAATAGTTGGATGATATATTGCTATATCTCATGATCTATATAATATATGGTTATGATTTTTAAAATATGTAATGTATATAGTGTTGAATTTATCTATACGGTTGAATTTTATTTACATAATCCACATCGTTTATATCAATTGGCCAATACACATAAGTTACATGTACCGACCGATACACACATCCTAACCTCATATATATATATATATATATATATATATATATATATATATATATATATATATATATATATATATATATATATATATATATATATATACATATACATATACATACATACATACATACATATATATACATATATAGAGAGAGAGAGAGTTAAGCTGGAATACACTCGAAGTGTATAGATCACACCGTACACCCCAATGGTGTTTTCCTATCTAGACTATATATTTTCAAAATCTAATCCATTGATATTCGTTATTATTGTAATAATAGACCACATTCAAAATTTGAACCTATTTGGATGAGTGTAAGTCACTCATCCAAGGAAAACAGAATTGACACACATAACTAACTTGAAATGCATTATTTTTGCATCTTTTAGATGCATGACCTATAAGTGTCTTAAGGAATTCAAATTTATTATATAGTATGTTTTTAATATATTTAAGAAGATCAATGATTTATATATTTCTAAAATAATAGCTTCATGATGGAAAACTGTTGAGGTATATAGGGTCTCTTGTACACTCGAGTGTATTCCACCTTAACCCTCTCTCTCTCTATCTCTCTCTCTCTCTCTCTCTCTCTCTCTCTCTATATATATATATATATATATATATATATATATATATATATATATATATATATATATATATATATATATATATATATATATATATATGGTATATATTCACTACTCGTGCGGGTAACTAACTTTAGTTATCCGTAGATCTATTTTGTAATAGAAAGGTACCCATTTGTAATAAGATGACCAAATTTGTAATACAAAAACTCATTTTGTATTGCATGTCTGATTACTGTAAAAATGATATTTATGACAACAGTTTACGTTGTAATACAAAACGGGTGTTTGTATTACAAATTTGGTCATCTCATTACAAACATGTACCTTTATATTACAAAAAAAAGATCCACGGGTAACTAAAGTTAGTTACCCGCGCGTGTAGCGAATGAATGACCTATATATTATATGTATACATATATACATATGTGTGTATGTATATATTGTAATGCAATTAACTATACTTGGAATGATTTATTTAAAAGGAGCTTTTAATGGCGGAAGCTATGTCTCATTTACGATGACAACTTGTGTTGGTCATAATTAATTATGTAGTAGTGTCAGAAAAACTAAGTTGTCATTGTTAGTGTGTCTATTACAACCAAAATAAAAATTTGGCATAATTTTATGTTAAAGGCTGGTTTTCCCATAGTGATAGTCAATCACTAACTATCTGTTCCGGACTAATTTATATAATTATTCATGGTCTACTATAAGGACTTACATGATCCCAATTATTTAGTGTTGGGTTGATTGAACATGTTGAAATTGGTGATCATGTAAGGTAAGGGTGATAATGAGATCGATTGTTAGAATGAGGTAGAGGGAAGACAACTGAGAGGGTCATTGAGGGGGTGATCAGATGAAACAAACATAGCAAGGTGAGGAGTAGGGGTGTTAGAACTAGGTAGTGTGCCATTGGGGGAGAGAGGGGTTGTGATGCCCCGATCCTCGTTCCATCTCTAATGACCCCGGAGACCGGGGAGTCACCCTTGGTAAACCACCCTTAACTTTTTCTTTTCTTAATCACTTAAAATCAGCTTAAAGGAAAAATATGTTAACTTAGAATAAACAGAAATCTTACTAACTGTGGAAGCAACTACTATTTACATTACTAGATAGATAAAGCAGATTTACACATTATATTACATTTTTCATGTGTAATATAAAGCACAACAGATAACTGGAAACTAAACTACATATTACATTACATTCTCTCACTACCACACCACATGCCCAAGGACCGAGGGGAAAGGACTAAGAGACCTCTAACTAACTACGAGCTACCTTCTAAGTACTTGGGTGATACGATCCTTCCGCTTCCTCGTGCTGATGCTGACCTGAAAAATGTTTCAGTAGGTTGGTGAGCTACTAGCTCAGTGAATAGAATTTCACCCAACCATCGTAGATAACTCATTTATGTTTATTAATTAGAATAAAATACAATATAATACTATACTGAGCATATCTAAGCAATATAATTTAAACGATATGAGATGTTAACATTTCATTAAGAAAACAACTATTGCAAGGCCGTAGATACGATTAAATAACAGAGAATACTAAAATTTCATTTAAAGGACATCTGCTGTGAAACTAATTCAAATCTATCTTAACTCTTTAACTTATAGAAACTATGTGTACCTATATGAATATATTTTATATTATGCCCTAATCATATGCAATGTACTCTACATATGAAGACTCGTAGAGAACTATGATCCCACCGTACAAGACTTAGCCGACACCCCGGGATAGCTAAGTCTGACTACTCTCTTGGTCTGCAACAGGAAAACTGGCTCTCTGGCCTCAACACTCCTATGGTGTCGTACTAGACTCCTCTAACCTGAGCACACAGGTGGAGAGTCTGAGACGCTCTGTGGGCCTCATCTTGGTACGCTCTGTGGGTACCTCTGGATTACCACCGGGACTTCTGGTTCATGTTGGGTAACCTATCTTCTCTTAGGAGACTTCCTTAAGGCCTTCGTCTCCCCACACGCTATGTGGGTGCATTCTGACCCCCGTATACTGGACGCACCGCCAGCGTAGGTCATTTCATCCCTAAGGCATAGACCTCACATAGGGATTCTACGATGTCAGGGCCCTTAAATCTATTATTTTATTATTCTAGAAAAGCTCTTACTACATTGCATCTCTCTCTTACTTATTCTTGGCTTTGGTATCTCTATGGTACCGTGTCTATTTACTTGAACTTTACAACACGACATGAATATCATTCTAAATTTGATAGAGAAGTTTATTCAAACCAATGAAAAATACTAAATAATCCACATACTATACTTGCAGGTAGATTAAAATAAATAGAATACTTGTCAACTTGGCACAAACATACTGAAATCATGCAATTAAACATCTTAATATACTGATAAGGGTTGATTACTCAACATATGAGAAATCATTAGTAGCACTTGTAAATTATTTGAAATTCCTAGAAAAATGTGCACATCAACCCTAATCCTGAGTTGTGCATCACTTAACCTAATTAAGAGTTAATTACTTATCATGACACAAATTATTGATAATAATTGAGAATTTCTTATGATATCCTTGAGAAACGTGTTGATTCATATAATTATTAATAAATTCACATTTAATATGATCGGGAGTGTGCAACTAGGTTTTCTTGAATGTTTTCATGTCATCTTCATTTCTTTGTAATTGTGCATCAATTGAATTACTAAAATCGTGCAGTCTGAGTTTATACCCAAATTGTCCAGTTACTGGTCGTGTGCTACTATTTTCAACCTTAAACTGAGTAATTTAGGTTTCGATAAATCGTGTAATTTCACTAATCTAATTCACACACATCAATTAAATAATTAGCTTCGTGCGAGCGTAAATAAATAAAATGTGTAATTTAGGAATTAAACGACGTCGGCACTGCCTGACACCTGAGTAAACGCTGACATCCACGAATAACACTGATTTCAACCAAAATATCTGATTATTAGAGTTATTCTTGTGTTTGGGAGTGAGATTCTACTCACAGTGGTCTAAGATGACCGAAATCGTCTCGAAATGCGTCCAGAGTCTGCTTCCGGGCATTCACGGGGTCATCTTCAACCTCGGTTACTCTGGATTTCAACATGTTGCAATCAAACAGTATCTTTCTCATGCACAGGTGGAGGAAACAAGCTACAAACGCAGCTAGGTGCTACTCACGGCTGCGGATTTCGATTTGGACCTCAAGGACGAAGTCGAGGTGGTTGATTCATGGTGTTGATTGTGCCCAAGAGCTCCTAGCCGGACCTACTGCAAGCAAGCAGCAACTTCTCTGCGCACAGGTTGAAAACAAGCTCTGTTAGTAGCTAAAGCTTGGGCTAGGGATGCAGATTTGTACTCAGAATCGTCGGCCGAAGTCGATGGCACCTTCCCTAGTGCTTTATGCGCCCAAGGTGGCTCCCTGGTCGCTGCTCCATGTAGCTAATGTTGTAGGCCGGCCGCCACCCTAGCTGGTGGTTGGGCGTTGCGTTTGGGCGAGGTTGGAGGAGGGAAAGATGGTTGAATAAGAAGGGAAGTAGGGTGTTGTTGGATCGGAGCTATAGGGATCAAGAAATCGCCCACGTGACCCCCCCCCCCATTGTTGTTTGGGGCGTTGGGCGCTGCTTGAGTCAGTTCTCTATAAATTGATCGTGAAAGGGAAGAAGATAAGGGAGAAAGGGGGGTATTAGTTATGGGTAAATTGCAGCCAAGTCCAAAGATCTTAAAAATATCATAACTTTTGCCTCAAAGGTCCAATTCAAATGATTTCTTTTGCAAGGTTTCAAGCGTGAAATCCTCTACAACCTCAAGGTGAGAAATCATGTTAATTAGATTATAACACTAGATCAAAGCACTAATTGCATTTGTGAGTAATTAACTTAAATTTAATCAACTAAATGATGCACTAAGCGATATGCTTACTTAACTTAATCATCTTAATGATGTTGTGATCATTGAACTTACTAGTTAGTTTTAGAGTGGGTCATAACAATCTCCCTCCCTTATAAGAATTTTGTCCCAAAATTCCTAAAAGAGAAAAGGAAACTTGTTATGCATCTCTAACTCAAGCTCCCACGTGGCTTCCTCTAGGTCGTAGTTCCTCCACAGAACTTTTACTAATGGTATCTCACGATTCTTGAGTTTCTTGATCCTCTGATCAACTATCTAAATAGGTCCTTCAACATAGGACACATCTGATCTGAGTTGTGCAGGTTTTAGGTCCACTATCTTCTCTATACCAGGGTAACACTTCTTCAGCATCGATACATGAAACACATCATGTAGATTAGCTAACTCAGATGGCAAATCCAACCTATAGGCTACAAGTCCAATCCTCTCAATGATGGGATATGGGCCCAAAATCTAGGAGTCAGTTTGCCTCTCTTGCCAAACCTCAACACTCCTTTCCATGGTGAAACTTTCAAATACACTTCATCACCAACCTCAAACTCAAGAGGTCTATGTCTCTTCTCCGCGTAACTCTTCTGCCTATCTTTTGCAACTTTCAACTATTCTTTGATCAATGTAATCTTTTCAGTAGTCAAGTCCACTATCTTTGGTCCAAGAATCTCTTTTTCACCCACCTCATACCAACATACAGGTGATCTACACTTTCTACTATACAGAGCTTCATATGGGGCCATACCAAGACTTGAATGGTGACTATTATTGTATGCAAACTCTATAAGGCTCAAGTGTTCTTCCCAACTTCCATTGAAATGCAAGATGCATGCTTTCAGCATGTCCTCAAGAGTCTGGATGGTCCTCTCTTACTGACCATCCGTCTGTGGGTGAAAAGCTATATTGAATCTTAACTTTGTGCCCAAAGCACGATGCAACTGATTCCAAAACCTGGATGTGAACTTAGGATCTCTATCTAATATAATTGAAACTGGGATACCATGCAACCTGACTATCTCATCCACATATATATTAGCCAACTTTGAGACATCAAAGGTTGACTTAACAGGATGAAAGTGAGCAGACTTAGTCACTCTATCCACAATCACCCATATCGAGTCACAACCTCTAGGTGTACTGGGCCACCCTGCCACAAAATCCATTGTGATATGTTCCCACTTCCACTCTAGTATAGGAAGAGATTGCAAAGTACCTATAGGTTTCTGATGCTCAGCTTTAACATGTTGGCACACACTACATCTAGCCACATACTCAGCTACATCCTTCTTCATACCTGACCACCAATAAAACTCTTTGAGATTCTTTTACATCTTAGTATTGCTTGGATGCATAGCGTACATCGATGCATGTGCTTCCTCAAGAATCTGTTCTTTCAAATCACTGTCTCCAGGTACACACAAGTTGTCATGTTGATATAACAAGTCGTCATCTGAAAACCTGAATTCTGATTTTTCCCCCTTGTTATATCTTGCATGATCTATTGTAACTCATTGTCACTTTGCTGAAGTTCCTTGATCTAATCATAAAAGGTAGGCTTGACTTGCATATGTGCAATTAAACCACTCTGCTCTGTCACCCCTAACTCTAAGTTCAACTTCTGTATCTCTACTAGCAGGTCTCTCTTGAAACATGCCATAGAGAATACATCTACTATTGAACTTGACTTCCTGCTAAGGGTATCTTCTACCACATTCTCCTTACCAGGATGATAATTTATCATTACATCATAATCCTTGATCAATTCTAACCATCTCTGCTGTCTAAGATTCAGATCCTTCTGGGTGAAAATATGTTTCAAGCTCTTATGATCTGTAAACATCTGACATACCTCACCATAAAGACAGTGACGCCATGTCTTAAGAGCATGAACTACAACAGCTAACTCCAAATCATGTATCGGGTAATTCTCCTCATTCTTCTTAAGATGTCTAGATGCATAAGCTACTACTTTGCCTTCTTGCATCAACACACAGCCTAAACCTCTCCTTGAAGCATCACACAACACTATGTAGCCTTTATCTGCCTTGGGTAGGATCAACATCGGTGTTGTAGTCAACTTCTTCTTTAAAATATGAAAAGTCTTCTCACAATTGTCTGACCAAACAAATGGTGCATTCTTTCTCATTAAGCATGTCAGAGGTGACGCTACAACACTGAAGTTCTGAATGAACCTCCTATAGTAACCTACTAATCCTAAGAAGCTTCTGATCTCAATAGGAGTTTTAGGCTGCTCCCACTGTATAACAGACTCGACTTTCTTAGGGTCAACACTTACTCCATCTCCTGAGATGACATGTCTAAGAAAAGACACCTCAGCTAACCAGAACTCACACTTACTGAACTAAGCATATAACTGGTGATGTCTCAACAATTGTAATGCTATCCTCATATGCTGCTCATGCTACTCATCATCTCTAGAATAGATCAAAATGTCATTTATGAAAACTATTATGAACTGATCCAAAACGGCTTGAAAATTCGGTTCATCATATCCATGAAAGCTGCTGGGGCATTAGTCAGTCCAAACGACATGACCAAAAACTCATACCCATATCTTGTTCTGAAGGCCGACTTAGGAATATCTGAAGCCTTTATCCTCAATTGATGATATCCAGATCTCAAGTCTATCTTAGAAAAGATCGTCTCTCCACACAACTGATCAAACAAATCATATATCCTTGGCAACGAATACTTGTTCTTGATGGTGATCTTATTCAATTGTTTGTAATCTATACATAACCCCATAGTACCATCTTTCTTCTTCACAAACAAGACTGGAGCTCCCCATGGTGAAGAACTAGGTCGAATGAAACCCTTATCCAGTAATTCCTGTAATTGAATCTTGAGTTCCTTCAACTCTGCAAGTGTCATTCTGTAGGTTGGTAGCACTATAGGTTGACTAACTGGAAACACCTGGATCTCAAAGTCTATCTCTCTTTTAGGAGGTAGACTTGGGAGCTCATCTGGGAATTCACAAACCACTAGTACATCCCATAGGCTGACTGTGCTCTTCTCAGCTCTAGTATCTACTACATGTGCCAAGAATGCCTCACAACCTTTCTGCAACATCTTATCAGCTACAACAGTTGATATGATACACGTAGGCAAAACCTTCATGGCTCCAGTAAAGACACAAGAAAATCCACTATGTTGAAAGACAACCTCTATCTTCCAACAGTCGAGTTGAACTCGATACGTCTCTAGGCAATCCATACCCAAGATAACTTGAAAAGAGTTAATATCTAGGGGTATAAGATTAACCACAATGGTGTAACCACCAAAAGTCAATAAACATCCGGGACAAAACTCTTTCAACACTATCAGTTCACCTAACGGAACCCTCAACAACAACTCAACCAGTAACTCCTGGGTTAACATGTTAAGCTCACAAGCTAATGAATGTTGTATAAACGAGTGAGTAGCACCCGGATCTATCAAAACCATAATTGAAATGTTGTTGAAGAAAATCATTTCTCCTATAATCACTCGGGAAGAAACAATAACTTCTTGTGGTGTCAAAGAGAAGAAGCGTTCTGAAGCTCTTCCTCTCCTATGATGTTCTCGTTGTCCTTCCCTAGCACTGGGTGTTGCACCACCTCAGGAACCTGAAGCTACAAAGGAACTAGGTCCTCCAGTTGTAGCCTGTCTCGGGACATTCTGGTACTGTGACTGGGAACCCTGTGATGCTGACTGCTGTAACTGGGGGCAATTCCTCTTGACATGTCCCATCTGTCCACATTGATGATGTAACGACCCTGACCTGGGTTATGAGGTAACCCTATTTGTTTTGGATAATTAAGTGATTAGAACTTTAATATAATCCTCTAAGGTGCTTTGTTATCACGTGACACACTCATGTTTCAAGTTTGGTCCCGATTGAATGTTGTTTGAGCAATTTTCCTTTGTTTTGGACCAAAGTATAATTTACCCAAATTGAGGGGCTATAATGCAAAATGTCACATGTTGAAAATGCCTCATGTGTTGTAGCATCATTATTTAGAGAATGATGCAAGTTGGTGGCTTGTGGAAAGCCTAAATTCCAAGTTTGAACTTGTCTGAACAATGCTGGTACCTTATGCACCAATTTTGGTACAAATTGTAATTTACCCAAAATGTGGGGTTGATATGCAAATTACCACCTATAGAGTGTTACTATTTACTATATGTATCATTTAAAGGAGAGAGAATGAATGATACACCATGTTTGATTCCATTATGAATGATGGTAATCTTGGTGATTAAATGACCAAGAAAAAGGGTTGAATTTGGAAGCTTAACTTGAGTTGTATCAAGTTGAAAAGCTTATATATGAGTGCCTATCGGCCATGGAGCCCAAGGAGGTGTCCCATATCGTTTTGTGAACTCTTGGAAAAGTGCATATCGTGCAAAGAAGCTCAAGGAGGTGAGGTGTGACGGCCAACAAGTTTCCTTAGAAAAAGTGTATTGGCTTGACATAAAATAGTGATTAAACCTAGATGACTTATCCAAATGGATAAGTAATGGACGAATTTGCATCTTAAGATGATCCTTAACCATTTTACAAGACAATATAAATGTTGATGCATGCATGGACACGTGTCACCCATGCATGACACGTGGCACCTACTAGCTCAAAATGTTGACACCTCATTTTTGCCTTTCTTCATGATCAACAAGTATATATACCCCTAGTTTGACCCCTTAATGGAATTTTTCGACCTTTACCACCCTCCTACCTTATGGTATCATGCATGGGGCTCTTGTATCGTGCAGGAGAGCAAGCATATCGTGCATAGATCCTTGGATATCGCCCATGGAAAGACCATATCGGCCAAGTAGGTGAAATTGGCCATATAAGGTGATATCGGCCAATATGGTGAAGAGTTGAGTGTCATATGTTGCAAGTGAGTGCCATATCGTGCAAGTGAGTGCCATATAGTGCAAGAGGGTTGTCATATAGTGCAAGGGCACAAGGGTATCGTTCATAGGCCTTGGGTATTGGCCATAACAAGTGTATCGGCCATACCATGTTGATATTGTCCATAACAAGTTGATATCGGCCAATTGAAGTGATTTTGGCCACAAGTGAGGGGGTATCGGCCAAAAGAAAGGTTGTGTAGGCCAAGAGGAAGTTCATATAGACCAAGAGTGGTAGGTTTTTGTACAAGGAGCTAAGGAACTCAAAACTTAACCCTAAGGTGAGGCAATGATCATCTTCAACATTGGATTGAAGCATGAATTTAGGGTTTTTATCTTCTATTCTTTTCTTCTTCACCAATTTCTTATCCATGGTGATTCCTTGTATATGAAGGACTTTTGAACGAGCCTTGGACCTTTGATAAAGTCATCTTCAACCTTAGGAACATGGAGCTTTGTACCTTGAAGCTTTGAAGTGGTTCTTAAGGTGAGTTTTATAACTTGAACTCAATTATGTTATTATTCTTCACCTAAATTGTTATAATTAGTGAAATACTTTTAATTCCGAAATTTACTGAAATAGTTGATGAAATTATGAGTTCAATTAGTTGCTTAGACCTGTTTCCACGAATTATATCAGTTAGAACAAAGGTCTAGAGCTTGAAGATGATGGTATCGCTTTATAAAAGTGATATCGGGTGCAAACACATATGCAAGCACCTCTAACCCGATATGATGATGCACCTATTTCACTAAAATGATATGAATAGGTTTGTAAACCTTATTGAACGATATAGGGGTGTAGTATACACCTCTTTCATGACAGGAAGTCTATTATAGACTCCATGCACGATACAAGGTCAATTGTATACTTGTAAGTTGACAAGAAACCCTAAATTGGGTAACCCGATATAAGTGAAGAGTAATAAGTGCTATTGCATGATATGATTATATGATACATCATTGATACTTAGTATCATGAGGCCTACATGATCTTGTATGACATGGTTGCATGATAGGGTTGCACGATACACAACCCTAAACAATATGGTAACCCTAACCCATCATGGCTAACCCTAGATGGTGACTAGCCCGATAGGGTGATTAAATGTACTTCTAGTCTGTCATGGTGATGGGTTGATACCTCATAAGTATCATGGGTGACACATACATATATATTGTGCCCGATATGAGGTCAATAAGGTACCTCATGCCCGATATGGAGACAAGTGCAAATCCTAGCCCGATATGGTGAGTGTCTATACACCTACAACCCGATATGGTCAACATATGCACATGATTTAAACCTATACTCCTTGTAAAGGTAAGGGCAAGACACTCTTAGGAGTGATGAGTGTAACACCAAATAATGGTGTGGATAATACCTTGATAGGTGAAACACCTAGAGTGGTTGATAATGGTTAATCCTATATCAATAATTCCTTAACCCGAGATGAGTTCATATCATTAATGATGGTTGAATAATTCAATTGTGTGACTTATGACCAATACATTACATGATAAATGTGATGAGCTAGTGCATAAAGTATTAGGATGGGGCATACCCTAGTACAAGATAAGTTGATGAACTTAAGTATGTTAAAAGTGATGAGGGAAGTGATACATCAAGACATGATAGATATCACATCCATCACTTCAAGGTTGATGCACCTTGATGCACCTTAAATCCAATATACTTGGATGAGTAACACATGAAGTGTGTTATGTCAATTTTTACATTGAGATGTAATAAGTTTAAAGCACTTTGATAAATGTGGGCTAACATACTTTGAGAAAGGGTTAAGCCAAGTTAATAAAGTATGATGTAATCATTCTCTGGTAAGGATGAGAGAAAAACGCATACCTTGTGTTGATGATCATTTAACGATAAATGATGAGAATAAATAAGTATGATTGAATACTTATGATATCAATGTTTGCTCCTAGATGTGTGGAGCAATGAATTAGGGTTTGAATTAATAATATGAACTTGAAACCCTATTTGGCAATAAAGGGAAACCCTAACCCTAATAGTTGTTGCCTAGTGAAAGGTGAAAAGATGTTTAATGGCCTTGTGAGCCATGTGAATAAGTTTTTGCCTAGTGAGAGGTGACAAGAGGTGCAATGCCCTTGTGAGCCATGTTAATAAGTTGTTGCCTAGTGAGAGGTGACAAGATGTGCAATTGCCTTGTGAGCCATGTTAATAAGTTGTTGCCTAGTGAGAGGTGACAAGATGTGCAATGGCCTTGTGAGCCATGTTAATAAGTTGTTGCCTAGTGAGAGGTGACAAGATGTGCAATGTCCTTGTGAGCCATGTAAATAATTTGTTGCCAAGTGAGAGGTGACAAGATGAGTGATGGCCTTGCGAGCCATGTGAATACTTGCACAACAAGTGAAATGAATACCTTGGTCTGAGGACCTAGAGGTAATGGTTACCTGTTATAGAAGTAACAATGTTATGTGATGATCTAAGGGTTTGAATACCCATATCCAACAATCATGATAATGATTATGTGAAGGGGTGAGAATTTCCAGTAATGTGATAAGGGACTGAGATCCCAAGTATCATGTGTTTTAAAGATTTGAAAGTACTTGATAGATGTATTACGCTTGTTCTTTGTAACATTTGTCATAATAATTCATGTTTGAAAACTTGACTGATGTTAAAAGAATATGGCAATGCACTTAATTAATAAAGTGGAATCTTATCATGTAGAGCCTTGACCATAGATCCATCAACGTCAGTAAATTGCTGAATGGTGAAACAGGTTTTCCTACGGGATCTCCTGGAGACCGCATATTTTTGAATATGTGGGGGTGATGGGAGAAAATATCCGTACGCCCCGAATGAGGGATTGATGGTAGGTAAACATGAAATCTCTCGATCCTTCATTATTGGTTGGGATTCAATGTAGATAAACACGAAATCTAATCGACCCTTCCTCAGGTTGATGGTAGATAAACACGAGATCTCTCAATCCTGACGAGAGTGCAGCTGACCCTGCAACTCTATAGCGAAGTTGCCAGTATACCCTGGAAAGCTATTTTGCAGAGACACGAGATGTCCTGCCGTTTCTCGCACTGACCAAGACGGGTGAGGTCATGGAGTCTGGCTCTTCCATTGACCTTATATGGTACCGATTTTGACTTCGCAGTGGTCGGTTAGAGTATGAGAGGTATACCTCATCTCCTCAGGGCATAAGTGTGATTGTAAAGTGTAATCAACTGCCTAGCATGTTTGCTTAAATACAGAAATCATTTGGTTGATGTTACATTTCTTTTATACATCCTTAGTGGATAGATGTTATTTATGTTTCTTTACATTCCTTGCAAAGCAGATAGTTGATTATTAATTCTACCATGGGTAGATGCAATGTTCTCCTTATGGAAGGAGATTACCACATTTTGTTCATATAATGAATTATCCTGCTTATTAATATAAAGAGAACATCTGCTTAGTTTATAATTGCTTAACCTGTGATAATAATATGGTCGGCGGAGAGTTATATCTCTCGCTGGGGCAATTTTCAATTGCCTCACCCTCGTGGGACCCAAATTTTTAGGTGGACGTGCATGAGGAGGTGAAGACCTTTTTGCAGAGGAAGAACAACAGCTGAGGCAGCAGTGACAACTCAGGTTGAGTGTATTGTCTGTCATGTCTTGTAGATATGAGTCATATGTGTCGTCTCTGTACTCTCAGGTCCTTGGAGTTGGTTCGTACTGGTTTTATGATCAAAAAGAGATTTTGGCTTATGTGCCTCGAGGTTTTATGTTGCTCATGTATAGTTTGGTAAAGCAACTGTTATATGTTATTCTCGAGATGAGATGTACCGGATATGTACAATGTGAATAATGATGTATATAAGGTTTTGGACCTTTCCGTAAGAGTTTTCTTTGGAATGGATCTCTTTGCAAAAAATGGTTTTAATTTTTAGTGATTTTTGTTAATCCGTTGTTTATGTTTATTCCTCTTAATTAGTGACGATTTGTTCGACTGTCGTTACAGATGACATCCTTGAAATCCTATTCCTCAACACTGTCCTAAGTGTGGTCTTCCATAGATATCACACATGGATGCATCACGTCTCCGTGGTCCTGTTACTGACACTGAAGATCCTGAAGACCTAGTTGGATGTGTCCATGTAGACTGTGTACTCCATCTTCTGAAATCAGGTCTTCCTCCACTTGATGAAAAACTAGATCCTTGTCTACCAAAACAGCCAAGTCCTCGTCCTATTTTTGAAAAGAAACCACCACCTCCTCTGTATCCACCACTGCTTTGTCCCCTTCTAATAAAGTCTTCAGATCTTTTCTTACTCTCAGTCTGCTTATCAGCATTAACTAACTTTTCTACACGTCTCGCTGCTTCCACAAATTCCCCAAAGTTTTCTCTATCTCTTCGACCAATGGCTAAAACAGTGTGTCTAATCTCTGACCTTAATCCTTCTTGAAATCTTCTGCACTTTTCTACATCATTAGGAACAAGTTGCGGACATAAATTTGCCAACCTTGTGAAATGTGTCTCGTATTCACCAATTGTCATACTTCCTTGTATGATATTCTGCAGCTGTCTTATCTTCTCACTCAAGAAGGTAGGTGGGTAGTACTTAAGATGGAATTCATCAATGAAATCCTTCCAAGTCAACACTGTGTCCCTCCTTTTATCTTCCACTCCACGCCACCAGATCTCTACATCACCTTTAAGCAAATAAACTGTGTGATTGATTTGTCTTTCCTCAGACAACTCCATCAGACAGAACACTTTCTCTAACTGTCTCAGCCATTTATCTGCCACTGCAGGGTTTGTAGTTCCATTGAACTCAGTACCTCCAAGCTTCTTAATCAGCTCATAGGATCTCATCAGGTCCTTGCTGCTCGAGGTGGAAGCTCGCCTCTCCATCTTATACTTTTCCCTAGTCTCAAGAAACATCATGTACATCCTTGATGCCTCATCCACATCATCTCCACCACCTGGACCCATCACCTGAGGATCAGGTCCAATGTGGCTCTCAGCTTGGTCCTCATGACCACATCCTCTTTGTGCCATCTACAATAGTATAACAGAACACTTCTTGTTAGAAAATTGCAGTTAGAAGGAAGACACCTAAGTCCTAATCCTATTGGTCTCTTATCGTCCCCTGACCTTGACTTAGAGTAACTACATACTCAAACCTATGCTCTGATACCAAAATAATTGTGATGCCATGATCCCCATGCCATCTTTAATGACCCCGGAGACTGGGGAGTCACCCTCGGTAAACCACCCTTAACTTTTTCTTTTCTTAATCACTTAAAACCAGCTTAAAGGAAAAATCTTTTAACTTAGAATAAACTGAAACCTTACTAACTGCAGAAGCAACTACAATTTACATTACTAGATAGATAAAGCAGATTTACATGTCATATTACATTTTTCATGTGGAATATAAAGCACAACAGATAACTGGAAACTAAACTACATATTACATTACATTCTCTCACTACCACACCACATGCCCAAGGACCGAGGGGAAAGGACTAAGAGACCTCTAACTAACTACGAACTACCTTCTAAGTACTTGGGTGATACGATCTTTCAGCTTTCTTGTGCTGACGTTGACCTGAAAAATGTTTTAGTAGGTTGGTGAGCTATTGGCTCAGTCAATAGAATTTCACCCAACCATCACAGATAACTCATTTATGTTTATTAATTAGAATAAAATATAAGATAATACTATACTGAGCAGATCTAAGTAATATAATTTAAACGACAGAAGATGTTAATATTTCATTAAGAAAACAATTGTTGCAAGGCTGTAGATACAATTAAATAATAGATAATACTAAAATTTCATTAAAAGGTCATCTGCTGTGAAACTAATTCAAAATTTTCTTAACTCTTTAACTTATAGAAACTCTGTGTACCTATATGAACATATTTTATCTTATGCCCTGATCATATGCAGTGTACTCTGCATATGAAGACTCGTAGCAAACTACGATCCCACTGTACAAGACTTAGCCGACACCCCGGGATAGCTAAGTCTGACTACTCTCCTGGTCTGCAACAGGAAAACTAGCTCTCTAGCCTCAGCACTTCTATGGTGTCGTACTGGACTCCTCCTCTAACCTGAGCACACAGGTTGAGAGTCTGAGACACTCTATGGGCTTCATCTTGGTACGCTCTGTGGGTACCTCTGGATTACCACCGGGACTTTCGGTTCATATTGGGTAACCTATCTTCTCTTAGGAGACTTCCTCAAGGGCTTCGTCTCCCCACACGCTATGTGGGTGCGTTCCGACCCCCGTATACTGGACACACCGCCAGCGTAGGTCATTTCACCCTAAGGCGCAGACCTCACATAGGAATTCTACGATGTCAGGGCCCTTAAATCTATTATTTTATTATTCTAGAAAAGCTCTTACTACATTGCATCTCTCTCTTACTTATTCTTGGCTTTGGTATCTCTATGGTACCGTGTCTATTTACTTGAACTTTACAACACGACATGAATATCATTCTAAATTTGACAGAGCAGTTTATTCAAACCAATGAAAAATATTAAATAATCCACATAATGTACTTACAAGCAGATTAAAATAAATAGAATACTTGTCAACTTGGCACATACATACTGAAATCATGCAATTAAACATCTTAATATACTGATAAGGGTTGATTACTCAATATATGAGAAATCATCAATAACACTTGTAAATTATCTGAAATTCCTAAAAAATGTGCACATCAACCCTAATCCTGAGTTGTGCATCACTTAACCTAATTAAGAGTTAATTACTTATCATGACACGAATTATTGATAATAACTGAGAATTTCTTATGGTATCCTTGAGAAACGTGTCGATTCATATAATTATTAATAAATTCACATTAAATATGACCGGGAGTGTGCAACTAGGTTTTCTTGAATGTTTTCATGTCATCGTCATTTCTTTGTAATCGTGCATCAATTGAATTATTAAAATCGTGCAGTCTGAGTTTATACCCAAACTTTCCAGTTACTGGTCGTGTGCTACTGCTTTCAACCTTTAAATGAGTAATTTAGGTTTCGATAAATCATGTAATTTCACTAATCTAATTCACACACATCAATCAAATAATTAGCGTCGTGCGAGCATAAATAAATAAAACGTACAATTTAGGAATTAAACGACGTCGGCACTACCCGACACCTGGGTAAACGCTGAAATCCATGAATAACACCGATTTCAACCAAAATATCTGATTATTACAGCTATTCTTGCATTTGGGAGTGAGATTCTACTCATAGTGGTCTAAGATGACCGAAATCATTTGGAAACAGTCTACTTCCGGGCATTCACGGGGTCATCTTCAACTCAGTTGCTCTGGATTTCAACTTGTTGCAATCAAACAGTAACTTTCTCATGCACAGGTGGAGAGCTACAAACGCAGCTAGGTGCTACTCGCAGCTGTGGATTTCAGTTTGCACCTCAAGGACGAAGTCGAGGCGGTCAATTCATGGTGCTGGCTGTGCCCAAGAGCTCCTGGCCGGACCTGCTGCAAGTAAGCAACAAATTCTCTACGCACAGGTTGAAAACAAACTCTGTTAGTAGCTAAAGCTTGGGCTAGGGCTGTGGATTTGTACTCAAAATCATCGGCCGAAGTCGATGGCACCTTCCCTAGTGCTTTGAGTGCCCAAGGCGGCTCCCTGTCTGTTGCTCCATGCAACTACTACTGCAGGTCGGCTGCCGCCCTAGCTGGTGGTTGGGCGCTGCGTTTGGGTGAGGTTGGAGGAGGGAAAGATGGTTGAAGAAGAAGGGAATCATGGTGGGCGCCGCTTGAATCGGTTCTCTGTAAATCGATCGTGAAAGGGAATAAGCTAAGGGAGAAAGGGGGCTATTAGTTATGGGTAAATTGCAACCAAGTCTAAAGATCTTAAAAATATTATAACTTTTGCCTCGAAGGTCCAATTCAAATGATTTCTTTTACAAGGATTCAAGCGTGAAATCCTCTACAACCTCAAGGTGAGAAATCATGTTAATTAGACTGTAACCCTAGATCAAAGCACTAATTGCATCTGTGAGTACTTAACTTAAATTTAATCAACTAAATGATGTGCTTACTTAACTTAATCATCTTAATGATGATGTGATCATTGAACTTACTAGTTAGCTTTGGAGTGGGTCATAACAGGGATCACGGTTCAATCGAAAAGAAAGGGAGGAGAGACAGTCTCATCGGGCCAATACGAAGTAAGAGGAAGTCATCATTGGGAGATTTTATATTTTTATATTTAATTCTACAAATAAAATTTAATTGTAAAACTTGATAACTAAGGGAATTTTCTAAACAATTAGGACACATGCTTATAACAATAGGTTGTAGTTTGTTGTGTAATTACGGTATATAAGAACATGTTGGAGTAATGTTATGTGATCTTGGTATATAACAATGAATTACAACATGTTGTGTGATTGTAGTCTATTATAATAGGCAATCGTTACAACATGTGAAAGTATGTTGTGTGATTATAGTATATTTCAATCAGTTAAGATATGTTGTGCAATTATGATCTATTACAACATGCTAGTATGTGTGACTATTACAACGGGTTAGAGCATATTGTGTAATTATGGTCTTTTACAACGGGTTTGAGTATGTTGTGATATTATAGTATATTACAACATTTCAACATATATTGTAGTATCATGTATACTATAACAGTTTGTCCCGTTGTATATAACTTGCATTGTGTAAATATACAATAAAAACACACAAATAGATTTGTTGTAATGAATATACTAACTACAACACAACCAATGAAATTGTTGTGTTTCTTTCGTTGTAAAAATCATTTTTTGTAGTAGTGAGAATTTCTCAAGGCGAGGATATACGAACTACATATTTACTTGATAGTATAATTTGAGCAATATTTGTTTGTGTACACCTATTTGTTTGAAAGAATTGATTTGCACACACATCCCAATTTAAATTGTATTTTCTAGTCAAATACAATGAGAGAGTGAATACACATCACCCTATTCTCAATCATCTAATATTCCAACCTCCATTCATTTTATATTTATACTTGTTCATATGAGCAAAATTCATTTTTTTGTGATAAGTGCTAGTTTATAGATCAGTAAGTTCTTAACAAGTTATCCCTAGAGATCTGACCCTAGATATACTACGTTAAGATCCATCTACTTGTAGCGTGATCTTTCTTATCACTAATCTATGTAAAACTAGGGCTCTAAGTCTTAACGGATTGTGGTATATTAAAGTCATGTCAAATTTTCGTGTCATTTATGGGAGCAACGTAATACTTGATCACTTTAAATTAAATTCAAACTAGTTAAGAATATTTCTTTCATAATTGATAGTATCGTACATTCTTCAAAATTTCCATCATCTTCAACTATCTAGCTCTTGGCAACATGTTTCTTTGTATGTACTATTGTTAGTGCATGCGAGACATTACTGATGTTAATTCTATAATAAACCCCGATTCAAAAGTTAGCAGGACCTAGCACAAATGCCTTCACGAGAACATGCTAAATATGGTAGAGGAAGAATTCTAGTGCATGGTAGAAGCAACATTTGTAGACAAGGACACAATTCTGACAGAATCTAGAGCTCCAATACATGTTGAGATCACTATAGCATATGAAGCCGAATATTAAAGAGATCCTAGATGATTTCTCTGTCTCTAAATCTTTAGAGTTTGAAACCCATTTATCTACCCAAAATTTTTGAAATCAAAACTCAATGGGTTTAGATGATGTAAAATTTCAATTTTCTTGAGCATGTAGGAGATGATACAAACAATCATATGCAAAGGTTCATTGATTTCTATGACACAAGCAAGCATGTAGAAGTCCCTACTGAAGCCATTAGGCTTTGCTTGTTTATTTTTCACTAATAGACAAGGCTAGAGTCTGGTTCAACTCCTTAGATATTGAAAGCATCACAACTTGGGAGCAACTTTGGAACCAATTATTTGCAAAGTTCTACCCACTAGGGGTGGGCATAGTCTGGTCAAGTCCGGTCTGACCCTAAAACCATAGACTAGACTATATATAGTTGGTCTGTAAATGTTCCAAACCAAACTTGACTGCTAAAAGGATTTAGACAGAACTTAACTTGACCACTAAAATGTGGTCAAGTTTGGTTAAATTCGGTCTAAAACCACTAATACCTAGTACTTACTAGCCACACATTAAATCAACATTAATAATCATTTGATTTAATTTTGATGTCAAATTACAAGTTATACTATATTAATGTGAAATAAATCTTATTGTTTAAACATTACGTAGAATGTTTTTATATTACATGCAATTTATTAAATATGAAATTATTTTAAGAGAGAAAGATTTCTCCCCCCTCTCCCACGCCCATGACGGAGGCCTAACAAAGATTTCTCCCCTCCTCTCCCACGCCCGTGGCGGAGGCCGAACGCCCGGGAGGGTGGTAAATCAAGGTATCAACTGAGATTCAAACCTGGGTCCCTTTGTTAAGGGAAACCGTGCTTGACCACTTGAATCACTCCTTGTCTGTGTTTGTGTATATATATGTATGTATGTATGTCCATAAGGAAACTAAAAAGGCAAAGGTAGAAAGAAAGGCTTATCTACCAAAGAAGAAAGAAAATCAAAGATGTCACAGTCATCAAGACCTATCCAGAGCTCTTAAATAAGAAAGAGTACCTTCCCAACATTTAGAGGCCTCTTTGGTATTTCCCATGATCACTCATCCGTTTCTCTCCTTTCACACATGGTAAATAATAGCGAGGCAAGTAATTCTCAACTTGTCAGCCTTTAGTAGAGACTCACAGTCATCTCTATGGATAGGCTTGTAAAAAATCCATATAAAATCTACAACCGACTCCCAAATATTAACAATATACTTGCAAAAAATAAAAAGTTGATATGTATCTTCATAGGATTCTTCACACAGGGAATGCCTCAAGATAATACTAAGGTTGATATTTCTCAGCATGCCCTGGGTAGCCACTTTATTAAGAAAGAATCTCCATCCAATAAGACTAAAAGACTGAAGAATGTTATCCTTCCATAGATTATTAGCCCAAACAATTGTATCACCTTTAATTCTGATTGTATTCCACCTGTCTTTAAGAGAAACCACCTTATATATACACACACACACAAGTCATTTGCAACAATAATATATATATGTATATATATATAATTTTGATATTAGTAGAAGTATTGTCCATACATCAACTAAACCATGACTAAAATAATTTACTTGAGTATATATAGATACACACACATGTATAGAGTTGGTCAAGTTTGTTCTGACGATAAACTAGTTGTCCAGACTATGACCAGACTAGTTAAGGATGGTCTGCATACTTTTCAAACCATACTTGACCACAATGCCCATCCAAACCAAACTTAACTAGGTGGTTTGGTCAAGTTCAATTTGGTCTGACGGTCAAGTTTGGTTTCATGTCCAATTCTACTACCCACCCTCTCTCACATATCAAATCAAAGGCAAAATTAAACATTTTAGATAAGATAATGGAAATTATTATACAAAGCTTGAGAGAAATACAATGCGATTTTGCACAAATACCCACAACATGATATATCCTCAGTCACTCTAATTAAGAACTTTTATAGGGGATTTGAATATGACGTCAGTTTTTTTTATGCTTCTTTGGGAGGCAATTTCAAGCAACCAAAGTTTAACATGCAAGGAAGGTCGTAGGATCATGGCATATAATCAAACAAAAAAATCAGACAAGGAGTCCTCCATGGTAGAGGACATATATGAACTTAAGATGATTGTAAATCTAGAGATCAACTTCCAGTAAAGAAAGATAATCTTGATACCTCATTCCAAACGGTCATGGTCAAAGGATTGCATCACCACAGTGGGCACAATAAATTAAAGAAGTATGTTGGGTTTGCAAGACGGAGGATACACCAACATAGATTGTAGACGCCTATGTTGGGCCACAATGAACATGCATCAACCAAACCTTAGTGACAACAATTTGGAAGAGGGCACTGTAATTTATTCTATATTGGGACAAGGATATTACAACTCCAGCAGAATAAGAAATCATCATGGGTTCAAAGATGGAAATTTGGTTGGAACAAAAATGTACAACTTATGTTGGGACATGATCAAAGGCAAGTTCTAGTTTTCAACAAAACTTAGATTTTAGATAGAATACGTACAACAAAAGACAATACCTCAGAGGAAGAGGAAAGGAGATTACATGAGAGGAGAGAGAAAGAGACAAATATCATGGGTGAGAGAAAGAGAGTGAGGTAATGTTGAATATGGAAAGTAATGAGTGGAAATTGTTTGAATTGTGAGAGGAATGTAGTTAAAAACAAAATAAAGGAAAAAAATATCAAAATAACATGTTTGTTCAACAAACTTGTTTTTTTATATTAGTATGCATGTCAAATTGTTTTTATAGTCCCATCGATATTGACATGTAGTTTGGGAAAATTAAAAAAAGTTGATATGATTGTATATTGAGAAGGGGAGTAAAAGACAAAGAGTGGAGGAGAGGAGAAGTTAATAAGATGCAATTAATGGATATGCTTTACAGAGAGAGTTAAATGATGTTTCTTCCATAATAATGGAATAAACTGTTTTGATGAAAATATGGAGGAAAATGTGGGAGGAGAGAGAGGCAAGGAGAAGCCAACAATGCAAAACTGTTGCAATACTATCAACTAAAATTTTGTAAAATATGAAATGACATAATTTTAAGCACTTGATGAAATTTATTCTTTTTTCTAGTAGTATGGATGGGTTAGGTACAATTTTTGTTTATAATTTTGGTATTACAACAAGGATGTATGCACATGTAGTATTTCTCTTTATATATACCTATGCATAACACACATTTATGCCTTATATATGTATTTATATAAAATGATTATTATATTTCATACCATATGAAGGAATTCAATGAAACATTCCATTAAAAACTTTCTAATATAGAAAATCTGTCTCATACTTATTTACACGAACTAGCCCACTAATATGGCATTGTTAAGCATGTTTGGTTATACGAGATCCTACCGCATTAAGTTGCATTTTGTATTCTATTTAGATAAAGTTTATGTTGATTTGTTGGATTAGAAAAAGAGAATTAATCTAATATTTTAGACATAGTGAAAATCCCACATATTAGTATCCCTCAAAGTTCTATCAAATCAAAATTCATCTTGAACTACACACATTATGAAAATATAAATCTCATACTTATCAAATCGAACAAATTCAATATTAAATTAACTCAATGGAGCCTTGAGAATGCAACATTTTACTAATACTGAATGGACCAAATACAAATTTCTAAAAATCCCGCCAAATAAACATGCTCTTAATGTCCAACATGTAATTTCCCAGATTTTTTTAACAGCAACAAAAGCTGCTTCTAACATCACCTATCTGGACGTTAAGTTATTATTCTTTGTTCAAGTTGTTGTCCACTCTTCTTCCGCATCCGCTTGGATCTCACACTATTCTTCCTCCTCAATCACTCCTTTACTTCACTGCCTCCACAATGACCCCCCTCCAAGTGCCTCCCATCATTTTCTAGGTACGTTTTTTCAACAAGATTTTTCAAAATACTATATTCTGCCCACCCAACATTAATGAAGTGCTAGATTTTCAAAATAAATCAAAGTTAGTTTATATTATTAGTTTAGTATATTTGATGAGTTATGACATTTATTTTTTTCTTAGTTCACTAATAATCTCAAATTAGATTTGATGTCTAGGAGAATTTTGATGGGAACTAGATGCGAGACTCTTAGTACATCGAAAGTCCTGAAATTATTGTGTTTTTAATTTATAAATAAAACGTAAAATTTATACAAACATATTTTTTTGGAGATTTTTTTGGTGGAAATATACGAACATATTTTAATACAACCAAGCATCTAGTGGGACAGACGGCGAATCTACTTACCTATGAATAAGAGCATTGCAGCTGCCTGCTATTCCAGGTGCTTGCTTTAATAGCAGTGCACCTGGCTATTCCAGGTAATTGTTTTTTTCGTCTATTTACTGCCACTGCCACTGCCACATCTATTTACCTATGAATAAGAGCACTGGACTTTGACACCTTCACAACCGGTTTATCGTAGGCTTGTCAGCACCTGCTGTTACATATTGGTATCCGTCATCAGCAAATAAAGGACTCTTGCGGGCCGTAAATTTTCACAAAATTATGACTGTTCCTGTTCAGACGGTGCATTTTCCGTGTGGGGTCACAGAGTGTCGACGGTGCTGCTTTGCTTATGGGGTCACGAAAAGGTAGCTCCGTAATTGTAGCAGCCGAAGTCGGTGGTCACGCGGCCTCTATGTTAGTGTATTTAATTTACAGTTTGCTCGCTTCTGGAAAGTACTTAATTACTGATCCCTGACCTGAGGGAAGTCTCCGCTACGTCCCTCCAACCGTACGACGTAGATGAGTGACTCCCCCTATGAAATGCTAGATAATATAGCGGAGAAGATATAGTCATACCGAGGCTTCCGGGGATAAGTCATGCCATTTGCAGGCTATCCATCCACATGTTTTTACAAAGACATTAGTGGAGGGCTATACGCTTACCGGCTTGGGGAACGTGATTTGTGTGGTATTTTTTTTATCCCTATCTGTTCAAGACGGTTCCTATAGAGAGGGTAACAACGTAACATCTCGGTGTATCCGGCTGGTGATGCTCTTCTAATAGTGCTTTTTTCGTCTGGCTAAATCCAACAGTGCTGCCTCCACAGCTATCGGGACAGTGGGTGACTATGGTCTATTGCCAATGTGTGAATCCGACAATGTCCGCAGAACGGGTGAAACAAGGACGGAAATTAGACGGGTTTCTCTGGTATACAGAGAAGTAGGGTATGGGGGTAGTGTTTTACTAGAGGAACGTTACTGTTGACATTGCTTTCTGGAATATATGTTTTCCGGTCTGATACAATACTCTATTTTCCTTGCCCGTCAATTATAGCAGTATATAATTTGGACTTTTTATATTTAATTTTCTGATTACCTTCCATGTTCATGTATCTATTTAAACTGTAACATTTTTTTTCTGCTAATTTTTTTCTACCTTCATTTTTCATTATATTACACGTTCATGACTTGTATTTTTTGTGTGAATATTGTAATCATCAAGAACATAGTTGCCAAAGGTGTTATTATCGGTATACTTAGATATGCTTCCATAAATAATAGTTATAGTGGGAAGGACATGTAATGGTTCTCATGACATGATGTCGTAACTATATAAACATGTCTTACCTGCAGTCATGACATGGGACGGGGACGTCGTCATTGTATGGTCAACGAGTATTAGACATACTTTTTTAATAGCTTATTAATGTAGTGTAGACTGGTTTTGGTTCGTATAGTACGCGTCTTGCAAACATATATGAAAATAATCGTATTCAAATATTTGTATCAGTTGCAGGCAGCATCCAAAAGTTGTAGTAAGCCGTTTTTATATATATAAAAAAATAATCTTAGTTAGCTTAGATGGATTAATATTTTGACAATATGCAAATATGTAAATGTTATAATATTTAGTTATATTATTATTTTGGTATAGGTTAATGACAAGGACGTATTACAGCAAGGCGATTATGAGTATCCGTGTAAAAGGAAAAGGAAGAATCCCTATCGGAGAACACATAAAAATGAAACGGTTGGAGAAAATAAAGAAAATAGTTGAACTTGAACAGAAGTTAAAGGAAGCAAAAGACTTATATTATAAAGTGCGATATAAAGAAGAAGTAGCGGATAATTTCTCAAAGATTTCAACATAAATGTTGAGAGATGAGATGTCACTTCGATAGTTAGAATCTCTATGTACATATCGTACCATGCATGCAAAGACCTTGGAGACTTTATGAATACCTTTTTGATGTAAAAAGTCTCTATTTATGTGAGTTGTTAGGAGATGTGATGGTTTGAAGTTTTATATGTGCCTTTTGTTGGGAGATGTGATGTGATTGTTATAGTTAAAGTGTTTAATTTAATGTACAGTAGTACGTACATACCAACCTAGGAGACTTTCAAATGTGACTTTTTCTTGTGAAAAATATACATAATGTATCTACTTAGTTCATTTTTATCGTTGTATGCAAAGTTATTATTGATAAAAATTAAAGAAAATATCCTAAAATAATATTTCATGGTTCACACTCACGTTGCATCTAAAATTTCTTAGATGCTTTCAAAAAATAACAAAATATTTTTAAATTTAGCATCAATAAATTTCTATACATTTTGTTATTTGCTTTTGCATACAATCATAACCGCATTTTACATTTTGATTTTGTTTACAATGACTAATATTTCATTTAATTTTCTTTGCCGTTCGTGTCTATTATGTTTCTTGGATTTTGTAACACTTATTATTTTCTATTATAAATAATTCCTAAAAATATAGTTAATAAGATGAATTTTGAATAATTTATATAGGATGAAATATTCAAATCTACCGGAGGAAAAGAAGGAAATGATACAGAAAAAACAAAGAGAATATTATGCCAACCTCTCCGAAGATAAAAAGATAGCAAAGCTTGAAAAAAACAGACAAAATTATGCCAAAAGAAAATTAGAGAAAATCAATGAAACTTTGGAAGACACAAATCTGGAAAGAAGAAATATTAATGATTCTATCTGTGATCATGTCATGCAGCCAGAAACTGTTACTACATGGGAAGTTGGGTCTACATCGAGTGCTAAGGAAAGAACTTATGTTCCCTCATGTTCATCACATATGAACAAGAAGAGTGCTCATATGATGAAAAGATTCATAATGGATTTATCAATACCTAAAGAGCCATATATACTTCCTAGCTGCAGAAACTGTGTACATTGTCATGCAAAAAGATTTCCATATGAAGTGAAAACATTTTTGTTGCTATGATGGAGAAATTTCTTTAGTAACAAATATCACCCCATCAAAATTATACTATCTATATTCATCATTGGACAAAAAGGCTATTCTCTTTAGACAATGCATCAGAACATACAACAACACTTTTGCTTTTACAAATATAGGTGTGAATGAAGATAGAACACTTTCAAAGAGAAACAAAGAGATATACACTTTCAAGGTGCAAGGACAAATATATCATTTCATAAACAGAATAATACCCGAAGATGGAAACCCATCACATCTACAATTATACTTTTATGACACTGATCATGAGTTAGAAAATAAACGAAATCAATCATCAAGATTAAAGGAGGGTGTAGCTAGAAGATTGATTACTATACTACATAGTAATCCATACTCAGTTTTTTCAGAATTTAAGGGATTTGGATAATTTTGATGATGTAAAAGTAATCATACATAGTAATCATACCTACACAGTACTCTAGGTTTCACATGTTTTTTGTGGGGTGTTATATTTGTCAGGTGTCTTTTATGAGGTGTTATGTACATATGAACAATGTAGTAGCTGTCATACCTACATAGTACTCCAGGTTTCACATATTTTTTGTGATGTGTTATGTTTTTCAGGTGTCTTTATGAGATGTTATGAACATATGACCAATACATCAGCCATTATATCTACATAGTACTCTAGATTTCACATATTTTTTGTGAGGTGTTGTATGCCGACACGTGCTTAGCACGTGCACACTGCTAGTAGATAGGTAATATCCTTACCCGGGGTTAACCCATTTACAGCCTACGACCCCAGCTCATTCGCAAGCAGCCCCGGTCGGGACCACGAACTTGCCCCTTGCTAAGGTAACAGCGTTAAATAATCCCTTGAAAAAAATAAAGGTAACGGGGTTAGGAATTAAATTACAAGGTGTCGTTCGAAACCGGGCTTCTGATATATAAATATCTCCCTTCCCCAGTTTATTCACCGTCCTCGACCCTCAACATCCACGAGAGGTGCGAGTTGGGAGCACCACCAAGCACTGATCTTCAGGTAGGTAGGTCCGCCAGCTGAGCGGTCTTCTACCAGTTAAATCCTCCTCCCACCAGTTTTCTCCTTCAGCTCCAAAAGTTTCCATAATCCCTAACAAATATCCCATCATATCTCCGTGCTCCTCCTAGATAATACTCGCCATTTGAAGTTTTCTTTTCCACGAAATCTCTAATCCCGGCCCCCGATCTGCATCACCCCAACCACCTTCGCTAGGGTTTAGGGTTTTTCATGGGCCGTTTTGGTAGCAAAACCTGGCACTGCTGCCAGGAGATTAGGCGGCGATGTGCACCGTTCAAATCTAAATGGCCCTATTATTGTATGTTCCTTTCCTCACCCTAACGCTTGCTTGCTTTACCAATTAAGTTTCTGTAGTCGACCTTGCATATGCAGTTGAAACGACAAATTAGGAGTTGTATGTTTCTTTTTTACAAGGGTGCTTTACTCTTTAATATGTATAAACGGGACTATGGCGTGAATCTCGTGCCTATTTTGGCGATGGTGGTCTAGTTTGTGACCGATTCATGTTCAGATTTCGGTCTCCTCTTTGATTCTGTTTTTAGACATTCCTCCCGTTTTTTCATTTCTCTATTTCGCTTCATTAGCTTTCGTTGCTTAAGCCCTGATTGGAACTGTCGGACCATATACAGGCTAGTTCTTTCCATGGAGGGGAAACTATATCATCATAACAATAAAAAAGTCAGAATGCATTTTAGGATTTGATTTATTTCTCTTTATTTGTTGTTGATGGGACGCATGGCTAAGTTTGCCAATGTGCACCAAGCTGGCCGGTACATTCAAATTTCCCAACACTAGAAGCTGATATTGGTAAAAGTTGGGATTCTGATACGATTACTGGCATGAAGTGACAACTGTAACGCCCACTTCATAAGCTGGCAAGTACCAAATTCCGGAAATTTAGTGGACGTTTAGGGCCTTAAAAACGAACAAGGAATCACCATTGCCACCCGAACAATAAGGATGATTGATAGGGACGTGAAGTGATGCGTAGCATACTAGACATACCCGGTTATGCCAACAGTTATACCCATACCCATCAATCAGAAGGTTGTCTCTTTTTCGAGTTACAAGAACTTTATAACCTTATAGACTCACCGGTGTAGGTTTTTGCATTTATTTCTTCGTATAAGCATGCACGTTCTATTGGGATCAAAAACTATTTCTGAATATCGGCTTTGATTGGACGTTGGCCATTTGCCATATCGACTCACTTCTGCATGTCTTCCTGACTGAGGTGAACATGCATTTTCCGTAATGATAGAATTTCTCTTATATGCGTCAATGCTGTGGAAATGAATGTGAAACTTGTAAATGTTAAGTTCATGTTTCTAATAGTAGTATATTATAGTCATGTGTGACTATCACACCATTGGATTTCATTCTTGAATCTGGAAATTGATTATTTTTGTCGACATGGACCTCAATATGTTGGTACATTGCTGTATGTACTTTTTATCAGGGAGTTCGGAAGGTATCAACAAGTTGAAAAATGCCGAATCACAGGCAAGATGATCATGATGAGCAGGTTGACCTTGATGGAGAAAATGACATGGATGAAATGATTGACGAAGGAGATGACCCCATTGAAGAAGATGATGATTACTACAGAAGAGATGAATCTGCTGATGAGGGGGAAGGTTATGATGACGAAGGCCATGAAACTCATAAAGAGTCTGATGAGGATAATAATACCCGTAAATCAAAAAGGGCTGATAGTGAAGAAAAAGAGCCAATGGATGAGCAGGAGAATGCAAAGCATGCTGAGCTGCTCGGGCTTCCACCTCATGGATCGGAGGTTTTTATTGGTGGTCTGTCTCGAGATTCCACAGAAGAAGATCTAAAGGAATTGTGTAATTCTTGTGGTGAGATATATGAGGTATGGATTACCGGCTGGTGAAATAATTCATAAGTTTTATATTAGTTTAGTTTGTGATCCACTGTTTTTGGTGTTGGCTTGCAGGTCAGGTTGGTGAAAGACAAGGAAACAAAAGAAAGCAAGGGCTATGCTTTTATAACATTCACGAACAGAGATTCTGCAGAGCAGGCTATTGAAGAAATCCATGACAAAGAGTTTAAGGTACATATTGGCAAAAGTCCTTCCATGCAAAAAATGGCTGAGATCTATATTGTATATTGTTCATATGTATTGCTTATTGCCTTTTCAGGGGAGAAAGTTGCGTTGCTCTTTATCCCAATCTAAACACAGGCTTTTCATTGGAAATATTCCTAAGAGTTTAACGGATGAAGAAATTCGAAAAGTTCTGGAGGAGAATGGACCTGGTGTTGAGAAAATCGAACTTTTAAAGGTACCATCTGCTGAGATAATATATGGGGGTCCATTATATGCCATTTGACCTTCTCATAAATTGCAGGATGCACAAAACCCAAGCAGAAACCGTGGATTCGTTTTTGTTGAGTATTACAATCATGCATGTGCTGACTATTCAAGGCAAAAAATGTCCAATTCTGGTTTCAAAATTGACGGGACTACTCCAACTGTCACTTGGGCGGACCCTAAAAACAGTGACACATCTGCAGCCTCTCAGGTAAATTACCTTTTGCCAAATTAGCAGGTCTGTTGAAAATGATATTAAATAATTCTATTGTCATCCAACTTCTCTTCTGGGGCATGCTGACGCCTGTTTTTTACCAATGCAATAAACAGCACTCTTGAGTAATTCATTATTAGTGTTGAGAAATAAAATGAAATGTGAATGTCTTGATACAAACTCTTGATTAATTCATGTAAGTAGTTTCTGTTTCACCTATCTAGGGATTCCGTGATGTTTTTTTTATACCTTGAACTTAGTCACAAATTCAGTATTTGGGATATGTTCGGTTGAGCTGAAAATGGCAGAATTCAAGAATTATGTGGGAAATTTGGGTAAAAAATGGTCAATGCATGGCAAAATGCGGTCAACAATTCGGGAAAAAGTTGGGAAAAAAGCTAAGGATATATACATATATCGCAGGAAAAAAAACCAATTTAGCACACTTTTGCAAAAATATTTACCAACATAGCACCCTTTGTGAAATATTTCCCAAAATAGCACACTTTGGTTTGAAAACACCACTTTATCCGGAGCTTTTTGTATTCAGGATTGAAAATTGACGTGTTTATTTTAAAATAAAATTTTTGAAAAAAAAAAGTGAAAAACACCACTTAAAGTGGTGCTTTTCAATTTGACATGCATATCTTGCGTCAAGTGAAAGCGCCACTTTAAGTGGCGTTTTCCACCTTTTTTATTTTATTTTTTCATTTTTTTATTTTAAAATAAATACGCCAATATTTGTGGTGCTTTTCAAACTCAGATACAAAAAACACACTTTGAATGGCGGGTTCTACACAAAGTGTGCTATTTTGAGAAATGTTTTGAAAAGTGTGCTATTTTGGTAAATATTTTTGTGAAAGTATGCTAGTTTGGTTTTTTTTCCTATGTTGCATACATACACACATATATATATATATATATATATATATATATATATATATATATATATATATATATATATATACACTAATGAACACTCACGTGCACATGCACGTGTCATATTATACATGTCACATTTATATTAGATAAGTTTGGCAACTAAAAAATGCATAAGGGAGTTTCTTTTAAATGGATTTAAAAGTAGAACATTTTATATTTTTGAAACCACTTTATTACATTAAAGAGAGTTAGATGTAAGTTAAAAATAAACCAGAAAATAAGTTTATTTCATTATAAAGTCATTTTGTTTTGTGAGATTAATATGATTTCAGTGTAGCATGGACTCAATCGCATAAAAAAATCAGTGTAAAAATTTGTGAATTTCACATATAAAATCTTGATTTCATTTCAACGACATTTCAAAAATTCATAGTCCATGTGATAAATATATTATCTAGTTAAGATTGCAACTTACATTAGCAATATATTCCTCATTCAATATTAAAGTGCCATTTATTCATCATTATGTGATGAATCATAGGGTGACATAATTATGATGCATGTTTAACAAACCCATATTAAACAATTATTATAAAAATTACATAGTATAATAGTAATAATGTTGGAAAACATTTTTCTACAAGTAGATCTAGTTACCATCATAATGTAGACCACAGTCAAGACATGTACATGTAGATTTATTTGGCTAATTTTTATATTGATTATAAGCTTCTCTTTTGTAAGATAGAATATTTATATATAAATTAGACATTTATACAAGTATGTATCGCTACAATATTATATGATACATCACTTCATAATGTAGTTTGTTTGGTTTTTCTTGAATGCTTACTTCTTAGAAACAATCATTTTTTCTCTATTCTAAATTATATTTATGTATGAATGAAATAAATTGTATGTTCTATTATGTATCATAATATTATCCATATAGTTCATCATCTATACTTTATACATAGAACAATGTAAACACATTTGAGATTTAGTTAAAATTTAAGTTTGTAATAAATATTTGTGAATCTTCATGTACTTGTGTTATTAGAAAATTAATATTACTTTTTTTATTAAATATGCTATTGTTGCTAGGAATACATTTCGTCTCCAACAAAAAAATAGTTTTCTTCAACATTATTTTGAAAAATTAAATTGGCAATTAATTATTCACAAAATAATGCTAAGACTAAAAAATATTGCTAATACATATCGAAATGATTAAGATTCACATCACGATAATGTGTTAACAATGTACTTATAACAAAACAATTAATTGTAACAAAGTAAATATATATGCCATGCTAAGAGGACCATATAAGATCAATCAGCCACTATGGAGGACCAAGGAGGAATGTAGAGTATATAATACATTGTAGAAACACCTTATCAATTGCAACAACAATTTCATATCAAACATTGAAAATCTAAACAAAAATTAGATTGCTTAAACTGAAAATTGTATGACAATTTCATTTTCGCATGGAATATTTGTGAATCTATTCACTCCGTCTGCTAATGTTTTTCATCTCTTCTCGAAGAGTGTTCCCAAGTATAATGACGGCCATGATAAACACAATAATGTATACCGTCCATAAGTTGAGATGTATGGGAGGCATATGTGACATAGAATTTGGTTCACACAGACAGACACATATGCAAGATAGGTTGTTGAGAAATAGAGCATCAATTTAGCAAATAGAAAAGTAAACAGATTGGCATACAAATATTAAGCTCTCTCCAGCTTCAATTGGTGAAGCCAATATTTCTTGTGGTGTGTCTCTATGATGACCCAGATGCCTTTACATATAGTAGAGGAGACTAACCACATTAAGAGTGTGAGTCTAGTTGAATAGTTACACAAGCTGCCTCCATGCTGTCACATTGCAGACCGTTTTAATCAGTTAAACATGGTGATCCGCTTCATGTTGATGGTGGGAAGGTTGACCCTACTAAGGAAGAAGTAATCGTTGCTTAATGTATGATCAACACAGTTGAGGAAAGGGCTTGTTGAGGGAGAAAATAAGGGCACCAATACAGGATATCACATGGATGTACTTTCTAGTTTCTACTGCAGTCTCCTTTTTGCAAAGAAACATGTATTGACTACAAAAGTGCACCCGCACAAAACAAACATATATGTGGATTAAAAGATTTTATTTTAAAAAAAAATTATAATTTCTTTGCAGTTTACATATTCAAGGAAATTATGCTTGTTGAGTAATTGGAGTGTCTAATCGAGACAAAGCAAGAAGGTTTATATTGCATAATGCATACAAATATGGTTGTTGTTTGCCTCTCATCAAGCATGATGTCATTCTCCTATAAATGTTATACCATGCACAATACTCTTAAGAAAATAATATTAGATGGTATCTTAGAAAGGAACGACATGATTAGCTAGTAACGGGCCTAACGGCACCACATAATGAGGATAATATGTAAAATGGCGTGGGCATTAATTAAAAACATACAGACAGATAAGATTTTGAACCGGCTGCTCAGCGGCCTCAAATATGCACTCCAAAAACGCAGACGACAATGTGGACTTTATGCTCTTCTTCATCCTCCACGTCCTCACAACATTTGTTGTAGCGTGGTGGTTCCCGCATCCACAACCTATACTCGATGTTTTCACCGTGTCATCCATAATAATAACTTTGTATGATTCACACACATGAGCATCGTGAGATGAAGTACATGGAGATGGACAAACTTGTGCAAATCCATCGCGTTTTGTGGGATGGCTTGGGGGCTCCCATCACCTTGATTTTGCAGAAGAACATTTTTAAATTACAACTAATACAAAGGGGATGAAAATATGAAGAGTGATTTAGTATTATATCACCTTAAAAGGAAATAGCTTGTAGGGGTCTCCTCTCACCGACACTAAAGTTTGTTGCAGGACCTTTCGGCATGACGTATGTGGACATATTAAAATAGCAATGCAGTACTCATTTTTGGTTACCTGAGTCAATGCCATGAGAGAGTCGTTGCTGTTAGTGCCATCCTCTTTACTGCCATCCTTTTGCCACGTTCTGCCCCAAGAGGTAGAGACCGTAGAGATGAAAACTGTACAAGAAACACCAGTAATGGCCTCAACTGCAGGTAGGATATTGTGGGTCAGTTTCATATCAAGCTGCAAAGCGGTGGGGGAGGTGGTGAGTAGAGGATGGACTGAGATGAAACCAGTCGATCGTGGGTGTGTGGGAAGGATGTTCTTCAACCAAGTCTTATGTTTAGATGAAAGAGAATCGTAACGGGAGACAACAAAAAGAAATTATTAACCGAGAAATATAGATGATATGCTCATTTTGACAAAGAAGCGGTCAATTTTAAGTTAAGGAATAGAAAGAGAACGTCCAGATAGGAGAGTTTGTTAAGGAGTGTTGTTGAGATAATGAAAGTTTTTGAGAAAAGGAAATAAAAATGAAAAGAAACAAAAAGAAGACGGGAGAACAAAACGCGGGAAAAGATAAAGGAGAAAGTGGGGAGGATAAGGGTTAGCGGGACGGGTTGTTTTGGGTGAAAAAGAGGAGGGAAAATGTAAAAGAAACAGTTGTAAAATCTTTTGGAAAAGGAGAGAAAAGAGAGTTAAGGAGAGAGTATCATTTTGAAAATACTACAATATTATTGGTTGATGACAATGTTACAATTAGTGCTATTCATTATTTTTACAGTAGTATAGATATAAAGTATATATAAAATATATTAATTATAAGATGGAACCATTAGGAAACTTAAATTTATCTTTTTTATAGGCAAGAAGTTGATAGTATGAAGATAATGTTGTAATAGGAAATTGCTAGAAAATAGAGAGAAAGAAGTTGTCTCGGTGGGGAGTGAGAATCAGGGAAGTTGGAAAAGTTAGAGGAGTTAGTGGGAGTGATTGAGCGGAGTAATAGGTAGTTGTTCAAGTTTTGAAACAGCTTGATAGAGAGAAGCGAAAATCTGTTTTCTTTTTGTTGATCGTGTAACCTCTTGAGAAAAAGGGAGTTTTCTGGTTTTAGTGGACAGAAGATAGTGTTATGTGTGAGATAATCAATGTATAACCACATTGAAAACGAATCACGTTTTGTTTTGAAAGGAAAATGGTGAATTGAGGAATTTCTATTGTCAATTTTTGTGAGAAAATAAAATTCATTATGATATGGGAAGGTACGGTTATGTTAAGGGAAAAGACGTTTGGTTTAATGGAAAAAAAATGAGAAAATAGTTTGTTAACATGGATGAAAGTCACGTTTTGTTTGTTGCCGGTAGAAAGGAATGAATGGAGGAACCCTTTTTTAGGGATGAGGAGAGTGTGTGAGACAGCGAGAAAGAGAGGGGGGGACACAGTAGTGATGGGGAGAGAGGAACCGAGAGACTGTGGCTACGGAGGGGAGTTGTTGGAATAGGCTATTTTAACTTAAAACAGGAAAAACCATTGAAAAAAGGAGAGAACAGAGAGAATGAATGAGGATGCAACATTCAAAAAATGGTCCAATCTGATTGGCTAGTGGCAATGTTGTAATTAGTTAAAAGTATTCACTCTTTTTATAGTATATATATTATATATATATATACATAAATATACATTGCACACATATATATTGCATACCTATATCTATTACATATAAATATATTACATACATACATACACATAATATTTGTTTATATATACACTCAAACGGAATTAGAGTCTTAAGGAGTATAATATTGGAAAAGAATGAATGAGAAGGAAAAAAACCGTAAACGTGAATTATCCGAGAATAAAATGTAATATTCGGGAATTGGGAGTTTCTCAGCTGTTTCAAATGTCTAGGGAAAAAATCACATTTAAAATGGAACTTTTTCAAAAAGTCTATTTTGCGACTGTGCCCTCAAAATTTATTGATTGATTACTAATAGGCTGATTCTGTGCTGATTGTTCTTGTGGCTCCTTGGGCAAATTTAGAATCTAGGTTTTGTTTGTTCTTGGTCACATATTGTTAATGTATTGCAATGGATTGTAGTTCAAAATAAATCTCTTCTTAATTTGTGGTATGTAAATGAATGAGGATGCAACATTCAAAAAATGGTCCAATCTGATTGGCTAGTGGCAATGTTGTAATTAGTTAAAAGTATTCACTCTTTTTATAGTGTATATATATATATTATATACATAAATATACATTGCACACATATATATTGCATACCTATATCTGTTACATATACATATATTACATACATACATACACATAATATTTGTTTATATATACACTCAAACGGAATTAGAGCCTTAAGGAGTATAATATCGGAAAAGAATGAATGAGAAGGAAAAAAATCGTAAACGTGAATTATCCGAGAATAAAATGTAATATTCGGGAATTGGGAGTTTTTCAACTGTTTCATATGTCTAGGGAAAAGTTCACATTTAAAATGGAACTTTTTCAAAAAGTCTCTTTTGCGACTGTGCCCTCAAAATTTATTGATTGATTACTAATAGGCTGATTCTGTGCTGATTGTTCTTGTGGCTCCTTGGGCAAATTTAGAATCTAGGTTTTGTTTGTTCTTGGTCACATATTGTTAATGTATTGCAATGGATGGTAGTTCAAAATAAATCTCTTCTTAATTTGTGGTATGTAAAAGAATTTTGTGTGAGATGGGGGTTTCACAATTGAGAGTTATTGCAATAATGCCTGTTATAATGAGATTATACATGGTATTACTTTGGACATGTATTATAAATGCATTTTCTCATTCACATTATCGCAAAAAAGTTGTTACATAGAATGGCATGTTAGAACTTAGAAGTAGGATAAATTTATTTCTATAATTTTTAAGTTATTATCATTTTAGTTGGTTTTAGTAGGTTTAGACAGTAGTATTGCCTTTTCATTTTCATTTTTATTATTAGTCAAGTTATTATCCCCCGTCTCACTGGTAGAACAGAAGTCACCTCCTAAAGCAAGGGTGGCGACTTCATGAGCTACCTTAGTGTTTTGCTGATGTCATTGACTCGTTGTTGTGCCAGAACTTGCATAACCAGAATGTTTGGAAAATAAATTACAAAAATGTTTGAAATATAGAAGAAAAATCTGAGAGACCTCCAAATTTCAAGTGAGAACTAGCAATGTTCCAACTGACTATATATAGAGAGAGATCAGTGATATCACCTGCAAGGCTCTTTTAATTCATACCCCCCCCCCCCCTCCCCCCCCCCCCCCCCCCCACACACACACACACACACACACATGCGCGCAACAGAGCACACACAACACAGAGAGAGAGAGAGTTCACGTGAAAATTATTTGAGAAGTGGGAACATATTTGTGCTTCAGATACTCAGCAAATGTGTGGGTCTGATCTATCTTTTGACCTAAGCCCATGTTAGAATTTACAACTATAGCCACAGCCTGATAAATATTCCATACTAGAGTTTGTTATAATAAGATTCTTCTCAGGAAGGTAATTTTGTAGTCACTGAACTGAAGTTGTGGTTTCATATTGATGATGCACAAATCTAGCTTCTCTTATTTATCAGTAAGGTGTCTGCATTCCAAAGTGATGACTCTTCAAATTAAGAATTTATGCAAAGTAGATCACAATGTCTTCAATTTTATTGTTTGTCTTAATCAGTAAATTGTATCAGTCAGCATCATTAATGTTCATTATGATATCAGCATGAAATCATTAGGGCTTGTTTGGTAATATGCAGACTGAAAAGTATGACTTTCAGACCGGAAATGTAAATTTAAGGATTTGAAACGACCACAATTTTGTTTGTCTATAAGTGGATCTAATTCTTATTTTTCAGTAAGGTATTGATGTTTCAAAATGATGGCTCTTCGATTTTAAAATTTAAGCAAAAACAGGTCCTATTGTGTTATATTATATTGCTTGTCTTAGTCAGTTTATTGTATCAGGCAGCATCACTATATTCATTATGATCAGTGTGAAATCATTGGGCGTTTCGTGATATGTCGTCAGAGTGAATGTGGCTTTCAAAACCTGAATTTAAGGATTTGAAACGACCACAATTTTGTTTGTCTATAAGTGGATCTAATTCTTATTTTTCATTAAGGTATTGATATTTCAAAATGATGGCTCTTCGATTTTAAAATTTAAGCAAAAGCAGGTCCTATTGTGTTATATTATATTGCTTGTCTTAGTCAGTTTATTGTATCAGGCAGCATCACTATATTCATTATGATATCAGTGTGAAATCATTGGGCGTTTCGTGATATGTTGTCAGAGTGAATGTGGCTTTCAAAACCGAAAATGTAAATTTAAGGAACTGAAATTACCACAATTTTGTCTGTCTATATGATGATCTAATTCATTGAATTTAATTTCCCATGTTTGATTAGACATATATAAATGATGATACAGAAGAAATATGTAGGGTTGCAATAGAAAATTCAAAGGAATAGGAAGTTATCATTACCAATCCATATTAATAAAACACCACTGATTTGGATGTCTTGTGTGTGTGAGAAAGAGAGAGATAGAGGGAGAGGTGGCATAACCTTTTTTATCATTAATGATGCCAACATTTGTTTGGCAAGTAATGGTCACAATGGTTTCTCCCGCCCTGCTATGTCAGGGTGCAGTTCAAACTCTGCAAATTGAGAGCGAAATAAGTTAGAAATGGACTTCAAAGTCCGACAATTACATCCAAGCACCCATGGAAAATTAAAACAAAAGCATTTCACGTGGATGTTGTAAATTCAAAATGGTCCCAACCAAACCAGCTCTTACAGAAAAAAAAAGTTGACAAAGAACACTGTATAAGTATGATGTTATATTTCAGTAGGTTGGCTCAATTTATTGTGAATTCTTGTTTTATTGGTATTCGAGCAAGGAAGCATGGACACGCTTCTAGACACGGACACCGGCACGGACACGGGACACGTCAATTTTCTAAAATATAGGACACGGACACGGCTCTAGGTGAGGGGGATTTTGTAAAATATATACAAATAAATGTGTATAATGTATGTATTTTGTGTGTATATGTATATTTTTGTGTACATATGTATCTAGATTTATTGAATGATAGTATAGTTGAATAGCAGCTGTATATCCAGAATTTACTCAGAAATAGGCTGCCGCAGCAAGTACAACTGCATAGATGTGCCCAGTAAGTGTCCGGGTCGTGTCCAAGAAGTGTCCAGGCTGCAAAAATGGACCAAAATGGATATGACACGTTTTGGCTGTGTCCAAAACATTTTGGGCCGTGTCCAAGAAGTGTCCGTGTCCAAAACATTTTGGGCCGTGTCCAAGAAGTGTCCGTGTCCAAAACGTGTCCGACACGGTCACGGGGGCTATATAGAAGTGTCTGTGCTTCCTAGTATTCGAGTTGCTGATTAGTAAATTTAGGCGTTCATTCTTTTTTACTGAATTGTATTCGGACTTTTCTCTTCAATATCCAATCTACGGGCCTTTTTAATTTGATCTTGAAGTTCTAGACTCAATGAGTCAATGTGGTTCCAGAATAGGTATGCCATATGACAATCATATATCACTGTCCAAGCACATATACTGCCTATGATAATTGGGAAAACAATTAACAACCAAAGTTACAGATTGGGTGAGTCTGACTTGGTTTCAGAAAGCATCATCTTACCTTCTTTCTCACATTCTTGGCAAGAAGAAGTTTTTAGGTAGGTATTGTCATATCAAAATAATATATCACTGTCCAAGCACATGCACTGCCTATGATAATGGGGAAACAAATAACAACTAATGGTACTGATCATATAATGACACTGTCAACACAAAGCAAGTAAATGTATACAATTTCATCAAACAGGTGACCTGTTTTATCTTTGTTAAGCTACAATATGATGGGTAGTCGGAAGCACCAACATGCTTTTGTACAACATCATGACAATTTTTTTAATAAGGCATCTGCTTAGGCCTTGCTTAGGCATGCCTACATGCCCTAAGCACCATAAGGGGGGCATCTTTCCATTCTATTTTCATATATCGTAGAGGTATATGGGGTCAGTTCAGGTCTAATTTAGGTCAATCTTGGTCTGGTTAGGTCAATGGAGATTTAATTGAGGATATTTTAGGTCTTGGTTAGGTCTACTTAGGTTTGATTCAGGACGTCTTAGACAAAATTCCAATTTAGGCCTAGTAAAAGAACCATTAAACTTTCAAGAAGTCATTTTTTTTGCGATCATATTGGTTCACGATATGTTTTGCCCAAATAAAAACACAATGTTGATCCTCACGACTTTTAGTGAAGTTCCATGGTTTTATTGATTTGCATATATGTTTTGTTCATCTTAGACAATTTGAATAAACATGTGAATATGTGCTCTAAAAGATCCAACATTCTCCCTCATTTGCTCTCATGCTCCCTCTCTCCCATGTTACAACTCTAGGATCTCCCTTCTCTCTCTCACAACAGATTGGTCTCTTCTAATCTTTGATTACTTTGGATGATTTCTTTTTTCCAACATCAAGCTATTCTCTCCCTCCCACTCTAGAAATGGTTTTCCTTCGCATTGCATTTTGTCTCTTCTATCTTTGATCGATTTTTGAATTGAGACAATTCCATGTAATAAGATCATAAGGTACACGCGTTTTTCTTCTTCTCAATGTTTGATTGAATTTGGAATGAACTTCGACATTTCTTAAATTGACTTTTTTCAAGCAAGCCAAAAAATTGCTGAATCTCGAATTTGTCACTTTGGCTTGAGGTGAAATTAGGTCTTATTTAGGGCCACTTAAGTGCAATTAGGTATGATTTGGGCAACGTAGGTCAAATTTTGTTCTATAGAGGACTATTTGACAATATTTAAGTGTAACTTAAGTTAATTAAGGCCCAATTTTAGTTATTTTTTAAAGCGAATTTCCCTGATGGATATTTATATGCAACAAGGACATTTATATTCTAGCCCAAATATTGGCCAAAGACATATACACAATTTATGCAAGTATAACATTTGTAGAAATCAGTGTTCTCATATGCCCTGCATGAGGCCGCTTATGCGGCTCTCAACCGCTCCGCATATAACTATGCAGTGCTATTTTTTGGCATGGACCGAATATGTGGCATGCGGTCCGCATATGCGACCACTTAGGCCTCACATTTCATTTAGTGACTTAAGTAAAAAAAACAAAATCTCAAATAAAATAAACCAAATTAAATGACAACTTCTATATAGTTGGTTTTAGATCAAATATTAAAATTTTGCTACCTCAAAAATAATTCTATTTTGAATGAGTGGTGTAAAATATATTATTACATTTTACAATTGTCAATGTTTCATTATGCTCTATCCTTTGCTCTTTTTTTTTCTCTTCTTTTTTTCTCTAAGATCAGAACATGTTGCACTTGCAACAATTCTTATTTTGTCTTGTATAAAAGGGGAATCTATTGCAGATATTAATTGGATATGATATTTTCTTTTAGTATCAAATTTGGGTGCTGCCTAGGGAGTAATTTATATTCCCTACGACTTTTTCTTCTCTATTTATTACTGACTTGATTTCTTCATATCATTTTGATGTTTTGATTTTGTTTTTGGTGTTCTTTTTCTATTTCGACTTTGAACTATCTTGTGTTGTGTTACTGTGGTTTTTTTATTGTGTTCATTCAATAATATTCTTCTATGAACTGCATGTGTTAGTGTGTTGTGTTACTTGTATATTCTAGTACATTATATAAACTTAAGGTTTTGTTGATTGATTTTTCTTCTTGATGATCGGAAAATATGTGTTTCTTCTTCCATGATGTAATGATCCGTTGGTACATTTTGGGCTATTAGGCTACGAAACTAGATAGTATGAAATTCATGATTATAATTATATTTTTTAATTAAATATATGAATAAAATATATAATTTATTAAAAAGAATCCGAAAACGCATATGCCCCCCGCTTATTCTCCCGCATTCCGCTTATACTCTATGCAGTACCCTGACCGAACGCATACCACATAACACATTTCAGAACATTGGTAGAAATAGATGAATGAAGTGTAAGAGTGCAGGTGGAATAGTTTTGACCAGAACATCGTCTCAGATTTAAATTTTATAGAATAGTTGTATATGGCTAGCCATGTTGAGTGAATGTTGGGTGGGGTGAAGTAACAAAATATCAACAAGATGATTGTGGCAACACTACGTAGGCTAAGGTAGATGTTTGGGAAGACAAGGAAAGATTGTTTGAGAAATAACTATATAAGGGGTAAGTGGGGATGGTGAGTATTGAGGACAACTACATGTGGGTCGTCTACAAATGTTGTAATTCAAAGTGGTGCTATGAAGTTGAGCATAGTTACAAGAGGGTGAGGCAGGTTTAAATTAACCAGGCTTATAAGGAGAAATAGATAATCTCTATACCTGAATACCTGATTGGGAATATTGATCCTAATGGAGTTCAATGGAAAAGAAGGATCCATGTAGCCGACTTCAATATGGTTGGGAAGGCTTAGTTGATGATGGCAATCATGATAACATTTCGAAAACTAATGTATATAAACCTGGAAAAAAGGATTGTTTCCCTAGATATAGAAAATATTTCGAATACCCAAACCATATTTTGCACCATTTTAATTATTTTGGCATGATTCAACTTTATGAATAAAAAGTTTATTATGAAGATAAGGTGCATAGAAAAGCCATTCAAATAGAAGTATAGGACACCACCATTGTAGAGCTTTATGGAAATACAAACCAATGGTAATTTGAAAATCAGCAAATTACCTTTCACTCTTTTAAATGATATCTGAAAGCAATGATAACTAACATGTTTCATCCAGACCTTATATGTCTCGTTCATATGGTTGAATCACATAAATGACTTAATCATGTTGCCAAAACTGTAGGATTTTCCTTGATATAGGGCCTCATTAAACAATAAACATGTTTGAAAATACATGTAAACTAAATTTAATAGACAATAAAGTTTTATGGACATAGAAACTAACTATAACTCGTAAAATCAGCAATTATCAGTCCATGTTTTAGAATACATGTGACTACCACCATTCTACCTTTACAATGTTTACAACATTGTATTGTAATTTGGCCTGAGTGCTTGCCTCTTTGTTTGCAATATGATCTGATCTGCATAATGATATTCAATATGTGGCAACATTTGTGTTTTGCATTAAGGAGTTTTGTTTGGTTATACTAACAGATGGGCTATTTGATACCTTGAAAGAGATTTGGAGAGACTGCATGCAATGTCAATCCCCATTGTAAAGTAGGCAGTGGGGTTGATGTCTGTTTCGGAGATTTTGCTTGACAACTTGTGCTACAGATTAGCCACACTTGTTGTTTTCAAGCCTTCAAAAAGCATAAGCTTGTATTTAAATGGTTGCACTCATTTTTGGAGTTATGATTGTAAGCAACACGGGATATCATGCTTTAGTTCATAGGACGCTCTGCATGCTTGTATGTTTTGTTCACTCTTTAAAGGTAGCTCATTTTTGGAGTCAAGCTTGTATTTGATGTCTATTTCGGAGATTTTGCTTGACAATTTGTGCTGCAGATTAGCCACACTTGTTGTTTTCAAGCTTTCAAAAACATAAGCTTGTATTTGAATGGTTACACTTATTTTTCAAGCCTTCAAACAGCATAAGCTTGTATTTAAATGGTTGCACTCATTTTTGGAGTCATGCTTGTAAGCAACACGAGATATCGTGCTTTAGTTCATAGGACGCTCTGCGTGCTTGTATGTTTTGTTCACTCTTTAAAGATAGCTCACTTTAAACCCCCCATTTTCATTTGAGGTTTACATCCCAATTACATTTGAAAAAATAAATAGGACACATGTGAGAAGTTCACAGCTAACACCCTGTTATTTTATCACTGGAAATCCCTCTCTGGAGCTGAGCTGTTAGTTTAGACAGGCAAGAGTTGAGAGACGAGGCCTAGGATAATGTGAGGATGTAATAAAGAAGTGTAATCTTTTAACTAATCTTGACTGTCCATCAAAATGACTTAGCTCCAATGAAGGTAGTGAAAAGGTCCTCATAATGTAGCGTATAGGAGGGATCAATGTTTTAAAAAACGTTAAGTGGTAAGCGTGCGGACAACACCTTGTAACTGGTTAAGTGCTAAGTGGACGATTAAGCGCACAATTTTGGGAAAAATGGGTTTCAGTTTTCTATATAAATTCATACAAAATTATGCATATGTATATAAATACTCTATTTTTGGACTTTATTATGTCTAAACACTCTATCCAACAATATAAAACACCTAAATAGTTTGAATACAACTATAAAACAATGATTATAGCTATAATATAGTAAACAATAGACGTGTCATGGTTAAAACACCCTACATACATGATACTAAAAAAACTTGGACCACATGTTGATATAGCTAAACAGTAAACAATCTACTTATCATGGATACCTTACTAGCTCATTTTTATATTTGCATATCATCAATTAGTCATACACTACAGCAGTATATTTAATCAAGTACATTCTAAATTAGATAATAATTACATGTAATTTACTTGTATCATTACAGAAGTACCTTATTATCATGACTTACATACAAATTATTCATTCTAAATTAGAACTACAGCATATTATAGAACATTTATAATGTATATAAGTTTAATATATTATAGTCAACAATACTTCGACAATATAATTTACTTCATGTTGTAGGTTTACAATAATTTTGAAAAAAGGCTAAAGAGCGGGCAAAAAATGAGGAAAACAGGCAAAAAGCGGCAAAAAAACGGGTTAAGCAGCAAAAAGCGGCCGTTTTTTGTAGATCCCTAAGCGGGCACTCAACAGCAAAATTAAACGGCTGAAGGTCTTAACTGATTAAGTGGCTGCTGAGAACGTTTTTCAATACAGTGGGCGAAATTGTTCCTTTTGTTCTCCTCCTATTGCATCCCTTCTAGGTTTTTCATTAAGCGTTCATTTTCATTAAGCGTTCATTTTCATTGTGACTAATGATCTTTGACTTATCCAAAATCTCAATACTATAGAGAAGTTGCATGGTGAAATCCATGTGTACATGAATCCACCCATGGAACTTGGATGATGCTTAATGACTCAGACTATTTTTTCTATGTTCTTACGTTACTGAGCCATAAGATGGCATGTCCTTTATTAGAGTCTAAACGGTAGGTACTGGGGGCAAAATATATTCCATTCCTTGTACATTGCGACGCTAAGATAAGCTACTGAGGCTATCAATTAAATAAACCCTACAATTTAAAGGAAAAATACCACAGCGGTAAGATAAACTCATCTTGCCTGTCGAAGTGAAACTGCCTCTACTCTTAAGAGTAGGCCGTGAAAATGTGTAGACGGTATCGATCTCCTTTTTCATGTGGTCATATGCATTGTGGGATGAGGTCTTTAATTTATGTCGTATTTCAATGCCATAGTAAGTTGCATAATGAGATATTGAAATCCTTATATCATGGTTGTCAATGAATGCGGATGAATCTTAGCCAAAAATGAACTTGGTTGCTGCCTTCGTGATACTTGATTTCTGTTACGCATTTTTAGTATTCTCATTTTATTGATCTATAGGACATTGAGGCTCTTAGTATAGGCATTGGAAACCATAACATTGATATGTTCTTCAAGTTATGCGACAGAGGACAAAATAAGCCTAAAATCAAGAAGCACTTATGCTAATGGTCCAGCTGACGATCTAGGTGGTCCACCTGGGGGCATTTGAGTGCCTTAGTGGGTCCATTAACAACTATGCACTATGTGTGCCTATAACCTGGGAAGTATAACTCGAGTGTGTAGGTGGGCCCATTAACAACTATGCACTATATGTGCCTATAACTCGGGAAGTATAGCTTTTAAGATAAGCCTCCCATAAAATCTTAGTGGGAGTATGACCCTTTTTCTTCTCTTTTGCCCGTGTGCACTGTAATAACTTGTCATTTTTGCCAGACTAGTCAACAAGATTCAGTGAATAACTAGTGAAACAAGATCAAGGATTTTGCCTTCTTTCTCCAAGCTATGACTAATCGAGTTTAACAGGCTGAGGACAGTTGAGTTTAACAGCAGGGTCAACAAGATGATAAGAATTCATTATCTAAGCTATTAGGCTATTGGTTCTTACTCCTTCACACTAAAGCTGTAGACATTGTCACACACTCCTGAAATGGTATGAATTAATCTTGACAATGCATAAACATTTGTGGAAGAATATTCAAAGCAAGATTCTTTTGGAGGGAGAAAGGTTTTCCACTCTTTTGTTGGAGTATACCAAAGAGTACAACAACCAATCTTTTCTTGTGGTTAATTATCGTGTATGTATTGCTGTTGGTTGGTTTGCATAGTAGTTCCTTGTAAGTCATACTCGGCTCATATAAGAAGTTAAAAAAAATGTAAATATCCTCTCTAAATAGACCAGTGTGCAGGTCAAGGAAGAAAATGTCCGATTTCGATGCCCGTTTCGGTGGCCACAGAAACAGAAATTTTGATAAATGCGTTACTGGCGTTTCGACGACAAAATAAACGAATTAATTTATGAAATTTTACCAGAATGATCTACTAGTGTAGATCTACTCAAATATGTAATAATATCTCATATTGGATATGTGGGGGTGGGGTCTCATCATTTTTTAGTGAATGACCCTAAACTGTTTCGATGGGCATTTCGATGGGGATTTTGATGTTAATTTTCAATGGTGAAATCAATGAATTATGTCATTATAGTTTGCAAGCACAATATATAGACTTAAAAACACAAAACCGTGCAAAAATATGCTCTAGGTAGTACATAGTATATGAAAACGTAGAAAAAAAATCGATGATCTGCCTGTTTCGAGAGTTTCTGAAAACTACTAGAGGGGGGGTGAATAGAGTTTTCTAGATAATTTAACAATTATTGAACTCAAACAACCACAATGATAATGTTGGACAAAAAGACACAAGGTTTAGAGTGGTTCCAACTATAGCAAATACTATAGCCGTCAATCCACTACCCGGTTGCTTACCCAACCGGGATTTGAAAAGAAATTTATTTTATTACCTCTTCAAGGAATTTACATAAAATACAATCTCTTTTCCTAAACCCTTCAAGCAGCCTTCACCTAGAAGTAATCGCCAACCTTGAAGCAGCCTTCCCTTGAAGTAGATGCACCAACTCCCGTTGCACCAGCCTTCTGAAGTAGCTTCCCTTGCGATAGCCTTCTTGAAGTAGCTTGAAGTCCCCTTCTCCACCCGAGAAGTCAACCCTCTCCAATCCGCAGCCTCCAACCCTAGGAGTAGCAAGGAGAGTACAAAAGATAAACAGGAACAAGAAAGGAAAAGGAAATTACAACTTATCCTTTAAGCCCGGGGCTTGATATGCCTAGATCAAGCGTAAGATCTCCTAGCCAAGTATGTGAACTTGTGATTGCTGTGGGTAGGAGAATCTAGCCTATAGGACACGAGATTGAGCTAAGGAGAATGTAGGCCAATGATCACAGTGCTCAAATTGCTTGCAAAAGATTGCTCAAGTATGCTCAAGTGTATTCTCAAGTGTAACAAGTGAATTCTAGTGTCCTATGGCTTGTCCTATTTATAGGAATGGCCTAAGTATGCTTAAGGACGCTCTAGACAACTTCTAGGGGTTTCTAAGTGCTTAACTAGCCGTTAGGTACAAAGTTGTTGCTTTAACAACGGCTAATTAATTTATTCTGCAGTTGCTGTCAGAGACCATCTCGGTCGACAAATGGTCGACCGAGACACCTACTCGATCGAAGTTTTGTCGACCGACAGGCTCTCTGGAACAAGTGATTTGCAACGTCTTTCTTCAACTACCAACTAACTTGTCTGTTGTGTCTAACGGCTACTTTGGATCTTTCTCGGTCGAGAAGATGGTCGACCGAGATTGTCTCGGTCGAGGAGTTTGTCGACCGAGAATGATCCTGTTTCAAGGTTTCAATTTAAGCATTAATTATATGTGTGAGTGTGCAAAGGTGATCCTAATAAAATGGGATGACATGTCTAACTTATGGTGTTTGGCTAGGGAAAATCTAACGCTTGATTTACATGCAATTCTAAGTACTTGTACATTATATATTTGTACAAGTTTTACAACATTGATTACATTGCATGAAAATATAAACATTTTAGCTTGTGGATTTTCCCTAGTTGCTTTGCCATCCATCTTAGTCCTGCACACTCAAGTAGCTCGTTAGATTAATAAGAATGAAATGTTTGTCATCATCGAAACAAAGGGATTTTTAGATGTCCATTTAGCCAACAGTTTCGTCAGTCAATTTCGATGTCCGATTGCCACAGAAACAGAAATTTCGACAATTTCGTCGAAATTTTGAACATTGGTGCAGGTTACATGATACTACCATGAAGATATTTTATCCCTTGTGGTAATTGGTACTTAATATCATAGTCCTAATGATCTAGGGATGAAAAGTGTCATTTATAATTACTTACTGAAAATTTCATGCAATGCTTATGTGCAGTGCTCATATTTTTGTTACCAACACCGTAGTCCAAGTCAGTCAGTTATTTTGTTTCCTTGATGAAGTCTGTCGTTCGTTTTCATAATGAAATTTACTAGAGCAACTGTTCATCACCAACTTGCACGTGCATCTTAGTGAGATCCTGACAACATTGCTTGGTGATGTTTGGTAGCAGCATTGCTAGTTTGTTTCTGTCATGTGGTTTATTGCTAAGTAGTCTTACTCTTTTCTGTGCGTGTTTGGTTGTCTTCTCCCTTCCCAATGTTTTGAAAAGCGGCATGCGGTATGCATTCGGTTAGGGTGCTGCATAGAGTATATGTGGAGTGCGGAGGCATATGCGGTTTTGGGTTTTTCTAAATAAATTAATTATATTATGAGAAAATTATATATATGTATGCATATATGTATATGAGAGCGTGTTTGTGTGTATAAGTAGTTTAATGAATAATTAAACAAGATAAATAATAATAGAGCACACATATAAACTCTATATAAAAAGCAGCTACATATGGTTGTATATGCACCACAGATGTGGTGAGGACCGCATAATGGATTGCATAGACATGCGGTTCCAAGAGGTGGCAAAAACGCACATGCGGCCTCATGAAGGGTGCTCTCCTGACGTCTTATGGCTGAGGCCCATATTGCATGCGACTCCTCATGCACGTTCCATGTTTCACATCTATGTTGCAAGTAATAGTGATGATTCCTGCAACATCACCTTCAAAGTTTGTCTACAGGCTCACTGATGACTCCTGCTAGAACTGTTCACCAAGTATTCCAGTTGTTTTTGGTCATGACTTCAACTCGCTACAGACGACAGCTTGTGTCTTCAATTCCCAATTCCAGGGGGAGCTTCTAATTGAGTTTTCATTGTATGAGTGAGAGTGACTTTTAGCTTGAGTTCGTTTGTTGCCTTTGGCTTTTCATCTTTAATTCTCAGTCTAAGGGGGTGTTGTAATTTAATCTTTAATTGTATAAGGGGTAGTGACTTATCATGATTTTGGGCGTACCTGTTGTGAGATTTTCTTAAATTGTACCGGGGGAGGGTGACTTATCGTGATTTTGTGTATAGCTGTTGTTGGTAGGAGCCCATTAGTTAAGTCATAATCCATATAGGAATCCTATGCTCATTATCCATTTAGGAGTGCTGTACATCCCTTTCAGTCTATGTTTCTGGGTGACTGGGTGTGGATTATTTGAACGTTTTTTTCCTCTTCTTCCTTAGGTCTTGTTATCTTTTTTTCAAGTGTGTGTCAGAACTGATAATAGGGTCACATTTGACATCCTACGCAAAAATGTAGACCTACATTTAGAATTCCAGAAAGGTATAGATTTACTCGGTAATGATTAAATTGCATATGGAAGAAACTCTGAGAAGCATGTTATCTTTTTGCTGATAACATCTTCGATATTAGCCTTTTTTCCAAGTTAAAGACGTTGCGCTACCAATTCGTTGGGTTTAGAATTCCAAAAAGCATGTTATCTTCGATATGGGATTTACTCGGTAATGATTAAATTGCATATGGAAGAAACTCTGACAAGCATGTTATCTTTTTGCTGATAACATCTTGATATCAGCCTTTTTTCCAAGTTAGACGTTCCACTATCAATTCATTGCGTTTAGAAAACTTTTTTACTACCATTCGTCCATCACAAGGATTTGGATTCTCTCTGGGCTGAGTCCTGCAACCAATTGGCTTAGTTAACTCCTTGATGGTACATCATCATGGGAAGGGATGGGATCAACTCCTTATTATGGTACCCTTAAATTGATAATCATGGGAAGGGATGGGGTCAACTCCTTATTATGGTACCCTTAAATTGATAATCATGGCATGAGGTAATTTGATGCAGAATTAGAAAACCAAAACCCTATGAATATAGCATGTTCTTGAACCACTGACCTGATTTGAAAGAGAGAAACTGCATTGGTGACTCAGCATTGTATTTTAATCTGTTTACATTGCCGATTCTTGAGTTTTGATCCTTGGGGGGCAAACTAACATATTCAATTAGTGCAATTGCGTTTGTGCTTTCCTAGATTATCCATTGCCATTATCATCTAATCCTAGATTCGAGCTCTCTTTTGGTCGACTGCTTAGATCCTTTTAATCTATTAGATCTCTTGGGATTGTTAACGTGTAAAAATTGATTATCCACTGACGTGGCTATCTTCTCTTAATAATTTCCACACAGGTGAAAGCAGTATATGTCAAAAATCTACCAGAAAGCGTTACAACAGAAAAACTGAAGGAACTTTTTGAGCGACACGGAGAAATTACGAAAGTTGTTCTCCCCCCTCCCAAAGCTGGAAGCAAACGTGACTTTGGATTCATTCATTTTGCTGACAGATCCAGTGCATTAAAGGCTGTAAAATCAAGTGAAAAATATGAAATGGATGGTATGTTATGAATATTTGCTGCTGCTTTAAGGATGTGAATATAGTTTTTCAAATTCGCAGACGATATGCTGAGATACTGTTTTTTTTTTTATTTGAGGATTGCTGAGATATTGTATTTGTTTCATAGTTAGTCTATATTGAGTTAATTGTTCTTATAAACATATGTTTGGACTACCAATCTGTATATTTAAAAATTAATTGGTGAATTTCTATGCAATTAAAGATTATCCTGATATATTGCATCCCTTATGTATCATTTTTCTTTTATCTTAACGATTTGTTATGCTTGGATATGAAGGCCACCTCTTGTGTGTTTCTCTACAAAAATATCATTTCTTTATTGGATGTCGTATCATTCTTTTAAAGATTTTCCGTGTTTACAACTTTTGCCTCTCTGCAAGGATAAAGCATGATTGCGTGCCTCCTGTCTTGCTTATAGCTGCCCCTAACTAACTTGAAACTGTTAAATGGTATTATCAACTAGGCAAAGTGATTTGCTGATCAGTATCGAAATCTGGTGGTCACCAGTTTCATAATGGTTTAATTTCCATTTTATCTGGTTCATAGGAAATGCGCTAGAAGCTGTACTTGCTAAACCTCAATCTGAAAAGAGGACAGACCACGGCCCTTCTTACCGACCTGGACTTCTTCCAGCCCAACCTTCATATAACTCTAGTATGGTTGACCCTTATGGTGCTTATGGGGGATATGGGCAGGTACATTTTTTTCTGTTTAATGGATCTTCGTGTTACTAAGTATTCAAGTGATGCAGTTTTTGGTGTGTATCTAATATTCATGCATCCTTGTGAGAATAGCCTGTCATATATGGCAGAGGGCCAATGCCGTCTGGAATGAGAATGGTGCCCATGGTTCTGCCCGACGGTCGCCTTGGCTACGTCTTGTAAGTTTTATAACACGAGTGTATATCAGTTACAGGCTTTTATTCTGTAGATTTGAACTATGCTTATCTTACTTAAACTGGAATATACAGGCAACAGCCAGGCGCTCCTCCTCCAGGCCCTCCACCCCCTCCGCCACCATACAGAAGACGTGGTGGGAAAAACAGTGATACGGATGATGGGGGAAGGGGTAATGAAGGAGGCCGTGGCCGCCGCTATCGTCCATATTAGTGGTGGTATTGCCGGCCTACAAAGTGGTATTACCTACAAACCATCGTCCGTTCTGTTAATTTGTTGCAGTGACTTGTTGAAAACCTTTTTATGATATCTTAGTTTCTGTTGCAGGGTTGCACACTTGTTTTTTATCTGACATGAAAAAGACTTCAAATATTAAGCTATCTGTGCGGCATCCTTCTGATAAGGTGAATGAGGTACCCATAGACGTCTGTAGCACTTGTTACGATGTTTGATTTTTAGTTTGTGGAAAGGTTCTCCTATCAAGGATCTTGTGTACTTGAACAAGCTAGCAACTTGTAGCACCTTGCGTTTGAAAGACTTGTAGAATGATGTATGGTAAATTTATCTTTGCAAAACTGAGGCAGCTTTGAGTGCTTTGGGAGTAGATGTTGTTACGGCTTTCGTGTATCTGTTTTCTTTGTTGACCATGTTTGATTTACTATGCTGTAGCTTCAAAATTTCTAAACTGCAATATGGAAGTGTATCAAATGCAGCTCTACTTTTGATAACAAGCAAAACCATGACAGTGGGTCGTTACTGCTTAGGATGGTGAATATGCTTCTCCGCACTGTGTCTTGATCAAATTAGACACTTTCCTTGGATCTTTCTGGATGCCAACCAGACATGGTGGTTTCTACTTTCTAGACGACTACTGTAGGCTAAAGCTGTCTTGGCATGCAACTGTCATCAGATGAACTACTACAATGGCCCTGGGAGGGTGTATCCTTTGCTAGCGTTGTGCTTAGAATGCTACTGACTGAATGGAATAAAATAGTGAGTGCAACCCTCGTTAGCTGGCCTGTTGCATGAATGTTTGATATTTTTGCACAATCTGCTTCTGTGTTTGAGATTTGTCCAATTCTGACAGTGCCCCCATAATTCTTGTAAAGTCGTCCGTTAGAGATACATCATGCATTCTCAGTTTTTAGGGAAGTATAGGGACCCCGCCTATCACTGTGTCTGGAGAGTCTTGAAACCTAACGTTCAGCAGCCTGAAGTGGATGCGACTGCCTTTCAAGGTCCATCAGGTGATTAATTTACTGTTGTAAAATTTAGTCAATTGAAGAATTTTTGCGTCAGGCATATTAGCATAAAGGTGCTGAGGGTCATAAAATCAGAGCACTAATTAGGTGTCGTTGTCTTTTTCTTGGCGCATAACTGGTTTGACTAACTTGTGCTCTGCAAATAGTCACCTGATTGTTGTTGGGTGGCCTGGCCTATGCTGTCTACCACGCCAAATCAATTAACCTTGTGGCTTCATACACGCCACACAGAAGTGCCACCCATTTGGACTTAGAAAAGGTTCTGTGCTGATGCCTTGTTTTGGCAGGCCTTCTGAATAAATTTTTAGCCCGGAAGTTGAAAAAATACATTCCAGAGGTAATGTACCAACTGTGGTGTATTACTAATGGAATGCACCCGGATATCTGCAGTGTAAGGGTGTGTATACAACTGGGGTGTGATGGTGGTGCAATGATAAACGTTATCTTGGCCCAAATCTGTTTAGTTTCTAGAAAATATTTGTTACATCTTTTAAGTGTAGGCACTCCAATATTGAAATGAGGGTGGGGGGAGTGCCAATATTCAAGAAGGAAAAGATGGGCTAGTATTCAAGATGATGGTTGCGTTGGTGTTCAAGAGGTGGTGCAATATTGAATGTGTGCTGCTCCCGGTCTCAAGTTTGATCCCAGCTGTAGATGTGAACAGTATGGTTTTTATCATGGTCTGAATCTATGTAGTTTTTAGAAAATAGTTGTTCCAGCTTTCAAGTGTAGATGTTCCAATATTGAATAGGGGGGTGGTGTCAATATTCAAGATGGGCTAGTATTCAAGATGATGGTTGTGTTAGTGTTCAAGAGGTGGTGCAATGGTAAATGTGTCTGGCTACCAATTACGAAGTCTTAGGTTCAGATCCAGTTGTAGAGACAAATGATATGATTTTTACCATAGTCAGAATCTGTGTAGTGCTTTAAAATAGTTGTTCCAACTTTCAAGTGTAAGCATTCTAATATAGAGGGGGAGGGGACGTGTCAATATTCAAGAAGTGAAAGATGTGCTAGTATTCAAGATGCAATGGTAAATGTGCGGCTTCCAATTATGAGGTCTCAAGTTCCAATCCAGTTGTAGACACAATTAATTTGACTTTTATCAATGGTCTGAAGCTATTCTATTTCTTGAAAATAGTCGTTCCAGCTTTTAAGTGTAGACATTCCAATATTGAAATGGAGGGTGCGCTAATATTGAAGAAGAAAAAAAAATGTGCTAGTACTAAATTGATGGTTGTGTTGGTGTTTAAGAGGAGATGTGTGGTTGGTCAAGCGAGGGTGTTCCAGTGTCTAAGCAAAATGTGCCTGTCTTAAGGGTGTTTAAGAGGAGACATGTCATTGGTCAAGAGAGGGTGTTTAAGTGGTGGTGGGGGGGGGGGTGTGCTATTGTCAAAAGCAAAATGTGTTGGTCTTCAAGCGGTGTGTGTGTTATTAGTAAAAGCTCGGAATGTGTTTGTGTTCACGCATGAGGTATGCTATTCAAGAGAGGATGTGTCAGTATTCATGACGGGGGTGTGCCAATATTTGTTAATGGCACATTCCAATATCTGTGAGGGTGTGTGCTAATATTTTAGAGTTGTGAATGTCGATTGATACTCGAGATGAGGTGTCAGTAACATTCTGCTAAGAGGTCTCAGGTTCGAATCAGATGTAGACAAATAGTTTGATTTTACCATGGTCTGAAGTTGCTCTCTTTCTCAAATATAGTCATCCCAACTTTCACGTGTAGACATTCCAATATTGAAATTGGGGGCGTACCAATATTCAAGAAGGTGCAGGAAGAGGTGTGCTAGTATTCAAGATGATGGTTGTGCCAATGTTCAAGAAGGGACTATCAATTGGTCAAGAAACACATTTCGGTGTTCAGGAGGTGTGCGTGTGCAATTGGTCAAAGTGGAATGTGATTGTGTTCAATGGGTGGCTGTGCCATTGGTCTAAAGTAGAATGTGTATTTGTTCAAGCGGGGTGGGGGGTGGTAGGCTGATACTCAAGAGGGGGCGTGCCAACATTCAAGAGAGGGCGTGCCAGTACTCTTGACAGGGGTGTGCCAATATTCGTGGATGGTGCATGCCATTACCCGTGAGGACTGTGCCATTATTCAAGAGTTGTGCACCAATACTTGCAAGGGGTAAGCCAAAATTCTTGACAAGGGCGTACCAATATTCCAGAGTTGTGCGTGCCAATATTCCAGAGGAAGTGTGCCAGTATTCAAAAGTTGTGTGTCAATACCTGAGAGCAGGGGCGTAACTTGGCGGGGTGGGGGCTGCCATGGCTGAGCCCCCCAACCGATCAAAAATTTGTTATAGAGGTCTTATGTATTAAATAAATAAGAGGATATTTTTTGTGCTTAAAATATATTTTTTCTTATAATTTGTGTGATGTTTATGTTAATATTGAATTGATTCTTATATTACTCTGAAAAATATTTCTTTGTAAAATGAGTATTTGATTATGGCTAGTCATAAACTAATTATGAATTTGTAAAAGTATCCATGTCATATGTATTCATATTATGTCTTCACTTGCCTAAGATTTGATTTTTGACTCATGCCTTGAGTTCTAAAATTATGTGGACACCAAATGGATTTCTTGTTATTTTCGAATAGTTTTTTTTGTTGTAATTTTATAAAATTTGATAGATGACATATCACTTTAGGATATATAGAAAATGAAAAAAAATTCTATAAACATGTTACAAATAATGACAATCAAGTGGAAAATTTAATGGTTGATATGAGTAAACCTACACAAAAGAAAGCTCATGTGGATGTTGAGTTCAATAAAAATGATATTATTATTGATCTCGGACTTCGAAACCAATGATGAGGATAAGGTAGAACTTTGATACCAAATGAAGAGGGAGTACTTGTTGCATGGTTCATATCAGTCGGTTGGTCATAATTTTCCTAGCAAACAATATGGAAAACAAAAGATGACTTTCAAGAAGCATGGTTCAGGAAGTTAAATTGGTTTGAATATAGCATGAAAAGAGATGCCACTTATTATTTCTGTTGCTATCTCTTTAATCAGTCGAGGGGTAACAACTTTGCGAATGATGCCTTCAGAAAAATAAGCTTTAGCAACTAGAAGAAAGCACTTGATGTTTTCAATGAACATGTAGGTGTAGCTAGTAGTGCTCATTGTATGACAAGACTTTGTTGCGAGGATTTTAAGAATTAGAAACAAACTGTATCACATTTGTTATCTACTAATGGCAGAGAGATAGAGATTGCATACCGAGCTCGTCTAACAACGATATTACATGTAGTTAGATTTCTCCTATTGCAAGATCTGGCTTTTTGTGGTCACAATGAATCTTCTAGTTCGACCAGTAGAAGAAATATTTTGGTATTACTAGAGTACACCAAAGATAATAATTGCAAAGTTGCATGTGTACTTAATGAAAATGCTCTTGGGAATAACCAAATGACATATGCAATAATTCAAAAGGAATTGGTAAACGCCTGTGCAGAGGAGACAATACTAGCCATTATTGAAGAGCTCAGTGATAGTTATTTCTCTCTACGTGTCAATAAAATCACGTGATGCATAAGTAAAAGAACAAGTAGTTACTATTCTGAGGTTAATACTTCTTTATGTTATTCAATTTAAAGTTTAAACTTATATGATAATAACATTATTTGTAATATGTATGAATTTGTTCATATAGGTTTGTGAATAAGAAAGGATGAGTTATTATAAAGTTTATTGGTGTTGAGCATGTTTTTGATACATCAGATTCTTCGCTAAAGACATCTTTAGATGGTTTGTTTACACGTCATGGATTATGCATGTCTAGGCTAAGATGACAAGGATATGATGGAGCCTCAAATATGAGAGGAGAATTTAATAGATTAAAGACACTAGTAGTTGACTTTGCAAAGGGTAATCTATCTGTTAGTGATATTTTTAGCTATACAAGTTTGATTGTACCCATGGCTAGTTCTTCATGTAAAAGAAAAGATACATTACTTCAAAAATATCATGATATCATTATGAAGAAATTGGAGAAAAAAGTTTTTTTTAGGAAGAGGAAAAAATCAAGAAACTGGTCTAGCATGACCTAATGATACTCGGTGGGAAAACATCATACAACTCTAATTCGACTCTTCACAATGTGGGATTCAACGATTGAGGTATTCCAAAACGTTTCTCATGATGGAACAAATTCTGCTAATAGAGACAGGGCTTCAAGGCTGATACAAACAATTGAGACTTTTGAATTTGTATTTATCTTATTTCTAATGATGAAGTTGTTGGCTTTAACTAATTAGTTGTCCTAAACATTACACATGAAGAATCAAAATATTGTTAACACAATAATGTTGATTGCATCTATTAAAGAAATATTGTGAGACTTGAGAAAATGTGGATGGGGTGCATTATTGGAAGATGTAAACAACTTTTGTGTGCAGAAGTCTATTCTTATACCAAATATGGAAGATAGAATACCAATTAGATGTAAGTCAAAGCATGAGGGACAATGGGTTACTTATTATCATCACTATAATACTGAAATTTTTAATATTGTGATTGATTTTATAGCTGCCAAGTCGATTAAGTAAAACTTCTATAGACTTGTTAAAATGCATTGTTTGTTTGGATCCAAGAGATTCTTTCTCTAGATCTAATTCTGAAAAGTTATATGACTTGCTTAAATTTACCCCGATGACTTTTCTGAATATGACCATATGATTTTAAAAGATCAACTTGACACATATATATTCATATTGTGAGAAGAGGACTTGAATTTTTAGATTGCAATGATCTTGCCAACCGTACTGTGAAATGGTACAGATCGAAAAATATATTTTTAATTAATTTACCATCTTATAAAACTAGTATTAATACTACTAATGGCAAGAACAACAGTTGAATTAAGACAGATCTGTGTAACAAGATAAGTGATGATTGATTAAATGACTTGATGATATGCTATATTGAGCGTGACTTGTTTAGGGGAATTAGTAATGAAACTATTTTGCAATATTTTCAGAACATGAAGACATATCACATTCAACTCTATCATTTAAATTAGTCAAGTATTTCATATGTATTTTAATTCCAAAACATATACTTGTTGACTTGGTGTATTAGTTGTTATTTTTTTTTATTGTCTTTTTATTTTGATGTGAAGAATTGTCTTAATATTACTTTATCATTAATATACTTAGACTTCTTCACTGCGTTATACTTATCTACTTGACTAAAAAAATGATATCAAGAAAATATCAAGACTTGTTTCATTCAACCTCCAACCTACTGTGATTTTTCGATTCCGCCACTGCTTGAGAGGGATGTGCAACAATATACGAAAGGGGTGCATGCTGATACTCGAGAGTCGGGCGTGCTTGTACTCGAGAGTGGAGTGTGTCAATATTTCAGAGTGGAGCTTGCTATTCAGAGGTGTTATACTCGGACATGTTGTACTTAGATATGTTATACTGGCTAGACAAGGAATATCAAATACCATATTACGATAACTTCATCTCACAAGGAAGAGTTGAGAAATGTACAATATACCGACTAATAGCAAAGTAACCTGCTGGATTAGCACTTGATATCTTTTATTTCTTGATGGTCTTAAAGGCGGCTTTAACTACAAGTTCCTTCTTTCTTCTCCTTTATTGCTCTGCCTCGATCCTCTCTTCTTCTTCTTCTAATGTGTTTTCGTGTGTCTCCAAGTTCAGACAATTCTCGTTGAACTCGGACAATGACACGGCATGTTCCACCCAATGTTTTCAGAACCGAACAGGTGGTCGGACCGGTACTGACTCAGACCGGATTGAGTCGGGTTCAACCGGAGTGGTTGAACCGGAAATGATGTCAGAATGACATAAAAAATATTTGAACCAAAAAAACCGAACGGGTCACCATGATAAAAGGCAATTAGCGGTCGGACCGGTCAAACCGGTTGAACTGCACAAGTTATATATATATTATATATATATAGTTTGTGTATATATACACACATATATATATATATATATATATATATTTAAATATATATACATTGTATATATATATTGTTGTGCAAATGTATACATATATATATACATTATATATATGTATGTATATAAATATATATGTATACATATATATTATTATGTAGATATACACATACATTCACACATACATATATATATATATATATATATATATATATATATATATGCATATATACAAATATACTTATATTTATACATATATACATATATATATATATGCATTCTACCTTATATGTATGTTTTCTATATAAATAAATAAATACATACATATATATACCATATGTATATACATATATGTAAATTCCTATACGTATTCTACCTTTTGTTTTTTCTTCTCTTTGAACCACCGGTATACATATATATTAATATGCAGATATACACATACATTCACACATACATATATATATGCATATATACAAATATACTTATATTTGTACATATATATATATATATATATTCTACCTTATATGTATATTTTCTATATAAATACATACATACATACATATATATACCATATGTATATACATATATGTAAATTTCTATATGTATTCTACCTTCTGTTTTTTCTTCTTTTTGAACTACTGGTTCAATCCGGTTCGGTCCAACCGGCTGGTTGGACCGTATTTTTGACCGGTTGGACCGGAAAAAGACACATTACCGGTTTTTTAGGCTTCCGGACCGGTCAACTACCGGTTCACCGGTCGGACCGGCTGGCCGGTCCGGTCCGGTTCGGTTTCACCTAGAGGTTCCTGAGCTGACAAACGAAACAATCAATGCCGGAACTGACATGGAAATATACAAATGAAGCAATCAATGCCGGAACTGAAATGAAAATATGCGGGGTGCTACTAATGCTTCATCTCCTACTTTCGTATATGATAAGCTAACAACTGAAGTTTGTGTTTTAGTAATCAGAAATGGAATATTTGACTTGTGGACTTCTATTTCCGCAACTACAACTATGAGCCATAAACTTCGGATAAATCCCCTCGTATTTATTACAGAAATTGTATTGCGTTTACCAATCCCGCTGTACATGGGTGAGTCTTAATCTCACCTATCTATTATAAGAACTACTGGATTAAATGCATAATAGACTATTAATTATCATCTTAATCTGTTAATTTGCATATGTATATCATCATTTTAAAGGACAGATTCCAAACCTCTAGTACTACAGGTGAAATGATCTCGGTTGGACGATATTTCATTACGAAGTTGCAACATAAAGTGATCTTTCCCAACTTTCCGTTTTCTTCATGGTAGACTCTTCCTAGATGGTCGGTTTGTTTGCCGATTTTTTTTTAGATTTAAACTTAAATAAATTTAAAATAGTTGTCCCATCAAATGCCTTTTGGATATTTGACTGGGAACACAAACAAAATATCCATTTGGCCAGCGGTTACACTTGCACGAAGAATCATGTCCATTTGTAATGAAACCGAACACTGATTTTTTTTGATGAAAATGACCGAACACTGATGAGAGGGTGGTAGGTGTACAATTGTCTATATTCTGCTGTTAATATTATTAAATACCCGAAAATGATTATTATTAATATTATCTTTTAAGATTAAGAGAGAGAGATTTTTCTCCCTTCTCTTGCATATAGCAGAAGTTGGACGCCTAAGAGGTATTAAATAAAAAAATATGTCTGAATAGTTCAAATTTGGTCTCTTAATTAGAAAATACCTGTTGCTATTTCTTACCAACTATTATTAATCTTACTTTTTAATTATCTTTTTAATGGTATTTATTAAACATTTGTCTGACGTGTGTGGCTGCTTTTTTTTTTTTATAGTGAAAAGTTCATATCATAGATAAATTTAAACAGACAACCGGACAAGTACAAAGGGTGACCGTTTGAGTGTCATATATACTATGAGTAAAATAGTCTTTTTTTAGGATCAAAAGTGGGGGAGACACCTCCACAATAGGCCTCTAATGTAAATGTAACATCTAAAGTCATTACTCCTCATAGAATCTCTTCAATGGTGTAGGTTCTCTATTTGTTGTATTGTCTCTAGCATATGCAACGTTCATTCTCTTTATTCTGCTTCGTGGTGCCTTGATAATCTCTAGTACTATAAGGCTCAAATTAGTTTGTCGTAGTCTGAAAAATATATAAATTGGAGTTTCTTAAGTAAATTTTCATGATTGATTCAAAGTAAGTGTTGAAATTTAAATTATGTGACTTTCAGTGAGTTACAGACTTATAAAGAAAATATAGTTTTTGAGTTTTCTATTAAAAAGAGCGGAAAATACGTTCCGAAACAGCTAACAATATATTTTTATATAATTATATTCTTCATTCGTCATAACTGACACATATAAAATATTTACGACTAAAAGTTTTAGTGGTCTGGATATAGCCCATTGCTAAAACCATAACATAATATGACAAAATATCATACACTATAATCACACTATATTTGAACACACTACATAATAATCACCATTATCAGTGCGATTATAAAATGAAAATACAAACAACATGAAAATGAAACACACTGCACTATGTGAAAACAATGTGATTTTAATCATACTATTTTTTATTAAGATTATAATTATATTATAATAAAATAAATTTTAAAATAGTAACATTTGTACCATAACCACTTGTTGTTATAATTTAAGAATATTATAATTTTCTGCAGATATGATTCTTTTTTTGTATCTTTACCATCCTTATTTATATTGTACAGTAGAAATTTATAATATTTTTAATAATTTCCGTATTAACTTGCAATAAACGAGTCACATGGAAGTGAATGGAACTTAAGTTTTCAAAAAATGAATTCTGCATAACTTATGAGTTACACCAAGCCAATAAAAACCTAATTAAAATGATCTCAGTTGGACATAATTTATTACAAAGTTGTTACATAAAGTGATCTATCTCAAGTTTTGTTTTTTTCCATGGAAAAGTGTTAGTAGTCGGTGGGTTTGTTTGCCGACATTTTTAATTTTTTTTAAACATAAATACATTTTCAAATTAATGGTCCCATCATTTGCCTTTTGGATGTCTGAATGAAACATGAAAAGATATCCATTTGACCGGTGGTTACACTTACACTAAGAGTCATGTCCACTTGTCAATGACTGAACACTGATGAGAGGGTGGTAGATGTATGATTCTCTGTATTCCGTTGTTTATACTGGCAAATAATTTTTGTTAATCTTTTGTTTTTTTAGTAACTTTTTTGTAATGCTTCTTGTACGTGTACGTCTACTTTTTTATTTATTTATGAACAGTTCATATCATAAATAAATTTTAACATACAACTGCATGTTAAAATGACATGTACAAAGAGTTACTAGTTGGAGTCAGGTCATGATATAAATAGTACCAAGATTGCCATATATACTATGAGTATAAGAGTCCTGTTTGTAAAATCGAAGTATGATAGATAATGCAATGAAGGAGGAATCCTCTTGACAGTAGGCCTGTAAATGTAAATGTAAATGTAACATCAAAGCCATTAATCTTCGCAAAAATCGCCTCAATAGTGTAGTTCTTTTATTTGTTGTCTTGTCTCCAAAATGTACGGCTTGGTATCCTTTTCTTTACTCTGCTCCGTGTGGCTCTGCCCTTATCACCATGCTCAATGCTTATTTGTACACTGACTCAACTCAAGCTATGCTGCCAATTCTCGTGGTATTGTTAAGAACTTAGTGCCGTGCTTAAAGATCTTCTATGGTTGGTATCTCAAACTACTTCCTACTACCTAGTAGACATAATTAGGAAGAATTCTAGCCGCGTGGAGGTGTAATGAGATGTACAACGAATATACTTTTACTTTCTTCTCCTTCCTTCAACAGTTGTATGGTATTTACTAGAATACTACAGCTAAAATACCGTCGGCCCAGATCCTCGAAATGTCACTTGAGGTGCATTGTCTTTTCTGTGAACAATATATGAAAAATTAATGCAAACCAACCGGTGAATCCATTCATTCGCTGTTGTATAACCGCAGATAACCGTCTCTATTCAACTGTTGTAACTGCAGACAGCCGTCTCTGTTCAACTATCTTGATGCAGGAATGGCTCATAACTGCAAATTGGTTTACACGTTGGTGATTCCAAACTAGGACGTTCAAGTTGAAAACCAATTATGCTATATTGGCTGTGCGGAAATTGAAATCTCGTATATGTTTATGTTTGATCCGTGTTTGGTTAAAAGCATCTCAGGAGTCACCCATAGCGCGGAAATTGAAAGTACCTCATATATTTTGAACAATATATGAAAAATTAGTGCAAACCAACCGGTGAATCCATTCATTCACTGTTGTGTAACCGCAGATAACCGTCTCTATTCAACTGTTGTAACTGCAGACAGCCGTCTCTGTTCAACTATCTTGATGCAGGAATGGCTCAGAACTGCAAATTGGTTTACACGTTGGTGATTCCAAACTAGGACGTTCAAGTTGAAAGCCAATTATGCTATATTGGCTGCGCGGAAATTGAAGTCTCGTTTATGTTTATGTTTGATCCGTGTTTGGTTGGAAGTATCTCAGGAGTCACCCTCAGCCGGTCGAATAGTTAATTGTTTTGAGTGGTCATTTGTTGAAGCAGAAAGCTAGCGCCAATCCTTCTTTCGGAATAGCTGGCTCTGTATTGGAATTTCTCATTTGTAGTTGAGGATTTCAGAAGCCCAAGAACTGACTAGCTAAACACGCACTGAAGCAGCTGGTTGCCAGATGACGAGAATGTGCCGGGATAAAGTTGTCATTCTTTTTGTTCGGCCACTTCTTGGATGCAGAGGTTATTCAATAGCAAGGCCAGAACGAACATTAGAAATTTTACTTTGGGGTCTCTCGTCCGCTCGATCAAGCCCCGTCATCATCTTACCCACCTCCCTGACTTTTCCAGTAACATATTGTTCCTGTTCCTTCCAGCTACGTACCAAGGAGGGAGCAACAGCATGACATGGTCCACTAACGTAAGAAATTCGACTACCGCCGGGGATCAAAGACTGGATGGTGATTCTGTTTGGGGTCCTGTTGAGCAGATGGGAGGGACCACAGGGACTTGAAGTTCAGCCAATGTGCGTCTCGGCGTAGAACGTATTTCCAACCATAGGAACTAAAATTGTAGATTGGTCCTAGGCCTCGTAGGTTGGCCCAACAGTTCTAACTGTGTTTTCCACCAATCAACCATCGACGTTTGCGTCAGTGCAGTTTCAAGCCATGGGCGTAGCAGACACCGCACTTTTTACCAACGAAATCCAACTCACTCCATTTGTTACAACAACTCCCATCACTAATACATTTTCGACTATGCTATAATTTTTTTAACGTCGATATATATATAAAACTGACATTACATGCTAAATTAAGAAAAAATACGGATACCACTTTTACTATAATGTCGGTTTCTTTGTGAAAAATCGACATCTAAGATAGTCCGTGAAATTCAATTTTTCATTGAAAAATTTGATATAGACATATTGCATTCAAAATTTCAGTGAAAAATTTGATATAGACATTGCATCGGTTGTAAATCAACGACAAAGTCCTTCCCATGAGGTAAATATTTCATCGGAAAAGACTTTGTCGTCAGTTGCTCTCCATAAAAACCGACACCGAAGGTCAAGCCTACCGCCAAAACCTTATGTCGTCGAATTTTTCTAAAAGAATTGACGATAAAGAGTTCCCGCCATGTGCCCCACAAAAAATATATCTTCCCAAATTTGGTTATGGCGTCAATTTTCTTAAAGAATCCGACGACTAAAGTCTTAGTGAAGTTGACGTTTTTTTATTAGGAATAACTACATGTGGCGTCGATATTTTGGTGAATAACCGATGACAGAGATTGAGCTATGTCGTAGATTTTCCTCTAAAATCGATAACTTAGGTCTTAGCGAGGTTGTCATATTTTAATAGGAATAAGTACAAGTGACGTCGGCTTTTTGGTGATAGATGACTATAGAGATTGAACTATGGCCGTTGTTTTTCTTCTGAATCGACAACTAAAGTTATAGCGAAGTTGACATTTTTTAACAAGGACAAATACATATAGCGTTAGTTTTTTGGTAGATAAGTGATGTTAGAGATTGAACTATGGTGTTGGTTTTTAGGACAATTGACGACAAAGACCTTTATCATCGATTTTTTGAGCAATTGCCGACTAAGTTCAAATTAACAACACCCGTAAAATTTTCTTTCAGCCATCACCGCTTCCAAGCATCACTGCCCTGCCTCCTACAACCCTCCTCTCTGTTTCCGCCACTGCCACAACCATAGTTGCACCCGCATCCATAACCACAACCGTGCCAACCGTAGCCACAACCACAACCATAGCCACGCCAGCCCCAACCACCCTCTTCTATGCTCCTGCTTGGAACCAGCAATGCCACGACCACAACAACAACCTCCACAAATGACACCCACAACCAACACCATCACAATTGGCAGTAGTGTAGCCGCCATCGCCACCGCCTTTCCACCGTCCTCTGCCCCTGTTGCTTCCTATTAATATGACAACCCGTGACACAAAGTAAGATTACTCAAAATCTAAACATGATTATCTGCTAATAAAACACATCGCTAAAAAAAGGGTTGATTAAAACCGCTAAATTTACACAATTTTATTAACAACATTAGCATAAAAGTCCAACATCTCAGATTATTTCATAAATCATACCAAAAATCTCTTACATCGACTCTAGGATAAAAACACTATATTCAAAATATTCCTGTCCAGACCTGAGAGTACAAGGACGACTCTATGATATACTAGACATCTAAACAACTATCTGTCTATGATCCATCACATACATGTAACATATAATGTTTAGCTTAACATTGCACATAATAGAAAATCAGTGTTATAACATTATAGAGAGAGAACTTACTCCATCATTCTATTAAATGCCCAAGAAAACTAAGCAACATCTTTGTGTTCTTAAATTAGGATTAAGGTTCAACAACTTAACCAAATTAGGATTTACAAAACAACATTTGTATTTAATCCCTAGTTCTTAATATCTCTAACAAATCTCAGAAATAATGGCATTCCTTTATTATCACAATATGTAAGGGAACTAGGTATAATTATCCACCATCATTTAATTGTACTAGGGTTAGAGTTAACAATGCAAGTTAGCTTAACATTGTGAATCAACACTTTACAACAATCTTAGGTTTATATTCATTTGAGGGCAAATGTAAGACTACCAACTCATGGGGCTCAAAACCATTAATCCTAACTCATCAAATCCCCAACATCAGGTGCAATAAACACAACCTTTCAAATTATCAACCAAACATCACACCATCGGATTTAAGGTAATTAAAATCATTGCATTGTATATATGAATCACCATCATTGAATCACCGTTGCATAAAACATAACCATCGGATGCAAAACATGTAAAACCTTGAGACATTCATCTAGGAAAAGCATAGAGATATGATTTAGAAAAATCATGTATCACCATTGGGTGTAAGCCCTAAACTCACCATTGGTTTCATGAGCAAGGAAACCCCTCAAATTAGATATTAGTGAATTCATCGTTTATCTTAGCCAAGCAAACTATCGATTGAGCAACTAAATGAAACCATCGATCTAATACTTAAGAGAAAAATGTCCATGACCTCTTAGGATGACAATTAGATGTGAACCTCAAGATTACCATCAATCTAACACTTAGAGAAATCGGAAAATCAACAATTAGAAAAGCCATCGATTGTGAATCTAGTGAGACCATCAAATTAGCCATTACGAGAGCATGAAAACCATTGGTTGTGAAAGGAAACAAAGCCATCATTTTTAAGCACATAAGAAGATCCAAAACAAAAACTAAGTAACCTTCATTGGTTGGCACAAGAAGCCCAACCATCAAGTTATGAAAACAAGAGAAAATCAGCTCAAAGCATTTAGAGAAAAACCATTGTTTGAGAGAGAAACAAAACCATTGACTTAAACCACTTTAGATAGCATCATGAGATTTGTTTCTCAAACATAAGAAAGTCCAGGATAGAAGATAAATCCAAACCATTAATTGGCACAAAACGGTTGAACCATACATGAAAACCAACTATCAGAGTAAAACACAAGGAGGAAAAATCTGCTCAAAACCCTATGAAAACCAACGTTCATGGGGCTTAAGATAACCATCGATCATTTAGTGATGAATACCATATAACCGTAATTTCTTGAGATCGAGAAAGTCATCAAAAGAGTAATTAAAGTACCAAAATTGTTCCTTCCTATAGGCCAACCCGTAGGGTATCCAACATGTAGAAAAACATTTTTAAGACACCAACTAAATCATAGCTAGTTTCAACCATTCAAACACCATAGATTATTATGATTAAGGAATCCATCAACCAACCACAACTAAGAACATTACGACCATTGTTCTTAGGCATCTAATAAGGTCATCAAAATAGTAGCAGCTCACCACCATAGTTCTACAGAAAACACTAGTCATCGGATCATGAGAAAATATAGAAATCAGGTCAATTAAGTCAATGACAACCATCAATTTCCACCATAACAACTCCATCGGTTCGTGAACAAGCAAGGTATAAATCTCATATCCCGATACAGAGAATGTGCACAAGTTTAAGTAGAGAAACCAGAGAGTTACCTACTCAAGAATAATCATATATATACACAACTTAGCTTAGGATTCAAATTTGCTACTCATTACTAGGTGTTAGAGCAAGATTTAGCATGGCAAGTTGGATGGTAAGCAATAGACGTGGATCAAGTTATATAACTTGCATCCAAAACGAAGCTGCAGCTCCAAACAGAAAGAAATTCGAGGAAGAAGGAAGAAAATCCTAGCTTTGAGCTTCTCCATTCGTCCAAACTAATTCCATCTCTAAGAACGAGAAACCCTAGATCAAAGGAGCAAGAAGAAGAGTGTCTTTCATGTTTCTAGCACAAACCCAACCATGGGAATCAGGGATCTGGCCAAGAAGAAGAGAAAGGAGGGTATGATCAACAAGGAAATGAATCTAAGAGAGAATATCTTACTTTCTTGAGTCAAGAAAAACTAAGGAAGCTTTGAAATCTTGAAAGAAGACTAAATCCGAATCCCATGATCATATGCAAGTAGACCACTTCTATCTCCTCCTATCTTGAGATTCTTTTTCTCACTCAAGAGTGAGGGACAAGATTGAGCAGATAGGGAAGAAGAGATGGCATGATAGGAGTGTAAAAAATCATTTTGCAAGCAAGGAGGGAAGTATAAAAATAAAAGGGAGAGAGAAGAAAGATGCAAGGTGTCTAACAAAACATGCCAAGTGTTCAAGGTCAAGAACATGCATCCCATGCAACCCAACAACTCCAAGGTAATGGGGGGTCATGTATTCCACCAAAACGTGGCTCCCAAAATAGCTATTGAGGCCCACTCACAAGAAAGTCCTAGTTCATGCACTCAAGTTAGCCCATCTATGAGAGGGAAAATCCTAAGTAGACGTCATGCACAAAACCAAGGTGCAACTAAGTGCCCCATGACACAACTAACTACAGAATGATAAATAAACATATGAGAAATAACAAGAACGTGACAAATTTCAAGAAAATAATCAGATGTGGATAAATTGCATAAAAGTCCAAAACATGCACATAATTACATTACTTGCTCAAATAATGTCCAAACGGGACCAAACCTGAAACATAGCTTAATTAAATGATATCAAAGCATAAGGCAAAGTTTAATTAAGAATATTAAGCCTCCAAGTAGGTAAATTAAGCACCATTAGGGTTTAGGCTAGGTCAGGGGCCTTATAACCATAAACCCCTAACATGAATTTTGCTCCCGAAATCCGAAGCAAACAAGGATTGTTACTTCCCATGCATCTCGTCTTCTAACTACCCCAATGTTCTACCATCTCATGGTGATGTCACAACATATCTAATAAAGCTATGACCTTCCTCCTTAACCTATTGGTTATGGGCCCACCACACTTCTGCTGCACCACTCTAATATGATGTCCTGTACCATGATGTCACCTATATGCACACCTTGTCCCACTGTTGATAGCTATTTCATCATGGAATCATTCTTTTTTCTTTTCAAAAAGTCATTGGAGCACTTCATGATCGAACACTCTCTAGGGAAAGAAGCATGAGGAACTCATCTGAACATCTCCAACTCACGTACCACTGATGTACCCTGGATACTAGAACTCATATTCTTGGTATCTACTACACGTGCCAAGAAAACCTCACATCCTCGTCTTATCAGCTTCTCTACCATCAAAACCAACACCCAACATGTTGGAAGGATCTTCCTAACTTCTCATAAAACTCAAAAGGTGTCCTCAACACAAACATCTCCTTCCTAGAACTATAGTCCATAACAACCAACTGTTACAACAAGATATCCAACCCTAAGATTACATCACATCCTTACATACCAAGTGACATAGATCCACTTGAATGCAACATCCCAAGAAGAAAGAGCACAAGGGTATCTCTCACAACATAGCGATCTATCCCAAGAGTTTCTAACAAAGGGGTTACCAGTCCTACCATTTGCGAATAAGTTATAACTTTTTATGTTTTATTCACTTTTTCACTTGGATTCCTTGCCAGCTGCATACGAATTATCATGATTATCATACCTCATTACTCTTTCATGTTACTCATATATCATACTCATGTGTATCTTATCATTTATCATGTTTCTGATTCACTCTTTTAGGGGTTAGTTCATCACAATCCTTATTCTTATACGTTCAACATGGATCATTCCCTTTAATTTATTTTATATGTCATGATAACTTTACATTCATATCTTTTTGTACATAGGGGAAGGTCTAAGATTAACTCAGGTTCCTCTTTGTTCACCCATATTTATTTACTTTTATTATATCATATCACAATTATCATTGGAGTTCTCGTATTCTTACATGAATTTTACACCTCAAGTTTTTACATTAACACATATTCATCTTTCTTTTACTTTATTATTTTCTAGAATCATAGTTTAGGGAACTCCTACTTAGCTTATTTTTATTCAGATATAAGCTTCATGGTGTCATATCTCTTTCTTTAATCATTACACTTTCTAGATTTTAATGAGTTACACTATAACTTTCACATTTCCTTAGATATGATTAAGATATGTTCACCATGATTTCTTAATTATTATTCTCTTTGAATTTTTTCCAACTGACTACTTGATCAGGGTAATCGGAAAGATAACAATCAAAGAGTTCCACACTTGCCTTTCCTTTAGTATATGAATACATGGCCAGGGCATCCACGTACTAAATTCAGGAAGTATGCATTATGTTCTTGTCATTTTCATTATTTAGTTATTAGTGTCCCTATAGACTCAATGAACCTATAGATCTAACACCACCATATGTGACAACCTATCACACAAAGTGAGATTACTCAAAACCTAAACATGATTATCTGCTAATAAAACACACCACTAAAAAGAAGGTTAATTAAAACCGATTAAATTTTCACAAATTTTCTTAACAACATTAGCATAAAATCCCAACATATCAGATTATTTCATAAATCATACCAAAAATCTCTTACATTGACTCTGTGGCCTCAACCACCTCATATACATAAGAGATAACAACTACATGTACAACATCAGAATACTAGGAAAGCTTGAGTCAATGAAAACACTATATTCAAAATGTTCCCGCCCAGATCTGAGAGTACAAGGATGACTCTAGGATATACTAGACATCTAAACAACTATCTGTCTATGATCCATCACATACATGTAACATATAATGTTTGGATTAACCATTGCTCATAATAGAAAATTAGAGTTACAACAGTAGAGAGAGAAATTACTCTATCACTCTATTAAATGCACAAGAAATCCAAGCAACATGTTTGTGTTCTTGAATTAGGATTAAGGTTCAACAACTTAGCCGGATTAGGATTTACAAAACACCAATTGCATGTAATCCCTAATTCTTAATATCTCCAAAAAATCTTAAAAATCATGACATTCCTTTATTATAACAATATGTAAGGGAACTAGGTATAATTATCCACAATCATTTAATTGTACTAGGATTAGAGTTAACAATGCAAGTTAGCTTAACATTGTGAATCAACACTTTACAACTATCTTAGGTTTATATTCATTTGAGGGCAAATGTTAGACTACCAATTCATGGGGCTCAAAACCATTAATCCTAACTCATCAAATCCCCAAGATCAGGTGAATTGAACACAACCTATCAAATTATCGACCAAACATTATACCATCGAATTTAAGGCGATTAAAACCATTACATCGTATATATGAATCACCACCATTGAATCACGCTTGCATAAAACATAACCATCAGATGCAAAACATTGAGACATTCTTCTAGAAAAACCATCGAGATATGACTTAGAAAAATCATGTATCACCATCGGGTGTAAGCCCTAAACTCACCATCAGTTTCATGACAAAGGAAACCCCTCAAATTAGATATTAGTGAAATCATCATTTATCTTAGTCAAGCAAACTGTTGATTGAGCAAATAAGTGAAACCATCAATCTAATACTTAAGAGAAAATAGTCCATGACCTCTTAGGATGACAATCAACTGTGAACCTCAAGAGTACCATCGATTCAACACTTGGAGAAATCAACAAACAATTAGAAAACTCATGTATTGTAAATCTAGTGAAACCATCAAATTAGCCATTGCGAGAGCACAAACACCATCGGTTGCAAGAGGAAACAAAGCCATCATTTTTAAGCACATAAGAAGATCCAAAACAACAACTAAATCCTTTATCGGTTGGTGCAAGAAGCCCAACCATCAGGTTATGGAAATAAGAGAAAATCAACTCAAAGCATTTAGAGAAAAACCATTATTTGAGAGAGAAATAAAAGCATTAACATAAACCACTTCAGATAGCATCATGAGATTCATTTCTCAAACATAAGAAATTCCAATATAGAAGATAAATCCAAACCATTAATTGGCACAAAATGGTCGAACCATACAACATCAAAACCAACTATTGAAGTTAAATACAAGGAGGAATAACCTGCTCAAAACCCTAGGAGAACCAACATTCATGGGGCTTAAGATAACCATCGATCATTTAGTGATGGAGACCATATAACCACCATTTATCGAGCTCACTAAAGTCATCAAAATAGTAATTGAAGTACCAAAATCGTTCCTTCCTATAGGCCAACCCATCAGGTACCCAAAAAGTAGAAAAACATTTTCAAGGCACCAACTAAATCATAGCTAGTTTCAACCATTCAAACACCTTAGATTATTATGATTAAGGAAGCCATCAACTAACCAGAGCTAAGACCATTACGACCATGGTTCTTAGGATTCTAATAAGGTCATCAAAATAGTAGCAACTCACCACCATAGTTCTACAAAAAATACTAGTAATGTAGAAATCTGCTCAATTAAGTCAAGGACATCAATCAATTTCCACCATAACAACTCTATCAATTCATGGACAAGCAATAAATCTCATATACCAACATAGAGAACGTGAACAAGTTTAAGTAGATCATCTAGAGAGTTATATACTCAAGAATAATCATATATATACACAACCTTGCTAAGGATTCAAAATTGATACTCATTACTAGGTTTTAGAGCAAGATTTATGATGGCAAGTTGAATGGTAAGAAATAAACGTGGAGCAAGTTATATAACTTGCGTCCAGAATGAAGTTGCTTCTCCAAATAGAAAGAAACTTGAGAAAGAAGGAAGAAACTCCTATCTTTGAGAATCTCCATTCATCCAAAATAGTTCCATATCCAAGAATGAGAAATCCTAGATCAAAGGAGCAAGAAGAAGAGGGTCTTTCACATTTCTAGAACAAACCCAACCATGGGAACCAAGGATCTAGCCAAGAAGAAGAGAAAGGAGGGTAGGATTAGTAAGGAAATGAATCTAAGAGAAAACATATTACTTAAGAACAACTAAGGAAGCTTTGAAATCTTGAAAGAAGACTAAATCCAAATCCCATGATCATATGCAAGTAGATCACCCCAAGATCCTCCTATATTGAGCTTCTTTTCCTTACTCAAGAGTGAGAGACGAGATAAAAAAGTAGGGGAAGAAGAGAGGGCGTGCTAGGAGTGTAAGAAATTTTTTTGTAAGCAAGGTGGGAAGTATAAAAGCTAAAAGGGAGAGAGAAGAAAGAGGCAAGGTGTCTAACAAAACATGCCAAGTGTTCAAGGTCAAAAACATGCATCCCATGCAACCCAGAAGATCCAAGGTAGTGGGGGATCAGATATCCCATGGAAAATTGACTCCCAAAATGGCTATTGGGCCCCACTCACAAGAAAACCCTAGTCCATGCACTCAAGATAGCCCATCTATGAGAGGGAAAATCCTAAGTAGAAGTCATGCACAAAACCAAGGTGCAACTAGGTTCCCCATGTCACAACTAACTCCAACATGATAAAAAAATGTGAGGCACAATCAACACGTGACAAATTGCAAGAAAAACATCAGATGTGGGTAAATTGCATAAAAGTCTAATGAGCATAAAATTGCATAACTTGCTCTAACAGTGTCCAAAATGGACCAAACTTGAAACATAACCTAATTAACTGATATGAAAGCATAAGATAAAGTTTAATTAAGCATCTTAAGCCTCAAATTAGGTAAATTAAGCAGAATTAGGGTTTAGGCTAGGTCAGGGGCCTTACAACCATAAACATCTAACAAGGTTTTTGCTCCCGAAATCTGAAAAAAAAGGATTACATCCCATGCATCCCATTTTCTAACTACTTGACATGGATTTTACTGCACTAACAAATCCTCCTAGGGCTGAATCCCTAAGTTTTTACCAAAACCTTGTGTAGTAGTACTACATGCAAGCGGACAAGTCTTATCACAATATAGTTAAGGATCAAATCCCAAGGGACAATGTTTTTAAGAATCTTTCTAGTTGAATCTGGATCAACTAAGACTAATATTCACAACAAGAGTTAGTTTTGAGTTTAGTTAAACTAATTACAAGGTAAGTAAAAGATCAAGATTAAAATTGAGTTTAGATTAATGATGGGAATCACTAGGGTGGAATCGGGTTTCACCACCATTACACATGCAAACACATCCAAGAAAGATACAACTATCCAAATGGAGTAAGCAAACCACCTGTTAGGAAATAGAATTTACATAAGCATCTCCGTAGGCTCGATGTCTCGTTACCCACAGATCACACACTTACTACTCCGAAGATATCCCTTTGGAAGTTATCCTCTGGGCATCAACATGTTAATCGATATTCAAATCCTAAGTATTGAAATTCTCTCAACATAGGAATATAATAGATCATGCAAGGCAGGTGATCAATCCACAAAGCACACATTAAACAATTAACAATAAAATGGAAAGTTATACACAAGCCATGGAATGTTATAAAATGGACGTAAGCACGGGAAGCAGGGCTAGTTCCCACACCCCTGTGAAATGGACTACTCACTCATGATAGAAACAAAAACAACAAGAGAGAGGGAAGATTCTGCCATGGTCATAGTGAAGAAGATGGCCGTCACTCGGTGGAGAAACAATCTTCTATATGATGGTGGGGCAGATCTGGATGAAGAGGGGAAGAACACCAAGATGGATGAGGATGATCTTCTCTTTCCTTCTTCCTTCTCTTTTCATGCTCTTACTCACCAGAGATGGAGCGATAGATGGATGATGGTGAAGGGTGCTGCAAATCTAAAATCCCACTACTTTCGTGTCTAGGAGATAGATCTTGATGGATCGGAGATGGTGGGGTAGCAAGGACACCACAGAGGTAGTATTTGGTGGAGGAGATCATCTTCCTTGGCTAGGCGTAGAGCGGCACTCTATCGACGTGGATGGAGCGGAAGCAATCACTTAAATGAAGGAAGGAGTCATATATTTATAGGTGCAGATCTAGAGAGTACCGACTTAGCTATCACAGTCACGACCTTCAGTAGCGGTCTCTACGGTACTCCTCAGCACAGCTGTACCGGGGTGCGATTGGTCGTGTTGGGATGCCGCGGTCGCGCTGGTGTGCTGTGGTTGTGCTGGTGTGCTGCAGTCGCTACACCTTGGCCTCGCCCCGACTGTGCCAAGTTGGGCTCGGTCATGTCTGAGTGTGGAGGTCACGACATTGTCTTCTTGGTCGCGATCACAACATCCTTTTTTTCACGATCGCGACCCTCATGGAAAAAATCCACCCCCGTGGGGGGGTATTGCTATGGGTCAATGGGCCTACATTGACGAGTCCTTTAACTGATGAGGATGCTTTCTGATGAAGGGACTGGCCATCAAAAATAGGGTTAAAGAAATTGAAACTTTCTTGGGCCCGCTAGTAAGTTAGGGGGACCACCGTCTCCTAAGCTGGTGCACCTAGTGTGATGCTTAATCCTACAATGGAGACTAATGGGTTTGATCAAAACCTTAAACAATCATATGAAACTGAGGAAAATTATATATGAGTAGATTCAGGGGGTATATGAGAGATATGAGTGTAAAACTGGGCCAAAAATGGCGACTGAAACTAAGATGAATATGCACTCATCACTACCTCAAGGTTCTTCCATCTCATGGTGATGTCACAACATATATACTAAAGCTATGACCTTCCTCCTTAACCTATTGGTTATGGGCCCACTACACTTCCGTTGTGCCACTGTGATATGATGTCCTGCACCATGATGTCACCTATATGTACACCTTGTCCCACTGTTGCTAGCTATATTGTCATAGAATCATTCTTTCTTCTTTTTGAAAATTCACCAGAGCACTTCATGATCGAACACTTTCTAGGGAAAGAAACATGAGGAACTCATATGAACATCTCCAACACACATACCAGTGATGTACCCTGGATACTAGAACTCATAACCTTGGTATCCACTACATGTGTTAAGAAAACCTCACATCCTCATCTTATCAGCTTCTCTACCATCACAAACAACACCCAACATGTTGCAAGGATCTTCCTAACTTCTTATAAAACTAAAAAGGTGCCCTCAAAACAAACATATCCATCCTAGAACTATAGTCCAGAACAACCACCTATTACAATAAGATATCCATCCCTAGGATTACATCAATCCTTACATACCAAGTGGCATGATATCCACTTGAATGCAACATCCACAAGTAGAAAGAGAATAATGGAAAAGGTTTAGATCTCACAGCATAGCAATCCATCCCAAGAGTTTCTAACAAAGGGGTTACCAGTCCTACCATTCGCAAACAAGTTACACCTTTTTATGTTTTGTTCACTTTTTCACTTGGATTCCTTGCCAACTGCATACGAATTATCATGATTATCACACCTCATTACTCTTTCATGTTAGTCATATATCATAATCATGTGTATCTTCTCATTTATCATGTTTTTTATTAACTCTTTTAGGGGTTAGTTCATCACATTCCTCATTCTTATACGTTCAACAAGGATCATTCCCTTTAATTTCTTTTATACGTCATGATAATGTTACATTGACATGTTTTTGTACATAGGGACATGTCTGAGATTAACTTAGGTTCCTCTTTGTTCATCCATATTTATCCACTTTTATTATATCATATCACAATTATCATTGAATTTCTCAAATTCTTACATGAATTTTAAACCTCATGTTTTTACAATAACACAAATTCATCTTTCTTTTACTTTATTATTTTCCAGAATCATAGTATTGGGAAATCCTACGTAGCTTATTTTCATTCGCATATAAGCTTCATGGTGTCATATCTCTTTCTTTAATCATTAAAATTTCTAGATTTTAATGAATTACAATATGATTTTCACATTTCCTTACGTATGATTAAGATATTTTCACCATGATTTCTTAATTATTATACTCTGTGAATTGTTTCCAACTGACTACTTGATCAAGATAATTAGAAAGATAATAATCAAAGAGTTCCATACTTGCCTTTCCTCTAATATATGAATACCTGGCCAGGGCATCCACGTACTAAATTTAGGAAGTATGCATTATGTTCATATCATTTTCATTATTTAGTTATCATCCCAATCCTATGTCCTAGTTTCTCTCTAGAATCAACGAACCTATATCTCTGATACCACCATATGTGACAACCCATCACACAAAGCAAGATTACTCAAAACCTAGACATGATTATCTGCTAATAAAATATATCACTAAAAAGAGGGTTAATTAAAACTGATTCAATTTTCACAAATTTTCTTAACAACATTAGCATAAAGCCCAACATCTCATATTATTTCATAAATCATACCAAAAATCTCTTACATTGACTCGTTGGCCTCAACCACCTCATATACACAAGAAATAACATCCACATGTACAACATTAGAATACTAGGAAATCTCAAGTTGATAAAAACACTATATTCAAAACGTTCCTGCCTAGACCTAAGAGTACAAGGATGACTCTAGGACATACTAGAAATCTAAACAACTATATATCTATGATCCATCAGATACATGTAACATATAATGTTTGCTTAACATTGCACATACTAGAAAATTAGAGTTACAACAATTTATAGAGAGAAATTACTCCATAATTCTATTAAATGCACAAGAAAACTAAGCAACATCTTTGTGTTCTTGAATTAGGCTTACAGTTCAACAATTTAACCAAATTAGGATTTACAAAACAACATTTGTATGTAATCCCTAATTCTTAATATCTCCAAAAAATATAAAAAATAATGCCATTCCTTTATTATAACAATATGTAAGGAAACTAGGTATAATTATCCCCCATCATTCAATTGTACTAGGATTAGAGTTAACAACACAAGTTAGCTTAACATTGTGAATCAACACTTTACAACAATCTTAGGTTTATATTCATTTAAGGGCAAAGGTAAGACTACCAACTCATGGGGATCAAAATCATTAATCCTAACTCATCAAATCCCCAAGATAAGGTGAAATGAACACAACCTATCAAATTATCGACCAAACATCAGACCATCAAATTTAAGGTGATTAAAACCATTGCATCGTATATATGAATCACCACCATTGTATGACAATTTCATAAAACATAACCATTAGATGCAAAACATGTAAAACCTCGAGACATTCATCGAGGAAAACCATCAAGATATGACTTAGAAAAATCATTTATCACCATCGGGTGTAAGCCCTAAACTTACCATCAGTTTCATGAGCAAGGAAACCCCACAAATTAGATATTAGTGAAATCATCAGCTAACTGTCGATTGAGAAACTAAGTGAAACCATCGATCTAATACTTACGAGAAAATAGTTCATGACCTCTTAGGATGGAAATTAGTTGTGAACCTCAAGAATACCATCAATCTAACACTTGGAGAAATCGATAAATCAACAATTAGAAAAGTCATCGATTGTGAATCTAGTGAGGCCATCAAATTAGTCATTGCGAGAGCAAAAACACCATTGGTTGCGAGAGGAAACAAAGCCATCATTTCAACCATAAAAGAAGATCCAAAACAAAAAATAAATCCTTCATCTATTGGCCCAAGAAGCACAACCATAGAGTTATGCAAAAAGAAAAAATCATCTCAAATCATTTGGAGAAAAAACCATTGTTTGAGAGATAAACAAAACCATTGACTTAAACCACTTCAGATAGCATCATGAGATTCCTTTATCAAACATAGGAAAGTCCAAGACAGAAGATAAATTCACCATTAATTGGCACAAAATGGTCGAACCATACAACATCAAAACCAACTATCGGAGTGAAACACAAGGATGAAATTCTACTCAAAACCATAGGAAAACCAACATTCATGGGGATTTAGATAACCATCGATCATTTAGTGATTAAGGCCATATAAACATCATTTATTGAGATCATTAAAGTCATAAAAATAATAATTAAAATACCAAAATCATTCCTCCTACAGGCCAACCCATCGGGTACCCAACAAGTAGAAAAATATTTTCAAGGCACCAACTAAATCATGCTAGTTTCAATCATTCAAACACCATAGATTATTATGATTAAGGAAGCCATCAACCAACCATAGCTAAGAACATTACAACCATGGTTCTTATCCATCTAATAAGGTCATAAAAATAGTAGCAACTCACCACCTTAGTTCTACACAAAAGGCTAGTCATCTGATCATGAGGCAATGTAGAAATCATCTCAATTAAGTCAAGGTCAACCATCAATTTCCACCATAACAAATCCATCAATTTGTGGACAAGCAAGGTATAAATATCATATCCCAACATAGAGAACATGACCAATTTTAAGTAGAGAAACCAAAAAGTTATCTACTCAAGAATAATCATATATATACACAACTTAGCTAAGAATTCGAATTTGCTACTCATTACTAGATTTTAGAGCAAGATTTAGCATGGCAAGTTGAATGGTAAGCAATAAATGTAGAGAAAGTTATATAACTTGCCTCCAGAAAAGAGTTTCAGCTCCAAAAAGAAAGAAAATCAAGTAATAAGGAAGAAAATCCTAGCTTTGATCTTCTCCATTCGTACAAACTAGCTCCATCTCCAAGAATGAGAAACCCTAGATCAAAGGAGTAAGAAGAAGAGTGTCTTTCATGTTTCTAGCACAAACCCAACCATGGGAACCAGGGATCCGGCCAACAAAGAGAAAGGAGGGTAGGATTAGCAAGGAAATGAAGCTAAGAGAGAACAAATTACTTGCTTGAGTCAAGAACAACTAAGGAAGCTTTGAAATCTTGAAAGAAGACTAAATCCGAATCCCAAGATCATATGCAAGTAGATCACCCCAAGATCCTCCTATCTTGAGATTATTTTCCTTACTCAAGAGTGAGGGACGATCTCCAGAAGCAGGGGAAGAAGAGAGGCATGCTAGGAGTGTAATAAATCATTTTGCAAGCAAGGAGGGAAGTATAAAAGCTAAAAGGGAGAGAGAAGAAAAAGGCAAGGTGTCTAACAAAACATGCCAAGTGTTCAATGTCAAGAACATGCATCCCATGCAACCCAAAAGCTCCAAGGTAGTGGGAGATCAATTATTCCTCCGAAACATGGCTCCCAAAATAGCTGTTGGACCCCACTGACAATAAATCCCTAGTTCATGCACTCAAGGTAGCCCATCTATGAGAGGGAATATCCTAAGTAGATGTTATGTACAAAACCAAGGTGCAACTAGGTGCCCCATGTTATAACTAACCCCAAAATGAGAAAAAAACATGTGAGGCACAACACACATGAGAAAATTACAAGATATACATCAGATATGTGTAAGTTGCATAAAAGTCCAAAATGCGCACAAAATTGCATAACTTACTCAAGCAGTGTCCAAATTAGACCAAACTTGAAACATAGCTTAATTAAATGATATCAAAGCATAATAAAAAATTTAATTAAGAATATTAAGCCTCTAATTATGTAAATTAAGCATCATTAGGGTTTATACTAGGTTAGGGGCCTTACAGTTACGATCCCTCTACCTTATGTGAAGGTCTTTCTTTTAGTTCTTCTCCTTGTTTGTTGAGTGCATTATTTGTTGAGCATATTGTAGTATAATTGTTTAGTTAACTTGATATGAGTTGAAACTTGAATGAATGTATCTAAACTAATATCAATTGAATGATGATTGTAATTGGGCTATTAGTTTGAAAATTGGAGAAATCATACTTGCATAGTTGGAATTCATGTATAACCCACATGTACAATTTGGTGTATCTTTCAGTTTGAATGTTGTATGGATAAATAATCATAATTAAGTATTAATTGAACTGAATTGATATGAGTTACCTAAATTAGCTTGATTTAGACTAAATTTCTTATATTTATCTAAATCCCAAATCATAACTTATAATTCAGACATTTATCTTATTGGCCTTAAAACCCACCCAAGATTTACTCAATAGGAGTAACTCTTAGATAGTCTCCAGTTTGGGACTCTTGTTGAACATTCAATCTCACTTAGGATATAAGTATATAATGTGTATTCAGTTTTCAAGATGTTTCATCAACACTTCTCCGTTTGTTCTCTAAGTACACATGTAGTTGGGTATTTGCCCATCTACATCAGTGTACTTAGAGAACTATGGGGAAATACTATCAAAATATTCTTAAAAATTGAATACACATTACACTTACTAGTGAGATTAGGTGTTGAAAAATAGGAAAGGTAGCACACATTTATTACTAAACCCTAAACTCCAAACTCTAATCTTTAAACCCTAATATGTAAATCCTAAACCCTAAACCCTAAACATTAATATCTAAACCCTAGTCTTTAAATCATTAGCACTAAATCCTAATATCTACGTACCCGATTCAATATTAGTTTACTCTATGATCATAGAATGGATTGATCATGGGTGTCCATTCCAAATCATTTCACTCTAGAGTTTATTACTGGTCGTGATCAATTTATAAGATTTGCAGAGGAACATAGGAAACAACTTGAAGATATCTATTGTCTATGTAGGAATTGTAGTAACAACTTGAAAGTCAATACTATTGACAAAATCAAAATTCATGTCATGTGGTATGGAATGACATGGAGAGAATCCTACTATGAGATCATTAGATGTTGATAGAAGATTGTGTTGAAGAAGAAATTGACAACAATGATGTATATGTGAACGAATTGATTTTGATAGACATGGTTGATGTAATGCTAGATAATTGTGGGGTAAATATTAAGGATCCACATTTCTTATTTAGAAACATTATACATGATGCTGAGAGACCATTATACTTAGGTTGTACTAAGTTTACAAAGCTGACACTGTGTTGAGATTGTATACTCTAAAGGCTAACAATATATGGAGCGAAAAAAGCTTCACGTTTATTTTATCTTTGCTGAAAGAAATTCTTTATGAAGGCAACGAGCTTTCAAATTTAACATACAAGTTTAAAAAATGTTGTGCCCAATGCGAATGGAGTCTAAGAAGATACATGCATGCCCAAATGACTATGTGTTATTCCAAAAGGACTATATCAATTTGAAAGATTGTCCAAAATGCATCAAGGTACAAAACGACGACCTCAAGTTAAAAATTGGATCTCCTACCAAGGTGATGTGGAATATACCTATAATATCACAATTTCAATGCTTATTTTCTAATACCATGGATGCACCAAATTTATCTTGGCATGTAGAGGCAAAGAAAAAAAATGATAGGATCCTACGACTTGCGTCTGATTCCCTACAAAAGAAGAAAATTGATTTGTTGTATCTTAGATTTGGTGAATAAGTTAGGAATATACGACTTGGACTTTGTATTGATGGAATGAATCCATACATCACACTAAGTAGCCAACATATCACTTGACATGTTAGGATTATTGTATACAATCTTCCTCCCTGCTTGTGTATGAAAAATAAGTATGTTATGTTTTCCTTGTTTCTATCAAGCCCCAAACAACTTGGCAATATTATTTATGTTTTTCTTAATCTTATAATTGATGACTTAAATAAACTCTAGGGAGAAAGTGTGATTACCTATGATGCTTCGTGTAGAAAGACATTTCATTTGCATGTTATGTTGTTTTGCACTATTAATAACTTTTTAGCATATGTGAATTTGTCTAGATACAACATAAAAGGATCTAAATCATGTCCTACATGTGAGGAGAACACTAATTCAGTACGACTTAGATATGGCCGCAATACTGTATATCTTAGTCATTGAAGGTTTATTCCAAAAGAACATCTTTATCGAAGATTACACAAAGCATCCAATGGATCAAATGAGGAACAGAGTACCCCTAAATCTATATCAAGGGAGATTGTTTATGAAAGAGTAAAAACCTTTGTCAATACATTTGGTAAGAGATCAAAATATACTATTCACACACAGAGTGACAAATCTTTATTCAAGGAGAGGTCAATGTTCTAAGATCTTTCTTATTGGAGTTCTTTGATAGTTAGACATTATATCAATATCATGCATGTTGATACTCTGTTAAATATACTAGGTAAGACTAAAGATTGCATCAAATAAAAAATGGACCTACGTGAAATTGATATAAGGAAAGAATTAACAATAGAAGGTAGTAGTGTTCGAAAAATATATTTACCTCCTACTTGTTACACGTTGTCTGGATGGGAGAAGAGAACATTTTGTGAGTGCTTGCTTAATGTTAAGGTACCACATGGATACATGTGATGACCCAATTTTTTAGGGTTTCCATAACCAATTCAATATTTGAGGTCCACAAGTATTCCTGCTTGGTTAAACCCAAATTAGGGCAACCTTTATTCAACAATGGACTCTTTTGACTCATACGCATAACTAGAATGCTAACAGAGGTAAACTGATGTATAATATAAGGTCAATATACCTATATATGTACCCATTTGGAGTATCATAATTAAAATACCAAATAATCAAGTTGGGTACCGAATGCTTACTTAATATGGATTGCACTATGAGGAATCTTGGTCAAATTTTAGGGTCAAAGATGTCTCCTATGAGATTCTATTGATGTTTGAAATAAAGAAGAAAAATTATTATATGATATTTCAAAACTTAGGCCGCTACAATATTTGATGCATGTTGAGATATAAGTAATCTTTCCTGGCTACATGGTCATTTCTATCTAGCTAGCCTATTCTTTTAGTTTAGAGGAGAGGCTATGTGAAGCCTTGAATACTGTAGATTGACATCTAATGATTGATTTCTAGTCTCCTACCTCCGTTTATCATAAATAGGCTAGTACACTTTGAGACCAAGTCACTTCTACCATGTCCACAAGATTAAGGGATCTCGATCAAGGGTTAGAACAATCAATTATATATGCCAAGCTCAGATCTATGTAACAACTTCTATCCTACGGATATGGGCAAGGTGAAGGAGTCCAATCCTGACCTCCTCCTTTCTCCAGCAACCAAAAGATCACCAACAAAAGATTCAATGATCTAGAATGGATGGGAGAGGGGAAATCCAACCACTAACCTTAGATGTCATGAGTAGCTGGGCTTTTAGGGCCAGAGTTCTCGGTTCCCATGGGTGCCTAGTTATCCACTAATGCTGGACGGTTACTAGCGTATGGGTGTATCCTAAGAGTCTGACTCCCCCAACACAATGCAGATAGGAGGCCTACCCCTCTTGTGATCCATAACCAAAGCTCCTATGTGCGGCAATGCAACAATAGTTTCAAACCAGAGGTCTACTAGAGAAGGCAAGAACACAAAGAGAGAAGAAGGTGGATCAGATGTCTGAGTACACCTAGATGATGTTGCAGACCTACAACTAGGGTAAGATCTTGCTGAAGAGAGACTCCAAGGACAATCTCTTCAAAATGAGTAGATGAGGAGGAGTGAGGAGAAAATCTTCTATTGGAGGTATGTTTCCCAGAAACCATCAAACCAGATCCATACTACATGGAAGAGACAATGGGGGCTAATGAACTGACCATCCTATGGATCCATGGAAATTACCACCTCCACAGGTGATTTATGAACTCTTAACCTCCCTCATGAAGGTTATACTTTGGTTGAAGCACATCATTAGAACCTAAATCAAGATCTAACTCCTTTCCAAAGTTCCAAGATGCGTCAGTGCCCTGATAGGTCTCAGAACCCAAGATTGTAAAGTGGAGAAAGAACGTGGGTGTCATCTAGGATCACGTTCATGTGAGAGAAGAGAGAGAAAAGACTGGGTCTAGGCAAACTCAACATGGATCGTTCAGCTCAGATGTTCCCAAGTTGAGAATTGCATCCATGAGGAGCCACATGACATATAATGAATGGTCCAGAAGTTAAATACTGGAAATAGGATAAAACCTAGTTCCCTTGGCCAAATAATTCCCCAAAAAATACCCCTAGACTCAGAATAATATACCCTATTCTATTGGACCCCTAGATCAAACTTTTTATTCTTTATTAATATTGTTTATAATTTAGAAGGTAATGCTTCTTATTATGGTTAGTGAATTGAAATAATCAACAAAAAATGTGTATTAAATATGAGAAAAATATTTCAAAACCCTAATAGCATGTCCAAACTAAATATAGACCCTGATATGAGTATTATGTGAAAATACTAGGTCTTTTCTCATTAAGTCATGAATAAGTGCTTCTAACCTCATTTTAATTCTATAAAATAGATACAACATTAGAAAATTATGAAAATCAAACTAGACCCAAACCATGACCACTAGATTAGTTAAAAAATATCAGACACCATCATAAGATCAGGTTGAACTTAGGTTTGGATAAACCCTAAATTGGACCTAAAATGCCACTAATTATGGAGAACCTTGTATTAATGATGACCAATTGCTATTCATCAAGTGACGGCCAGAGATATAGATGGTATAGAATATATATAAAAATCTCTGAACTCGGGTATGTGGACCTTATCTAAGTATATAAGTAGTTTTCTTGTGTGAAATAGCTATGACGTATTGCTTGTTCTTATTTGAGAATATTGCTTGGATGTACTATGATTATGGTATTAATCTTCACCATGTCACTAAGAACAACAAAGAATATGGATGGTTTGTAGCTACTAAGTGTTTACATTCTTTCTCTCTCTTGATCTAACTATAAGGTCAAAATATCCCCATAGCCCAAGAAGTGGGGATCCCCATAGACCAAGGGGATGGGAAAAATGAAACGTGGGACCAATTCATAGTACATTTGCATCAAAAGACATATAAAAATATGTGTTACCTAATTTTTGCATTAAATAATGCTTTCTTTTACTCTTTCTTTTCTTTTATCAAATTATTCAAATATGCAAGCATATATGTATGCAAATTTCTCCCCATGTACACAACACCTCGTGTGTTTTCATGTATGTTTTAGGTTTAGATCTAGCATGAGAGAAAATACTTGAAGTGAGAAATGTCTAGGTTATACCTATTATGTTAAGATCCTGTTAGCATACATGTTCATACTTGTATATAATTCTCTTTTCAATATGTAAACATGATTCATAATAACTCATGTTATAGTAACACACATTTTTATTGTTGAGAACCTTTTTGGTGTATGTTATGGTTGAATGTTCATGTATGTGTATGTCACTTCCCCATTGTAATCTAACATTTTTAGAATTTGTCCTCTCATCCCATGGGGCTCTGCAAGGTGGAATTCAGGGACATTACAATACTGTTCCAATATCTGTAAATTGATATCAATGAAGGATTTGAAGCTGACACGTCTTAAATTTTATGATTGTCACACTCAAATGCAGCAAATATTGCCAGTGTCTATTCAATCTATACCATTGAAGCATATAAGAGTTGCAATCACCATGCTTTGTTTCTTCTTCAATACTTTATGCATCAAAGTTATTGATCTTATGAATCTTGACAATAGCAAAGATAAGTGGTCACTACCCTGTTCTAGCTTGAGATGTATTTTCCTCCTTCATTCTTTGATATCATGGTACATCCTATTGTCCATTGACTAGGGAAGTGAAAATGTCGGGTCTGATTCTCTTACATTGGATGTATCCTTTTGAATAGTATATGAGTGTTTTTAGGGTGATGTTTGAAACCATCATAGACTGAAGGGAGTATTATTGAGGGTTGTGTGGCTAGGGAGGTTGTGGAATTTGCAATGAATTTCTAAGTTGTAATGAAGCTCCTACCAATGAAAAGAATATTGATTCCTCTTCTGGCAAACGAATTTTAGGAGCACGAGTGAAAGTTATTAGTCGTGAGCTATGTGAACAAGCACACTTGTATGTTTTACACAACATTGTAGAAGTGAGTATTTATATCACTGAACATACCAATGTTGTCAAGAAAAAACATCCTCGAGCCAATTCAATTTGGCTCACTAGAGAGCATAATAGGATATTTGTTAGGTGGTTTGAAGATAAAGTCTTTCATCAACTATGTCAAACACCAAATAATGTTACTGAAAATATCAAATGGCTTGTCTTTAAACCAAAAATGAATGTTATGTCTTATGAAGGGTTTGACATAAATGGGCTTTCATATTACACAAAATTAAAAGATGATAAGAGTGTCGTCCAAAATAGTGGGGTCACCCTTGAAGCGTCTTCATTGTATTTTTATAGTGTAAAGGATAAGAGTCCACATGAAGCTAAGATGTCTTATTATGGTGACATTGAAGACATACATGAGTTGGACTACACAAATTTCAAAGTTTCCATCTTTCAATGTAATTGGGTTGATAACACAGAAGGAGTTGTAGCAGATGAATTAGGTTTCACATTAGTAAATTTTAAAAAGATTGGCAAGAAGGGTGAAACATTCATAATGGATTCAGAGACTAAACAAGTATTCTACATCAGTGATCCTACAAGTGAAAAATAGTCTGTCGTTCTTCATGGAAAAAGATAGTTCATTGTAGATCCTATAGATGAAGAAGAGTACTATGACAAGTATGATGACTCCGACCCATTCTCAGTTGGCTTGCCAACACCAAATACTAAATCTAACACTGATTTATATACACGTGGAAATCACATAAAAGGACTATTAATTGATCAAGGATCCAATGAATACTAGAGACATATATTTTATTTTTTAAATTCTAGATGTACATTTTACATTTTTATTATAGTTATATATGTTTTATATGATACATGTACATTTTACATTCATTATCACTTATATTTCATTCTTTGACTATTTTTCATATGACATTTCTATATGGTGTCTGAGCGTGAGGATGAGAACCATGATGTTTGGCATCATGAGGATGATTTTGGTATAACTTGTATTGTTTTATTACATAGATGTTCATTTTACATTCTTTATCACAATTATTCAATATATTTACATTTTACATTCTTTATCACAATTAAATAGATGTTTTATGTGCTTCTTGACAATTTTAGGATGTGCACCCTGAGGATATGCACATTGAGGATCTTGGTGGCTTTATAGAGGAACAACATGATCATGCACATAAAAGAGGCATCACCTTGATGAACAAGTTAGTAGAACAAAGGGGTAAAGGACCAAAGTTGGCTGTTGACTTTGATGATGTTGGAGATCCTAGTGGGAAGAATCACAATACTTTCATGCAATATCTAGAACTTATTACTCACATCAAAGTGGATATAATAATATAATCTTGGCATAAAGTTGATCCTTCCATAAAAGACTACATATTGAAGGACTTATGTGTGAGATATTTTGAATTTTCAAGACATTTAAAATTCTATTTTTAAAAATATGTTGTTAAGTATATGAAATATTGCATAACATATTTGACCTTGATGAAAAACTACATTGTAAAAAGGTGATGCAAAGGAATTATATGACAGATCTGATAAGAGAATACACAATGAGCATCAAGAAGAAGAAGTATACCACTAAGCAATAGGCCTATCTTGAACCAAATTTGTGAGAAACGTTTGTTATTTCAAGACAAACAAATGAATTCAAGATATTAAGCCTCATAATTTAAAATAAATCATTATGAATTCAATGTATTACATAATTAACATATAGTTTGGATTAACCAGGATATACATGATTCTAAAAAAGAAAGGTGTGCAAATAACGTGCATGACCACAACTTGGGTCTAGGTGGCAACACAATGCGTCATCAAAAGAGACTGGAAGTATCTTCTTTTGAGCATCCTCCTAATGGGTCTGCTCAGTCTTGTACTACTCCTACACCTTTACTTTGCCATGAGGAGTGGATAGCTGTGAGAACAAATTGATTTAGAGAAATACCCAACCCCGCAACCGCTGAGGTGGTTGCAAAAGTGGTAAAATTAAACTCTTAAAGTGCATGTTTTTTTACCTTAATTTTTATATTTTACTAACCAATTAATATTGATGATGATTAGAGGGAGTTCAATGAGCAAATAAAAGAAGGAAAGTTCATCCCTGAGCGTTAAAGGGATGAATTGATAGTTACTCAGAGTATGCCAGAGCATCCTGGCCATATTAGGGCCACTGAGGTTGGTGTCTATATAAGATCATTTTTTGGGTTATCATAGAAGTGCAAATCTATCAAGAAAAGAGTTTGGTCACAAAGTAGGTGTAGGACATGATTGCAAAGGGAGTAAAAGATGCATTGAGACAATATAAGACTTCTCATTCTCAACCTCCTCGGACATCACCTGTGCTGCTGCGTTCTTCATACAAGGTGGACCCACCTATGAAAAAGGTGGTTGGGAGTAATCTCATGGACCGACCAACTAGCACACTCGATGTAAGTCTTTTTATGATATAATAGTCTTGTAGGTGAGTTTATAATGTGTTTTTGTTTAGATGTATATAATTCTACATATAAAGTTGTAGGGATTGAGGCCATGCCATTTTTTACCAAAACATCAAATTGTTGCATTGGGTAAGTCTTACCCATCCCTTCCAGGTTACAAGATTCATGGTGTTCCAATGCTCGCAGATGCAGTTTGTGTGTCTGTCATGCTTGTCTACAACACTTGGAAATAGACACCACTACCACATGGCCACCACGACCATGAGATGATAGGCAATGCAAAAGGCGGCGTGGTTGCGTGGCCCAAAGCAGGAGTTATCTTATATTGATGTAAGTTAATTTTTTATTGTGTTTGTATTTTTGATTTTTTTTCTACTTATGTATAGAATTGATAATTGATATGAGAATTCATATTGCATATTACAATACCTAAGAAAACCCCTACAGTTCATCCTCAAGAAGATTATGGTTTTTAAGTGAAAGTTTTCTCCCTTCAACCGAATCTTCCCTTCACGAAATGAAATAACTAGCACGCGATTTGATACTTGACAGAAGAGTAGTGTTAAGTCCCTTCATCACTGTCCTGTGATGGAAAATTTGACAACATCATTTGAGGCAGTTTCTGGAACATGACTTTGGGACTCAATCTCGAGCTAGGCCATGTCAAAGCACTCATTCTCTACAAAAGCGATATCTGAATTTGCTTCCTCCTCTAGATATTCAACTGCCCGGATTGTAAAGAACCTATTCTATTGGGTAGGCACTAGGTGTAGGGGGTTGGCACTATGGCTAAGAAACTTATAAGATAATTGACTATGATGGTCCATATAAGTAGGATAGTGTAAGTCAAGCTCACGATACTAGTGTATTCTTTCCATATATTGTGGAGCTATTTACTTATGCTTGGCTGAATACAACTATTATAGACCTTTGGATATGGTGTGATCTTGTGATTAAATACCTCATTTTATATAAGTGAAAAGATATGTTGATCTATTTTATTATATATTAATGCATACATATATGTTTTGCAACTACTTATATAGGATGTGTGGATAGTTTGCACTAACCAATGTGGCATTTCTAGTCCATCATTGATTAGTTGTATAGATAAAGACCTAAAATCTGTTAGTAGTTATTTCTCAACCAGATTTGAATATTTTGGAAATATGAGAAAGATCTTGATTGTAACTCCTTCCAATATTGGGTAATTTTCAATCACCTTGCTTATAGTTTTGACTTATAATTTATATTTCATTGTGGTTTTTGAGTTTTCTTTTATTTGCCTTCTTTATCCCAGTAATAATAACTGGTGTTGTTGCTAATTGTCCCTGATACACTAAGTGCATATTATATATATTCTTCAGGTGATAAAGTATACATTGAGGGCACACAATGAAAAATTCATTATTTACGTGAGTAAATTTTTATATCTGTCAACATATATTAATGTATGCATCATCAATTACATGACTTTTCACTGATTCAATTAAATGTATTATTATAACAAATAGGTCTGTGAAAAAATTCAAAAAGGTCATAGGAAAGGTAGTTAAGAAAAAGAAATTATTAAGTTGGAAGAATGTTGATGTAGTTTTTTTGACTCCTATGCATATGTATTCCAACCACACTTACTTTTATTTATTAATGTTTTGTATAATTATAAATTTATAATGCCCTGTATAAGACAATAGTTGGACATGCAAATACTACATGATGTGGTATATGGACTTGGTTGTCAAATAGGTGGCACTAGACACCCATTGTATACAAAAGGTAATCTATATAGTCTTGATCATCATAAGTAAATAGTCTCATTTGATAATATGAAAAAAATCAAATAATACTCTTAAATTATATCATTTTCTTTACAGTTGTTTGACACGACACATCCCTATACAAAAGAAGGGATAGATGTGATACAAGAAAAACAGACACATGTCTTTGTTAAGGAAGTCAATTTTGAATTTTATTGGGATAAAATATGATTTTTCTAAACCTTGATATCATTATTCCTCATATACATGTGGTGGTTATAACTTTTTGCAACTTCAAATTTGATGAAAGTGAATTATTTTTGCATATGTTAATGACGTGTTTATACATGCGTGCGTGTGAAAGAATGTGTGAATCAATGTGTATAAATGAATGAGAATTGCATTTGTACATGTCATGACAATGGAATTGGAGAATGGATCTTGTATTTGTGTTTTATGAATTATGTATGAGAATAAGAATGGATTTAAGTTTTAAAGAGAATTAAAGTGAAGAATGGAAATATATGTGGGTGGATGGATTGAGTGTATGTGTTTGTTATTGTAGGTTTTGTAAGTGTGTTGGCATGTTGTAAAGTTGAACACAGGATGGAACCTACAGTTCTAATGAACTACATGTTTTACATCCCGCTAAACAACTTGACAACATGTCTGCAGACCTGGTATAAAAAATATACATGTGTTGTTGGTTTCTACAAAAAATGACACTATTGATATGTGGCATCAGTTTTCTCATAAAACTGATAACACAACTATCCTAAAATGGCCATGCCACCCAAAACAGCCATTTTATCCATCCAGAAACACAACCATGCTATCCTTCAAAAAAAAAACACAACCATGCTGACCATCATGATCATTCAAGCTGGCTTATATCATCAATTTTCTCTCTAAATCGACGACACGACTTATCTATAGCAATGATTTTCTAAGGAAATCGATGACATAGCCTTGGAGGTTTTAAAAGGGAAAAGTACATATTGCATTGATTTATTAAATTCTTAACAACGACAGAGTTTTGACTACAGTGAGTAGGCAATCTTGTAATCCCTACACTAAGTAGGCAATCCATTCTTTATTCTACACTCAAGTCCTACCCTGATTAGGCAATCCATTCTCTTTATACTTCATTTGAAGCCTACCCTAAGTAATAAATATGTTCTTTTTATCTTGCATTTAAGCCCTACTAAGAGTACATACCTTGCAATTCATCATCATATAAAACCCTATAAGAACTTTGCAATACAAAATTCCTATCCCACATAGGAAAATAATGGGATCTACCTTTTTAGGGTTGTCGCTCTAACTCTAAGTTGGACTACCACCATGACCTAAAACATCCAATATTCAATCTGGAAGATTTTTGACAGAATCAATAATATTTTCAAAATCATTTACTTTAATATCACCTATATCAAGACTCATGATCATTATAATGTCCCTTTACAAGTGCCACCTTTTGACCATTTTTGAAAAATGAAGGCTAGACTTTGCTCAAGCTTGTAATTCTTACTCATACCTTAGAAACCTTTCCTAAGAGAGGGAAACTACTGATGCCTCATTTTTGGTCCTCGACAATGGTCATGATCAAATCTAATCTTTGTATATTGATGGAATTCATACCATTTTATGTTTAACACCTAGTTAATCCATCTATTTACCCATTTCTTTTCCTATTGAGGGTTCAAAAATATAAGACAACCTTTCTCTAGAAGTAAGTGCATGTATGCCTTTAGTCGATTTTTCTATTAAGCACTTTTCATAAAACTTCCAAATTATATTCTTCATGAATATTATTAAATTCAAATGTGGTATTCAATCACTTTCAAAATTCAATTTTAATTCAACATTTCAATTATATCTAGTCACCTATCTTCCTGGACAAGAAAAAATAAAAAAGGAAAACTTCTCCTTAGGTTTTTATCTCTCCCCCCTTATCATTTTTAGTTATAGTTATTTTACTCAAGAAACAATCCCAAACACAGATAAATGAATTTCAAGTTCTATATGAATTCAAAAACTTTTAGAAAGTCAAAATGTTGAACAAGAAAAAACAAGGATGGCCATAGGGGAAACTCTTGACCAATCGCCTCATTCTGCTAGGGTTCCACATGGTGGAATCTAGTGTTATTAAACAAAATCCTCCACATAAAACATATAAATTCATGGGAGTGAGCAATTGCTATGTTTTCTTTCTTTTCCTATTCTAAAAGTATTATTGTTTGAATAATCTCTTTTGTCAATGTTGAACTCTCTAACACTACAAAACAACCATAAATACCCCCATATCCATCATGAACCATCACCCCTTTCAACTCTTGAAGCTAGAGAGTGAAGTATCCTATCTTTTCCGTCCTCCTAAAATGTTCCTTTCTAGAATATTCTTCTTGTAGAACAGCACACCTGACACGTTTGGGAGGCTTCAAAACCATAAGGAGGCACTAAGGACATATAGACATAGTCCAATTACTCTACCTATTCAACTATACAATAGATCTAGATTAGCATCTTGCATGGTTTAACTACTTTAACTAATTTACTTGCTCATATTCTACCAACTTTCACATTAGGACAACTTGATTAAACCTTTCATATTTTTTATTTTCTTGATATAACAACTACTCATTTAGGACTAATAGATCTTACTCATTCATGATCATATCTTACGATTGTCTAGTTGCTTGAGATACAACATTGGTCTAATAATGTTGATCTTAATAGTTAAAAAAAGTATTTATGTGGTTATATAGTTACATCTTTCACATTGATCTTAGTTATTTAACTATGCTTTCCATGCTTATCTAGTTACATAATCTTGCCATGCTTACATATCCAATCTTTCTTATCATGTGAAACTGATTGCTGAAAAGTTTGCATCTTTCTCAAGATCAAATAATTCAATGGATCTTATTTAAATCATGTAATTTGATAAAAAACAAGATATTTAAACCATACACATCTAGATCTTGCTTGATCTATGTATCTTTCCTCTCTTTTATGCTTCTCTATATCCTACATCTCATCCCTTTTTCCTGATATGGATATTTATCCTGGGAGATCCTGAGGTGATCGAGATCCATAGTCTACTAGAGTCCTCAGGGATGATAAGAGTGAGTCTAAAATCATCTTAAGGGTTTAAGAACTTCCAAACCTTTAACCATGTTTTTATCACTTTGTTTTGTTTTTTGAAGCCAAAGCTGAAGCAAACTATATTTACAAACTCCAAATTAAACACACAATATTGACATTTTGGGACACATGGGGGTGTGTTACACCTTTCTGTAGTCGTAAAAGGATTGATTTACCTTATCTCGTGACCACTTTTTCCTCATCTTATGTTCCCTTGGGATTCATCTTTGACCTTTTTGCAATTTCTCATAGAATTAAACGTTCATTTATAGTTTTTCTTATTTTCAATATGAAATAAAGTGACAACTCTAAATACCTTATCATATCTATTTACTTTCTATATCACATGACCACATGGGATTAGCTTTCCCAGATTTTTTCTTGAAGTGTAAGAAAAGTGACAAACTATGAAATTGTCTATCTTCTATCCAACGAGACATCTTACTCAGTCTTTGAGAGTTACGTATCCATCTTAGTTTAATAAAAGAAGGAGGACCCCTATAATAATTGCAGGTCAGACCGATGTTAGGAAAAAATATACATTAGCCACAAGGCACATATCTAGATATATAAAAAGGCAAGGAAGAGATACAACAAGGAAAAAGAGAAGGATTTCACTTTCTTGAAAATACACTACCATGCTTCAATGGAAGACTATGTGTACCAAACCAAGGGGCAGAGGCAAGGATTTTGGGCAGCTGGTTGACGATCTTCGTGAGACCATTAGCAGATGGGCTAGTCTCTCCATCTCCATGGTAGGTCAGTTAGTCTTTTGCAAATATGTGTTGTTGGTAAAGTTCCGGTTCTGGTGCAATCAAACGGAGCTGCCACAATTTATCATGGATAAAGCGAGGAGTCTCATCAATGGCTTTTTGTGGGGCGGGAAGGCCCACGGTGTTGCCTGGGACATCATTGCTAGGGACCTGAAACAGGGAGGTATGGGCTTGAAGGACACCTACGCCATTGCTGAAGGTGCGACTCTGAGAAGAATTGATAGATTCCTGATGGACAAGGAAGCTATCTGGACCTGCTGGATGAGACACAGATACAATAATTTGAATGCTGCTGTGGCTGACCGTGGGTGATCGCTGGTGTGGAGAAGGATGAAGCTCAGCTGGTTGATGGTTAGAAATGACTACTCCCTTAATGGGAATGGCTGGTACGTGAGGAATGTTGATAAACTGTGGATCCGTGTCTCCTTTGGGCCTGATGTTCCTTGGGAGAGGCTCTTATGGAACAACCTGCATACTCCTAAGTGGAGCTGCTGCATTTATAGAGCCCTTTTGGGATGGCTCCCTACTGCTGACAGACTCATCAGCTGGGGGCTGGATGTGAACCCCTTATGTCTCCTCTGCAACTCAGATTTGGAATCTCATGACCATCTTTTTTTCTCGTGCCCCTTCTCCAAGTACATATGGACCCGCTGGTCTCTTAAATGTGGTTGGGGATGTGTTCCGCCGGAAAAGATGGGTGAAGCTCTTCCATGGATTTTGTCCAAGACCGATAGATGCAAGAACATGATGGGCTTTGGCGGTCTAGGTGTTGCCGCCATCACCTACTTCATTTGGCAGGAAAAGAATAGGAGGCTCCATGGTGGGGAAGGAGCCGATAAATTTAAATGTTTCGATGACCTTGTGGATAGGCTGTGTATGGCCTGTAAGGCCAAACCTTCAATCTATAAAGGTTTGGACCATACCCTCAGCTTACAGTGGGGTTTTTGTAGTTAACCCACCCTCTATATAGTATAGGCTAACCTATACTCTTTTTTGTCTAGTAATATTTTACCCGATCCAAAAAAAAAAATATTGAGATTGAATAAGTGAATTCATTTGCATTGAACTTAACTTCATTAAAAAATTACATCCATATAAAATAATATTTATAAAGAACAAAGCGTAGACTTACAAACATGCTAAGAGTACATGTATTACAATTTCCTAGAATCTCGTATTAGTACCTAAGATCTATTGAATTTTCATATAATAACAACTACCAATCTAGTTTAGGTATGTCATCATATAAATCACCTTATAATAAAGCATAGATCTCCTATTTGCAAGAACAAAGCTGATCAAAAACTACTACACGACCATAGAGAACACAACAAACTGAACAGAAGATAGTTATTGTTCCATTCTTGGCCAACAGAAGCTATTGGTAGAACCCCAATGTTTCTTGTTGGTCGATTTTCCTGAGCACAAACTTGGCCGACAACATATGGTGTACAAGCTCAAATATATGTATAAAAATACTTCTATAGTCTATAGAAATACAAATTATACCAAAACATGTATAAAAAATCTAGTAGTGCGCTTTAAATGCAACAAGGACAGTCTCTGATAAAGAATATGATGGGAATAATAACATGTAAAAAATTGAATAAAAATCACATATAAAGTGCATACAAACTTTTAGATATGAGAGAGTATATTACTTATGGTATTATCATTTCTTTTATAATTTTTGTCAACCCATACACATATGAACTTTCTTATTTTATAAGGATTGAGAAATCGATTTCCAAATCAATAGATGATGTCATTTCCTCTTGCACATGTCCTATAAGAAGAAATATGAAATGATACCGAATCACATTCTTGGGTCTATGGAATTAGTTTATCCACCCAAGTCATGATGCTTTTAGGTGTTTTCCTAAAAGTTAAGTATATATAATATTAACCAATTTCCTTACAATGACTGCAAGTACCCTTAGCATTTGAACTAGAGGATTCTTCATTGAAAATTTAAGGTCCTTTCTTTTTGTTGTTCCTATAGCTAGAATCAAGTACAATACCATCTCTTCCATTTTTTTTATTAATATGGACTAGGATTTGATTAAGACTCATTTAACATATAAGAATCTTTTCAAATGGATTCTCAAACTATGATTACCATGCATAAGAGAAGTAATAGCAGAAAACAATTGATTAATATCATCTTTAGAATTCAAAAGATTGATTTGTAAGAAAATATCTTTAGTCATGTAAGAATTTTTTAAATAGGAAGAGAAGTAATATCTTGTCTCTACTACAAGATTCAAGATTATTGAATTTCACAATCAAGGAAGCATTTCATTTTCAAGCATAGTAATCTTAAAAAAATAATCACCAATTTTAGTTTTGGTTCCTTGAAACACAAAATCTGTTTTCCCAATTTCAATTTTAAAAACATAATTATCAAACATCAGGGCATAATATTTTTTAGCAAGATCTTCATTTGAACTAGGAAAAAGATTGAGAATTCTAAAAACTTAATCTTATTAAGAAAACTAGGATTTTTAATTTTCAAAGAATTTACTTGACTAAGATAAACATTGTTTTTTTCATCTCAACACTATTGAGTTTCAATTTAACTTCTAGATAAAGCTTTTGGGGATTGTCAATATCAACTTGCAATCAAATATTACATTTTCAAGATCATCTTTTCTTCATGCAGGTTACCAAAATTTTAGCAATATTTTTATGCTTAGTAGAATCAAGAGAGACACGAGTAGCATGAATAATTTCAATTATATATTATTTATCCAAAAAGTTTAGATATACTCATTTTAATATTAAATTGAGCTTTGCATAAGAGAAAATTTCATTCTCCAACTTCATTATCACTAGATATTTCACTTGATCAATAGTTAGACAAGTCACTAGATATTTTCTAGCCTTTCTTCTTCTTGTTATTATCATCTCATTTCTTGTCTTCCCTATGATGACATGTCCTTTTGTCATGTGGGCAACCATCCATGTAGTCAACCTTCTTTCCAAATGTGAAGCATCACTATGAGGGAGAAGACTTGCCTTTGTAGGGTCTTCCTTTGGAGTACATGGCATATTCTTTTATTTGGAACTTTTGACTTGATGAAGCATGGAAAGAAATCATTTTCTCCTTCATCTTTTTATTCTATACTTCAAGATCTTCCTCTTCTTGTGAGTTGAGTCTTAAATCATAGGCTTGAGAATTTTGTATAGATTCTTCAATTGGGAGAGTGGAAGGCTATGTGCTCTCTTCTATTAGTGTTACCTTCTTATCTTATCAGAGAGAAAGAGAGAAAGAATCTTTGAGCACACCTTTCCATTGTCCATAGGCTGACCAAGTGCTTCAAGGCCATTAACAATGAGATTAAGTCAATAATAGAAATCCATCTTGCTCATGCAAGAGTTTTCAAGTTTTTGCGTGAACATGTAGATCTTTATTTCCTTCACATGCTCCGTCCCCTCATAAGTGCACAAAGTTTCTCCATATCTCATAAGTGGCTTCATAAGAAGATATCCAATTGAACTTGGTGGGCAAGATAGTAGGATAGAGGATGCTTATGGATTTTGACATTCAAGGTTTCCATCTTAAAATTAGTGACATCCCATTCTACTAGATCTTCTTCATATGGTTCCTTTTATGGAAGATCCTAAATTTTCCATAACTCAAGTATTTATCTTTAAATATGAAACTGCATTCTTCTCTTCTAATGTTGAAAGTTCCTCCCTTCAAAGACCAAAATGTTGAAGATGCATTTCCTTATTGGTTATTACCCATCTTCTGCTATTTGTGGAATTATTTTTTTTGGAAAAGGCCTTCCTCTCATACCAACTATTCAAATCTATAATGGGATCAAGAGGGGAGGGGGTGAATGGAGGTAAAAACACTTAAACAAATTATCAGACCTTCAATATATCTCCCAAGATGATATTGCAAGTACCAATAAAAAGGGACATAGAAGTTCAATAACCCCCAAGTGTAGGTACTATTTATGGCGGTGTAATATCAAAGGATGGAGATCAAATATCTAGAGGGGTCAATGTCTAAGATTGTCAACCATGAGAACCACCTTATATTCCATTATAAGAGATTGATCATATAACCACCTATTTTAAGATTGAAGGCTAAAACAACATCATTTTCTAGGAAAAGGGAGCCAAAAAACTTAAAAAGGACTTATATACTCTTGCTTTGAAGTTTTCTACCTTTCAAAGGGCTTACCCATTATTTCCCAAGAGTCTTTTAATTTCTTCAAGGACTTACCGACCCTTGGCAATGATCTCCCACCATTTCCAAGGTCTCCCTATACCATAGACAAGACTCATCTGCCTTTTACTTCACCTCACCTAGGAGAAGCTTTTTACCAAGGGCCTTCAACCCTTCTTCTTCTACTCCTCTCTTAGACAAGAGAGTGAATCTTTGTATTTGTGAGAGAGAGATTGGAAGTAGGTAAGTGAGAGCCTCAAAAGGTATACATGTAGGAATGTCTCTCTCATGGATTTCCTACTCACTCTTAAGGATGTAGCTAGTGATTAAGCTCATGAAAGTGAATAACAAGATATTTGGGGCACTTTGTCTCTCATGAAACTAATTTACTTTGAAGGTTCCATCCATTATTTTAAATGAGTAGGGTGGTGATAAGGGTCGATAGGATAAACTAATAGGAGGATGGCACTAGTTCTGACGTGGGATGTGGGAAGAGCCTGAGGGGGTGTTCAAACTCCTAGGTCTAGAGAGGTTGTGATGACACGCGAATGAGAGGCATGGGTGAGTGTCTTAATGGATAGTGGTTGTGAAATGGCTAACCTCTTCAAAGAGGACAATACAAGGGAATATTATGTCAATACTGTGGTGCTACAGACCCAACCACAAGGTGAGATGATGTTAGATGAGGACTCATTTAAAGAGGGCCTCAAGTGCAACCTGAGGAGATATAAATGTGTGACAAGACAAGTCAAACCAAGAACAAGGCATGCAAATAGGTTTGAGATGCCAACGGATGTGTGATATAGGTGCCTCAGGCATGGACACTGTCTCAGGAAATGCTGCTTCTCGAAGGTGTGCTACAGATGCCTATCCATGGGACATTTGGTGGGCTAATGCATAGCCCCCTCCAGATGAGACCCTCCTCTCATAAACGATCATGAAGCATTCCCACCATTACCACCTCCACAGTTGGGCCCACTACCTATTACCAACTATTTTCACCAGATAGGAGGCTGACAGTCACCGCCAAGAGGGAATGGTAGATTGCATGGTTGGAGATGTTCAAGTAGGTTATTTAGAAAATGCTAGCTGGAACAAAGTGAAGGTATTCCTTAGAGATCACTAGCTACATGTGATGAACCTTGTGAGAATGGATGATAGGAAGGCAACAATCAAATTTTCTCACCAGGGGCACAAGGAGTCATCATAGAATGAAGATAGGATTGATTTTAAAGGTAGTAAGTAGGAGGTGCAAGTGATGAAGGTAATGGTTCTATGCAAGATGGAAAAATCATGGTTCTGGCTAGATGATTTACATCTGGCCTGTAGAGATGACAATACCATTAGGAATATAGTGTTATCCTTTGGAATATGTGCAACATTTCAATATAGAGAAGGGAGGAGGATGACAAAACATGCATGCTTGTCCTGATTGAGGCCTTCAACAAATATATCCCCAAGTTTGTGGGTGTTAGGATTGGTGACCAAAGATTCTATACTAAGATCATGAAGATTCACTTTGACAGAGAGGATAAAAAAATCTGATGTGCTCCCTATGGCACTATCTACATCCGTCTCATAGGAAGCCTTGACCTTGTTGTTTAGACACAAATAGACATAGATCATCACTTAAAGCTTCTCAATAGATACACCCTATCACCATGGACAAAAAGATTGAATGACGGAGGAGAATATGCCATTTTAGTAGAGGATGGATCCATGTCCAAGATCAAAGGAGTAATCGAAAAGATGGGTTGTTGATGATGATGGTTAGAGAAGGATCCTATGAAGCCAAAGGCTTGTAGACTTCTTTGAACCTAGAAGAACTGTAGAACCCCCATTATGGTGATCACAGAGGTTGAACAACCAATTGGAGAATGCAAATTTTGTGAGGATGGAGAGAGAGGACACTGATAGAAGTTGAGTGCTCTCCATCCCCCACCTTTGGTTAGGTGATGACACAAGAAGTGTGGGGGGAACATATTTCTTGGAAGACCAATGACTTGATGATGGGGACTGGAGGTAGAGGATATCTAGAGGAAGGGATAAGAAGGGTAGCATGTGAAATATGGAGGAAGCCCAAAAGGCAGAAGATAAATGTGATACACCGTGCTTTCTTTTTTGGAAATACAAATAACTTAACTAATAAACATGATGAGAAGAGCATTGGGGAAGTTATTTAAGAAACACATGCCCATCCTTGTGACCCAATCGGATCTCATGATCCATGCTAATCAGGTGAAGAACTCCTAAAAATTGTGCGCCTGGATTGGGCATGTTTGAACCAAATGTAGCAAAGGAAGATTAGTCTCTATACTAACTCCTATATATCACCTCATGTGATGAACACTCATAGGAAATCCATCATAGCGGCCATGAAGAACTATAGATGAGCATATTTCTTTATTACACGTGTTAGTGCAAAATGTAACATTTCAGATAGAAGTAGGTTGTTGGACAACCTATAGGGAGTTTTGTCATATATAGGGTATAACCTTTGGATGATAGTGGGGGATTTAAACATTATCAAGGACCTAAAGGAGCAATGAGGGATCTTAACTCCACACATCTAGGATATAAATGAATTCAACTAGTGGGTCAATGCAATGGCTTTACAATAGATCTTATTTAGTGGTAGTGGATTTACTTGATTGATAAATAAAATCTCACACCTACCTCTTTGGAATGGCTAAACTTGAGATTCATCGACCATGTTTGGGTGACTCTTCCATCTTTTAATCCTATGAAGAACCTTTCCAGGATGAGGTTGTCCAACCACTTCCCTTTGTTGACTAAAAAATCACCTTGTGTTGCATGTAAGACCCCTTCACAATTCTCCTTCCTTTTCGTATGGCTTAAGCATGAGCAATATATTAAGACCATTGAGAGAGGGTGGACAATGAAAGGATGTGGAAATCCCTCTGATTGCTTCTTTGCCAAGTCACAAAACCTCAAAAAAAGATAAAAGTCTGGAACATGGAGATCTTTAGTGAATAGTTTTCAACATAAATGCAACTTAGAGGATGTGGTGAGATGCTTGCAGGAGGATTTTGACTATTGTGTAAATGACTTGAATGATAGGTTACTCAGGGAAGCTGAAGGGGAGATAGAAAAAGTTCTTTTACTCGAAGAAGAGTTATGGCAGAAGAAATCTCACATTAGATGGATATAAAATGATGTCCACAACACTAGATTCCACCATGCTATGGTGGTAGGTAGAAGGGCCATAACAACGTGAAGAAGATACAAATCCAGGATGGATTATTTATAGATATCCAAGAGGAGATGAATGCTAATGTTGGTTGCTTCTATGGAAAATTATTCAACAGTGAAGGGAAAGGAGAAAAGGAGACACATTTCCATCCTGACCACCATTCCACAGATTCTTACTACCGACAACAATATGGAGATCAATGCTCCATTGGAGGAAGAGGAGATTATGTTGTCCTTGAAGTAGATGCACATCACATGTGCCCTCAATTAGGATGGGCTGACCACACGTTTCTTCCTTGCAACCAAGGATATTGTGAAGGTGAATTTCTTCAAGGTGGTGAGACATTTCTTCTTGGGCGGTAATGCCATCGGACCATGAAATGTTATAGTATTTGCTTAATTCCAAGGGTGTATAATCAATAAAACTTCAAGCAAGACTTCAGACCCATGTCCATTGAGAATGTGATTATGAAGGTCTTGACACACATCCTCAACAATCCTTTAGTCAAGTTTCTACCATGTATGGTTTTCAAGGACCAAGGCACCTTTTTTCAAGGGAGAGACATAGTCAACCATATAGATTGACAAAGGAGCTTACTAAAAAAGTGGAAGCACATGAACCCAATGAGAAGGTGATCCTAAAGATGGACTTGAGGAAAGTCTATGACCTTGTGGACATGAAGGTCTTCAGACTCATTCTAGAAAGGTTAGGAGTGATGAAGGACCTTGGGGATCTACTTTTGACCTTCTTTGAAGGCTCTTGGACCTTCTTTATGTTGAATGGATTATTTGAGGGTTTCTTCCCTTTATGGAGAGGGTTAATACAAGGGAATCCTCTCCCCCTTCTGTTACAACCCCAATTTTGGGTTCATTTGGTGAGAAATGTAATTTCTCATATTAAAGATATTTGAACGAATAATGATATAATTTGTTTTGAATAAATGGATTTCATTTACAATAGCCTTTATGATTGTGTTGTGGGCTTTATTGGCTATTGGGCCCAATAACAAGGAAATTCAATTAGTGAAAGAATAATTGAGTTTTTGAGAAAAGAAAGGTGTGGAAACCTCTAGAAGGAAAAAGAACTTAATCCAAAGGTGGATTTCGTGCCACATGGGTTCCTTGGGTTCCAAGGAGTCCAAAGTTGCATAGAGAATGCAATAATAAAAGAAAAGATCAATTAAGTATTTCTTTATTAAGAAAGAAATTGAAAACAATGATAAAATGTGGAAAATAAGAAGAAAGAGGTGCAATTGAGTTATCCTTAGTGGGATTTCGTATCCCAAGGATTCCTAATGTTAAAAGGAATAGCAATGAGGAAAATAAAAGAGAAATAAAGAGAAATCCTAAAAAAGAGATATTTTAATGAAGAATGAACAAGATAATGTGCAATAATGCATATTGATGCATTTAAGGATAATAAGTATTCCTTAAAAAGGAATTTCGAATTATTAAAGTTTCTTGGGATCCAAGGAGTCCCAATGAAGAAAGAGGAAAGAGAAAATACCTATAAAAGAGAATAAGAGAATAATGTAATACATTATTAATGATTTTTGGTGGCATTGCTAAAAAGAAAGTATTTCCTATTTTAAGGAGATATATAATTTCATGGCCAATGAAATGAAGGGAAAGTACTAAGAAGATAAAAGAAGAGATTTTCGTAATCCTAATATCCCAAGGACAATGCATATCAAGAGGATATTTAGGAGAGAGAAGGAGACTTGCTTCTCTTTGAAGGATTAGGATTCCTAATAGGAGGGGACTTGTTCCCTCTTAGATGGGCCTCTTAGGGCGAGGATATCCTCCCCTATAAAAGGGGTAGACCCCCTGGTTCGAATTAAAAGAAGAAAACCCCCGTATTCCTCTCTCTTATCTATCTTCTTCCTTAAACCCTAACCGGAAGAGGGTGGCGTGACCCCAGGAGCTATGAGAATAGTTGAGGGTTTGCAATGCTTTCACGACGTCAGATAGGTCTGGCGATCGTTTTCTTGGCTTCTCTCACCTGCACAACACCTACAAGTAGGCTGCAGGTTAGCTATAGATCGGCCATGGTAGCAGGCCTACTGGCCCTGATCTTGGCCGATCGAACACGTGCATGAGGCCTCTTCGCCTGCACGAGGGCACACCGGAGGCAGGGGATACTCCTTGGCGATCGATGGAGTCGGAGGAGGAGTAGAGAAGTCGCGCCCAGTGCGAACAAAACAACAACGCTAGGTTAGCGTGAGGAAGGAGAAGGGTTGAGGTGCGTGGACAAAGATGCCCCTACGCGGGCTGAAGGGAAGATTGTTTTAAGCAGGGGCAAGATCATAATCTAGTTATAAACTCAAGCACGCCAACGTTGCATGGGAATGGACACGTGGCATCCCCCCATTGGCCCAAGTAAGTGAGTTTTGCAAAATTCATAACTAAATATTCGTAGCTCGGATTAGCACGTATAAAATATGAAAGTTGCTCAAAAAAATGAGAGGAATTCAATAAAAATGGTTTTAGAGGCTAATTCCTTTTTCAATTCGAAAAGTAGTGTAATTTATCAACTTTAATGAATTAAAGATTAAGAAACCCTATTTTGAGATGAATAATATATTTAGAAGGGTTTAATGGATGATTAAAGTTAATACTAGCCTGTTAATGATAAAAAGGAACATTAGGAACAAAAAGGATGAACTTTGCACGTAATTCGTTTAATTTAGAGTTTATGTGCATAAATAGGCTTTAATGGGCCTTGAAACCCTAATGTTGGTAATTAGGACTACTAATGGCTTTAGTTATTTGATTTCATATATATAACTGAGTTTTCATGGTTATAAGCTATTTAGAGCATTAAAGTTCCTAATTTGTGGATAAATACCCTAAAAGTGATAATTAGGATTTTCTAATGAATAAAAGATAGAATTAATGGTAAATCACGTTCATATGCGAATTAGACAATAATGAACTTGGAATTAATGACAAAATAAGAATAATGATCTTGTCAAGGATTAAAAGGATAAAAATAGTATGTAAAAGAGGTCTAAGAAGCTTAATTAATGGATAAGTATGCCTTTAATCCGAAACTGAGGATTAGATGTTGAGAATAATTAGGATTTGTAATCAATTGTGTTAATTAGGGTTTAAAATAGTAAAAGATGAAGGGAAACCCTAATTGCAATGGAAACCCTAAATGTGGACTAGAAACCCTAAGAAGCGAGCTAGATTTAATAGATCTTAATGACATGAGTAATAAAAGGAAATTGTATAATTGTTTCAGGATCTTATTGACTGCTTTCTTGCTCTTTGTTGTTTGGATTATTCCTGCACCTGAATCTACATGTACATGTATGTGGTTACGCTTATGACTACCCAAATTAGTTTTCTGGGGTTTTTATCGATGTTTCCATCGTGTCGTGAATTAAACTGTTGGATATATTTAATTCATGCAAAGTATAATGTGAATATGTCTATCACATAAGAGATATGCCTACTAGCTCAGATCCTAGTCCCCTTTGTAGCTTAATGGGTCGACCTAGTAAATGGCTACCAATGGGGTAGGCCCATCAGGTCATTGAATGACTTAGTAAATGGTTACCAATGGGGTAGGTCCATCAAGTCACATTGAGTTAGAGATTGGACTACCTATGGGTAGTGCCATGCGACTCAACCCTAGATATTGATCTACCTATTGGGTAGGATCATGCGGGGTCTAATAAGGATCTACTTAGAGAGAGGTAGTATCTCAGTCTGCTGTAGGGACAACACAGAGATAGGGGATAGGAAAGGATTGAGTAGTATGGTTTAAAATGTAATCTTGACTGTTAAATGATAATTGGCTGATTACTTTGTTATTGTAGTTGCATGATTATTGTTTCCCCCTCATACCAGCTTCTTGCTGACCGACGTTTTGTTTGTCGGTGTTTTAGGTACAAATGAAAAGAACAAACAATAAAGTGGCATACGTGGAATTAAATGAAAAATAACGTGCACAGAAGGATTAGTTAGATTAGCTTCTTCATGGATAGAAGTTTAGAAATCCCAGTTTTTCCAAGGTAAGAAAAGTTTTATTTTATACCATTTTCAGTTTAGCTGGTAAAGTTTATTAATTGATATTGATTATTTGTCGAACCTTTGATCCTATTAATTGAATAATGTCTCTGTCCTTCGGGTCTCCCTTAATTGGGGGTTACCAGGAGGCGGTGTCGTTACACCTTCCCTCTTCATCCACTTTAAGGAACCACTTTGTAGGAAGATCAAAATGGTAGTTATTGAAGGGAGTGTGGATCTATTATATCATCAATGAGCCTATTGACCTTGCCGATTCTGATGTTTGCCGATGACATCATGACTTTCACGAGCAGCTCCCTTGATTCCCTGACTGTCTTTTGGGACATCTTTCATGATTATTGTTGGTGCTCAGGCTAGGCTGTTAATGCTCCAAAGTTAGGCTTCTTCCTCCACTCCTCATCATTGATATTTGAATAAGTTAGGGGGTTCCTTGGGTTACAACTGCTTGGTGAATCATTCAAGTACCTTGACGTACTCATTGTGAGAATGGGGCCTAAGTCAACAATGTTCAACAAGATACTAGAAAGTTTGAAATAGAAGATGGTAGCATGGAGATGCAACCTTCTTTCTTTCACTTCCTGAGTGACCTTGATCAAGGATACACTTGCATACATGCACATCTACATCATGAATTCTATTGGATTTCCTATGAAAACAATGAATAAGACATAGTGGATCTTCTCTTGGTTCCTCTAGAGTGGCAGATATAGTGAGTCCCGAAAAGTGTGGGTAGCATGGGAACACATGATGACCTTGAAGAAGATGGGGGTCTGGGTTTTAACCCATGAAGCTTAATGTCAATGCCTTTGATACGAAGGCTTCTTGGAAGATACTGACATGGTCATCAAGATGGGACAAAATTTTCAAAGTGACATACATATAGGATAGAGTCGAGTGTGACCTGGCCTACCCCCACGACCTTCAAATTATGAACAACCCATGATACCAATGGTTTAGAACCGGGAAGGACTTACCAATAGTGATGCCACACCTCAAATGGGTTGTTGGCCGGGGAAAATTTCCTTCGGGTTTGATAGACGGTGCTCGTACCTACTAGACCACACACTAGGAGACCGTTGACTATCAACCACAAAATATGTATGGAAGAAATGTGGTCAGAGGAAGAAGATAATTGGAGGTGGAATTATATCACTAGTTTGATTCAGTCACAAGGCATTGACTTGATCCTATAGTAAATGTAGCTCATAAACAATGAAGATGATTGCCCAGTGTGGAGTTGTTGCAAGGTAGGAAATTTATCATATAAGGAGGCCAAAATGACTTCTTCTTACCCATATCTAGGGGAGGCATATCCTTACCACCTTGTGTGGCCGACTGATGGAATCCTCAAAGCCAGTTCCTTGGTGTGGAGAGTATTGAAGAAAACTATCCCCATTGACGACAATATAGCAAGGTGCATGATCCCAGATGTTTTGAGATGTTGTTTCTATAAGGTACCCATGGAGGAAATGATGGCTCACTTGTTTGTCATTAGAGAGCTTGCAACATCCAAGTGGGGAAATTATGGCAATCTTCTAAGGGATTGGGGATAACGGACCACACACAATCGTGTCTTGGGTGAAAAACATGGGAGAGGTGATGCGCATGGACTCCTTTCAAGGCTTAGCGAGCATATTTCTAGATTTGGTCCTCTAAATCATATGGAGATCAAGGTGTAAGTTCAAGTATGAAGGCCATGTCACCAATCTTTAGCAGGCATGGAAAGAGGTAGTGGATATGACAAACATGAAGATACACAATAAGAGATTTAAATGAAGGGGGACCCAGAGTTATGTGCAACCATTAGGAGGATGGGATTGGGGGAACTATGCCCTATAATCAGGAAGCTAGATATTGGCACCCTCATGACTTACATAACTTCAAGCTTAACATCACGGTTGGAAGGACAAAGACACAGATGGGTCCATGTGAATGATGAATAGTTGGGGTTATTAGAAGAAGTAATGGGACCATGGTTATAGCTTATAAATCTCACTTAAATGCTCTCGACCATTACACTACATGTGCTTAGGCTATCATAGTGGGGATGCTAATGTTACAATGAGTACTATCAAAATAGAGGCAATAAATATGGTGGACATGATAAGAGAGGATGGTTGTTACCCTTAGTGGGTCACCATGCAAGTGAGAGTGATCATAGGCACTCGCGATAGTTGTTCTTTCCATAAGAAGCACATTCCAAGAGTCACAAATAGTGCGTCTATAGAAATTAGGAGACGAGGTGATTCAAATATAGACATGGCAGTTTACAAGTATCCTTATGCACTCCATAGGCATGTAAGAGGTTTGATGCACCTCAAGGCGTTGGGCACATCATACACTAGGCTTTATTGAACAGATATGAGGCTATATTAATGTGACAACCTATCCATGATAGTTGTTTTCTTTTTATTGATCATATAGGAAAATGAACCTATGATGGTGGTAGGATCCTGGTATGCCCAGGGTGATGTACAACAAAGTGGGAGGTAGGGGTATTTGGTGGTATACTTGGAGTGGTCGTATTCTCCTCTTTGTTTTGTTGATGGACTGTTTTTTCTGAGGAGGTCTAGATGGATACCTTCATTTGATTAAAAAAATTTATAAGTGATTTACATCAAAGACTTAAGGTGAAAACTATCTATTCTTCAATCTTGATTTTTGTGCATGTATGACTTGATTTCTCTAAAGTAGGTAGAAGTTTAGGCATTAAGAGTGTGTCTACCTAATTTGAAATCACCCAAGTACAATCTTTAGACACAATGAGTGGAATGGTCCATTCATCATCAAGATAAGGGATTAGTCAATTTAGACCTTGAGTTAGAAATCTTTACACAATTTAGAACCATGCTAATCATGTGTATTTTTGTAAACTTCAATTCCCTTAAGCATCCTTATTTGTGTGACCCTCTAGGTTCCACATAACATTAAAAGTGTTATCAGAGAACTCACAAGAAAAGAGTGGTATCTAGAAACACATCATTTCCACCCAAGTAGTTAGAATAAGTCGAAACAATTTCAACATGGAAGTTATTATCCCTTTGTCACATATATCCATATTGAATCCAATGAATGGAGTAGTCATCCTCTTAATATTAAATCTATGTTTCTTAAACCAAAGAAAACTATTCATGTTATGTGAGAAAAAATATCATAGAGTGACTCACATTCAAATAGTCATGCATTTCATAGTCTCACTTATCAATTGGCCATGATATAACTCCAAGAGGAGGGGCAAATTCCATCTACATTAGTCACAGTACTCCCTATCACATGGATCCCAATTACTGGATGTATGGAAAATCTTATTTAGAATCATGTGGGTAGTGTTAAAGCACACATAACATCATGTGATTATTGTAGTGATTTCATGTATAAGGGCCACAGTCACAACTATCACATTGAGACATGACTCTGACTTCCAAGACATGGCTTCCATGTGTCTTTTTCAAAGTGTGGTTGTCCAGTACAACTTGTTCTCTAACATGTACCCATGTATCTGGATTGATATATATGACTAAAGATACATAGTAATCATTCAACATACACACTAGTTTTATGTATTATTGTTGTCATATAATATCCACAACAATAAATGACCATGGACATATCAAGAATGAATACTCTTGAGTATACATATGTTTCATGCTTAGGTCCTCAACCCAAACCATGTATTAATGAGTCAATATACTATTAGAAATTATTACATTTAATAATTTTCTCAACACTTAAAGCAAATATAGAAAGTGAAATTGACTTTTATTAATAATGACATCATACATGTATCCCTATTACAATCATTAGATTATGGTTGTCACGACATACAACCAACAATTTAAGGAAGAACAACTAAGAATAATCACCCATATTGGATTGAAACTCCTTATTAAGAAAAAATGATGAATTATGGTAAATTTGCAAAGATATTCAAGAAATATGAATAATTCTTCTTCTTAAATGTTCTTACTTTCACATAGGGCTATAAATGGGTAAGGGTTAACCAATTTACCCTTTACCCATACCTTGTAGTGGAACGGTAAGAGTAAAGGATTTTCCTACCCTTTACACGCCTACCCTCTACCCTCTAACCCTCTACCTTAGTGGGTAAGGGTAAGGATAAGGCATTGCCCATACCCTCTAACCCACTACCCATCAATGTTTATATATAATATATTAAATATATTTCCATTGTTTTGTTTAAGTCTATGAAATATTCGATATTATGTGGTCATCATTTAATACAATACATGGTATTCTTATCAACTTTTTATGTAGATAATTTGGTTGTGTATACATCACAATTTTGGAGGTGTAAGACCAATGTGTATGAAATAATGATATTTTCTAGTTTATGTACCATTTGATACTTTTGTATGGTGTTTTAGATTTCTATTGGTGCTTATTTGAATATTTATATACAAAGTATGAAGGTGTAAGACATGAGTTTATCAGAATAAATTAATTGTTAATATAAAATTTGATAAATTTGTAGTGGTGTTATCTACTTCACTTATGCTTAGTCTATTTTGTATATGACAATATTTTGAGGGTATAAGACACATATGTTTGTAAAAATAACTTTTTGTGATGTATTGTCATTTAATATAATTCTAATGTATAAGTATTTTTCTTTTGCATGTAATTTATTTGTTCATACAACATTTATTAGACATACTATTAATTCTATATGCAATAATTATTGCCTTGATAATATATTTCAATACAATACAAAATGTGTGCATAATTTTGTAAAATTACTTGGAATCATTATGAATAGTTAATAGTCTATCTCACTTAAATATATAAATATATTAGGCAACCTATTATTGTTAATATCATACATTTTTAGGAGACATATAAATTCACTCATTTACCCTATGGGTAAGAGGGTAGGGGTAAGGATATTGGTGGAGTGGGGAATTACCCATACCTTTACCCGCTACTCTTGGTGCATAAGGGTAAGGGTAAGACCTTACCCTCTCCATTGACAACCTTACTTTCACATAAGTGTTCCAAGAAAAAATTTCTAAATTCTTATTCATTTTTGTAATATTCAATGTCTTGGTTAAATTACTCTAATGGTGTTATTGAGAAAATGATGTGAAGAGGAAAGGAAACGTGTGGACAAAGTGGTATAAGATACATAAAGTACGGTATAATAATATACTTCTATCTAATAATAGTTATAGGATTAATGGACTCTAAAGGGGGGTTGATTAGAGCTAAAAACACTTAAACCAAATTCGTTAGACCTTCAAATTATATCAAAAAGTAAGGTTGCAAATATGGAATTTGAGTGCAACTAAACATACATAGCAAGGATGAGAGAGATTGAATAAGAACAAGAACACAAGCTATGTATAGTGGTTCCAAACTCCAAACTAGAGAGTGTAAATCCACTACCTAGAGAGATCAACCTCTAGGGTTTTCAACCATGCCTCACTCCTTATATTCCATTATAAGAGATACAAAATATGACCTTCCTTTTTCGGGATAAGGATACCCAACCTTTCCTTTGAGGATAAGGGAGCCAATAACCTTACAAAGGACTTACCTATCCATGACCAAGAGTTTTCTACCTCACCAAGGACTTACCCACTTTTGCACTGAGTCTTTAGCCTTCACCAATGACTTACACCCTCTTGCAACAAATCTTCCACCTTTAGGATTTACCCAATCTTGATTTGGATCTTCTGCCTTCGATTTCACCTTCACCTAGGAGAATCTTTCACCAAGGGACTCCTTCCCTTGTTCTTCTTCACTTCTCTTATCTAAGAGAGAGAACCTTCATATTCAAGGTAGAAAAAGGGATTGTGAGGTGGGGGAAGTGAGAGCCTCACAAGATATACATGTAGGACTAGGTCTCTTACAGATCTTCTACTCACTCTAATGTATGTAGCAAGTGATTAAGCTTGAGAGTGGAAGGAGTCTCTAGCAGGAACTTAACTGTAATATGGGGACCTTCATAGTGCTTGGCTAACCATGGGATGAAGCCCAAGGGGTCCTATTTATAGTTGAGGATGTCTACTAGCCAGTAGAAGCACTTAAAGAGGAATTCTAATCATTTGGGGTGTTGCAATGGATCTATTTTTGAGTTTCTCAACTCTCCAACAGCTAGAAGCACCTTTTCTGCACATTTTGTACAATGCAGTTGGTCGAGTTTCAATAAAGGTAACTCGACCAATAACACTATGCGACAAAGAACATTTGAGTTGTCAGTCGAGTTTATCCTGGATGAAACTCGATCGAAGACTTAAATTTAATTCTCCTATATAGAGGTGTCGATTGAGTTTGTCCTGGAGAAACTCGGTTGACCCTGACAGTTCCCAAGATCCATCAAGGGCGTCAGTCGATTTTGTCATAGATGAAACTCGACTGACAAAAGTTCCTCTGATGAATTTTGAAAATTGCTATAAAAGTGCTTAAATATTCATTTTAAGTGCTCGTGAGTTTTACTAAGCTTAATTACAAGTCATATAATCATTACAAGTGATTTACAATATGATTCTAATATATTTGAGGCCTTTTCCACAAAAGTGCACTTGCATTGATTTTGACTTGTCTTTCTCCAAGTTAGGATGCACAAGGTAGGGCATTTGGCGTGTGTCTATACCTAATATAAAATCACTGAAGTAGAAGTATTAAACACAAATACGTGGAATTATTAGTATCATCAAAATAAGTGTTTAGTCAATTAGACTTTGAGTCAACATTCTCCCTCTTTTTGAAGATGACAAACCATTCCATAAATGTATTGAAAACATTTAAGTAAAACCATACCTTTGGAGAAACCTAGGGGTTTCAATAGAATTAAGTTCATAGGATCCCTCTCAATTTATTCTAATGGAGTTCACATACTCTCCCTCAATTGATGATATTTCTCCTACATGGTTAGCTCTCATAACATTTATAGAAACTACATCTTCTACTCATATATATCTTCTACATATATGTGTTCTCCCCTTTACATAAGACATGTCTTCTCCCCCTTTGTCATTTTAAAAAGTGAAGGGGTTGACGAGTTTAAACAAAACTTGTTACAAAAAGGGAGTGTAGAAGAGCAAAACTAGGGGCTTGTCCGAGCAATGTATATAAAGAAAATCAAGACATGCATTAAAACAACCCTAGATGCAGTTCTAGCAAAATAGTTAAGATCAGTCTATGCAAGCAAGTAACTCAAGATAGTAAATGTGCAAGTCAAGGAGCTATCTTGAGTATGTATAAAACAATATACAAGCATGTCATATAATTGGATACCAATTGATGTGTTAGATACCAAGAGTATAGGGAAATATGGGCATAGAGTAGGCAGTGGAAATAAAAAAATCTATTCATATTCCCCAAAACAACAATATTGCATCAACAACTATGCAATAGAAAGGATGGTTTAATGACTTCATACCTGGTCCTAGAGCAAGTCCAATGACTATAACTCATTGCAGTAGTGCAACATTCCTAGTTGCAATGGGTCTCATCTGCAACAACTCCTGGTCTCCACCATGGACATCAGACTGACGTTGCCCTCCTAGAGGGAAAAGTATCCACACCTCTATGGTAGTCCACATAGACCACCTAGAACTCCTGCCATTCTACGATAACAGACAGGAAGGAGTTGTCCCTCCTTTTGTTGTACTAGTCACCAACGTACTCTCCCACAATCGTTCTACCTTGCTATCCCTCCCTTTAGCAGGTAGGACTTGCTTCTGTTGGTTGCCACAACTAGAGATGACAACAACTGTTAGAGGCAATTGAGTGTCTGAGAAGCCCCTAGTATCCCTCTATTTATAGGAGGGGTTAGGGCTCATAGTATGTGTGGGAGTGGAAGGGACCATAGTACCACAAAATTCACAACCTGCAAGTAGTGAACCAGTCGGTTCACACGTGAGACAATTGGTTCGCTTAGTGAACCAGTCATTTTTCCATGTTTCCCAATCACATATGAATCGACAATTCAAATCCAATTAATGCACAACATGACATCAACACTAATCCTTGATGCAATCGAATTTCTCCACAAATCGGGTATCTCACTCTCACGAGACAGTCATCAGATGACCCGAACCCATCGGTTCACTAGGTGAACCGGTCGGCTCCTGCCCCTGGTTCAGGAAAATTTTAGCCAATTCAATTTCTAATCAAGCTGACACTCCAACCAGGCATTTCATCACATGAGCAGATCGATTAAGAGTCCAGTCAACTAATTTTTTTTCTCAAATTGAATATCTAACCACTTAAGTAATCAATTTAATTATCATTCATGATTAAACTTCTCTTCTAGGTGAATTCTTATGTGTGTAACCCCATAGGTTCCATGTTATGCTGGCAATGAATGTCCATAACTAATTTATGATATCACAAGCAAAGAGTAGTGCCTAGTCACACATCATTGCTACCCAAATAATTAGGAAAGTTGGAGAACAACTTCAACCTAGAATTTATGTAAGGTGTTACAGTGAAGATATGTGTGATCTCAACATAATATATTGATTCACATGTGCATGCACATGCTTTTCTCAATCTCACTTATCAAGTGGCCTGGATATCATACTACAACAGGAGGGACAAATCTCATTTACATCACTCGCAATCATCCTCATGTGTCAAAGTCCATCTGATCATCACCTTTATGGCAAAACTTATTTAGGATCACGGTGGATGATGTCAAAGCACACTGAACAACATGTAATGAGTGTAGTGACTTCAGGTATAAGAACCACAATCACCACCTTCACCATGAGAAATGACTATGATCACCAAGTATGGTTTCCATGTGTCACTCTCAAGGTGGGTCTGTCTGATACATTTTTATCTAACAAGTATATATGTGCTTGTTTTGATATCACATATCATGACTAATGGGATTCTGCCATCAACCGACATACACTCTAATCTTAAGTGTTATTGTTGTCTATCTACCTTCCATAGTAACATCCGACTAGGGACATAAAAAGAATGTACATACTCTTAGCATTTGTATGATCTCATTGTTCAAGTCACGTACTTGAAGACATACGTCATTGAGTAATATCATTGTTTAGACATTCATTATGTTTCCTCATTATTTCATAATTGAGTGAAATAAAATGAATTGGAAGGTTGCCTTTATTATTATTAATCAAATCCTTTCTATAATATGCCATCACAATCATCATATGATTAGCTCTCTGGGCATACATACCAACATACTTCCACTTGCACTTAGAGACAATCAACCACAAATCATACCTTAGTGATCTAAATATGTCCATCATGTTTCTAAAGTCAATATATTGCGTGTTTCACATCTCTTTGTTATACAATTTATCGTATGAGATGGAATTGCCGTAATATGCTATCTGATATTCCTTTCCTAATCAGTAGATCCATTGTTGTCATAGTATTTCTACTATGTCATCAATGGTTGGAACATCCATAAGTTCATCCATATGAACTTCTAGATCCATATAGTGTCCACTCTGATGTTTACAACACCATGATACTCGACTTCTGTTATAGAATTGAATTAATGGTATGTAGTTTAGAAATCTTCCAACTTACAACTCTTTTCTAAGATTAAAAACGTCTTACATTGCAATCACTTTCTGTCATTTTAGAAGCTTGCATCAATATAACCTATTACACGCAACTCTTCCTTGTTGCTATAATCTAGCAACTAATCCTTCAGTGATTCTCAAGATCTAATGGATATCTTTAATGACATTCCAATGACCCTCATTGGAATCTAATATCATATTTTGATGTCCAATACATACAAGACTATGGGATGAGTACATTTATGTAGCATACATAACAGATCCAATTACTAGTGCACATGGCATCTCACTCATGTCTTACCATTCTTCATAATAGTCATAACATAGGGTTCATGAGAGACTAATCACATGAATCATGATCAAATTCTCTCTAATTGAATCCTTCATACTGAACTCTTTCAATATCTTGCTACTATATGTTCTTATACTTAGGTTTGAAACTTTCAAAAACCATCTCTATAGATCTCAATCCCCATCACATAGGATGTTTCACCTAATCCTTCTTTATTGAAGGTTACATTGTTGATATGTTATTCCCCATAAATATGTAGAATATTCATATATTCTCCCACTATTATAATCACAAATTTCATCTTTTATCTTGATTCAATTCAAACTCTTTGAGTATCTTATCAAGTAAAAAATCCCATCTATGAGATGCTTGTTTCAATCTCTAGATTGGACTTTATAGCTTATAGACTTTATTTGCATTTATGAATTTATTAAATCTTTAGGCTATGTCACAATACACATCCTTTCATGTATTCCTTTATGCAGTTTTAAGCTTCATATGCCAAATATCATAGTCTATACTAGCTGCAATAACAAGCAGTCAAAATTGGTGAATTTCTTCATGTTCAAAAATTTGAACTAATTTGAAAATCTCAGCAACCAATCTGACCTTTTAGGTTATCCATGCCAGTCTTTCTAATTAAAAGTGCACCCTATGGGTTTTATCCCTTCAGGTGGTACTAAAAAGGTCATACCTCGTTAGTGTACATGGATTCCATAATGGCCTTCAAGACATTTCTCATATTTTGGTTCTCAATAGCTTCTAGTTGATCTATTGGCTCATCATCTTATGACCAACCTATCTAAGCTGTTGGATTCACAATATTTCAATATCAGATGTGTTCTACTAGAACTCTAAGCACTGTGTTGCATGAGGAACTTGAGATTCCACAAAAAAATATGATTCCCAATTGTTCTCATTGTACATTCTTATCGATCTCGAACCTTTTGAGTTCTACTTTTACTCCCACCGATTCTTTTAGAACTCAGTTATCCTAGCAATAAACATTTTTTTGGATTGGGATTAAAGGTAGTATTCAACAATTATGACTTTGTGGATAAACTTTTCAAGAAACTACTTTCTTTATATAAGTTTCAATCCTTAAGACATATCGCGACATTCCCATATCATATCTCATATGAGGTCTTTTAAACCAATTTAGATGGTACATTGCTTTAGTGTTAAATATATATCCATGCGGAGATTAGAATATTAGATTAAATGATAATCACATCACGACCCATTAGGATGTAACTCCTTTCTGATACATCATCATGTTTCAGGTGTATTTGATTTGTGATACACTATCATGGTCCTTTCCAGAAGGTCCTCAAACTTTTGATGTAAAGTATTTCAACATTTGAACATATCAATGTTTCTTAATACTTTTATAAAAATTATACTTCATTTATAATCTCTTTGAACACTTCAAGAGATTCATGTTTGTATCTCATCAAATACAAATCATATATCAACTGAGATCATCAGTGAATACAATGAGGTACAAAAAACTAGCTGTAGCATTTATTCTATATGATCTTCATACATCTATATGTATAAGGCCTAATAGAATGCTTACTCTCACCACTACACCTAGTGATAGGTGGTTTGTCATGCTTCTCATAAATGAGACTTACCTATCTCTTATTGGTTCAATAACCAAAAGAGTCTAGATAAACATCAATATGGATTCTAGTAATGCATTTCTCATATATGTGCTCTAGATGACAATTCTACAGATTGTTTGAGTTACCAAATATAATCCTTTTGGAATTATGTTATTAAAATTCATCTTTAGATCCTTTCATATAAATATCACTAGATGTTTGGGTTATTGCCATACAAGATCACATCTTTAAAATAGAATCATTAACAACTCTATTGATTATCATCCTTGTCATAAAAGATGAATAAAGTAATCTATTTCTATTTATTGGCATAATGAAATAGCAATTCAACTAACTCTATTACATGCCCATTAGGATAAGATGAATTCTAAACATAGACTAAAGTTGCAGCAACTCTTGCTCCACATAGTCCACCCTTGCCCCTTCATAAAGGCTTTACTTCTTATCAAATTCTTCACACCTACGTATGTCAGATCTACATCCGGTATCACATACCAAGATGAAGAAGTAATTAAATTTATCTTATAACTTTTATACCTAAAGTAGAGGTAACTTCCCCATCCTTCTTCTTCTTTATTTCCTCTAGGAAGAGGCATTTTCTTCTCCAATGTCCAGGCTGGTGATAGTGATGAGAATTGCCTCCTTTTGCCTTGAGATCTAAATATTTGGGCTTCTGACCAACTTTATAACTCTTCTTAGCTTTACCTTTGCTTTTAGACTTTACGATAGTCTTTATGATCATCATCACATACTTGGGATTGTCTTTCTTTATTTGTGCCTCACCAGTTCTCAACATGCCTAATAACTCTGTCAAGAACTTGTCAAAGTCATTCATGTTGTAGTTTGTGACAAACTGACTATATAGCTTTGACAGAGACTATAGAATCACATCAATGGCCAACTCTTGACCGAAGGGGAATCCCAGTCTATCAAGGTTCTCCACATACCCAATGAGCTTGAGCACATGGGGACCTATTGGATGTCCTTCTACCTTGTTACATTTGAACAATGCCTTAGAGACATTATATCTCTCTTGTCTTGCCTGATATTGAAACATGTTCTTAAGATGTGTGACCATCTCAATAACATCCATGTTCTCATGATGCCTTTACAACTCATAGTTCATGGAGCATAGAATCAGGCACTTGACATCAATAAAATCTTTAGTATGCTTCTTGTAAGCATCCCTGCCAACCTTAGGTGCATTGGGAAGGGGTCCATCTGGCTCTGATGTTTCTAGGACATCAAGCTTGTGCTCTTATGTGAGAACAATTCTCAGAATCCTAAACCAGTCATGGAAGTTATTTCCATTTAACTTGTCCTTCTCAAGGATCAATCACAGAGCAAAGTTGTTGTTATGTGTTGCCATTTGATTTTACAAAATAATTTATAATTTGATCAAAAATTCATTTTTGATATGATTTGATTTGATTAATATTGATGATATTAATTAGGTCTTTAATTAGATATCACTCTACTATTTTATTCAAATTGATATCCCTCACATATCAATTCAAAAGATTGCAGCGTACAACCTTCTAGTGAGCCAAGATCCAAAATATTTCAACTATTACCTGACCAACGCTAGCTTCCATAGTCAATTATTAAGGTAGGTAATGTTTGCCAATTGCATCTTATACAATTCTTAGATAGATAATATGTGAAACCCTTTTCCATAGTCATCTGTATGACTCTGGTGCTTAATCTCATTGAGTTCACTCAGTTAAGCCCGATCCAAAAGTTGACACGAGAATAATGCACTCCACTTGGAAAGATGAAATTATTACCATCACACTTCCATGAGATAGACATCACACCACCCTTAGGGTGCCCACACTTAGTTGATCAAGATTTTCATGTGTTCCTCCAATAGAAAGCATCTAAGGCTTAATATTTTATTTGAGGGAGTTTGTATATATACACACATTTACTTTATCCAATCACCACATATATTGTTCATATCATACACATGCTATATCCCACAATGTAAACATGCAACCAAAAGTGATGGTTATGCCATTCTAATATAATTCCTTGGAGACACAAGAAATCACCACAACCTAGTATCTACATCACATGCATACTCTTATTGTTGATGAAGATCTATGCTCGCCATTCTGGGCTGATCGGTTCAACCCTTAAACTGATCGGTTCATCTCCTGGCCAGCTGGTTGGTCATCTCCCCGGTCGTATGGGCTCCGATCACCATATTTTGGGTCCTACAGTTGATTGACTGGGCCTCCAATCAATCGATCCTCCTTGGTCCTCCATCTTCTGGGCACACCTTATTCATAATAACAAGAAAGGAAACTATCCTATTGCTATTAAACTGATTACATGGTAATGAGAAACCTCAAGTTACATTTGAGGAGAGCAAAGGAAGGAAAGAATAATACTTTTACTTTGGGAAAATAATGTAGAGGCACGATATGAAAATCAAGATAAAATATGAAATAAACAAACAACTACCATGCACAAATAATTAGAGTTATTGGTCATAGCCACACTACACATCCACCATCAAAACTTACTTTTAGGGATACACATGAAAATTGCACATATATATATATATATAAGTTTGGGATTATATGTTGTTATTTATTGGATTTGAACATTAATCAATTTAAGTATTCATGTCACATGCAATAAATAAATGATGAAAATAAAAAATCTGATCATTTAAATTATCCCAAAACATAGCAAATTGACGTTTCTCTAATACACTTTAGGGAAATACGGGAACAAAGCAGGTAGTGGAAACAAAAAATATCTATCCATACTCCCCAGATAAGCAAGGCCGCGTCAACAACTATGCAATGGAAATGATGGTTTAACGAGTTCATACCAGGTCCTGGAGCAAGTCCAATGACTATAACTCATTGTAGTAGCACAACACTCCTAGTTGCATTGGGATTCATCTATAGCAACTCTCGGTCTCCACCACATACAACAGACTGACGTTACCCTCTTAGAGGGAAAAGTATCCATGCCTCTATGGTAGTCCACATGGACCGCCTAGAACTCTTATCATTCTACTAGAACAAACATGAACGAGTTGTCCCTTCCGTTGGTGTACTAGTGACATGAGTTTACCGTGCATAGTATGCAAGTGAACCTATCAAAGTAGTAAGGCCTTAGGAGGCCTGAGTTGAACACAGGGAAGTGTTTCTCCAGTAGACTACTACTAACTACAATCAAATCAGCTAAGTTGTTGTAAATGGTTGAATTGGGTTGAGCGAAAGAACAAAGGTAGAAATAAAATGAATTAAAGGTTGAATTAATCAGAGATGGGGTGAATTGCTTAGGACAGTGGTTTCATCACAGACAACACTAAGAACTGACCACACACACACTAACGTCTATTATCTCTATCCCTGGATAATGATCCTATATCTAGAATTACCTGCTCCCGTAGTGTAATTCACTACCTAATCTAATGCCAATCCCACTTCTGCAGTTATTGGTTGATTAGTTAGATACTTTATGATTATTCTCTGGGTTTCTCCTCTCATTTACACTCCACTTTTCCCAAAGGGCACAGTAGATGGGTAAATCTATGCTCTCCAACCCTCAACCTCTCTCCTAAGATGACTAAGCATCTATCTATTCACTCATGGTGATCAAGAACAAGTAGAACATAAAGCTTTCATATATTTATATCTAGTAAAAAGAGATAAAAATGATATTAATATATGACAATTAATCACAGTGTATATCCGATCTACTCCCAAATTCTAAGGAATAAATATTTTTAGCCTTGCTTGGTTTTCATCAATGAATACATGGAAAGGAAGAAGAAAAATGTGGGAAACATGAAGAAACTAAGGTAACCCCTAAATCTCTACCCGTATGGAAGATCCCATATGTTGTACGTGCATTCTGTTGTCTTCCGACTATAGAATCACCCTTAGGAGGTGCCCAAATCTCCTCAGTTGAATCTTTTGGTCCTTGATTCTTATTTTCTCTCTCTCTAGTTGTTGTGCAATGAAAATGGATGCCCTCCCATATATTTCTGTTACCCCTAAGTCATGGAAGGAACTTAGGGTACAAAATAATATCCAATGTTGGATTAGAGTGAAATTTGTAGTTGGCCTAATTAGGCAAACTCGGTAGTACTGACTATGTGAGTTTGTAGTATCGAGTCACTTAGGTTTGGTTGCGCAATCCTGATCCTATTGGTACTATCGACTGGACTCGATAGCACCGAGTTTTATGGTTTTCGAGCTGTCTCTCTGACGTCAACTCGGTAGCACCAAGTTTTCTCGATTCATGCCAGGGCTTACTGATGCTAATTCAGTACCATCGACTTCAGTTATTAGTAACACCGACTCTGGGTGAGTTTTCAGGTCCATCACTACATCAAGTCGGCACCACTGACTATTTCCAGGTCAGTAGCACTGAGTCTGTGGCTCTTCCTTGCACCTGAAAATTCACAAAAACATCATAAGCACTTTGGATGCATAAAATATTACATAAAATAGTAAGAATCATATAATTTGATGCATTTAATAGAAATAGACAGTCTATGTCATTTCATTCATAATAAATCAAATAAATGACTGATCTACACATGAAATCAAGGAAAAATGTGCTTGAAATAATGAATAAAAACACTTGCACCAAACTCCCCTAAGCTTAAATGTTGCTTGTCCTCGAGCAACAATCTCTCGGGCCTGTTTGACAAGAGTCAGTAGAAGGACATAACACATACATTCCTTTCTTAATCAAATCCACCTATCAAGCCCTAAATCGGCCTTCACTGACCACTAAATCGAAAACTACTCTCAAGTGACCAAATAATTCCATAAAAGATGTCCACCTTCAGTCAATGACACTATCAAGAAAGCAGTTAACATCATAATTACTTAGATATTCACTTGGTGTATTGTGTGATTCCCTACACTAAATCGCTCTTTTCTAACTACCAACTATTTGGAAGAAGATCTCCGTATAAGTATGAATGAGGAGATAAATCTTTAGAGTGGCCTACCAATAAGAGAAATTAATGGTTCAAGATGGGTGAAAAATGAAAATTCATAAGTACTTCCAACCTATTTATTCATAGAGAATAATGAACCTAGATGGATGAAAACAATGCCATGCACGAATCCTAATGCCATTTTTTATTTTTATGAAATGATGCATGTATGAATAAGTTGAGATTGTTTGACAACTCAGAAGAATGCACATCTGGACACTAAAACAAACATGCAGGATATACTTTCTCCTTGTTTCTTTTGAACAATTTTCTTTCTTTTTTTTCTTTCAAAATGCTAAGTTTTATGCTTCTTGCCTTTATAATTCTTCTCCTTTCTTTTTTCTTCTTATTTTTCTTGGAGGTATATCCATGCACTTAGCTTCATAACTTAAAAATAAAATCCACATGTTCAGGAAAATATGCATGCGATGTTGAAATGTATGCAACTAGATGAACTGTGTTATGCAAGCTAAGATGGTATGCACTAAAGTTAATGCATACGAATGCAATGTTTTTCTTTCTTTTCAAATGAAAACAAACTAACTAATATGTTCCTATCATGCCATGAAATATAATCAAGTAGAATAGCTTGGAGTACTCATGAACGTTTGAGGTGGTGAGTCAAAAATGAATTGAAAAGAAATGGAATCACACAACTAAGAGATAATGCCTTTCATTATATTATGGTGTCCCTCTTAATTGACTTATGTTTAGGGTGACCTAAAGGTTTATTTCTTATATTTTAATTTAAGGTCTTGTTATGGTTTGGTCAGTTTAGGCTCAACATCTTCATCATTCACATTCCTGAGTTGATTCAGACTTTCATGTATGTCCTAAATCCTAATACTGACTAGTCCAAACACTTCCTCAAGTGGTGTTATAGAAATATTTTGTAGTTTAAGCTTTTAAGGATATGATCATTTTCATGCAACAAAATAGAGAGTACAACCTATTTGAAAACAAAACCATGCATTTACTATTCCACAATTATACTAGATAGACATGGATCCTACACTTGTACAACTAAAAATAAAACAAACAACTAAAGATAAAAATAATAAAAACAAAGATAGAATGTTGTTCCAAAACCCCCCAAGCTTGAATTTGACTATGTCTGCATAGTCAATACTCACACCTAAGAGCTAGAACAGTGGTACTAGGGTTCATAATGGCGGAGGTGACATGTTGGGGTCATGTGGATGGAACATCCCCTGGAATGAGAGGTTTGTAGGCGGCATAGGCGGCAGTTGTGGGTACTCCCGGAAGTATCCACGATTCCAATAGTTGTTGAAGAAAGGATGCTGATACTACTCCATCTAATGTAGGAACATTTTAACATTCTCTTAGTTGGCCAAGAGAAGGCGTTCAATCTCATAAATCGCATGTTGGTTTTGGTACATCCTTCCTTGAATATCTTGCACACCGGCCAGCGTTGCCTGAGGCAGTTGATGTCCCGTCTGGATCTCCTATAACATGGTATACATACCTGCCATGTTGTATAGGTCTTGATCCTCCTAGAAAGGTGGTGGTGCCGAGGAAGTCGAGGTAGCGTATGTGTGGGACTACTCTCCTGGTGATGGGGATAGTGGGCTCCACCTCATCAAAATCGTCATCGCTATCACCGATGTGCTCCTCGTCATCGCCCTGAGCTGCTACCCTGGGCAGATCTTCTGCTTCCCCCTCATTTAGTGTCCACCTGAGATGATTCACCCCGCACAGATTGAAGATAGGGTCGGGAGGCTCCACTCCCAAAATATGCCTCGATGGGTGCAATGCGCATAGAGAACATTGTGGTGGTATTGGAGAGGATATACATTGCAGAAGTGAAGCAGATCCATATTTCTTATATCTTCGAATGGCTCGAGGGTGGATAAATTAAGGTGCAAATGGAGAGGAATAGGGGTGATGAGACCCCTAAATAAAATCGACGTCTTCCTTATCACATTGCCCTCACAGAAATCATATGGAGAAGAAGGAAAACTCTAAAGTTAACAGTCTCCCCCTCCAGTAGCCTATAGAGAAAGTAAAGGTCCGCCTTTTGGACCTTCCCTTAAGCTTGACCGAATCAAGAAAAAATAGTATTGGTGCAGAGGAGGTGAAGCATACGAGAAAAAGGATGCTCAATATCAGTAGCATAACTAATATGCCATTTTATATGAAATCCCACTGACACCTCAGTCAACTGCTCCAAGGCCAAGTCGTAGTCGAAGTTAGATGGGGCCGAGTGTTCTGGGACATGAGCCCAGTTGAAGATATGGTTGAAGGCCCTCAGCATGAGAGAATAGTTGTTATTGAAGAGGCATAAGTTGACCTTGCCTTCCCACCATTCACCTCCTATCTTCTTCTCAGGGGTGACGAGAACATCAAGTGACCCCAAGAATTCCAAGATGAGATCCGGGTAGGTCTGCCAGTCACTAAAGAAGGATTATCTCCTTACATTTCTTGCTCCAGTCATACCCAATGCATGTTGTCAATAAAGCTCACCCTCTCGATCAATGTGCGATCGCCATATTGCGTTTGGATGATCTACCTTGTCTGCAACTCCTCGTAGAGCTTCCTTATCTCTGAGGATGGGTGTTGAATGCGGGTTGACCGGGGGACCAACTCACCCTATGAGGGAACAACTCCTCTCCTAGGAGCCATGTTGTTGACGCAAGAAGGTCGTTAAGAGAATGGAAGCTCGGGGAAGACCGTCAGTGCCTAGTGCAACCTTGCTTTGGAATGTGGGAGGAGTGGATGTTGAGGGTGTGAAGAAAATGGCTCCACCACCCCTCCTTATATAGCTGAACGTGGAAGAGTTGGTACTACCAATTTTTGAGTCGGTGGTACCAAGTTGGCTAGCATAATCCGTGGTCGGTTGCATTGACGACTTACGATTAGCTGACGTAGATGGTGCGGATCGCCCTGAGTCACTGGTACCGACGACACGTCGGTAGTACCAACTTGTGTCGTGGATCGGTACAACCGACCACTCGATGAAGCATGTCATGGATGTTGGATTGTGAACACCCAGATTGCTGACGTGGTGAGTCGATAGTATCAACTTCATAGTCGGTAGTACCGAGTGTTGGAATTTGTTGGTGCTTTTGAATTTTTGGACTCAATATACTGAACCTGGGCACATCCAAAAGTCAGTAGTACCAACTGAAAAAGTCGGTAGTACTGAGTCCTTATCAATGAGTGCTCGAAAGATCTTTAGAGACTCAATGGTACCGACCAGTGATGTCAGTGGTACCGAGTCTGTGTTGCTGTTGCAGACAAAATGCTTACCTCATTTTGGTGTCACCGATTGTTAAACTCAGTGGTACCGACTTTAAAGCCCTGCACACTCCAAAAATGAGTCAAGGTACTATTTTTACAAAAATTGAATTAAAGTGACAAATAAAAATGAAAATTGAACATAAAAACAAAGAAATAAAGATTGGGTTGCCTCCCAACAAGCGTCATTGTTTAACGTCCTAGACTAGACGATCTATAGAGCAAGAATCTATGGAACCATGCACAGTTTCACCTCCTCTATATGTGGATCTACCTCTCCTCCAAAATAGTGCTTTAATCTTTGGCCGTTTACAAGGAATGACCTATTCCTGTCTACAATGTTCACAAAACCATGGAGAAAGACTTTTTCAATCACAAACGGTCCACTCCACTTGGACCTTATCTTACCCGGATGTAGCCTAACCCTAGAACTGAAAAGGAGGACTTTCTGACCTGGGAGAAACACCCTATTTAGAATGTGTCTATCATGAATTTTATTAGTCCTTTCCTTATATATCCTAGAGCTTTCATAAGCATCCATCCTAAGCTCATATAATTCATTAAGCTCCAAAAGCCTCTTTCTACCCACTTCATCTATGTTGAAATTCAGGTTCTTCATGGCCCACTTAGCCTTATGCTCAAGCTCTATGGGTAGATGGAATGCACGATCATAGACCAGCCGAAAAGGTGTTGTTCCTATTGGGGTTTTGTAGGTTGTTCTATAAGCCCAAAGAGCATCACCTAGCACATAACTCCAGTTCATCCTATTGGTTGAGACTGTCCTTTCCAAGATTTTCTTCACCTCTCTATTGGACACCTCAACTTGTCCTTGAGTCTGTGGGTAATATGGAGTGCCCACTCAGTGCTTCACCCCATATTTGGTCAGTAAAGCTCAAAATTGCCTATTAGTGAAATGGGAACCACCATCACTAATAATTAGGCAGGGAACACCAAACCTATAGAAAATGTATTCCTTCATAAATTTGCATACTACCTGTGCATCATTGGTGCAGGTTGGAATTGCTTCCACCCACTTAGACACATAATCAACTGCAAGTAATATATATATATATATATATATATATATATATATATATATATATATATATGTATATATATATATATATGGAATTAAATTACACAAATGGGCCCATAAAATCAATACCCTAAAGATAAAAAACTTCAACTTTCTAAAACACATTCAAGGGCATCTCACGTTGCTTAGAGATATTACCTGCACATTGACATGTGTCACAACGACGAACAAAGTTGTGAGCATCCTTAAATAAGGTAGGCCAATAAAACCCACTCTTTAAGACTTTAGCGCAGTCCTAGAGCTAGTATGGTGTCCACCTGTGGGTAGAGAATGACATTCTGTTGGTACCCCTAATCTGTAGGTAGTTCGTTACATGCTAGGTAATTAACAATATCTACAAACCAAGGATCCTAAATTTTAATTGCAAACAATTTCTCATCTAGGAATTCCTCCATAATGGGGATGGATATATCTTTTTCGTCTGCCTTTCCAACCTAGACAAATGATCAACTACAACATTCTCGACCCCTGCCTTATCTCTAATCTCAATGTCAAATTCCTAAAGCAAAAGAATCCACCTAATCAATCTGAGTTTGGCATCTTTCTTTTTTAACAAGTATTTGATGGCCACATGGTCAGTCCAAACTATCACTTTAGCCCCAACCAGGTATTGGTAGAATTTTTCAAAAGCAAACACTGCCACCAACAATTCTTTTTCGATAGTAGTGTAATTCAACTGTGCATCATTCAAAGTCTTTGATGCATAATATATGACAATTGGAGTCTGTTGGAGTCTTGTCTCTGCATTGACTCAAAATAGCTCCTACTGCATAACTGATGCGTCACACATCAACTCAAAGGAAAGGCTCCAGTCAGGAGCCTGCACAATAGGTGCGGAGATCAGTTTTCCTTTAAGGATTTCAAAAGCTTTTAAACAATGCTCATTAAAGGAAAACTCGATGTCTTTCCCTAAAATTTCAGACAATGGTTTGGCAATTTTTGAGAAATCCTTGATAAAATGGCTATAGAATCCAGCGTGCCCTAAAAATCTCCTCACTCCTTTCACTAATGTCGGTGGAGGTAGTTTGGATATGACTTCATTCTTTACCAGATCCACTTCCATACCCTTGCCGGACACCTTATGTCCAAGAACGATCCATTCACTTACCATCATGTGACACTTCTCCCAGTTTATAACTAGATGAGTGTCCTCACATCTCTGTAGCACCCTATCAAGGTTATATAGACAATCATTGATAGATTCTCCATACATAGAAAAATCATCCATAAAAACCTCTAAGCACCGCTCTACCATGTCACAAAAAATGGCGAGCATACAACGTTGAAACGTACCATGGGAGTTACAAAGACCAAAAGACATCCATCGGTATGTGAACGTGACATAAGGGTAGGTGAAAGTGGATTTCTCTTGATCCTTAGGATCTATGGAAATTTGATTATACCCAAAATATGCGTCAAGAAAGCAAAAGTGTGAATGACCAGCTAATCATTCCAAGACCTGATCAATAAAAGGTAAAGGGAAATGATCTTTAAGAGTGGATGCATTTAAATGGTGATAATCTATGCACACTCACCACCCCGTCACTAGACTAGTAGAAATCAATTCATTAGCCACATTAGTAGTGACTGTGATCCCCCTCTCTTAGGAATTACCTGGGTAGGACTAACCCACATTGAATCAAAGATTGCATAGATTGTACCTGCCGATAGTAGCTTGACAACTTCCTTCTTCACCACCTCACTCATAATCGGATTGAGACGCCTCTAAGGTTGGACAATTGCCTTGTCTCCTTCTTTGAGCTGGATCTTGTGTTGGCACAAGGTTGGAGAGATCCCTTAAATGTCAGCTATGGACCACCTGAATGTAGCTCAATGGTTTTTCAGCATGGTGAGTAACTTTCCTTCCTCTTCACCACTCAAAGAGGATGATACGATTACTAGGAGCTTTTCCTATGTAGCTAAGAAGACATAATTTAGGTGCGGTGGTAATGGTTTTAGCTCCAAGTCTGGCGGGCTCAATAGAGATGGGACCAATGGTGGGGGTGGTGGTCTAAGGCCTTCAAAGCACCTTGCATAGTAGCAAGGTACTTCCTTCAACATCAAAATGCACTCCTCTAGGTGGTTGTTGCTATTGCTGTCCTCCATTCTATTTGTCAGGCATGCTTCTAAGAGTATCTTGGTTGATGAATGTATCACATAATCCTCTACGGCTTCTTCTTTGATAGTAGGGTCGTAGTCCTCTCCCTCATCGTCCGATAGCGCACTGCTTGGGTCAACAAGATCACCTTTGTATTTTCTAAGATGTCCACCGCTAGAGTACCTCTTTCTATTTTAGTCATAATATGGGTCATATCTAGGAATGGATTCCCTAGAAATAGAGAAAACTTGCTATCCACGTGTTGAAGCATGTTGCATTGCACCTTATCTTCTGTGGCTTGAGAGTGCTCCAGTATCTTGATCTTGAACCTCTCATCTTGGATTCCCATAGTCAGACGTCCTCTACCCATCTCAAGTATGATGTCTGCAGTGGCTTGAAATGATATTCCAAGTAGAAGCTCATTGCCATGGTCGTCCTGCATTTCCATCACTATAAAATCTATAGGAAAGACGAATCTATCCACTTTTACCAGTACATCCTCACATATACCATATGGCTTAACAACTGAGTTGTCCTCCAACTAAATTGTCATGTTGCTCTTCCTAGATTCCTTAAATCTGAGATTCTTGAAGGTAGATAGAGGCATCATATTTATACTTGCCCCTGAATCACATAGAGCCTCTCTAAATTTTGTCTTGTCTATGAAGCATGTGATGTTAAAGCATCATGGATCCTGTCTTTTAGAAGGTAGTGTCCCCAAGATGAAGGCACTAACCTTCTCTTTCAGAACCCTGACATCATAATCTAGTATATTTGTCTTCTTCGTAATTATATCCTTCAAAAACATCCCATAGGATGGTAACTTCTCAATAGCATCTATCAAGCAAATATTTACAAATAACTTCTAAAAATTGTCTAGAAATGTCTTGAACTGTCAGTCCATCTTGGTTGATTTCAAACTATTTGGGAAGGGCACATGAACTACAGGTTCCCTCTGGTGAGGTGGGATATAAGCCTGAGTTTTATTACCCCCAACCTCATCAACTTACTCCTCTGCCGTCTTCTCATGTACTTCCATGTCTGGTTCTTCACCATCCACTAGTATAGTTTGATTTGTAGCTTCTTCAGCAATTTCCCTATGTGATGCATCATTTAGTAGTTTCTTGCCACTACGTAGCAGAACAACCTTCACATGCTGATTCTCAAAAGGTGCATTGGTGTTCTCCAGAAATCCTTGTTGGGTTGGTGTAACACCTCATCCTCAACAAAACACGATTACAAGCAAACCAACGGATTACCGAAAATCATGGGAAATTAAAACTGATTTACAACAAGCACCATAAGGTGAAACATATAATATCTGAGCCAACATTTTTCATTTCATAGCATATATCCAAAGTGCTTCAACATAATTTCCCATCATCTTGTTACATGAACTAACTGTTTGTCATGGTGCTTTACATCAGGATACATACCGAAAACCGTACATCGATCATTGTACAAGAAACACCAAAAAGCTTTCCCGAAAACCTGAGTGTATAGGGACGACATGTAGGACTCTACTACTAGACACTATCTATCCCACCAAGTATGATACCTCTGCATAACATCCGCAGCCACATGATCTTCATCTCGCCAGGCACATCCACCTAAAAATGGTTATTAACCAGCAGGGTGAGACATACAATCCCAGCGAGAAACATAACCCTCTACCAACTTTAATATGATCACAGATAACTAATATAAGCAGATTATAAGAGCAGTATACTGAGCAGGGCTAATCTTACCAAGATGTTTATAAGGCCTATAACCAGGTATTTTTATGGAACATGATTGACAAGATAAGTTTTATAAGAACTCATCACATTATATAAGGTTCATATGATAAACTGCAGTTTATAACTAGATCAACTGGTACAAACAAGGCCTCAACCAATGTTCTGTATTTTCCCTAAGCAGGATACTATACGGCTTGATTATGAATTATTATGCCCTGAGGAAGTGAGGCATACCGCTCAAATCCAACCTTCGGTTGTGAAACCCAAGCCGGTTCCATACAAGGTCAATGGAAGAGCCGAACTCCATGTCCTACCACCTCATGGTCAGTGCATGAGAACCAAAGCAAGACTACAATCTCTTGCATAAGTGGCCTCACCCACAGGGTCAGCTCCCGCAGGCTACCCTTTCTCTAGCCCGCCTTGGTACAGGTCTCGACGCTAGTATATCTGAGCCACGAGCCAGTTCACCATGCTCCCTGAGCCATGAACACATTCATTCTCTATCACACTGAGCCATGGGCCTGTTCACCATGCTCTCATATACATCTTGAGTCTACAACTGAAGTTGCACTCTAACCTCCTAATTTCCGGCTAGGAGAAACCACACATATTCAATAATATGCATTTCCAGGTTAACCCGTAGGAGAACCTGTTTCACCATCACCAGCTACTAATGATGATGGATCTATGGCCAGGGAAAACTATATGAGAGATTCATCTATAATTAGTTAATATATTTTAAATAGATTGTTGGGGAAAACAAGTTGTGTTAAGCAACAATATATAAAACATGAACAACATTAGATTCATTACATTGGTATTATATTGCTACTGCTATTCCCATTTCCCTCAACAATCATCACATTGCCATGGGATATAAATCCCTCACATCATCTCATAGTGCTACTGCCTCTCAAGGCTTCATCATTTCACATCATCATGAGATATCAATCCCTCTGTCACATATTGCCACTGCCCCTCAGGGCTTATTGTAGCAACATTTTGGGAACACATCCCTCAACTAGGCACTCAGCCTAAATTAGGTCCTCAGACCTTTCACATTATACTTGCTGTTACATGTTATCTTTTCAACAGAGTTATCATCATTATTATTCAGTCATTGCACATTCATCAAGTGATACATGAAGCACATTATCATATAATCACCATAGTCCTTACCTGGCTATGAACTCAATATACCTGCATAGTTAGCTTGCATAAAAAGAGATAGCCAGATTACCGAGCATAGAACATGTTGGGATCATCATGCTATCAGGAATTCAGGTGTACAGAATTGGAGCATCATCCATGTTCATACATACATGAGATTCAAGGCTGTAAATGCAAGCAATGCAATTACATTATCATTACCAAACCGTGAGCACCCATCATGCCCCATATCTCATGAGCATATCTTTGATTATCATACCATCAAGATTAAGGTCTATACATTGGTATATTCTTTCATCATTATGAACATATGTAGATTAATGTCATGACTGGTGTATTCATCAATACACCACTGCTATCAAGCACATCATCCCTAAGGATTATCTTAAGGGTCATACACCATATCCCACCCTCTAACCTTACCAAAGGTTCATCTATGGTTACCCATAAATAACCACTGCACAAAGGTCCACAATCCACTTCATCTTGGCTCATCATACTTCTATTATTAAACATGAGCACACATCATAGCTCATATCTGTGGTCATATACCAACACCACATATCATGTGTAGAACATCATATCAACATACCGAGTTCACAACCTATCATCTTATTTCATTATTAACATAGGTGCAGGGTTCAAGGTGATTAAGCCATATCACATGGATCATTGTTATTAACAAAGATGTGACCACATATATTAGATATATGTATTTTAGATCATCAGAACCCTCACCAAGGATCCGACAACCCTCACCAAAAGGTATAATAGGCAGAACCATCCCTCACCAAAAGGTATATCAGGTATGGTCATATTCTCACCAAAGGATGTATCGATTAGGGTTTCCCAATACCATCACTTCACCTATCATGCAACTAGAACCCACCAGTTTACATGGTGTCAGGCAAGGTGTACCATGCATCGGCAGATGTTATCGGCCCAAGGGCCTATCGTGTATAAGGATCAGGGTTAGGGTTAGGGTTCCTTTATCGGCTAACCCTCATCCTTGACCATAACGACCAAAGCACAATGCCCAAGGTGCCTCTATTGTGCAAACATCTCCATGTCGTTCAAGGGTCATCCATATTGGCCAGGGCACCCATGTCATCCATAGCTTGTGTCGGGCACCAAGCTATCATAGTCTATTGGCAAAGGCCATGTCGGGCATTAAGCTAGCACCACGTAGCAGCCAAGATCATCTCGAGACCAGGGAGTGTATCAGACATCCACTCTACATGGTGTATCGGGCATCCTCTCTTCATGGTGCATCAGGCAACCACCTATACAAGGTATATCAGGAAGCTACTCATCATAGGAAGGGCATAACGACCACAAGATTAACAAGAAGCTAATCCTCTCATATCATCCAAGACGTAACCATAATGAGGGTATCAGGAAACACACTTAAAGAGTCATCATAGAAACATGTATCAGCCAAGAGCCCATCCAAGGGTCTAGCAACCAAGTCATCCAAACCCTAACTCTAGGGTGGATATGGGATATCAGGAAACAAGGTAAAACTATTACCAACCCATCATATCATCCATATGTCTAGGTCATAGGCTCACCATTCAAGTCCAAAGGAGAGAAAGGGGTGTTGCCATAACCATCAACCAAAGCACAAGCTATAGAATAAGGTACTGTATCGGGTAAAGACCCATATCGGGCAACCTAATGGTATCAGCCAAAGACTCATATCGTGCAAGTCATATTCAACCTCTAGCCATTCAAAGCATTAAGTATAAGAACAACATATGGATAGTAGTAAAACATGGCGATATCTATCCAAACAGATCTCAAGCTCCACATGCATAAACATCATAAAAGATGGATACCAAAATAAGGAACAAGATCAACATATGAGCATATGGAGAGTATATACAATAGAGATGGTTGAGAGTTATGTAACCCGCCTTAAGAGGATCTCCATGAAAGGCATCAAGCTTCATGATCCAAGCAGCAAACACACGTTCTTCTCCAAGAACATCACCCATCCAAAGCTCCAAACATGCCTTCGGTACCATCATCATCACCTCAAGAAATAAAGGAAGAAGAAGAAGAAGAAACCATGGTTATGCCTAGATCAAGAAGAAGAAAGGAGGGGAGATAACCATGGCCTTGCTTACTCTTATCAAGGGCCTATACATGGCCTAGAGGGGAAGAGGAAGGTGGAGAAGAAAGCACAAGGAAAAACTAGCAAAGAAGCATGACTCACCAAGGTCGGATCTTGAGCAAGCAGTTTTCCATGGCCAAGGAGCTTGCCCTCCTAAGCTCCATGGGAGTCTTCCTTAGCTCCCAAAGCTCCCATGCTCATCACATATAGGTAGGGGAAGGAAGGTGGACGAAAAGGATTGGTTGGATAAGGAGGAAGGGAGTTATATACACCAAGGAAGAGAGAGGTAGCAAGGGAGAGGTGTCATAACCACATAAACCAAGGTGCCACTTGCTCTAGCTCATAACGCCACTTGTTGCCACCCTAGAAGCTCATGCATGGCCTGGTGATACACTATAGGGTGTGTACCATGCAGCTGGGCAGCTTCCATGGCCGACACTCCTCTCTTGGGTGACACACCTTCAAGCCTTAGCCAATACACTAAAGGACAAGGTGGCCTATGTGACACATATGTGATATAAAGACCATATAGAGATGTCACTCCTCATCTATCAACCCAACAAGGCTCCCCTACCTCCATCCACGTTATAGATGATGCAAAATATAAGGGAGGTGACTCTAGAGCTGATAAATTGCATATTGACCCTCCACTTTGGGTAATTTGCAATTTACACCAAAACTAGCACATAAAGCATAAACATCAACCAACCAAGCTCAAACTTGAAACATGGGTCCTCCACAAGGTGCCCCACAACATCATTCTCTTTATAATGATGATATAGAACTAAAGGCATGCTATACATGTAACATATTGCAATATAACCCCTTACTTTGGGTAAATTGCACTTTGGTCCAAAATAAGCAAACATTGCTCAAACAACATCCAAACAGGACCAAACTGGAGACATGAGCTTGTCATATGATACCAAAATATCTTAGAAGATTAGATTAAGGTTCTAAGAACCTTTCATAAGCAAAGAAAAGAGGGTTAGCCCAAAACCTGGGTCAGGGTCCTTACAAGTCATAAACCCCTAACAAGGATTTCGTCCCCAAAATCCCGAGCGGAAAGAAGATAGGTGTTACTCGTGCATCACATCATACAACTCCACAAGACTCCTAAGTGTCACAGATCTATGACCAACATACTTTCTCTTCTCCCAGAGCCACTCAGGGTTTCCTTGTACTGGTCATAGACTCAACCCTCGGTCTCATCATTCTTTGTCTGGTAACACTCTTAGATACTGGAACATTATATGCAACTCGTATTACTCAGGTATCAGTTCCTTCTACTGACGTGTCATATTACTTGATACGTTTCTACTGTGCTACTCTGATCTCACAGACTTGGCACTTATGCTTTGCATAACTTGTATCACTATCTTTCTGTTCTATATGTTTCAACAGTTCCTTCTCTCCACATGATATATATCAAACCCAGGGAAGATCTTTCTCAGAAGAGGTTATCATAAGATACATACTCTACAAAACACCTGTATACACCTGACATGGCTCAACTAGATGAACTTTCTCAGGATGAACTTACAACACTTCTTTCCCTTGGGTGGATATCTTTCGGTGTCATGTTTATGCAGAGCATAAACCCCTAACATAAGATAGCCACACTATAGGAACTTAGTCGGATCAAACTAAAACCAACCTTTCCATCTGAGAAAACTTCACACCTTTCTAAGGATATCCATTCCCAGGGTTATAACGATCCTCGACATGTCACCCAGAAGGGGATTCACCCGACCATCACCTCCCAGAAAGGAAAGGATACAGAGAAGAGTATACTTCATCCTGCACAACCAGGTCATCAACAAGGTGCTCGACAACAAACTATCTCTCTTCTGACTAACAGGAAGGAAACATCTGCCAAACGTAAAACAAGCACTCAAAGGAGGGTACATCCTAAACTAGATCAACCAGAGTAGATAAGAGGCAAGAATAAGACAAAGCAAAATGGAGTGACTCCATTCGACCTGTCACCACACACGGGTCATTCTACCATTTCTGGCCAGCTTATGTCTCGAGGTCTATTGTTATCTATTGCCATCTGCTGTCTGGTCAAACCATCCGGTCCTCACTTGCTTATCCTTATTAGCATTCCTCTGTGCTGTTGATATGTTTCCTCGAGGTCACCACATAGATCCAAACTCCAGAACAAGCTTCCAGATTGTAGGTTCAAGGTCAAGGATGATCGATCAAGGCGGTTCACCTTCATACCTCCACAATCTAGGCATCTTGATTCTCAACCCCTTCTCAGAAAGCATGCCAAGAGGATCCTACCATCATCATCCATCACATACATCCCCATCTTGGAAACCAATGTCCTAGATCAGCTGATACTTTTCAAAGTATCCAGACATCGATCACTTCAAAGGCACACCTATCAAGTAACACAAGGTCCACTTGACTGCCACTCCCTCAAAAGGAAGGGACGCAAAAGAACAAACTCCTCCCATCACCCATCAACATCTATGGTTTCATATCCAAGGGGAGGATATTATCACTTTCTTTGAACCTTACATGAGTTTCCAACCGTTTATACAACGTTAAACCTTTTCCATCTAGTTTTTATCTTGTATCTTCTTGGGTTCCTTGCACTCAACACAGGAAACATCAAGACCATTACATGTTATTATTCTTCTTCTTGTGTTACCATTTCATCATAATCATGATTAATTCCTGATTATATCAGATTTTTATTTTCTCTTTGGGAAAAGATTGTTATTCTTCACATATTCTTTCACATTTTTGCTTACGTTCATTGGTTGGTCTGAGATTATCTCAGGTTCTATCTTGTTTACTCGTCACTTATTCTTCTCTTTCTTCCAACTTTATCTTTGCTTTCAGGTACTTTCTTCATCTTGTGTAAGTTCTATGCTTTAACTTAAGTTGTTATCACAAGTTAATCTGTCTTTTATCATATATATATATATCTTGAGATTACAGTTTCAAGAACTTATCTCATCATGTTCTTATATAGATTTAGGTTTCATAGAACTGTTACTCTCTCTTGATTATCAAACATCCATGTATTAAGAGGTTATGGTGCATTTATTCACTTCCTTTATAACAAGATGAAGGTATTAGCATCATATTCCTGACTTGTTATGCTCTTTAGATTGCTCTAGAATGACTACTTGATCAAAGTAATCAAGGAGGAAACAATCTAAGGCTCCACACTTACCTATGTCTTCGACATTTGAATACCTAGCCAGGGCATCAAGTACTGAGATTAGGTAGTATGCACCATATTTTATGTCATGGTCCAACCTTAGACACCATCCTAATCCTAGTCCTAGTGTCCCTATAGACTCAACGAATCTAGAGCTATGATACCAACACTGTAACACCTCATCCTCAACAAAACACGATTACAAGCAAACCAACAGATTACCGAAAATCACGGGAAATTAAAACCGATTTACAACAAGCACCATAAGGTGACACATATAATATCTGAGCCAACATTTTTCATTTCATAGCATATATCCAAAGTGCTTCAACATAATTTCCCATCATCTTGTTACATGAACTAACTGTTTGTCATGATGCTTTACATCAGGATACATACCGAAAACCATACATCGATCATTGTACAAGAAACACCGAAAAGCTTTCCCGAAGACCTGAGTGTATAGGGACGACATGTAGGACTCTACTACTAGACACTATCTATCCCACCAGGTATGATACCTCTGCATAACATCCGCAGCCACATGATCTTCATCTTGCCAGGTACATCCACCTAAAAAGGGTTATTAACCAACGGGGTGAAACACACAGTCCCAGCGAGAAACATAACCCTCTACCAACTTTAATATGATCACAGATAATTGATATAAGTAGATTATAAGTGCAGTATATTGAGCAGGGCTAATCTTACCAAGATGTTTATGCGGCCTATAACCAGGTATTCTTTATGGAACATGATTGACAAGATAAGTTTTATAAGAACTCATCACATTATATAAGGTTCATATGATAAACTGTAGATTCTTACTAGATCAACTGGTACAAACAAGGCCTCAACCAATGTTCCATATTTTCCCTAAGCAGGATACTATATGGCTTGATTATGAATTATTATGCCTTGAGGAAGTGAGCCGTACCGCTCAAATCCAACCTTCATTTGTGAAACCCAAGCCGGTGCCATACAAGGTCAATGGAAGAGCCAGACTCCACGACCTCCCACCTCGTGGTCAATGCACGAGAACCAAAGTAGGACCACAGTCTCTTGCTTAAGTGGCCTCAACCATAGGGTCAGCTACCGCAGGCTACCCTTTTTCTAGCCCGCCTCGGTATAGGTCTCGACGCTAGTATATCTGAGCCACGAGCCAGTTCACCGTGCTCCCTTAGCCATGAACTCATTCATGCTCTATCACACTGAGCCATGGGCCTGTTCACCATGCTCTCATATACATCTTGAGTCTACAACCGAAGTCACACTCTAACCTCCTCAATTTCGGCTAGGAGAAACCACACATATTCAATAATATGCGCTTCCAGGTTAACCCGTAGGAGAATCTGTTTCACCATCACCAGCTACTAACGATGATGGATCTATGGCCAGGGTAAACTACATGAGAGATTCATCTGTAATTAGTTAATGTATTTTAAGTAGATTGTTGGGGCAAACAAGTTGTGTTAAGCAACAATATATAAAACATGAACAACATTAGATTCATTACATTGGTATTATATTTCTACTGCTATTTCCATTGCCCTCAGTAATCATCACATTGCCATGGGATATAAATCCCTCACATCATCTCATAGTGCTACTGCCTCTCAAGGCTTCATCATTTCACATCATCATGGGATATCAATCCCTCTGTCACATATTGCCACTGCCCCTCAGGGCTTATTGCATCAACATTTTGGGAACACATCCCTCAACTAGGCACTCAGCCTAAATCAGGTCCTCAGACCTTTCACATTATACTTGCTGTTACATGTTATCTTTTCAACAGAGTTATCATCATTATTATTCAGTCATTGCACATTCATCAAGTGCTACATGGAGCACATTATCATATAATCACCATAGTCCTTACCTGGCTATGAATTCAATATACCTGCATAGTTAGCTTGCATAAAAAGAGATAGCCGGATTACCGAGCATAGAACATGTTGGGATCATCATGCTATTAGGAATTCAGGTGTAAAGAATTGGAACATCATCCATGTTCATACATACATGAGATTCAAGGATGTAAATGCAAGCAATGCAATTACATTATCATTACCAAACTTTGAGCACCCATCATGCCCCATATCTCATGAGCATATCTTTGATTATCATACCATCAAGATTAAGGTCTATACATTGGTATATTCTTTCATCATTATGAACATATGTAGATTAATGTCATGACTAGTGTATTCATCAATACACCACTGCTATCAAGCACATCATCCCTAAGGATTATCTTAAGGGTCATACACCATATCCCACCCTCTAACCTTACCAAAGGTTCATCTATTGTTACCTATAAATAACCACTGCACAAAGGTCCACAATCCACTTCATCTTGGCTCATCATACTTTTATTATTAAACATGAGCACACATCATGGCTCATATCTGTGGTCATATACCTGCACCGCATATCATGTGTAGAACATCATATCAACATACCGAGTTCACAACCTATCATCTTATTTCATTATTAACATAGGTGCAGGGTTCAAGGTGATTAAGACATATCACATGGATCATTGTTATTAATAGAGATGTGACCACATATATTAGCTATATGCATTTTAGGTCATCATAACCCTCACCAAGGCTCCCGCAACCCTCACCAAACGGTATAACGGGAAACACCATCCCTCACCAAAAGGTACATCGGGTATGGTCATATTCTCACCAAAGGATGTATCGATTAGGGTTTCCCAATCCCATCACTTCACCTATCATGCAACTAGAACCCACCAGTTTACATGGTGTCGGGCAAGGTGTACCGTGCATCAACAGATGTTATCGGCCCAAGGGCCTATCGTGTACAAGGATCAGGGTTAGGATTAGGGTTCCTTTATCGGCTAACCCTCATCCTTGACCATAACGACCAAAGCACAACGCCCAAGGCACCTCTATTGTGCAAACATCTCCTTGTCGTTCAAGGGTCATCCATATCGGCCAGGGCACCCATGTCGTCCATAGCTTGTGTCGGGCACCAAGCTATCAAAGTCTATCGGCCAAGGCCATGTCGGGCATTAAGCTGGGTTGGTAATAGTTGTACCTTGTTGCCCGATATCCCCTATCCACCCTAGAGTTAGGGTTTGGAAGACTTGGTTGCTAGACCCTTGGATGGGCTCTTGGCCGATACTTGTTTCTATGATGAGTCTTTCAGTGTGTTGCCCGATACCCTCATTAGGGTTAAGTCTTGGATGATATGAGAGGATTAGCTTCTTGTTGATCTTGTGGCCGTTATGCCCTTCCTATGATGAGTAGCTGCCCGATATACCTTGTATAGGTGGTTGCCCGATACACCATGGGGAGAGGATGCCCGATACACCATGTAGAGTTATATCATCCCTATGTCTAGGTCATAGGCTCACCTTTCAAGTCCAAAGGAGAGAAAGGGGTGTTGCTATAACCATCAACCAAAGCACATGCTATAGAATAAGGTACTGTATCGGGTAAAGACCCATATCGAGCAACCTAGTGGTATCGGCCAAAGACTCATATCGTGCAAGTCATCTTCAACCTCTAGCCATTCAAAGCATTAAGTATAAGAACAACATGTGGACAGTAGTAAAACGTGGCCATCTCTATCCAAATAGATCTCAAGATCCACATGCATAAACATCATAAAAGATGGATACCAAAATAAGGAACAAGATCAACATATGAGCATATGGAGATATATACAATAGAGATGGTTGAGAGTTATGTAACTCACCTTAAGAGGATCTCCATGAAAGGCATCAAGCTTCATGATCCAAGCAAGAAACACACGTTCTTCTCCAAGAACATCACCCATCCAAAGCTCCAAACATGCCTTCGGTACCATCATCATTAGGGGTGTAAACAGTGCGGGTACGGTGCGGGTCTAGACATACCCATACCCATACCCATACCCATCTAATTTAGCGGGTCTGGTTCCGGTTCTAGACCCGCATAATACAAAACTTGGACCCGCACCATACCCGTACCCGCAATAATAGCGGGTATGCGGGTAAGCGGTTCTATAAAACATCATATTTTTATGTAAGAAATGACTATGATATATATGTATTTAACACAACAAGATATTGTTATCATATAGTATATTAACATGTAATAGTTATATTAGACAATGTTGTATTCTACACAATAACATTAATTGAGTAATTGTTTACATATTTGTAGTCATGATCATAACATTTAATTTATGTAGAAAGTAATGTAAATTAGTAGACATTTTGATTTTAAGTTTACATATGATGTTCATTATTGTAACTAGAATAGTTAATTCTTAATTATATGACTAGTCTTAACCTTATTGTGGTTAGAGTAGGATATAATCTCAATAATTATATTAGTTAGACTAGTAAAGTCTGATATATAACACATTATTTTAGTAGTTAGTTATGTATAGCGGGTACATGGGTCTAGCGGGTCTGGGTCCAAGCATACCCATTATTGGACCCGCTTATATGTGGATCCAAGGGTATACGGGTCCAAGGGTATGCGGATATAAAAAATTAGACCCATGACGGGTTTTTTAAGGGTCTGGATTTGCAGGTCCGCGGGTCTACCCGTACCCATTTACCGCCCTAATCATCATCACCTCAAGAAACAAAGGAAGAAGAAGAAGAAGAAACCATGGTTATGCCTAGCTCAAGAAGAAGAAAGGAGGGGAGATAACCACAACCTTGCTTACTCTTATCAAGGGCCTATCCATGGCCGAGAGGGGAAGAGGAAGGTGGAGAAGAAAGCACAAGGAAAAACTAGCAAAGAAGCATGACTCACCAAGGTCAGATCTTGAGCAAGGAGTTTTCCATGGCCAAGGAGCTTGCCCTCCAAAGCTCCATGGGAGTCTTCCTTAGCTCCCAAAGCTCCCATTCTCATCACATACAGGTAGGGGAAGGAAGGTGGCCGAAAAGGATTGGTTGTCTAAGGAGGAAGGGAGTTATATACACCAAGGAAGAGAGAGGTAGCAAGGGAGAGGTGTCATAACCACATAAACCAAGGTGCCACTTGCTCTAGCTCATAACGCCACTTGTTGCCACCCTAGCAGCTCATGCATGTCCTGGTGATACACTCTAGGGTGTGTATCGTGCAGCTAGGCAGCTTCCATGGCCGACACACCTCTCTTGGGTGACACACCTTCAAGCCTTAGTCGATACACCAAAGGACAAGGTGGCCTATGTGACACATATGTGATATAAAGACCATATAGAGATGTCACTCCTCATCTATCAATAAAAAAAGGTGCCCCTACCTCCATCCACGTTCTAGATGATACATAACAGAAGGTAGGTGACTCTAGAGCTGATAAATTGCATATTAACCCTCCACTTTGGGTAATTTGCAATTTACACCAAAACTAGCACATAAAGCATAAACATCAACCAACCAAGCTCAAACTTGAAACATAGGTCCTCCACAAGGTGCCCCACAACATCATTTTCTTTATAATGATGCTAGAGAACTAAAGGCATGCTATACATGTAACATATTGCAATATAACCCCTTACTTTGGGTAAATTGCACTTTGGTCCAAAACAAGCAAACATTGCTCAAACAACATCCAAACGGGACCAAACTGGAGACATGAGCTTGTCACATGTTACCAAAACATATTAGAAGATTCGATTAAGGTTCTAAGAACCTTTCATAAGAAAAGCAAAGAGGGTTAGCCCAAAACCTGGGTCAGAGTCCTTATATTTGGTTTCTTTAATGCACTCACATATGTCGCTATCTGAGAGATCTGTGTTTCTATGCTACGAATATGTGCCCCTTGATTTTGAAGATCCCTTTGAGTTTGTGCAATCTACAACTCATTCTGACTCAACAACTTGCCCAACATTTCTTTAATCTTGACAATTTTCTACTGATCTGGTTGCTATTGTGCTTGGCCGCCATACTGTTGTGGCTTAGGATGTTGCTACTGTGCCTGTGATGGATCATGTTGGAAGTTGTTAGGATCATTCCAAGAAAATTTGGAGTCTTTCCTCCAAGAATAATCATTGTTCCTGTATTGCCCTTGACGCACATACTTGCACTATTCTTCTTCTTCCTCAGCAGAAACTCTATCTGTAGCACATAGCTTCTTAGTAATGAGATAGAACTTCTCATTTAAAGCATATATCACCTTGGATTCCCCGACACTCTTGATGGTTGCTGGTGACTCTCTTTCTTCTCCCCATGATTGGTTTTTAGACATGTTCTTGAGGATTTCATGATAGTGATCAGGCTTGTTGTTGAGGAAGAAGCCTCCCCTACACTATCAAGAGTTGTTCTATCCCCCTTGTGTAGGCCATAATAGAAAATCTTGGCATGCCCCAATAGATCAATGCCATTATGAGACACCTTTCTCAGCATATTCTGAAACCTTTCCCATGCCTCTAAATATGACTCATATGCTTGCTGTTTGAAGTTGTGAATCTTCTTCACTAGATCATTCATCTTTTGGGGAGGGAAATAGCACTCGAAGAATGCATCTATCATCTGATCCCATGTCTCAATGATCTCATCATCAAGATTGTTGAACCATGAATTTGCACTATCCGCCAGTGAAGATGAGAACAACTTAAGATATATTGTAGTCACTGGGATCCTATCTATCTTGACCATGTCACATTTATCCACAAAAATTTGGATATGTGTCATTGGATCTTCAGAAAGATGGCCATGGAACACTTGAGATTTGACTAAGGCAACAAGTCCAATATCTATTTTGTAGCTGCGCCCACATTGATGGCTTGCCTTTTGATGGGCCCTTTCTGGGCTATAGCTGATGAAGCCTTTATCCTTTCCCGTACTGTCATTTCTTCTTCTCCCTCCATTTTTGCTATCTCTAGTTCTTTTGGTATCGCAAGTCTCTCAGGTGGAGGTGTCAGTTGAGGGGTTCGGTTGAACCTGTCCACAAATTTGTCAGACTCCCTTTCTCCTTGTAAGATCTATACTTTTCCAAAGCCTCGTGAGGATGATTATCCATATTATATGGCTCTAGTATGCACCATGCACTAGTTTCCCTAAAATAGTAGAAAGTAGGTTTTAGCACAATAAATTTACGATGTATCAAAAAGATGTTATGGTTCAGCTCAAAGAGATTTGAAAATGATAAAAAGAACTAGAGTGGCCGACCACAACACTCGTAGTGCTCGATGTTGCCACTTCCTCGGAAACGACACCAAAAACTTGACACGAGTTTACCGTACATAGTACACAAGTGAACATATCAAAGTAATAAGGCCTTGTGAGATCCGAGTCGAATACGGGGAAGCGTTTCTCTAGTAGACTACTACTAACTACACTCAAATCAGCTAATCTAGTTGTAAATGGTTGAATTGGATTGAGCGAAAGAACAAAGGTAGAAATAAAATGAATTAAAGGTTGAATTAATAAGAGATGGGGTGAATTCCTTAGGACAGTGGTTTCACCACGGGCAACACTAATAACTGACCTCACACACACTAACATCTATTATCTCTATCCCTGGATAAGGAGCCTGTAGCTAGAATTACTTATTTCTATAGTGTAATTCACTACCTAATCTAATGCCAATCCCACTTCCGCAATTATTGATTGATTAGTTAGATGCTTTATGATTATTCTCTGGGTTTCTCCTCTTGTTTACAGTCCACTTTTCCCAAAGGGCACAGTAGATGGGTAAATCTTTGCTCTTCAACCCTCAACCTCTCTCCCGAGATGACTAATCATTTATCAATCCACTCATGGTGATCAAGAACAAGTACAATACAAATCTTTCATATATTTATATCCAGTAAAAAGGGATAAAACCAATATTAATGCATGGAAATCAATCACAGTGTATATTCAGGCTACTCCCTAATCCTAAGAAATAAAGGTTTTTAGCCTCACATGGTTTTCATCAATGAATACATGGAAAGGAAGAAGAAAAATAGTGGTAAACATGAATAAACTAAGGTAAGTCCTGAATCTTTGCCCGTCCAGAAGATCCCCTCCATCGTACATGCGTTTTGCTATGTTTCGGCTGTAGAATCGCCCTCTGGAGGTGCATGTATCTCCTCAGTTGAAGCTTTCGATCCTCAATTCTTCTTTTTTCTCGCTCTGGTCATCTTGTAATGAAAACGGATGCCCTCTCCTCTCTGGTCATCACCCCCCTAAGTCATAGAAGACACTTAGGGTACGAAATAATGCCCACCTTTGGATTAGAGTGAAATCTGTGGCTGGCCTGATTGGGAAAACTTAGCAGTATCCACTAGGTGACTCGGTAGTACCGAGTCACTTAGGTTTGTTTGCGTGATCTCGATCCTATCGGCACTACTGACTGGACTCGATAGCACTAAGTTTTGTGGTTTTGGAGCTGCCTCTCTGACGTCAACTCGGTAGCACCGAGTTTTCTCGATTCATGCTGGGGCTTACTGATGCTAATTCGGTACCAATGACTTTACTTGTCGGTAACATTAACTCTGGATGAGTTTCTGGGTCCATGACTGACGTCAATTCGGTACCACCGACTGTTTCTGGGTCGGTAGCTCTGAGTCTATGGATCTTCCTTGCACCTAAAAATGCACAAAAACATCATAAGCACTTATGATGCATAAAAAATACATAAAATAGTAAGAATCATATAATTTTATGCATTGATATAAATAAGCAATCTATGTCATTTCATGCATAATAAATCAAATAAACGACTAATCTACACATGAAATCAAGGAAAATTGTGCCTAAAATAACGACAAAACACATGCATCAACTAATCACCAACTTGCTCTCCCATAAATGTTCTCCCTTTTTATCCCTCCCTTTAGTGGGTAGGACTTGCTCAACTCTCTATTGGTTATCACAACCAGAGATGACAACAATTGTTAGAGGAAGTTGAGTTGTGTCAAAGAAGCCCCCAGTACCCCTCTATTTATAGTAGGGGTTAGGTTTAGAGTTTCCAATTGGCATGGGTGTGGAGGTCTGAAACATCACAAAATTCACAATCTGCGAGTGGCGAACCGGTCAATTCACATGTGAGATGATTGATTCACTTAGGGAACTGGTCATTTTTCCATGTTTCTCAATTGCATATGAATTGGCAATTTGAATCCAATTAATGCACAACATGACTTCAACACTAATCCTTGATGCAATTGAATTTCTCCATGAATCGTGTGTCTCTCTCTCACAAGCCAATCATTTCATGATTCAAATCAATTGGTTCACTAGGAGAACTGATCAGATCGTGGCCCTGGTTCAGGAAGAACTCATCCAATTAAATTTCTAATCAACCTGACACTCTAACCGGTCATTTCATCACATGAGAAGATAGGTTAGGAGTCCAATCAGTTGATTTGTTGCTCAAATTGAATACATAAATACTTTAATAATCAATTCAATTTTCATTCATGATTAAACTCCTCTTCTAGGTGAATTCATATGTGTGTGACCTCACAAGTTCCATGTTATGTTGGTAGTGAATGTCCATAACTGATTTATGATATCACAGGAAAAGAGCAGTACCTAGTCACACATCATTGTTACCCAAATGATAAGGAAAGTTGGTGAACAACGTCAACCTATGATATGTGTAAGGTGTTAGAGTGATTGTTTAATTCCTTTGTCTCTGATATTTGGAATGAACTCGAGGCACGAATTGTCATCCTCTCAATGTTCAATCCATGTTCCTTGAACCTGGAGTAGCATGTTATAGATATATGTGACCTCAATATCATATATTGATTCATATATGCATGTACATGATTTTCTCAGTCTTGCTTATCAAATGGACTGGATATCATACTCCAGTAGGAGGGAAAAATCCCATCTACATCACTCACAATCATCCTCATGTGTCAAAGTCATATGATCATCACCTTTATGGAAACCCTTATTCAAGATCATAGTGGATGATGTCAAAGTACACTAAACGACATGTGATGAGTGTAGTGACTTCAGGTCTAAGAACTAAAAGCACCACCTTTACTATGAGAGATGACTATGACCACCAAGTATGGTTTCCATGTGTGACTCTGAAGGTGGGTCTGTCTGATACATTGTTCTCTAAAAAGTATCTATGTGCTTGGTTTGATATCACATATCATGACTTATGAGAATCTATCATCAACCAAAACACATTGTAGTCTTAAGTGTTATTGTTGTCTATCTGCCTTCCACAGTAACATCCAACTAGGGACATAACAAAAATGTACATACTCTTAACATCGGTATGATCTCATTGTTCAAATAACATAATTGAAGACATATGCCATTGAGTAATATCATTCTTTAGACATTCATTATGTTTCCTCATTATCTCCTAACTGAGTTAAATAGAAATAATTGGAAGTTTGTCTTTATTATAATTAATCAAATTCTTTATGTAAATTCCATCACAATCATCATATGATTGGCTCTTTGGGCATACATGCCAATAAAGAGATGAATCGAGCTAGAACTATATGTATATGGACTACTAGTAGATGATATCACAAGTTAGGACTACTAGTAGGATCTAGCTCATGGCAAAATATGCACAAGTTAAAGACCAAGCTATGAGTTGATGTAGAGAAATATACAAACAATAAGATATACAATTTCAAAAGCATGAAAGGATATTACTCACTAGAAAATATGCATACCAAATATTAACCACTAAGAAACCCAAGATTGTATCAAAACAAGATATACAACTATATATATGTAGCAAGTTAGAGCACAACAGAAACAATTTAAGACAAAAACAAGAGATCCAAGGATATCATCACCAAAACATGCATAATAACTCAGTAATTGCAAGATATAGATATATCAAATTAGAGAAATTAGAAAGATAGAGTTGTATGCAATATTGGAAATTTAAAGCATGGAAATATACACATTATATAAGTACCAGAAGGAGTTCCATAGATTAAAGATATTGGTTGAAAAAAATATAATTGAGAGGGAAATTATCATCCAAAAATCCTTCTGTATATTTTGTGCATAGTGTTGTCAGTTGAGTTTCTGGGTTGAACTCCTTGGCTGACAAAAGTTGTTGGCAACACCCACTGGTGTGTATCGGTCGAGTTTCCTCAGGACAAACTCAACCGGTAACAACTGCTATAAAAATACATATATTTTAGAAAATATATCTATAGGCATGATAAAAATATAAGTCATATCCAAACACGTTAGTAATGCACTTTGAAAGCATTAGGGACAATTGTTTAGAAAGAAAGTGATGAGAATTACAATATATTAAATTTGACTCAAAAACTATATGTAAAGTGCATACAAACTTGCCAAGAACAAAATATGATTGGATATGAGCAAGAATATCATTACCTTTGTTCTTACCATTTATTTTCCACTTGTTTCCAACCCATACACATCTCACCTTTATTCTAATATGTGGATTGAGAAACCAATTGCTAATTAATAGATCATGTCAATCCATTTGCAAGTGACCTACAAGAAGAAAGATGAAATGGTCTCCAATCATATTTTTGGGTTCGAAGGGGTTAGCTTAGCAACCCAAGTCCTATTACTCTTGGGAACTTTTCTTAAAGGGCAATATGTAGCATAATGACCAATTTTTTTCAATTATTACATGATCTCCTAGCCTTGGAACTAGATGATTCTTCATTGAAAATTGAAGCTCCTTTGTCTTTGTTGTTCCTTTGGCTACTATCAAGTCCAATATCATCTCTACCCATTTGTTCAGTAGTATGATCTAGGATTTGATTTAGATTCTTTTATTATCTAAGAATCATTGCATAGAGGACCTCAAACTATGAATTTCGTGTATAAGACAAGTAACGGTAGAAAACAATTGAATGATATTATCTCTAGCATGTATACGATTAGTTTCTAAGCAAAGAGCATTGGTCATATTAAAATATTTTTCAATATAAAGAGCAACAACATTATTCTTTCTACTAGCAGAACTAGAACAAGAGTTAAGGACATTAATTTTAGCAAGGAAAGAAGCATTCTCTTTTTCAACCAAACAACCTTAGAAAGATAGATACTATTTTTAGATTATATTCCTTGCAAAACAAGTCTTTGTCCTCTTTTTCAATTTTAAGAACATTAATGTCAAGCTTGAGAGAATTCACAATGTTAATATTCTCTTCATAAGAACTAGGAATAAGAGGTTGAGCGTCTAGAAATCTAATCTTATCAAGAAAGTTAGCATTTTTTAGTTTAAGAGTCTCTACTTGAGTAAGATAAGCATTGATTTCTATCTCAACACTATTGAATTTCAATACTAGTTCTAGATAAGACTTTTTGTGATCATTAACATCATCTTGCAAGAAAATGTTAGCATGTTCAAGATCATCCTTTCTTCATGCAAGTTATTAATGATCTTAGTAAGATTTTTCTTTTTATGTTTGGTATACTTAAGAGAGGCAAAAATAGCATGAATAATTACAATTAAAGATTTTTTATCTAACGAGTTTAGATTTACCTCATTTGGGTTTTCTTTTGAACTTGCCATGAGAGAAAAATGACATTATCATTCTTCACTAGAGCTTGAGCTATATCATCCACTATATTTTTCACTTAAGCTTGAGTTGGAGGAGTCACTAGAGCTTTTGTGCCATTTATCCTTCTTCTTGTGCATCTCTTATCTTTTCTTGTGATGATGAGTCTTTTTTCCTTATGGACAATATTCCTTGAAGTGAGCATTCTTTCCACATTTGAAGCACCAGGTGGAGGAGGAGGAATTTCCTTTTTAGAACTTACCCTTGGAGTACATGGAAATTTTTTCAAATTAAGAGGATGGAGCAGCTTGACCAACAATAGCTTTAATTTGAGTTTTGATTTCAGCATTCTTCATTTTCTTGAGCTCTTTCTCTTCTTCTCTTTCTTCTTCTGCTTACTTGTTGAGTTTAACTTCATGGGCTTGTAGATTTCCTATGAGATCTTCAATAGGAATATCATCGAGAGACTCTGCTTCTTAAATGGAGGTCACCTTGGATTGCCACTTCTTGGTAAGAGTTATAAGGATCTTTGAATTCATATCTCCTCGGTCCATAGGATGACCTACAACAACAAGATCAACAAAATAGGGTTGAGCCCTGAGTACATCTTAGCTACCCTCTCCTCCTTTCCCATCTTAAAGTTTTCAAAGAGGCCTTTGAGCATATAGAATTTTCTTTCCTTCACTTTCTTAGTCCCATAATAAGTGACACATATCTTTTTCCATGCTTAATAGGCCATCTCACAAGAAGAAGTCTGATTGAATTCAGCGGGAGAAAGAGAGGCATCGAGAATGTTGATGGATCTAGCATTCATGGTTGCTTTCTTCAAAGTAGCTTCATCCCATTCATCTACCTTTGTCTTTGGTATCTTGTATGGAAGATTCACCATTCCCCATATCTCCAGACTTGATCTTTAGATGTAAAAATGTAACCTTCTCTTCCAATATAGGAAGTTACTCACATCAAATATTGGAATGTTTATAAGGTATCTCCCACGTTGATAATCGCCCATCTTATCCTACTTGTACAAATATTGCTTGGAGAAGACCCATTATGATACCACTTGTAGGATCAATGGTCTCTAGAGGAAGGGTTGAATCTAGCTAAAAACTTAAACCATATCCATTACACCTTCAAATTATATCAAAAGATACACATGGAATTTGAGTGCAACTAAACATACATAGCAATGATGAGAGAGATTTAATTTGAATAAGAACACAAGCTATGTATAGTGGTTCCAAACTCCAAACTAGAGAGTGTACATACACTACCTAGTGAGGTCAACCTCTAGGATTTTTAACCATGCTTCACTCCTTATATTCCATTATAAGAGTTACAACACATGATCTTCCTTCTCCCAGACAAGGATAACCAACCTTCCCTTTGAGGAAAATGGAGAAAATAACCTTACAAAGGACTTACCTATCCATGACCAAGAGTTCTCCACCTCACCAAGGACTTACCCACTTTTGCACCGAGTCATCCTCCTTCACCAAGGACTTACCTACTCTTGAAACAATTCTTCCTCCTTGAGGATTTATCCACTATTGACCTGGATCTTCCACTTTTGACTCCACCTTCACCAATGAGAAGCTTTCACTAAGGGACTCCTTCCCTTATTCTTCTTCACTTCTCTTAGCTAAGAGAGAGAACCTTCATCTTCAAGTTAGAAAGGGAGATTGGGAGGTGGAGGAAGTGAGAGCCTCACAAGATATACATGCAGGACTAGCTCTCTTCAAAATCTCCTACTCACTCTAATGGATGTAGCAAGTGATTAAGCTCGATGGTGGAAGGAGGCTCTTGGAGGCAGTCAACTATAATATAGGGACCTTCATATTGCTTGGATAACCATGGGATGAAACCCAAGGGTTCATATTTATAGTTGAGGATGCCTAATAGCCAATACAAGCACTTAAGAAGGAATTCTAGTCGTTTGAGATGTTGTAACAAATTTATTTTTGAGTTTTTTAACTCTCCAACGACTAGAAACACTTTTTTTGCACATTCCATACAGTGCAATCAATGGAGTTTCAATAAAGGTAACTCGATTGATAGTACTATGCAAAAAAGAAAATTTGAGTTGTTGGTCGAGTTTATCCCAGATGAAACTCAACTGACAATTTAAATTTGATTTGCCTGTGCAGAGGTGTCGGTCGAGTTTGTCCTAGGGAAACTCGACCAATCCTAGAAGTTCCCAAGATCCATCAAGGGTGTCAGTCGAGTTTATCCTAGATGAAACTTGACCAAAAAAGTATCTGTGATGAATTTTGGAAATTGCTATAAAAGTGCTTAAATATTCCTTTTAAATGCTCTTGATTTTTCTAGGCTTAATTACAAGTCATACAATCATTACAAATGATTTACAATGTGATTCTAATAGATTTGAGGCCTTTTCCACAAAAGTACACTTGCATTGATTTTGACTTATTTTTCTCAAAGTTAGGATGTGCAAGTTAGGGCATTTAGAGTGTGTCTATACCTAATCTGAATCCCTCAAGTAGAAGCATTAGACACATAAGTGGAATGATTAGTCATATTCAAAATAAGGGTTAAGTCAATTAGACCTAGAGAGTCAATTCAACCTTGAGTCAACAATATCATATGAAAGAAATGGATGCTCTATATTATATCTAAATTTTGCCTTGTCTACTAAACTTTGTGTATCAATGCTATAGGTCTCCCTATGAACCATTATGGTTTTCATTTAATGAACATACATGATCATTGATTATTATTTGTTAATATGAGTAAGACATCTAAATAACAAAGAGAAATCTCTAGTTCATATGGTTATGAGACTTGAATAATTTACATTTCCTTCCATACAGGTAAAGAAAATCTGATTCGTTCTATCTATATGCCTTTTGCACTTGGAAAAATAATGTAGATTGATTTGTATCCCAAGAAAAAGTCATGACGGAATAAGGGAACCCATAAGGATATAGAGGTTCCCATTCCTTAGAAAGATACTTGGTATATGAATGAGATAGAGTAATGGATATGAGGCACATATCCTTTTAATGAGAAATTGTGAAATGAAAGAGAATGGTGTGAATATGAATCATCCTAATATGGAGGAGTAGAAGTTAGATGTGAGGATTCTAGAGGCACACACATAACCCTTTGGTAGACCAAGCCTATATGGGTTCCTTACAGAAGTTGGATAAACATTAAGGTATGGATAGTGAGTCATGCACATTTTCATACTATGATTACTTCTACTTAGTTATGCACATGCAATGTTTAAGGACATACACAAAGAGTAAAAGTTGACATGAATGTTTACCTATCTATTTTTTCATATTTACTTATTTTTTAAATTGAATACCCACTTTCTAATGTATTATGACATACTTGATCTCATTTGTTGTTCTTGCATACGCTCACCTAGGATATTTCGATATTCCATTATCAAACATTTAGGTCTTGAAGTTGAGTCATCTTCCCACATGCCTGAAAGAAACCTGAGTGACCTGATCACTAATATTTTGTCTGAATAGTTCATGTACTAAGGTTTCTTTTAGGGAATGTGGAATTATTTGGTAAATTTTTAATATTTTTGGCACATGGTATGAACATTAGTACTATACTATATGTAAATATTCAATCTTGTATGTATAATTTTATCATGAGAATGAAAAATTATGATGCATGATGATTGCCTCTACATTTTGTTAAATTAAAGTGGTTGATTTTTTTCACTAATGATGTTTGTTAATGATTTTCTCTTCCTATTTTATTAGAGAGCGATTTTTGAAATGGATTTAGTTTGGTAGCATACTGGAACCACCTCTAATAGTCAAATTATCAATGATAAATAAGAGTGGTTCTTGACAACATCTTCCAAGTTCCATTTTATGATATAATTCTCATATGTCCAATTATCTATTCAAATTACATATACATTTATCTATTCTTGATCTCTAAGATCATGAGTGGTTGCTCTCCCCCCCCCACTATAGGTTAAATACACCATCTAAACAAGTATTTACACGACTAGAAATAGGGCCAACTTAAATTATTGAGCCAAATTTATTTTGAAGTAGAATGGAGATACAAACTTATGTGGTTTCATTCTTTGTGTCCCTAACATATTAGGTCTACTCTCCCAATCCACACAAATACTCATATCAAACTATATGGTCTCATCAAACTCAACAAAAAATTGTCAATTCAGAGGACACCTCTATGGATTACTTATACATCATTTTAGATCAAACTTGATAGAACCATCTTTTATTATAATTTGCAATTTATTAAAATAAAAATTCACTTATCACATCACATACACATCTTTAATTTTATTTCTTTTTTTTAAATAAAATATGATGTGGTGCTTTGATTATTTTTGACTCATACTAGAGGATAAAACCATGAAGTAGTGAGATTGCTTATAAAAAGATATGAAAAGTTAAAGTTGGTTTGTTAGCATCTATATTTCCACAATATCAAAACTTTGACTCATACAAACTTGTTCTCTCATAAAAACAACATAGAAAAATATTTAAATGTCACGAAATTGATATTCCCTCATAAGATTATACAAACAAGATTGTGTCAATCATCTTGCCACAATCCATTGTGTTATACCCCCTCATCTCCATACTTCTACTATCAACATTTCTCATGTGTGATACCACATACTTGTTGCTACTATGGGAGTCTAGGAAATAAATGCCGATGGGAGTTGGATAGCTTCTCTTATAAATGGTTTTTTTTCTTATGTGTATTATGAATATAATTTGTTATTTGAAAAATTAAGAGTACATAAACTCAATTTATAAATACCAACATTTTTTTGGTTGAGGGGTATAGTTTAATGACAAAGTGTGAATTTCATTTGTATTATCATAGTATGAATTCACACGTTATAGTCAGACTATACCCAAAAATTGATCTAATTAACACACCCTCTTAAATAAAAATTAAATTCCATCCCTATGTTTCATGTGTGGACAAAGAAGTGACATGACAAATGACTCAACACCAACATGAACCTTCATTATTTCAAGAAGAAAAACCATATACACATTTTAACAACATGGGTGGTACATAAATTAGTTATGTATTTGAGGTGGATGATGCATTTGACTATGAAGTCTTATATCTCCAGCTTGTATGGTGTAATGAGTCTGGTATATAGGTAAATTAAAAGTCTAAGATATAGATGGTTCTTTTCTTAAAAAATATGACTTAGTGTGTTGTGATGACAACCATAGTTTACTTGTGATCAACACTATCATGGAATTAGAAGTGGAAACTATGGTGTTCATGGGGAAATACATTAGTCGAGTTGTTTATTTGGTAACTCAAGTTTTCTCCTTCTTGTCTGTATTACTAAGATATACATGTGTACAAGGAAATACTTGCACAGTTTCAGTCAAGTTAAAGCAATATAGAAACATTATAGAGGAAAAATAGTAGTTGTGGTCGAAAGAATAACCAGATGCACTAAATTTGCAATAGACTAAGGATATTGTTTCTAATGATTTTTCTTCAAAGGGTCACTATGCTCATTTGTGTCTTCATGAAGCCTTAGATTTGTCTCTCTCTCTAAACTTTGTGTAGAATGTTAAACCCATTCAGATGATCTCTTCTAGTAGATATCTTGGATAGATATTTCTTGCAACAAGGAAGGACACCAATATTAAAGTGTTCTAGGATTATTTCCACTATAGTTAAGCATATGGTCATTCAAACAAATGTGTTGCAACTCTTTTGTATAGATCTTATAGAAAAAATATTAAGAGGGAGTGAAAACACCTCTCCTTTTCATATAGTCTATAGTAGGAAATCTTCCATACCCTACAACCCTTTCATGGGTACAGAATTTTCTAAGGACTTTGTACTAACAAAATTGAAGATCTCTTAACACCACCTTTAGATCTAGCAACCTCCCAAACAACATTCAAGCTAGAAAAGCTCCATTTTTCACAATCTATGAAATAATGAGCCATATAATAGTCTCCTTACTAAAAATTTACCAAGGAATTTAGTGAGGAATCCATGGATCCAACCAAAAGAATTTATTGGACGCAGACCCAATACTAAAACAAATGTACTATCTAATCCATATGTATATCTGGTAATTTTATTAAAGTAGCAAGATAGAGGCCCCAACTGTCCAGTACAGAAAATGGAAGTAATTTTTAAGTACCACTCATGAATCCCCAAGACCACCAGTTATCCAAAACACAGATGAAAGTAGTTTTTAAGTACCTCTCATGAATCGTCTTGACCCACAAATCAACCTCATTGGTAGAAATCATACATAATTTGAACATAAATTATTCCATGCACACATATCTAACAACTTATCCCTAATCCATCTTATTCTTTTGAAATGTAGACTCTTTCCAATTGAACAAGGTGCATGTTGTCTTTCCCTTTTGTTTACTGCAAAGAAAATTTATGTTTTCTCTCTCAATATCCTCACACACATAGCATGCAAGAAGAAAAGTAGAGTATTAATCAAGTTGAATGAAAAATAGAGTGAATTAAATAAGCTTGAAACTTGAAGCTTGGGATACTTGCTTAGTGATGAACATGGTTCATACCACATTTTACGACCAATTTGATTGCACTTAGTGCCTCAATTTCTACATTTTCGCCACATTTTAGGCTTGTAATTTCATAATAATGTTATCCATCAATGATGACATTAGCTTAATATTTGATGTTGATTAATGAATATAGCACAGATATAACAACCTATGGTGACTTAATGGTCACTAATTATGGTGGATAAGGTCTCCAAAACCTATGGTGAGTTAATCATATAGTTGTAGCATCAATTAAGCCTTATACCAATGGTTTCTTGGGTCAGTTGATGTAATGGCCGAACCTATACTGTAATTTATGGTTTTAACATATGAACTTGACCCCATGATCATGATCTAATATAAATTCCTCCAATAAAGTGGAATGATGGCTAATGTAATATTTTGGTCCTAATAATGCTATTTAGACGGTTTCCTTTATATGATCAACTTAAGGAGCTTACTTGTTGACAATGGATGACTTGTTTTAATAGAACAGTCGATTGTGGGTTTTACCCTACTCTCAATAGAACTTTTTGTGTTGTTAATCAAGGGATGTCTAGGGTTAGACGGTGACTCTTTATAGAGAACAAATCAAGGACTTCATAGGTGGTTTATCCAAGGTGTTTACTTATGTAAACAACCAATGGTCTTACCTTTTAAACATCTAATGGTTCTGGGTGACATTATGGTATGGTGATATGGGTTGAATGATGATGGAAAAAATTGAGGGTTATGCTTAATAAGGTAGTCTTATCTATTCACTCATATGAATAGAAGGGATGATAACCACATTGTGTTAATATGTAACCCTAATGAGGTATAACTTGTTATACCTAGCTTTAATATCACTAAATGATGGTAATTGGGTATGAATAGTCCTTGAATGACTAATACAATCATGGAGTACTCTGTTACTGTTGTTGAAACCCTAGTATGCTATAACCTGATGGTTACACCTTGATTTATGTGTGGGTTCATACTTGAGAATAGTATGGAATGTGATGGTGATTCTTCACCTTATGCATCCATGATCCAATGGGGATGTTGTGAGTTAGGGTTTGGGTATAGGTGTTGATTAGTAACGTTGATATAATTTGTCATGTAGAACCTAACTCTAATGCAAATAGATAAATATGAGTATTCATGTTTAACATTCTTATATGATGGAATGATGGTGGAATATCCTCCTTAGCATGATCATAACCTTAATGTGTTGATTAGTGGTTATCATAGCCACATGGTTGATACTTTCTTATGCTAAACATGTGCATTATGAATATGATGAGTGTTAATCATATCTAGATTCCTTGCATGTTGATGCAACAAAGGAATGTTCTTAATGTTAATATAACCCTTCTATGATTGTTTATGAATATCTCCTAGCTCATTAATGCAATATTGTGCTAATCTGGTGTATTATATGTAAGTGATGTTGTTGAGCCTTGTTATAAGGTATGGAAAGATAATGATGATCTTACAGAGAATAGTATGATCATCTTAATGACCTTTGGGCTTAATTGAGACCTGAATGAGGTGTAATCCTCTGATGTTGATAAGGGTTGATACCCTGTGATATTGTGAAAAGGATGTATATCTTATGATAGTATGATGACTAGTGTGGTCTCATGAATGGCAAGTGAATAGTACCATGTGATGATGAGATGAAAAATTATGTTTCACATGTTTTATATCTTTTAAAAGTTGTGATTTTTATTTGCTTGATAGAAGTGAATTAGGATTTGTATGTCCTCTTGTTTGATGCAGCCTTAATTCACCCAATTGGCATAACTAATCAAGTGCAACTCTATTCATGTAGTGCCATGTACCGTAGAGCCATCATCAGTGTCAGAACTTGCTGGATGGTGAAATGAGTATTCTTAAGGGAAACCTGGAGTGCATACTATTGAGTATGTGGGGGTGGCAGGTTGAGGATATATCCTTGTCATCGACAATGCAGATTGTGGAGGATGACTATGGTCATGCCTCATACTTTGATGTGATTGAGAACGGATGTGGTCGTGTCTCGGTGATTATAACATGATACGATTAGTGGACAACTACGGTTGTACCTCAGTGATTGGGTTTGAATGCCCTAGATGCTAGAGCTGTGACCTATACCAAGGTGGGCTAGTTACAAGACTATATGTCGATGTGGTGGCAGATTTGACTGATATGTCACTGGCTTTTTACTCGTACTGACCGAGGGGAAGAGATCGTAGGATACCGGCACTCCTAGATCTTGTACGGAACCAAATAGCCCTTGGCATGGGTCGGTTGGACTTTGAATGGTATGATTCGAATTACTTAGGGCGTAATAAAAGATGTAATACAACCGTGTAACATATTTTTTAGGGTTATACACAACGTTTCACAATAGATTATAACCAATGTTTGTTATATTTACATAAAGATGATACTTAGTGCAATTAAGAGATAATAGATATACTTAGGTTGTGGATATGCTTAAGATTGTAGATGCGCACATACAATAGCTATGCTTGTGTAGATAACTATAATGCTACTGCTGATTATAATCATGATGCTAGCTATCTCATGTTGTTAGTTATGTTTAGCATCCTAGCCATGCCTTTTTAACTAGAGATGCATATACTGCTAATCATGCTTATCCAGATAGTTGTGCTTATGTTGTTAGCTCTTCTTATGATGTTGATATGTTTAACCAATAAGACATGGTCATGTTGTTAGCTATGCGTATGTGGATAGAATTATTCATAATGATAGAGATTATATGTTACTAGACTTACTCATGATGCTAGATATGCATATGCTATTGAATTGGTTATATTGTCAACAAGATAAATGATGATAGTCTGGCTAATGATGATAGTTATTATCTGCTCCTTTATGTATTTTTTTAATCATCAGTACTGCTGAGCTTATTTGTTATATCTGATTAAATTTCTTAACTTTTTGATTACTTAAAATTTTGTAATCAACAAACGTTGCTAGAGGTTATATCTCTTGCTGGGACATGGGTCTCACCCTTGTGGTTTGCCAGATTTTTTTTAGGTAATCGGAAGTGACGAAAACAAACCTGTGGCAGTAAGAAGAGGAGCTACAATAATGAATATTTGAGAAAGTTGATTAGATGTCTAGTGTGTCCTAGAGTCATCCCTGTACTCTCACGTCCAGACATGAATAGTTTGTATATGGTGTTTCAAACGAATTGAACTTTTGTTAGTATGTTAATGCTTGTTTGTGTGGCATATATGAATATTTTTCTCCTGTGTATATATGTTATAGATAACACAATAGAACAATTATATCAAACTCTTGGCATAGTATGGATATAAGAAAGATGTTGGGCTCTTATGAAAATGTTTCAGAGTGAGTGCTGACATTGAAATCCGTTTTAATTTACCCATATTTTTGGGTATGTGATTAATTAGTGATTAATTGTGCTTTATGTTTTGAGTAATATCATTTAGTATAACTGGTTCTCACAAGTAGGTATTAGAACTTTAGGTTCACCGAGTCTTCAGGGACACTAGGACTTAAGACTAGGATGATATCTAAGTTAGGAATGTGATACAAAAACATGGTGCATACTGCCTAATCTCAGTATTTAGATGCCCTGGCCAGGTATTCAATTATTGAAGAAAGGTATGTATGGAACTCTTAGATTGTTATCTTTCTGATTACTCTGATCAAGTAGTCATTTTGAGACAATCTAAAGAGTATAAAAAAAAAAAGAAATCATGGTGTGAATATCTCAATCCTACCTTAAAGAATATGAGAATTGCATCATTATCTATCAAAACTTGAATGTTTGGTAAATATAAGAGAAATATACAACACCATGAAATCTAAATCTGAATACAAATAAGTAGAAGAGGAGTTCTTGAAGATGTGATTCAAGAATATAATAAAGTGAAAGACAGACAAGTCTATGCCTATAAAGTGAATCAAGGTATGAAATCCACATAAGATAGAGAGAACTCCTATAACAAGTACAAAATGAGAAGATGAATGGGAACAATGACAAAGAAATAAGGTGGAACCTAAGTTAATCTTAGACCAACCTATGTGTATAAGAAAGTGTTAATGAAAAATCAGCATGGCATGTGAAAGAAATTAAGGGAGATGATCCAGATTTAATAAAGAAAATGTGGAATATGATGATTTACCTGTCAATAAGTGGTTGAAAAACATAATAAAATAAGAGAACATACCAAGTGTGATAAATAGTCGTCAAGGAAGGAGTAATGAGATATGTTAATCATGATGATTCCCATGCTAATGGCAAGGAACTTGAAATGAAAAAGGTAAAATGATACATAAGAAACTGTAACCTGCATAATGAAAATAGAATTGGTTACCTTTTTGCTAGTGACCCTTGAAAAATACTAATATGGTATGGGAATTGTGTTTCCTTTTGTGTCTTTCCTTTATAGGGAACAACTTTCAAGTGGATCATTACCACTTGGTATGTGTGGATTCACTGAAAACATGAAGGTGGATAGCTTATTATAGCATAAGGTTGCTTGGACTATGGTTCCAAGATCCTAAAGTTTGTGATGAGTTTGCTTTTGAGCCTTCCAATATTAGGAAGACTCCTCTTATATGTCTTGAGATTTGTTATGTTGGTAAAAGTAGATGAGATAATGATGTGAGTTCCTTATAGCACATGAGGTGGATACCAAGGTAATGAATCCTAGTATCCAATATGTGTCAACATTATGGGAAGTATGTGAAGGTTGGAGATGTTTATTAAATGAACATTCCAAGTATTCCTCTCCCTTAGAGAGAGTTGAAGATGAATCTCTAAATGTTGTTAAAAATGATTCTATAATATTGTGTATGGTTCAGTGATAGCTGGGCAAGATCACTATCAAGGATATATGGTTTGTTGGTCAATAGATATGTGATACCATGTTCCTTTAAGATAAACCTATGATCAAATATCAATGCATAAGAGTTAGATTGGATGACATAATTCACATGACCATGATAAGTTTAGAGTTATGTCCTTTAGACTAACCAATATACCAATAGAATTTATGAATAGGAGGAACATAGTGTTCAAGTAATGTCTTACTAGTTGTAGCAAGCTTTGAATGATGACGTCAAAGTATTTCAAATATGATCAATATTTCTTCAAAAATCTTAGGGTTGCCGAAGCAGCAATTGCTATGAGACAAGTTGAATAAGAGTGAGTTGGGGGTGAGTAGAGTATCCTCTAGGAGTTATGATACCTCTGTTAAGTATGTTATGTGAATCTTGATAAGATAAAGACAATGCCGTTACTCCACCCCTAACAAGGTCAAACAAGAAGTTATATTTGTTAACAGTTATATACAAGTGTATGATTCTTCAACCAAATAGATGGTCAGTCCACCATTGAGATGATTGGAGAATCCTCTAAAACATATTCCTCATAAGTTCTTGAAAACTAGGGGGTGCCTACATGGTTGATTGAGTTGTTGATTACAACAACCATTAAAGGATCATAGTGATGAAACCTTGTAAAGTTGCATATGATAATAGTTACCTGATGTTCTATGTTTGGTAAGATCCAGTGAGTGTGGCCTCTGAGTAATTCATGATACAACATATAGAATAGTTCAAGATGACAATCGAGTCCCAAATTTAAAAATTACTATTAGACTTGTACAGGTGGCACAACACATTTCTGTGTTCCATATTTGCAAATGTCTTCTTATGTGGGGTTTTTTGTATTGACCCAAGATGAAATATGTATGAATGATGTGACATCACCATGATATGAAAGTAACCATGTGAAGATATAAGGATGAGGTGCAGAGGAAGTACACATCTTTGCCTTGGATTTCGGGGGCGAAATCCCTATTAGGGGTTTATAGTTGTAAGGCCCCTAAACTTGCTTAATGAGTTGAATAAGCTTAATTATCATAATTTAATTCTTATAACCCTAATATAACCTTGTGATATGCTTTGAAATCATAAGACAAGCTTAAGCTTCAAATTTGGTCCCATTTGGACACTATTTGATCAAGTTATGCAATTTTATGCACATTTTGGACTTTTCTACAATTTAGCCAATTGAGAGGTTTTATTTGCAATTTATCCTTTGAATTATGTTCCTTGGATATTATCTCATCATTCTTGATCTTTTTGAGCCATGGGACACCTATTTAAACCTTGGTTTGAAGGTGTTTTCTCCAAGGGTATTTTAGGGTTTACCCCTTCACGGATGAGCTACCTTTAGTAGCTATCAACTAATGAGTTATTTGTTTTTCTTGGACATTCAAGAAATGAGGAATAATCATGTCTCTATGGACGGTGGGGGATCTTCTTGTGTGTGTGCTGGTATATTCTTAATAGTTTAAGGCTATGGACACTTGGAAAGATACTAGAACTTCAACTTTATCATTTTCTTTATCTTAAAGCTTCATATACTTAACCCTAAGCACAAAAATGAGCCATTTTCTCTCCACAACTTCACTCATTCTACAAACCTCTTCCTCCCTCTGTTCTGTTGTGAATTTCCTATCCAAGGAAGAAGAAAGAGGGGACCTTCTTGGAAAAAGAATCTAGGGTTGCGATTGACTTCCTTTTAGGGTGTAAAAAGTTTCCTTCTAGTGATCTTGACGTAAAAGAGTAATAATCTCCTTCTTTCCAACATTTATTTCTTTGTTATACTTCCTCCTACCTTTCTCCAGGTCGGAACCTTTCTGTTCCATGGTAAAATTGCTCTAAAGCTCTAAAACCCTATCTTTCATGCTCCTTATGCTTAGGGTTTGCTCATTTGATGAAGAAAGGTGCTAGATGGACGAGTTTATAGCTTATGCTTGGATTTTCTACCCTACCTGCTTGAGTTTTCTTCTGTGTGGGGTTTTATCTTCTCATTATAGGCAAGTATTATAACGTGCTCCACATTTATTTCTTACCATAAGCTTTCTAGATCATGTTCTTGTTTGAAAATGATGATCCATGCACTAAAAAGCTATGCTTGACTTGGATTTCAATTTTTATAATATTCCCTATTCTGGTTTCAGTTCTATATGAACCTTTTATTATGTGTACATTATTCTTAAGGTATAATATGACTTGGATCAGTTTGTTTTGACAACCTATGGTGCTAAGTACCTATCAACCAATGGTCAATTTTAGGGTTTAAAGTTGATTTCTTCTATAAACCCATGACCCGATGATGGTACCATTGCAATAACCCTATGGTGTTATCTTCATGACAAGTGATGTCGGGATAAAAGGTTTCATATGATGGTGAAAACCTATTTTCACCCCCTTAGGTCAGGTTTTGGATCAATTAGAAGTTTAATGATCAACCATTAAGTACCCTAATAATGTTATCAATCAATGATGACATTAGCTTAATATTTGATGTTGATTAATGAATATAGTGCCAATATAACAACCTATCATGACTTAATGGTCACTAATTATGGTAGATCAGATCTCCAAAGCCTATGGTGAGTTAATCATTTAGTTGTAGCATCAATTAAGCCTTATACCAATGGTTTCTTGGGTCACTTGATGCAATGGTCGGACCTATATTATAATTGATGGTTTTAACATATGAACTTGACCCAATGGTCAAGATCTATTGTTCATTACTCCAATAAATTGGAATGATAGATAATGTAATATTTTAGTCCTAATAATGTTATTTAGATGGTTTCCTTTATATGATCAACTTAAGGAGATTATTTATTGACAATGGATGGCTTGTTTTAACTAAACATTCAATTTTGGGTTTTACCCTATTCTCAATGGAACTTTTTGTGTTGTTAATAAGGGGATGTCTAGGGTTAGATGGTGAATCTTTCTAGAGCACAAATCAAGGACTTCATAGGTGGTTTATCCAAGGTGTTTACTTATAAAAACAACCAATGGTCTTACCTTCTAAACATCCAATGGTTCTGGGTGACATTGTGGTATGGTGATATGGGTTGAATGATGATGGAACAAATGGAGGGTTACCCTTAATAAGGTAGTATTACCTATTCACTCATATTAACAAAAGGGATGATAACCATATTGTGTTGATACGTAACCCTAATGAGGTATAGCTTGTTACACCTAGCTTTAATATCACTAAATGATGGTAATTGGGTATGAATAGTCATTGAATGACTAATACAATCATGTAGTACTCTGTTACTGTTGTTGAAACCCTAGTATGATATAACTCGATTGTTACACCTTGATTTATGTGTGGGTTCATACTTGAGAATAGTATGGAATGTGATTGTGATGCTTCACCTTATGCATCCATGATCCAATGGGGATGTCGTGAGTTAGGGTTTGGGTATAAGTGTTGATTAGTAACATGGATATAATTTATCATGTTGAACCTAACTCTAATGCAAATACATAAAGATGAGTATTCATATTTAACATTCTTATATGATGGAATGATGGTGGAATAACCTCCTAAACATGATCATAACCTTAATGTGTTAATTGGTGGTTATCATAGCCACATGGTTGGTACTTTCTTATGCTAAACATGTGCATTATGAATATGATGAGTGTTAATCATATCTAGATTCCTTGCATGTTGATGTAATAAAGGAATGTTCTTAATGTTAATATAACCCTTCTATGATTGTTTATGAATATCTCCTATCTCATTAATGCAATATTGTGCTAATCTGGTGTATTATATGTAAGTGATGTTTTTGATCCTTGTTATAAGGCATGGAAAGATAATGATGATCTTGTAGGGAATAGTATGATGGTCTTAATGACCTTTGGGCTTGGTTGAGCCCTGAATGAGGTGTAATCCTCTTATGTTGATAAGGGTTGATACCCTGTGATATTGTGAAAAGGATTTATATCTTGTGATAGTATGATGACTATTGTGGTCTCATGAATGGTAAGTGAATAGTACCATGTGATGATGAGATGAGAAATTAGGTTTCACACATTTTATATCTTTTAAAAGTTGTGATATTTATATGCTTGCTAGAAGTGAATTAGGGTTTGTATGTCCACTTGTTTGATGCAGCCTTAATTCACCCAATTGGCATAACTAATCAAGTGCAACTCTAATCATGTAGTGCCCTGTGCCGTAGAGCCATCTTCAGTGTGAGAACTTGTTGGATAGTGAAATGAGTATTCCTAAGGGAAACTCAGAGTGCATACTGTTGAGTATGTGGGGGTAGCAGGTTGAGGATGTATCCTTGTTATCCACAATGCAGATTGTGGAGGATGACTATGGTCATGCCTCATACATCTGATGTGATTGAGAACAGATGTGGTCATGTCTCGGTGATTATAACATAATGTGATTAGAGGACAACTGTGGTTGTACCTCAGTGATTGGGATTGAATACCCTAGATGCTAGTGTCGTGACATGTACTAAGGTGTGATAGTTACATGACTATATGTCGTTGTGGTGGTAGCTTTGACTGATATGTCACTGCCTTTTTACTCATACTGACCGAGGGGAAGAGATCGTAGGATAATCACACTCCTAGATCTTGTACGGAACTGAATAGCCCTTCACAGGGGTCAGTTGGACTTTGAATGGTACGATTCAAATTACCTAGGGCATAATAAAAGCTGTAATACATCCGTGTAGCATATTTTTTAGGGTTATACACAACGTTTCACATTGGATGATAACCCTTATTTGTTATCTTTACATAAAGATGATGCTTAGTGCAATTAAGAGATAGTAGATATACTTAGGTTGTGGATATACTTAAGATTGTAGATGTGTACATAAAATAGCTATGCTTGTGTTGATAACTATACTTCTACTACTGATTATAATCATGATGCTAGATATCTCATGTTGTTGGTTATGTTTAGCATGCTAGCCATGCCTTTGTAACTAGAGATGCATATACTGCTAATCATGCTTATCCAGATAGTTGTTCTTATGTTGTTAGCTCATCTTATGATGTTGATATGTTCAACCAATTAGACATGCTCATGTTGTTCGCTATGCTTATGTGGCTAGACTTATTCATAATGATACAGATTCTATGTTACTAGAATTACTCATGATGCTAGATATGCATATGCTACTAAATTGCTTATATTGTCAACAAGATAAAGTATGATAGTCTGGCTAATGATGATAGTTATTATCTACTCCTTTATGTATTTTGTTAATCATCAATACTGCTAAGCTTATTTATTATAACTAATTAAATTGCTTAATTGTTTAATTACTTAAAAATGTTGTAATCAATAAATGTTACTAGAGGCTATATCTCTTGCTGGGACATGGGTCTCACCCTTGTGGTTCGCCAAATTTTTTAGGTAATCGGAAGTGACAAAAACAAACCTGTGGCGGCAAAAAGAGGAGCTACAATAATGAATATTTGAGAAAGTTGATTAGATGTCTATTGTGTCCTAGAGTCATCCCTGTACTCTCAGGTCCAGGCATGAATAGTTTGTATATGGTGTTTCAAACAAATTGAACTTTTTTTAGTATGTTAATGCTTCTTTGTGTGGCATATATGAATATTATTCTCCTGTGTATATATGTTATGGCTAAGGCAATAGAACAATTGTATCAAATTCTTGGCAGAGTATGGATATAATAAAGATGTTGGGTTCTTATGCAAATGTTTCAGAGCGAGTGCTGACATTGAAATCGATTTTAATTTATCCATATTTTTTGGTATGTGATTAATTAGTGATTAATTGTGCTTTATGTTTTGAGTAATCTCGTTTAGTGTAACGAGTTCTCACACCAGAAGTCATCCCAAGAAAAGAAGTGCATGGATTTCAAAGAATGGAGCTCAAAGTGCTTTTGAAGACCCCAGTACAGTCGTGGTTCCATGGAATGGCCATGCTCGCCAATGCAAAAAATCACAAGTTGATATCTATTTTGAAATGCTACATCAACTCCACCAATATGGTTGTGCTACCCAACATGGTCATGCTAAGAATCCTCCAAAACAACTATGCCACCCAGTACAATCGTGTTGCCAAAGACTAGAATAGGCATACTGCAGAGAATGACCTCCACTCCACCTCGCCCACCATGGCCGTGCTACCCAGCATGAAAGTTCTACCTAGAACCCACCACGATTGTGCTGCCCAATACGACCGTACTACCAGCCTTTATTTCACCACTTTCAACCTAACATTTTTCACTTCTCACCACAACAGTTCTGACCCCCACCCACCACGGCTGTTTTTCCCAGAACGGTCATACTACCACCTAAAACCTAGCCTTTCTACACTAAATTTCTAAGAATACCCCCACTTACCCTAGTCCTTCCACCACTACCTATATATACATGGGTGGTGGCCACAACACTAGGTTAGAACCCCTAGAACTGCTCTAGAGCTTCCTTAGCCATTTCCTTACTTTCAAACCTTTCACCTTCCATTTCCACCATATAACCCTAGTTTTCTAGGTTTTCCACCATAATCCCGCATATTTCCATGATATTCATCCATCTTGGAGGAGATGCCACATTCTACAACTTTTGGGAGGTGAAGGAGGAAGATCTACCACGAACTGCATGGATTTCTACCTCTTTCTTTTGTTTTCTTTTCTCTTTTGTTTAGTAATGTGTAGCTAAGCCCCTTGTGGTGGGTTGTTGAGGCTAAAATTTTACTTTGATACCATGTTGGGGGAAAATAACTTATAATGAACATATTTCCATTATGTGATGATTGTCTCTTTCTTGTATCTCATTTCCCATTCTCTTACTTGTGATTTGTGCTTTTAAACATGGATTGCTTGTTGTATGATGCTTGAAAACACCTAGCTTCTTGGAGAAAATGGATTGTATGTGGCTATCTCAGGAATTGCTCCTAGGTCCCATTAGTGGATCCCTAGCTAGCACCCCATGTTCTGACATTATACTCCCTTCTCCTACAAGTAGGTATGAGATCTAAGTAGCTAGTGTAAGAGGGATTAGTGCAATTGCCTAGAGTTTCTAAAGGTTAGATGGTGAGTAACACAAGTTGAAACACCCTCATCTCTACCCCCATTCCTACACTTTGCTCTCAATTTCCCTAATACCACTTATCCTATAAATCTAGACTTGCCAAGTCCTATTAGAATTACACCTAGCCCTAGTTTCTCAACTAGTAGCATAGGGTAGATTCAAATAGCACTTGCCTTGTTGTTTGGTGTTGGCAATCTAGATTGAAGATATAAGACTTGCATGCTTTGTTAACCCCCCAACAACTAATATCATAGTTTCATTCCTAAACGGCCCACCTATCCATATCATTGCTAAACCCTTCTTGCTAATCTAGTTTGTTAATGCTATTTCGTTGCTTGTTCTTAACTGCTTCTTAGTTAATTGCTTGGTTCTTGATATCTAGGTCTTGCTTGAGTAGTTTTTGCTCTTTCGAGCTTGCTAGTGTTAATCTTGTTAGTTAGTGATAACCTAGGTCCTTAATTTCTCTAGTGCTTAACTTGTTTCCTAGGCGTTAACTTGCATTTTTAGTCTAGTGTAGCTTAGTTGTAGTTCTTTGCTCTTGCTTAGTTACTTGTTTTTCATTACTTCTTAGTCTTAACTTGTTTAGGATAATTTAGACTTTTGAATAATCTAAATTTTTCTTACCCTTAATTGTTTGAAATCTCAGTATAATCAACCAAAATCACTTTTAAACCTTAAAAACCATGCACTCCACTTTAGGAACATAGCTCACGCTAACCTAGCTCTAGTTCCCACTCTCCCCCTGAGGATCGACCCTTTTCTTACCACTTGCCTATGTTGGGTTTTAGGAGAGACAAAAAAGGCAGTGGAAACAAAATTTTCTTCTCCCAAACCCAGAATAAAGGAACCGCGTCAACGTCTATACAATAGGAAAGATGGTTTGTAGAGACATACCTTGTCTTGAGGTTTTCTCGGTGACGTTACCTCATGGCTTGTGCGGTCTTCACCTCCGGTCTTAGATGGTCTCTATGCAGCTCCTAGTCTCACCAGGACTGTCGAGATTGACATATGTCATCCGAGAGGTAGAAATCTCCCGCCTCTGAAGTAGTCCACACGGACCACCCGGAACTCCGATCGCCTTATCGCAAAAGGCACCAGAAGGAGTCACACCCTCCTGTCGGCGTACTAGTCACCGACACACTCTCCTGCAACCATTTGCCTTTCTACAGTTGTCTTTCCCTTGTTGTGCCTCCCTTATCAGGTAGCACTTACTTGGGCTATCTCGGTTACCACAACCAGAGAGAATGACAACTTTGTAGAGCAATTGGTATTCTGAGTTGTTGTACCTGAGAAGCCCCTACTACCCCTATATATATAGGAGGGTCATGGGATATGATTCTCTACCCCGGGCAATGCGTGATTAAAGCAAGAGTAGAAGGATTCAAGATTTTCCACAAAACAACCAACTGCGCCATCTGAATCGATCGTTTCATACATGAAACGGTCGGTTGGGGACCTGAGCCAATCTGTTCACACTTGAACCGATCGGCTGGGACACCTGAGCCGATCGGTTCAAGCATGAGCCGATCGGTTTGTGGCCCTGGTCCAACTCGAATTGACTTTCCATGTTTGTTTCCAATTAATCAAATATTATTCATTGTCCAAATCAAATTTGTACAAGTGAAACAAATATGTTTTTTCAAAAAGAGTCTTCTGACTTTCCAAACGATCTCAGTTGGTCACATGAATCGAACAGTTCAACAATTGAGCCGATCGTTTCATTGACACATGAGTCGATCGACTCACCACTTGAGCCGATTGGTTCACCGACCTGAGCCGATCGGTTCATCACATGAGTCGATCGGTTGGAAGTGCAGACTGTACAAAAATCAGTCAATTGTAGTTTCAATCAATCCAATACTCTAATCAACCGGTCCAACAACTTGAACACTATGATTTTGAGCTATCAATCAACTAAGTGTTTAATTGAACTACTAAACTCCTTTAGTATTCAATCTAAACATCGTTTGTGGATAAACTCCTCTTCCAGGTTAAATCCTATGTGTGTGACCCTGTAGGCCCGTTTCACGTTGGCAGTGAAAATCTATAACATTTATGACTTCACAAGCAAAGAGCGGTGCCTAGTCGCACATCACTGCTACCCAAGTGAAATAGAAAGTTGGAGAACAACTTTCAATCCTACAATCTGTGAATGGTGTTATAGTGAATGTATAATTCCTTTGTCACTGATATCCCAAATGAACTCAAGGCATTGAACAATCATCCTGTCAATGTTCATTCACTTTCTTGATCTTAGGGTAGATTGGAGGAGATATGTATGACATCAATATTACATACTAACTCACACATGCGTGCACACGCCTATCTCAATCCTACTCATCAAGTAGCCATGGATATGAAACTCCCTCAGGAGGGACAAATCCCATATCTATCACTCACCCCTCAAAAGCCCCATATGTCAAAGCCACCCAATCATCACCTTTATAACAACCCATGTTTCAGGACTACATTTGATGATGTCAAAGTGTACCCAACGACATGTGTTGAGTGTAGTGATTTCAGGTCAAAGAATTACACTCACCACCATCACTGTGAGAACTGACTATGACTACCATGTCATGGTTCCATGTGTCAAACTCACGGTGGGTCTGTCTGGTACACTTGTTCTCTAACAAGTACTTATGTGTTTGGTTTGATATCTCCATATCATGACTAATGAGATTCTGTCATCAACCAACACCACAATCTAGTCTTGTGTGTCATTGTTTTCTATCTACCTTCCATAATGACATCTGACTAGGGACATAATAAGAATGTATAAACTCTTAGCATCCGTATGATCTCATCGTTCATGTCCTCAACCTAAAAGCATACGTCATTGAGTACTATCATTCTCTAGACATTCACTCTGTTCTATCATTATCTCATATGACTAAACCAGAAAGAATTGTAAGCTTGCCTTTGATGCTTATCAAATAAATCTTAATGTATCCCACCAATCATCCCATGATTGGCTCTCAGGGCATACATACCAACATCATATACTACAACACGACCCTATGCACTTGCAGGTATGTGTGATTAGTTTAAGTAGGTGTGTCAGACTGGGTCCCCTATAAATTCAAAAGTGATCCCATGTGTGCTTCCCTTTGGTTGCATCTAGTCACCATCTAGTTGATTAGTATGTGACCCCATGGAAAATCACACCAAGCTTTCTGGCACCGTTTCCGGGGAGTAGAGGCGCTCAACCTAGGTTGTTGGTGTAGCTTAGCTTTTCCTACTTCCCTCACCATTGCTATTATTTATTCTTTTTTACTCTTGCATACTTGTCGTCTAACTTGGCTCTTGTTGTTTTTTTGTGTATTGTGCATGCGACAGTTGTTCATGAGAAGCACTCATTCAACTTGTACCGACTTGGTTCCTTACGACCTCGAGATAGGTAGAAGAAGACTCAAACACCACTGCAAAACAACACCAATCAGCTGAAATGGATGGCCTTTTTCATATTGGTGAAGCTCAACCACAACCCAACCACCCTCTCCATGAGTACTTCACCCGGGTGAACTACAATTCCCCAATCGCCACCCTTATCGACCAAATGTCGGGTCAACAATTCTCCATTCCACCTGCCCTTCTCAAACTCCTTCCCACTTACTATGGGATGGAGAACAAGAATCCCTACCACCACATAGATGCTTTTCTTGAAACTTGCTCTACATTTCGCATACTTGCCGCCACTGATGACTCAATCTGAATAACCCTCTTCCCCTTTTCCCTAAAAGAAAAAGCTAAGGAGTGGTACATGTCCAAGCCTGAGTTAGTAACATACAATGTGGTGAAAAATGAATTCCTCAAGAAGTTATACCCAATTTCCAAGTTGAATCATATGCGGAGATGCATTACCTCCTTCACATAAAAAAAGAAATGAATCCTTCCATGAAGCTTGGTAAAGGTTCCAAAAGTTGTTGCGAGACTGCCCTCACCATGAAGTCCCTCTATGAAAGCTTGTACATATGTTCTACACCGGGCTAGTTGAGCTGAGTTAGACAACTGTTGATTCCTCCGATAGAGGTACATTCACGGAAAAGCAAGCGGAGGAATCTTGGCCCCTATTTGAGCATCTTGCTGAGAACTCTCGCCATCGAGCTTCATGTAAAGGGGAGCATTATGACTGGAACTACATTCCTCCTCCCCTTCCTACAACTCCATTCAAAATAGAAGCCAACCCCCAAATGATGAAGATGAAGGAAAATATGATGAGCATAATGAAGAACCAAGTTGGGATGTTACAACCTGGTCATTCGGAGCAATATCTTTAATTAACATGACCCTTTAATTGAAATTGAAAATATCATATAGGATTAATATCTTACTTAAACAATTTCAAAAGAATATTTAGATAACCACAAACGAAAAGGATGAAAGAATATATTTCTAAACATAATGTTATTATGAAAAATAAATAATGGCCGAATGGATAGAAAAATGAGTTGTGCCAATATTTCACAAAATGTAGGCAAAAAGATATGTACCAAAAAAAATATTTTTGGCCAATTTATTAGGCCTACACGTGTCAATATGAGAAAACAAGACCTATTTGTAAATACTAAATAAACTATAAGGACCTATTAGTAATAGATAAATAGTTCAATATTGTTCTCCACAATTTCCACCACTTAAACACCGCATCCATGCACGTATTCCTTTCTCCTTTCTTTTTTTCCAACGACTCCCTGACCTTTATCCTCACACACACCCTCTCTCTCCTCCCTATTGGTTGGTATTCAACCCACTACCCCACCACCCCCACGCTATCATCCGTGTTCCTCCTTTTTACTTATTTCTTTATTGAATCAGCTAGCCCTCACGACATCAGTGTCCTCGTATCCTTTATGCCTAGCATTTAATATTGCTGTGCATATGCGAGGCCGGACCCCTACGAAGCTGAGTTTTTGTATGTGTAGCACAATGCACACCTGTCTTCTCCTAGCTTGTGCTCTACGCGTTCTTTTTCAGCCAATAGAAGTCACGTTTGTGGGCCCACCAAGGACAGATGATTGGCCACCGCGTCTCATATTACAGCTTTTTCCCTTCCTCTTCCTTCCCATTTCTTCTGGCCGTCTTCCCCGACGAGTCCCCGTCGTCGGCGGGCTGCTACGGATGATGCACTTCAGAGGCTACTGCAGCGCCCATACTTCACCAAAATGTGCGGGAAAAAGTGTGTTGAAACCGAAGCGAAATGGCGGACACGACTAGACTAGTCACAACCGTCCATGCAAATTACTCCAAGCTTGCCACCCTCACAACTCCATACCATCGAAATGGACGGGAACCATGCCGACAAGTTTCGTCAGCCCACGTTTTGCATTTTATCATCGCCACGACGTCGTGTCAACTCTGTCATGGAACAACGAAGACTGAGGAACCGCCAAAACTAGCCAACACGAAGCTTCCACTTCACCCACGACCCTACCGGACATGGTCGCCGGAGATGACGTTTTGACGTCGACGACTCTATGTGTAGCCTTCATGACTACAGAAATGCATCCTATTTGCTCCTCTTATACACAAGAAGCCAGATATACCTATGATCTAGACCCTACCTTCTCCATTCCCCCATAAAAGACTCATAACATATCCATGGATAAGGAGGAGATGTAGATGAAGTCCCATCCTTCTTTGGCCGACCTCAGGTGTTAGAACTGACTCTCTATGGCTATAAATAGCAACCCAATGCTCTTGGACATCCCATTCTCGGATTAGAGTCCACACCACCAAGTAAAGCAAACACCACAACCACCCTTTCCCTTTCTTTAGAAATACATCCTACCTAGGATGAAATACACCTCTATCTCACCTCCCCCATCAACCACATTCCTATATCCATCATCCAAAAACGTAATAGTACCATCAACAACTTAGACATTCAAATTAGCATCCCCTCCTTTATCTTCTACCACCACAAAAAGGATCTCAAGACAAGGCATTATCTATGCTCAACACCATCATTCGAGTGTATCACCTTGGAACTCTGCAAAGGTAGGGAGTAAAACCTCTTCTTCTGAGTCCACACTCAAATCACCTTCTTACACTACAGTTTTTGAATAATGTATTTGATTCACATACAATGTTGAGTTTTTTCATTCAAAGTACTTATGGATTTTATCGATATAATGTCCCTAACAAAAAGGTCTTTTATCACTTTCCATTTACAAAACTCGTTCCCCTCATCAACTACACCTTTTGTGCAATAAATGTCAATATGTGTTGCTCTCTTCTTTTTCATGAAAATTAGTATCACAGTGAAGTTTTGGCATAACTTACGCTTACACCATACAAATCACAGTATTGTGAATATCGATGGTTTTTCCTCATGTTTTTGTCAAAAATTTGAATATCTACAGTTTAGAGAATGATAAAAAGTTTAATTGCTGAGATTCTTATCATGACATGTGATACTCTTGGTTAAGATATGATTAAAATAAGTTATTGTTGAGATTGCACCACTGAAGAGTTGGTTTTACAATCCTAGACCCGGTGAGGACCGGAAGATCGAGATTGATATGTTATGTTATGTTTAGATCTGGATCGTATCCTTGGGATGGTGAAGGGAGGAGGGATAGCCTTTCCCTTACAACTACCCCACCTTGAGGGCAGCCGAAGTACTGCTGGTCTGTGAGATAAATCATCAAAGGTTGTGTATAACGACCGTTGAGGTGACGACACTTGCACTAGGCCGCCAGACCAAGGAGAGATATGGTTGTAGACAGACCCCCACCTCGAGGGCAGACGGAGGGCTGCAAGACTACTCTTCAAGTATGCATCGAATTAGGGGCCTATAAACCACACCAACTATGTGTTGGGTTTTAGGGGAGACAGAGAAGGCAGCGGAAACAAAAATTTCTCCCCAAACCCATACCGAGGAAACGCGTCAACGTCTATATAATAGGAAAGGATGGTTTGTGGAATCATACCTTGTCCCGAGGCTTGCTCGGCGACTATACCTCGCGCAATGCGCGGTCTTCAACTCCGGACTTCGACGGTGTCTGTGCAGCTCCTGGTCGCACCGGGACTGACAACTCCTACTCGAACCGGACTGTCGGATGACAGTTGTCCTCCTAAGCGGCAGTGTCCTCCCGCCTCTGTAGTAGTCCACACGGACCACCTGGAACTCCACTCTCCTTGTCCCACAAGGAAGTGGAAGGAGTCGCACCCTCCTATTGATGTACTAGTCGCCAACACGCTCTCCTGCCTCCTGTTGCAACTGCAGTTGTCCTTCCCTTGCTGCACCTCCCTTTTGCGGGAAGCACTTGCTCGGGCTCTCTCACGGTTACCAAAACCAGAGAGAACGACAACTTGCAGAGCAACTGGTTGCACTGAGCTGTACTTTGAGAAGCCCCCAATACCCCTATATATATAGGAGAGTCATGGGACAGGGTTCTCCATCCCGGGCAATGCGGGACTAATGCAGGAGTAGAAGGGTTCGAGAATTTTTCACAAAAAGCAACCGGTTCGCAACTAGAAATGATCGGTTCACAACTGAACCGATCGGTTCGGACATTGAGCCGATCGGTTGGACCTGAGCCGATCGTTTGGGGCACTCCAACCGATCGGTTGGTGCCCTGAACCGATCGGTTCATGGTCCTAATCCGGCTCAAAAAGACTTTCCTTGTTTCTTTCCCAATTGGTATCGAATACCAATATTATTCCCAATCGAATTGGGCAATTTGAAACCAAAGGAAAATTCTTGCCGACATGACTTTTCCCAACTGGTCGGTTGCACCAGTTGAGCTGATCGGTTCAACCCTTGAACCGGTTGTTTCAACCTGGGCATGAGCCGATCGGCCTGGACACTCCAGCCGACCGGTTCAGCAACCTCAGCCGACCGGTTCATCACATGAGCCGATCGGTTGGGAGCACAGGTTGGGCAAAATCAGTCAATTGCGATTTCAATCAATCCGATACTCCAATCAATGCATCCAACACCTTGAACCATACGATATTGAGCCATCAACTGATTGAGTGTTTAATTGAACTACTAAATTCCTTTAGTAATCAATCTAAACATTGCTTTGTGGACAAAACTCCTCTTCCAGGTTAAATCCTATGTGTGTGACCCTGCAGGTCCATTTCACGTTGGCAGTGAAAGTCCATAACTCTTATGACTTCACAAGCAAAGAGCGGTGCCTTGTCACACATCAGTGCTACCCAAGTGAAAGTAGAAAGTTGGAGAACAACTTTCATCCTACAATCCGTGAATGGTGTTACAGCGAATGTATAATTCCTTTGTCACTGATATCCCGAATGAACTCGAGGCATGGAACAGTCATCCTGTCAACGTTCATTCACTTCCTTGATCTCAGAGTAGACTGGAAGAGATATGTATGACATCAGTATCATATACTGATTCACACATGCGTGCACGCCTTTCTCAATCCTACTCATCAAGTGGCCATGGATATCAAACTCCCTCAGGAGGGACAAATCCCATATCTATCACTCACCCCTCAAAAGCCCCATGTGTCAAAGCCACCCAATCATCACCTTTATAACAACCCATGATTCAGGACTGCGTTTGATGATGTCAAAGTGTGCCCAACGACATGTGTTGAGTGCAGTGATTTCAGGTCTAAGAATCACACTCACCACCATCACTGTGAGTACTGACTGTGACTACCATCTCATGGTTCCATGTGTCAAACTCACGGTGGGTCTATCCGGTACCTTGTTCTCTAACAAGTACCTATGTGTTTGGTTTGATATCTCTATATCATGACTAATGAGATTCTGTCATCAACCAACACCACAATCTAGTCTTGTGTGTCATTGTTGTCTATCTACCTTCCACAATGACATCCGACTAGGGACATAACAAGAATGTACAAACTCTTAGCATCCGTATGATCTCATCGTTCAGGTCATGAACCTGAAGGCATACGTCATTGAGTACTGTCATTCTCTAGACATTCAATCTGTTCTATCACTATCTCATATGACTGAACCAGAAAGAATTGGAAGCTCGCCTTTTATGTTTATCAAATCAATCTTAATGTATCCCACCAATCATCCCATGATTGGCTCTGAGGGCATACATACCAACACTATGTGCGGTGGGACAAAGGAAGTTGTGAGGGTAGAATTGGCACACGTGAGACCAATGTCTTTGTGATAGGGCAGTGTGCAAAGTGATATTGTTGATTTGTTACTTATAGTCTATGTGACCTTAGCTGTGGTTGCAGGCCGCGAGCTGGATCTAGGGTTGATTAACAATCCCTCTGGACTGAGTGGGGAATGATATAATAAAATAATTTAAATATTAATTGCCAGATTTGTTAAGTGTTTTACTTCACTATCACATGCTTCCACTTCCATACAAAATGACCAGTTTTTATGTATTTTTCCATTTATAATTTTATTACATGTTATCAATGTTTTGGTATCCTTTCAACTCTGTTTATATTATTGTGCCTCTCCGTACTTAGACATTTGTCTAACTCCTCTTGGTATAGTTCTTGTTCCCCTCCCACCGTAGATTGATTGCAGGTTGAAGTTTACATCACAGTGTGGATTCACCTAACTAGGTCTCGGAGGGAGAAGCATCGAGTCTTTTGTTTATGCTTTTGTTATCTTATGCTAGTAGTTTGTAGTAGGACTTCTTGCAAAGGTGTAACTTTTTAAGTTGGAACATATGTAACCCGAACTTAAATGTTTCTTTAAACTAAAGTGTGTGGTTGCTATCTATTGCTTGATGCTTCTTCCATAAAGCTCTCGGGTTTTAATCTCCATGATTAAGAGTTAATTGTGGAGGCAAAAATTTGGGACGTTATAGGGGTTCTGCCATCCAATCTACAATGGTAGTTGAGGCTATTGATGAGGAAGTGAATGATTTGCATGCTTTTGGAAACTGGAACAATCAAGATCCTATGTCCAACTCTTATACTCCAGAATGGAGGACCCATCCTAATTTCTCTTAGAAACAACATAGTGAAGAAGGGCAAGGACATCCAAGGCAACATCAAGGGCTTAAGTACAACTCAAAGTTTGAATAGGAGGTTCTTGGGAGGCTAAGGAGCCTTGATGAAGTGAAGAATGATGTGTCCTTCCATAGGCAAACAATTAGCCACCTTGAGTAAAGGCTAGATCAGATTTCTCTTTCATTTGCTCATTGTGAAGAAAAAAGACTCCCTTCTCAACATATGCCTAATCCAAACAATGATGGTGGTTTTATGGGAACCCCCCAAAGTGCCTATGTTCCACCATAGTACCAACCACCACTCAACCCTTATGCTCCTCCAGCTCTACAGCCCCCATTCAACTACCAATACACTCCACATCCACCTCACTCATACCAACAACCCCCCTCCCCATGACCACCACAACCACAATCTCAGCCACAATGCATTCTCCAAAACCCAAATCCCCCACACCCAAGACCATCGCCACCTCAACAGCCACAACCGCCACCACAAGCTTCTTCTTCTACCACCCATGAGAATGTGAAGGCGGTGATAGTTCTAAGAAGTGGTAGGACCTTGGAACAACCACATGACACTTTTGTTGATAGTGCAACTAGTAATGATAGAGTTGATACTGTGATCAGAGATGGTCATATTAAGATTCAGAGGATACTGTGACAGACACTCAGGTTGAACTGTGATGTAGAGAAATGATACTGTGATTCCTGTGATACCGATTGATGATTATGTTGATTTGAGCCGGTCGGGGGCACAACTCCCTCCTTTCCCAGATGCACTTGAGGAACCATCAACTAAAAAAAGGAAGAAGAAGCAAACTGAATACATCATGTAAACATTTAAGCATGTGAAAATCAATATTACTTTGCTTGATGCAATCAAGCAAATCCCGTCTTATGCCAAGTTCTTGAAAGATTTATGCACTTTCAAGAGGAGAACGACGGGAAGAATACCAAGGAAGGTCAAGCTCACTAAACAAGTGATCTCAATTATGCAATACATTGTGCCAAAGAAAAGGAAAGATCCCGATGCTCCCATCATCTCTTGCTACCTTGGAGCACACCACATAGACCAAGCTCTTCTTTCTAGTGTGAATCCAATGCCATATGATGTGTTTGCTAAACTACAAATGGGACAACTGGGTCCAGCTCACTACACTTTGCAATTGGATGACCGATCTATGCAAATTCCTAGAGGGTGTGTTGATGATGTGTTAGTGAGATTTGATGATGAAACCTCCACATTCTTCCGCGTCGACTTCATTATGTTGGATATGGAAAAAGAGTCAAGGAAAGTGCCTATTATCTTGGGGAGACCCTTCTTGGCTACAACCGATGTAGTGATCCATGTAAGGACCGGTGCCATGTATGTGACCTTCATGCACATGAAGATCCAATTGAACATTTTCAAGTCTTATGCTAAGGCTGAGGTGATATGTTCTACAAAGAAAGATTGCTATCTTATTGGGTGTCTTGATGAGATTGTAGAGGAATGCCTACCTGCATGGATCCAGACTGCCAATCAGGGTAGAGGTCTAGAACCTATTGTGGAATTCCTTGATGCTAATGATGATGATGAGGATGAGGTAGAGGAGCTAGCCATAGTGGTTGCAAGTGAGGACCTCCAATTGATTTTTGAGCCGTCGAAGAACTCCCTTGAAGAACTCTAGTCCTTGAGCTCAAGTCTCTTCCTGAAGGGATGAAGTATGCTTTCCTAGGTTCAAATGACACCCTCCCAGTGATCATATATCAGCCACAACTTGTCACTTGGCATGATGTCTTCTTGAATTGTTGATGATAGCACATTGAAGATACATTTGTAAATGAGTTCAAAAAATGTTACATAGATTGTCCTGACTTAAAGAATGGAAATCATTGTTGTAGACGATATGGCTTCCATTTCATTGTATTCTAGGATGTCTTGTAGAACAAAAACATCCCATACTTGCAACCCATACACAAAATATGGCTCCATGCCATTCATTTTGTTTCATATTAGTGGGGGTTGTGGAAGTTGTGCTTCAGGAAAAACTAGATTATCTAGCCTAATGAATACGCCATATCATATTGTAGTGAGATTTCCATTATCTTCATCACTAGAAGTATCCACATGAAAAGTGTTTTCAAAGATTATTGGGTAGTACCTTTGTTGTAGTGTTAAGGGAAGTAACATACTCATCAATAATATGCAATTGTGAAGTCTTACATGATATATTGAGTTTTCAATACCCTTCCATTTTCCAATTCATGTTTGTGAAGCTTGTACAAATACTCTTAACCACATCATCTGATGGAATATGAACTCCTTCCATACAAAGCATTCCCTCTTGTTTCAATACACCTCTTGTTTCAACACACCTTCCAACTTCTGTTAGGAACCTTATTTTTGAGAAAATGGAGTTGAGATTGGCTGGTTGGAAAAAAATCTTAAGTTGCGATGAACTCACTCTTTTAAATGTGTCACTCTCTTAAATTCCTCAGTCTAGACTCTTCTTTCTTGTTTCATTGTATCACCCCCCCAAAAAAAAAACTCAACATCACAATTTCTTTGGAAGTGAGATTCCTTTGAAACCTCTCTTAAAATAAAAAGTAATTTCATCTTGTTGTTTGGGACACATTCACTTGGCCTTAGTCTCAAGACTTTAATTCTTTTAATTCTACCCCCATAACATTCTGAACTCAGTATTGACTCTGCCAGTAAGCTTCCTCTCTGTAAGAGAGATATTGATCTTAAATGACTTATCAACAAGCAATGCTTCCTTGACGACGAGCTTCCCAAAATAATATTGACTATTAGCCTCCCTAAACCTAACCACTATATTCAATGGCTTCAAGGTCCCAAATTTATTATTCATGGCTCTTATGATTTTCTCTAGCATGGTGACATACCATTTACTAAGAGTTTATAGAAAACCAAAGTTCCACCTCGTATCAAATTATTTACTTTCCTTTTTTGTCACAACCAACTGCTCAAAAAAGATAATCTCATGCTCATGAAATCAAAAGGGACATTTTCTATAGATTGGTTGAGGAATAATCCCTTGGTCTTATTCTGCCTGAATTGCCATAAAAAGAATAATTTACAATACTAACTTTTCAAGAGGAGGGTGAGTAAAGTTGAAAAAACTGGCAGAAAATATATTTGACGACAGAGATGATGTTGATTACTACAAGTTTTGAGAAGGAGGAGGAGGAGAAACACACAAAGAAAGGAAGAAAGAATAGAAGTATAGGAACGGGCACATAAGGACGTTAGAAGGATAATCGGTCTTATTTTTCCTGCTCTGATACAGTGAAACCTGAAAAGATAATATTTTGAATGTGACGTTACATTGTGAGTTTCTCACAAGGAGTATGCCTCTTAATATAGGGGACGAAGTCCTACAAAAAATGGGGAATTTTAGGAATGTGAGGAATGCCTAAGAGGTGCAATGAATTTAACGTGAAACAGAAATGTGATGGTTTATATATATATATATATATATATATATATAATATGAAGATTACTTGACGATGAACCCATATGTTAGTTGGCAACCACTCAAAATTGACATTTTATGAAAAAAGGATACTAACACTTTAGAAGGCAGTTAAAAATAGAATATCTACAGTTTCGTAAGTCAACACACATGAAATACATATATAAATATCTGAAATGGAGTCGGTTACCAAATACTCAACCCCACCTTTTACCCTCATTCTTTTCTATCTTGTCATATGCTGGAGACAATTTGATGCAATTTTTTATTAATGTCGAGGAACATCTTCTAGACATCGCCTAATCAGACTCATCCTGGATCAGTATCTCCAGACTAAACTTAAAAAAAAAATAACTTCAAAAAATCTCCAGACTAAAACATCCCCATTTACATTTGAGCAACCTTGGCTCACTAATTGATAATAAAAACTTTGTTTGTTCTTGTATGCGGTTGTTCTCTGATATATAGATATGAGTGTTGTTAATATTATTTGACTGTAATTTTCCACACCGTATAACTTGGTGTGTAGTTGTATTTAAAACAGATATTACAGTGTGTGAGCCAACAATTTCGGATCTGTAACAACTTCTAGTTAACCAGTACAACGTGGACTCCTGGAATATATCGTGGACTCCTTCAATTCAGCTACCAGTACATCATGTAACTCCTTCACGTAAGGTTTGGCTCTGTTTGTTCACCGGCGTGTGCAGTTGGCTGTGCACAATCATTTCTCTGATTTGTTCCATGCTCTAACACCCCTTGCAAGCAAGTGGTTCCATAGGTGATAGACGAAGCTCGTTACGAGTGGATAAGAATTACGGTTTGGGTAAAGCTTTTGTCATGATATCTGCAATTTGGTCTTTTGTAGAAATATAACGGACCAGAAGTTTTTGCTTTGCGACTTGGTCACGCACAAAATGGAAGTCAATTTCTATATGCTTGGTGCATTCATGAAAGATAGGATTGGCGGTTAGGTAGGTGGCTCTAATGTTGTCGCACCAAAGGATGGGTGGTTGTGATGGAGGATGGCCTAGTTTGCAAAGGAGGGATTGTAGTCAAATGAGTTCGGCGGCGGTGTTGGCTAGAGCACGATATTCAGATTCTGTGGAAGATTGTGCTACTTTTGGTTGTTTGTGTGAAGAACAAGATACATGATTGGTGCTAAGGTAAATAACGAAGCCACCAGATGACTTCCTATCGTCAATGAAACCAGCCCAATCCACATCAGAGACAGATTGTAGGTTAAGTGAAGAGGTTCTGGTAATGGATAGGGAGAGGGTAATTGTAAGGACCCTGACCTTCATTTTGGGCTTACCCTGTTTGTTTTGCCTAAACCTTATGCTTGGTTGCTTGCTAATCATCTTTGGTGGTGATTAGGGTTTTCTTGTGCTTAGTTAAGAGCTAGAGGTGCTACTTGCAAAATAACCTGAGATAGGGTTGAAGAGCAAGTTTGCCACCTTGAGAGGTGTCTTGTCTCTCTTTTCTTCCTCTAGGGTTGAGAGGAAGGTTTGGGCTTGTGCCTTGAGTTGTCTTGGGCTTGGTTGAGCTCTTTTGGGCCTTGTTCTCCCCTATTTGGGCCTTTCTTTGCTTGGTTGAGCCATGTATCGGGCAAGGGTGCCTTGTGTCACCCATGGGATGTCGCCCATGAGGGTGTGTCGGCCTTTGACCTTTGTTGACCATCTTGCTTTGGTTGTGTCACCCTAGTTTGGACATGTGGCTGCTCCTTGGTTGAGTTGTGGCATGTCATGTGCATGTGTTTTGCAAGGTGGTGGAATGTGTGGACAAGTGTCCTTTGGTAAGGTGACACCTTGCCTTGGTCTAACCTTGACTCCCATCTATATATGCCTTGCCTTTCTCTTCCTTAGGAACCCTTTAGCTCTTTTTTGCTCCTCTCTTCCTTGGTGCACGATACACCTACCCTTTGGAGCAAGTGGTGGCCGGTCCTCTTGAAGGAGTTCTCCTTCTTATCCCCTTAGCTTGGGGGCCGAACCCTAGGTGGCTGAAGTAGTGTGCTTGGATCTAGGAGCTTGAAGCTTGGAGCTTTGGAGCTTGAGGAGTTTGCTTAAGGCGGGTTACATAATTCCTAACCCTAACCATATTACCTTTTTCCATATTCTTGTATGTTTTCTTATGATCATAATCAGCCATGTATGTTGCTAAATATGGTTCTTGCTTAGTTGCATCTTTAATCTTGTGGTTATAGTGATCTTGATGTTATGGTTGAGGTTTTGTACCTTTGTACCCTTGTTGGCCGAACCCTAGTTGAGGTTTTCTTTGGTGGCAACACTCCTTTCCCTCCTTGGTCTAGAGAAGTGAGCTTGAGCTCTAGTAATATGAGCAATACCCCTCTCTCGTTTAAGTTGAGAGGTGAGCTTGTATTCTAGTTGCTTGAGCAACACCCTCCTCTCACCATGGATTTGAAAGGTGAGCTTTTGGATGACTGATGTTGAGGTTGGATCCTTGTGGTTTCCTGATTTGTGAAAGAGTTTGTGCAACACCCCTCTCTCTTAGTTGTTGAGAGGTGAGCCGACCTTCTTGATCAATTAGGGTTTGGTGCCCTTGTGCTTGAGGTTGAAGACGGCCTTGATAGGTTGTGTCATGCACGATATAGCCTTAGGGATAGTGCTGCCCGATACCCTTCTTGTCTTGGGTTGTACCTTTGGCTAATACCCTTGTGTGCTTGGGCATTAGTGCTGCTCTAGGCGACATGAGTTGTGTACCCTTCATGCATGATATGTCCTTGAGGTGTAACCTTGGTAAACAAGCTTGCTTGGGTGATCCTTGTATCCCTGGCTGTTATGTCTAGTTGGAGCTTAGTTGGTGCCTATCATGGTCCCTTGGACGATACCCTTGGTGGAGTTGTTGGATGGGCGATACACCCTTGATAAGATGTTGCCTGATATCCTCCTTAGGATTAAGTCTTGGATGACACACCTTGTAGAGAGGATGCTCGGTGCACTCCCTCATCTTGAGGTGATCTTGGCCTTTATGTGATGTTAGTTTGATGCTCGACACAAGCTTTGGATGACACCATCTTAGTGAGCATGGACGATATGGTATGGTACCAGGATGTCTTTGGACGATACCACCATGTCCTGGTCGAGCCTTGAAGGGTTGGACGACATGGTTTCATGCCTGATATGCCAGCCATAGGATGCATACCATTATGATGTTGACCATGCATGAAACCTTCCTTGGGCGTCACGGTTACCCTGGCCAATAGGGTTAACCTCAGTTGATGCTAGAAGGTTGCACGATAGGGGCGCCTTGGGCGACACCCCTTTGACCGATATGGCTCATGTTGAAGGTTAGTCGATAACCCTAACCCTAGCTTGATGCACGTTAGACCTTTGACTGATAGCCATGGTAGTGTTGCACGATATGACCTTGTAGATGGATGCCCAACACCATGAGAGTTAGTGGAACCTTGGTGCATGATAAAGGATGAGCAGTGTTTGGTTGATATGATGGTGAGTTGCTTTAGGGTTTGGAACCCTAGTCGGTACACCCTTTGGTGAGGGTATAGTGTTGCTCACCATACCTATAGTGAGGGTTGCAGGAGTCTTGGTGAGGGTTCTGATAACCCGGTATGTAATCCCTTGCATCCTACAGACATGATGATAAGATGTAATGATAGGTTGTGAACCAGGAAGCTTGGAAGCTTATGATGTTGTTTCACATGTTGATATAACTCATGCATATGATCACAAGTATAAGGCATAGAATATGCCCATGTTTGATAACAATACTATGAATGATAAAGCTTGTGTAATATATTCTTGATAGCATGATCATTCTACTAATCCATGATGGTTTCAGTAATCTCTGCAAATGTGTATACTAACCATGCAGGTATTTCATGTGGATTCATAGCCTGGTAAGAGCTATGAGATATATGTGCTTTGACTAGCACAATGTGATGATAATCCTTGTTAATAAAGTGACAAGTTGATAGGTCTGATGACCTGATATAAGACTGAGTGCCCAGTTGATGTGTTATCCTATAATGATGAGATAAGGGATGTGTTTCCAGGATGCTGATGCATGATTGTGATGCCTTGAGAGGCAATGGTTGATATCATGAGGGATTGAGGTCCCAAGATAGTATGTTGATGGAAATAATGATGTAATTCTATAAGGCTATGTTGATACCTTGTTTTGCCTCAATAATTGGCTTAAAATATACTAATCAATGATAGATAAACATATCATGTAGTTTGTCTTGGCCATAGATCCATTACCGTCAGTATTTGGTGATGGTGAAACATGTTTATCCTGTAGGATTACCTGGAGCACATATTGTTGAATATGCAAGGTTTCCCCTAGCCTAAAATAGGAGGGTTGAGTGCAACTGTGGTTGCAGACTCAAGATTTATGAAGCATGGTGGACATACCCATGGCTCAGGATATGTTGTGATGAGCATGATGCGTTCATGACTCGGATGTATATACTAGCACCTATGATGAGGTGAGCTAGTAATGGGTAGCTTGCGGAGCTAACCCAGAGGCTGAGGCCTATAAGCATAAGACTGCGGTCTTGCTTGATGATTCGTGTATTAACCATGAGAAGGTGAGGTCATGGAGTCTGGATCTCCTTAGACCTAATACGGCACCAGATTGGGCTTCGCAGCCAATGGTTGGACTTTAGCAGGGAAGGCTCACTTCCTCAGGGCATAATAAAACATAATCCAGCCGACTAGTATATCTTACTTAGAGCAAAACACGGAACATCGATTGAAGCCTTGCTTGCATAGCTGATCTAGTTACACCTTGCAGATACGTGTACGATCCTTATATCTTGTGATACGTTCTTATAAAGCTTATCTTGTCAATCATGTTCCATAAAGAAATACTTGGTAATATGCCTCCCGGATATCTTGGTAAGCTTGATGGTAATAATATCCTTGCTCGGTATGCTACTCTTGCTATATACTTATTCAGTTATTTGATGTTATCTCCTTTAACCTTTGAGGTTTTATAGTTGCGGCGGGGAGTTATGTTTCTCACTGGGACTGTGTGTCTCACCCCAATGGTTTACACCCTTTTTAGGTGATCGCTCTAGATGTGGTGGTGGTCGTGAGGTTGCGGCCGAGCAGCAAGAAGAGTAGTAGAAGGCAAGAGATGGACATGCTGCTGTTTTAGTAGTTTTGTAGTAGAGTCCTAGAGTCATCCCTGTACTCTCAGGTCCTTGGAAGTGTTTTGACGACGTTTCATGATGTTTAGCTGCTATAGCTTTTGTATATCCTACTGCTGGCCATACGTGGTCTGTTATGTATGTATAAACATGTGATGAATATATATGCACTATTGCGACAGTGGGTGGCTTTAAGATGTGAACATATCTGGCAGGTAATCTTACATATATCTATATATGATCTGAACTTCTTGTAGGGCCTAATTGCAAATGTTCTATACGTATGTTCTGCAATCGATTTTAATTATCCCCTATTTTTGGTAATATATTGTTTCGCATGTTTTCGCGTGTCATCTCGTTGTCTATGTGATGGCGGGGTGTCACAGTTGGTTTGGTATCAGAGCTCTAGGTTCACTGAGTCTACAGGGATCTAGGACTAGGCTTGCATCTGTTCTTGTGAGTTTTCCAGATTTTCTTATGATAACCTTCTGCCCTCAGGAGAAGATAAAGCTTAAAGATGTCTGGAAACCATGAAGAACATGCTGCCGAGAGTAGCGATGCTGCATCAGTTGATGGAGCAGAAGGGCAGGCACATGGAGATCGGGTGCCTGAGCTCCCCCAACTTGACCCAGCCATTCTTGAAAATCCTGCCTACCAACAACTTATGGGGAAGATGATGGCTACGATGAATCACATGGTGGAAAGGTTTCCAGTGCCTCAGCCTAGAGCACAGGCTCCCCATAGTGAAGCATCGGGCATTGGGAAGACCTTTGAGCGGCTTCGCTGAGTCAGAGCTTCGAATTATGCTGGGACAGCTGATCCAGCGGATGCAGATCTATGGCTGATAGGTATTGAGAAGGCCTTCCAGATCCTCTACATCCCTGAAGCAGACAAAGTCAAGCACGTTGTCTACCTTCTGAAAGGCAGTGTTGGCCACTGGTGGGCCATCGACGAGGAGAAGTGACCCGGTGAGGAGATCGGTTGGGAGATCTTCCGGCTAGAGTTCGTTAGCAGATACTTTCCTAAGACGTATCTGGATGAGAAGATCAACCAGTTTGAGCATCTACGCCAAGGATCTATGAGCATCACCGAGTATGAAGCCAACTTCATGGACTTGCTGAGGTTTTGCCCTCACATGGAAGGGACAGATGATGAGCGGATCAGGCAGTTTGAGAAAGGTTTGAGTGCTGAACTGTCGACACCTGCTGATGCTTTAGAGAATCGAGAGCGGTTTGCCACATTCGTGGAGTCCGTCCGCAGGATTGAACGGTCTGTTAGGGAGAAAAGGGAGTCCATGACCAGGAAAAGGCATGCTCAGTTCTAGGGACAAAGATTTGGTGGCTTCAAGAAGTCAAGGTTTTCAGCACCTTCCATGATGAGAGGTTCTGGTGCACCGTCACAAGGGTCCCCGAGTAAGGGAAGGGGTTATGTTTCTTTGCCGTCGAAGGTGCATAGTACAACTTCTGTGGTAGTAACAAAACCATCCAGACTACAGATATAAGGTAGGTCACATTATCACTGTGGACAGACGGGGCATTTAAATTCAAATTTCCCAAGAAGAGACGTTGAGGTAACACAACAGCTGAGATAGAATCAACAAGGACCCGACAGACAGTAGCCCAGTGCTAGTAGAGGGTGAGGACACGGTCAAGCATCGCAAACATGATCATCTGCTCAAGGAAGCAGAGGACGTGGACAACAAGCATCGGCTCGATTTTATGCTATGAGTCATCCGGAGGTGATAGTCAACCCACGAGTGGTGATCGGTCATATGGAGTTATTTCATTCTGATTTATCTTCTTCTTGCTTTATATATGTTTTGGTTGACTCGGGTGCTACACACTCTTTTATCGCACATAGTCAGCTTGATAGCTGTCCTTTACCTGTTAGTTGTAAGAAAGATAGCCTGTTGTTAGAAAACCCTCTTGATGGTTCCTCGATGCTTTGAGAAGTGTGTCCATCCTGTGTTATATCTTTTTTGGGACACAAGATACAAGTGGATCTTATACCACTTGATATGCATGGATTCGATGTGATCCTTGGGTTGGATACTTTAGAGAAGTATAGGGTCGTGTTGGACTGTGGTTCCAAGCAAGCAGTGTTTGATGATGATGGAAAGAAGTAGATCTTTCAAGGAGATAGGAAGATTCTTCCGACGTGTCTAGTATCAACAATGGTGGCAGAAAAGTTGTTGCGGCAAGGATGTAAGGCGTTCTTAGCTCACGTTTTCGATACTAAGACGAAAGGTCCTAGCCTCGAGGAGGTAAAAGTTTTCCGAGAGTTCACAAATGTGTTTCCTGATGAGTTTCTCAGTGTTCCCCCACCTCGAGAGATTGATTTTGAAATCAATCTGGTACTAGGAGCACAACCAATTGCACACACACCATATAGGATGGCTCCAGTAGAGATGGAAGATTTGAAGAAGCAGTTACAGGAGTTGTTAGAGAAAGGTTTCATCAGACCGAGCACGTCACCTTGGGGTGCTCCTGTATTTTTTGTTAAGAAGAAGGACGGATCGATGCGCTATGCATAGATTACCGGCAGTTGAACAAAGTCACGATCAAGAATAAGTACCCGTTGCCAAGGATAGATGATATGTTCGATCAGTTGTGTGGTGCTACAATATTCTCAAAGATCGATCTATGGTCTGGATATCATCAGTTGAGAATTAAGGCAGATGACATACCAAAGTCAGCTTTCAGGACGAGGTATGGTCACTATGAGTTTGTGGTTATACCGTTTGGGCTAACCAATGCACCTGTTGCTTTCATGGACCTGATGAACCGAGTGTTCCATCCATTCCTAGATCAGTTTGTGGTAGTCTTTATAGACGACATTTTGATCTACAGTCAGGACAGTCAAGAGCATGAGTGACATCTTCGACAAGCGTTGACTCTTCTTCGCCAACATCAGTTGTATGCCAAGTTCAGCAAATGTGAGTTCTGGTTGAAGGAAGTGACATTCTTGGGTCATGTAATATCTGTAGAAGGAGTCTGGGTGGACCCTAAGAAGGTGGAGTCCGTTGTAGATTGGGAGCAACCAAAGACACCTACAGAGGTTCATATTTTTCTGGGTTTGGCAGGATACTACCAGAGGTTTATCAAGGACTTCAGTGCAATCGTATTGCCGATGACAAAACTGACCAGGAAGGATGTACCTTTTGTTTGGGATGATCGTTGTCAGCAAGCTTTCCAAAGTTTAAAGGAGAAGCTGACTAGTGCTCCAGTACTAATGCTGCCAGAGCCTGGGAAGGGCTATGTTGTTTTCTGCGATGCTTCCAAGAAAGGCTTAGGTTGTGTGTTGATGCAGGAAGATCATGTGGTTTCTTTTTTGCTTCGTGACAACTTAAGAAACATGAGGAGAACTATCCGACACATGATTTGGAGTTGGCAGCGGTGGTTCATGCGTTAAAGATTTGGAGACATTATCTTTATGGGGAAGTGTATCAGATCTTTACAGATCATAAGAACTTGAAGTATATCTTTTCGCAGAATGAGTTGAATATGCGACAACGTCGTTGGATGGAGCTAATCAATGATTATGATTGAACCATTGAGTACCATCCTGGAAAGGCCAATGTGGTAGCTGATGTGCTTAGCAGAAAGTCTTCTTCCCTCCCCACAAAGAAAGCACAGTTGAGTTCCTTGGTCTGCCATAGGTGGGATATGTTTGTCTCCTTGCGGCAGATGAATGTGCAGTTGGAAGTTTCCTTGTTGGCAAGACTGTTGGAACAGATGCAAGTCAAACCTTCACTGATACAGCAGATCAAAGATGCACAGCAGGCGGACGATACAATGCAGTTGATCAGGTCAGATCTTGGCAATGACAAGCATGATGGGTTCCATGAGTTTGAGGATGGACTCGTTTGCTATCATGGTAGGATGGTGGTTCCCGATGGTGATAATCTAAGAAAGCTAGTACTCGAGGAAGCACACACATCGATGTATGCTATGCATCCAGGAGTCACCAAGATGTATCATAACCTGAAGGACCTGTATTGGTGGTCTGGCTTGAAGAAGGATGTAGTTGAGTTTGTGGCTAAATGCGCAGTATGTCAGTAAGTTAAAGCTGAGCATCAGAAACCGATAGGTACGTTGCAACCCATGCCGATACCACAATGGAAATGGGATCACATAACCATGGATTTCATAGTTGGTCTACCAAAGACAACTAGGAATCATGATTCCATTTGGGTGATAGTGGACATGTTGACGAAGTCTGCTCATTTTATACCGGTAAAAACAACGTATACAACAGAGAAGCTTGCCCAGGTGTATGTAGATGAGATAGTGTGTTTGCACGGTGTACCAGCAACAATAGTTTTTGACAGAGGTCCTCAGTTCACGAGTCATTTTTGGGAACGATTGCACAAAGCGTTGGGAACGCAGTTGAGGTTCAGTACCGCCTTCCACCCCTAGACAGATGGACAGTCTAAAAGGACTATCCAGACTTTAGAGGATCTTCTCTGAGCTTGTGTTTTGCAATTCCTCGATAGTTGGGACATGCATCTCAGTTTGATAGAGTTCTCTTATAACAATAGTTACCAACGAAGCATTGACATGGCTCCTTATGAGGCTCTATATGGAAGAAAGTGTAGATCCCCTTTATGCTGGTATGAGACTGGTGAAAATCAGCTTTTGGGTCCTGAGTTAGTACAACAGACAACAGAGAAGATCAGAGTGATACAACAAAAGTTGAAAACAACACATGATAGACAGAAGTCTTATGAAGATAATCGCCGACGACCTTTAGAGTTCCAAGTGGGAGACAAAGTGTACCTCAAGGTCTCACCTTGGAAAGTCGTGCTAAGGTTCAGCCGGAAAGGTAAGCTAGCACCCAGGTATATGGGGCCATATCCAGTAATAGCACGTGTTGGCAAGGTAGCTTACAAGTTGGAACTACCGCAAGAGTTTCACAGGTTGCATCCAGTGTTCCATGTTAGTATGCTAAAGAAAAGTCATCCAGACACAGGGACAGAGATACAACCAGTTGAGGTTGAGCTTGATGAAGACGTGACCTACGAGGAGGGTCCAATGGTGATCCTTGACAAAAGAGTAAAGAAGCTAAAGAGGAAGGACCTGGCTCTTATGAAGGTTCTGTGGCATCATCATGGTGTTGAGGAAGCCACGTGGGAGCTTGAGGAAGAGATGAGGAGGAAGTATCCCTCACATTTCTCTTCAGATTTTGGGGACGAAATCCTTTTGTAGAGGTTTATGGCTTGTAAGGACCCTGACCTTCATTTTGGGCTTACCCTGTTTGTTTTTCCTAAACCTTGTGCTTGGTTTCTTGCTAATCATCTTTGGTGGTGATTAGGGTTTTCTTGTGCTTAGTTAAGAGCTGGAGGTGCTACTTGCAAAATAACCTGAGATAGGGTTGAAGAGAAAGTTTGCCACCTTGAGAGGTGTCTTCTCTCTCTTTTCTTCCTCTAGGGTTGAGAGGAAGGTTTGGGCTTGTGCCTTGAGTTGTCTTGGGCTTGGTTGAGCTCTTTTGGGCCTTATTCTCCCCTATTTGGGCCTTGCTTTGCTTGGTTGAGCCCTGTATCAGGAAAGGGTGCCTTGTGTCGCCCATGAGGGTGTGTCGACCTTTGACCTTTGTTGACCATCTTTCTTTGGTTGTGTCACCCTAGTTTGGACATGTGGCCAATCCTTGGTTGAGTTGTGGCATGGCATGCACATGTGTTTTGCAAGGTGGTGGAACATTTGGACAAGTGTCCTTTGGTAAGGTGACACCTTGCCTTGGTCTAACCTTGACCCCCATATATATGCCTTGCCTTTCTCTTCCTTAGGAACCCTTTAGCTCTTTGTTTCTCCTATCTTCCTTGGTGCGTGATACACCTACCCTTTGAAGCAAGTGGTGGTCGATCCTATTGAAGGAGTTCTCCTTCTTCTCCCCTTAGCTTGGTGGCCGAACCCTAGGTGGCCGAAGTAGTGTGCTTGGAGCTAGGAGCTTTGGAGCTTGACGAGTTTGCTTAAGGCGGGTTACATAATTCCTAACCCTAACCATATTACCTTTTTCCATATTCTTGTATATTTTCTTATGATCATAATCGGACATGTATGTTTCTAGATATGGTTCTTGCTTAGTTGCACCTTTAATCTTGTGGTTATAGTGATCTTGATGTTATGGTTGAGGTTTTGTACCTTTTTACCCTTGTTGGACGAACACTAGTTGAGGTTTTGTTTGATGGCAACACTCCTTTCCCTCCTTGGTCTAAAGAAGTGAGCTTGAGCTCTAGTAATATGAGCAATACCCCTCTCTCATTTAAGTTGAGAGGTGAGCTTGTATTCTAGTTGCTTGAGCAACACCCTCCTCTCACCATGGATTTGAGAGGTGCACTTTTGGATGACCTATGTTGAGGTTGGATCCTTGTGGTTGCCCGATTTGTGAAAGAGGTTGTGTAACACCCCTCTCTCTTAGTTGTTGAGAGGTGAGCCGACCTTCTTGATCAATTAGGGTTTGGTGCCCTTGTGCTTGAGGTTGAAGATGACCTTGATAGGTTGTGCCATGCACGATATAGCCTTGGGGATAGTGATGCCCGATACCCTTCTTGTGTTGGGTTGTACCTTTGGCCGATACCCTTGTATGCTTGGGATTTAGTGCTGCTCTAGGTGACATGAGTTGTCTACCCTTCATGCAAAATATGTCCTTGAGGTGTAACCTTGGTAAACAAGCTTGCTTGGGTGATCCTTGTATCCCTGGTCGTTATGTCTAGTTGGAGCTTAGTTGGTTCCTGTCATGGTCCCTTGGACAATACCCTTGGTGGAGTTGTTGGATGGGCGATACACCCTTGATAAGATGTTGCCCGATATCCTCCTTAGGATTAAGTCTTGGACGACACACCTTGTAGAGAGGATGCTCGGTGCACTCCCTCATCTTGAGGTGATCTTGGCCTTTATGTGATGTTAGTTTGATGCCCAACACAAGCTTTGGACGACACCATATTAGTGAGCATGGATGATATGGTATGGTACTAGGATGTCTTTGGACGATACCACCATGTCCTGGTCGAGCCTTGAAGGGTTGGACGACATGGTTTCATGCCCAACATGCCATCCCTATGATGTTGACCGTTATGATGTTGACCATGCACGACACCTTCCTTGGGCGTCATGGTTACCCTGGCCGATAGGGTTAACCTCGGATGATGCTAGAAGGTTGCACGATAGGGGCTCCTTGGGCGACACCCGTTTAACCGATATGGCTCATGTTGAAGGTTAGTCAATAACCCTAACCCTAGCCTGATGCACGTTAGACCTTTGGCCGATAGCCATGGTAGTGCCTCACGATATGACCTTGTGGATGGCTGCCCGACACCATGAGAGTTAGTGGAACCTTGGTGCATGATAAAGGATCAGCAGTGTTTGGTTTATATGATGGTGAGTTGCTTTAGGGTTTGGAACCCTAGTCGGTACACCCTTTGGTGAGGGTATAGCGCTGCTCGCCATACCTATAGTGAGGGTTGCATGAGTCTTGGTAAGGGTTCTGATAACCCGGTATGTAATCCCTTGCATCCTACAGACATGATGATAAGATGTAATGATAGGTTGTGAACCAGGAAGCTTGGAAGCTTATGATGTTGTTTCACATGTTGATATAACACATGCATATGATCACAAGTATAAGGCATAACATATGCCCATGTTTGATAATAATACTATGAATGATAAAGCTTGTGTAATATATTCTTGATAGCATGATCATTCTGCTAATCCATGATGGTTTCCGTAATCTCTGCGAATGTGTATACTAACCATACAGGTATTTCATGTGGATTCATAGCCTAGTAAGAGCTATGAGATATATGTGCTTTGACTAGCACAATGTGATGATAATCCTTGTTAATAAAGTGACAAGTTGATAGGTATGAGGACCTGTTATAAGATTGAGTGTCCAGTTGAGGTGTTATCCTCTAATGATGAGATAAGGGATGTGTTTCCAGGATGTTGATGCATGATTGTGATGCCTTGAGAGGCAATGGTTGATATCATGAGGGATTGAGGTCCCAAGATAGTATGTTGATGGAAATAATGATGTAATTCTATAAGGCTATGTTGATACCTTGTTTTGCCTCAATAATTGGCTTAAAATATACTAATCAATGATAGATAAACATATCATGTAGTTTTCCCTGACCATAGATCCATTACCATCAGTATTTGGTGATGGTGAAAAAGGTTTATCCTGTGGGATTACCTGGAGTGCATATTGTTGAATATGCGAGGTTTCCCCTAGCCTAAAATAGGAGGGTTGAGTGCAACTGTGGTTGCAGACTCGGGATATATGGAGCATGGTGGACATACCCATGGCTCAGGATATGTGGTAATGAGCATGATGTGTTCATGGATTGGATGTATATACTAGCACCTATGATGAGGTGAGCTAGTGATGGGTAGCTTGCGGAGCTAACCCAGAACTGAGGCCTATAAGCATAAGACTGCGATCTTGCTTGATGATTTGTGTACTGACCACGAGAAGGTGAGGTCGTGGAGTCCGGATCTCCTTAGACCTAGTATGGCACCGGATTGGGCTTCGCAGCCAATGGTTGGACTTTAGCAGGGAAGGCTCACTTCCTCAGGGCATAATAAAACATAATCCAGTCGACTAGTATATCTTACTTAGAGCAAAACATGGAACATTGATTGAGGTCTTGCTTGCATAGCTGATCTAGTTACACCTTGCAGAGACGTGTACGATCCTTATATCTTGTGATAAGTTCTTATAAAGCTTATCTTGCCAATCATGTTCCATAAAGAAATATTTGGTAATATGCCTCCCGGATATCTTGGTAAGCTTGATGGTAGTAATAGCCTTGCTCCGTATGCTGCTCTTGTTATATACTTATTCAATTATTTGCTATTATCTCCTTTAACCTTTGAGGTTTTATAGTTGCGACGGGGAGTTATTTTTCTCGTTGGGACTGTGTGTCTCACCCCACTGGTTTACACCCTTTTTAGGTGATCGCTCTAGACGTGGTGGTGGTCGTGAGGTTGTGGCCGAGCAGCAAGAAGAGCAGTAGAAGGCAAGAGATGGACATGCTGCTATTTTGGTGGTTTTGTAGTAGATTCCTAGAGTCATCCCTGTTCTCTCATGTCCTTGGAAGTGTTTTGACGACATTTCACGATGTTTAGCTGCTATAGCTTTTGTATATCCTTATGCTGGCCATATGTGGTCTGTTATGTATGTATAAACAGGTGATGAACTAATATGCACTGTTGCGATAGTGGGTGGCTTTAAGATGTGAACATATCTGGCAGTTAATCTTGCATATATCTATATATGATCTGAACTTCTTGCAGGGCCTAATTGCAAATGTTCTGTATGTATGTTCCGCAATCGGTTTTAATTAACCAGTGTTTTTGGTAATATATGTTTCCACACGTTTTCACGTGTCATCTCGTTGTCTATGTGATGGTGGGGTGTCACAGTAATGGTGTGTTTAAGGTAACGTAGGATGCGTTTGACGGTTTGCCAATGCACTTCTATGGGAGCACTCATGAATTGACATACTTTGTTAATGGATAAGGAGATGTCTGGGCGGGTGAGTGTGAGGTATTATAGGGAACCAACAATTTTGCGATATTGGTGGGGTTCGGGAATAGGAGAGCCAAATTTGGTTAATTTGGTGTGGGGGCATAATGGGGTTGTAACGACCGACAATCAAATCGTTACTAATTAAGCAGAATTAAACATAAACAACAGATTAACAAAAATCACTAAAAATTAAAACCATTTTACAAAAAGATCCATTACTAGGAAAACTCTTTAAGGCAAAACCAAAACTTTATATACATCATTGTTCACATTGTACATACATTGTACCATCTCTTCTCGAGGATAACATATAACTGTTGCTTTGTCAAAACATATAATGAAGCAACATAAAATCTCGAGGCTTACAAGCCAAAACCTCATATCATTCATGAAACCATAACGAACCAACTCCAAGGACCTGAGAGTACAGAGACGACACATAGGACTTCTATCTACAAGACATGACAGACAGTACACTCAACCTGAGTTGTCACTACTATCCCTGTTGCTGTTGTTCTTTTTCTGCAGAAAGGTCTTCACCTCCTCATGCACGTCCACCTAAAAATTTGGATCCCACGGGGGTGAGACAATTGTAATTGTCCCAGTGAGAGATATAACTATCCGCCAACAATGTCATTATCACAGTTAAATAGTATTAAACAGAGCAGAGGATAAGAAGTTTAGAATATTCTCATCTTTTAAGGCATTGCAACTATCTATGATAGAGCTGTAAATCATCTATTCGCTTTATATGGAAAATGAAGAACACGTATATCATTTACCCATCATACTATCTCAAGCTTATCATGTGATGCCATTATCATGGTATGTCATCCATGAATCATTCTCATTTCTATCTGTTGGCCTCAGCCAATCTGCTAACCAGATATTGAATTGTACCAGTCATGGGAGTATACATCATCATATCCTGTCCAAGCATTGGACTATGCCAATCATATGCAACCATTCCAGGCATTGGACTATGACAATCCTTTGTTATTATTCCAGGCATTGGGATTTAACCAACCCTGTGTTATTATTCCAGGTATTGGGATTTAACCAACCCTGTGTTATTATTCCAGGCATTGGGATTTAACCAACCATGTGTTATTATTCCAGGCATTGGGATTTAACCAACCTTGTGTTATTATTCCAGGCATTGGGATTTAACCAACCATGTGTTATTATTTCAGGCATTGGGATTTAACCAACCCTGTGTTATTATTCTAGGCATTGGGATTTTACCAACCCTGTGTTATTATTCCAGGCATTGGGATTTAACCAACCCTGTGTTATTATTCTAGGCATTGGGATTTAACCAACCCTGTGTTATTATTCCAGGCATTGGGATTTAACCAACCCTGTGTTATTATTCCAGGCATTGGGATTTAACCAACCCTGTGTTATTATTCCAGGCATTGGGATTTAACCAACACTGTGTTATTATTCTAGGCATTGGGATTTAACCAACCTTGTGTTATTATTCCAGGCATTGGGATTTAACCAACCCTATGTTATTATTCCAGGAATTGGGATTTAACCAACCCTGTGTTATTATTCCAGGCATTGTTGTTGTACCCATTTATTATTATTATTATGTTACTGAGTTTCCATTTCCCCGTTTACTTGAACATTGTAATTGCTTTCATGAAACTTTTATAAACATCTTGTTACCTCTCACTAGGCAACAACCATCCACATGGCTCACAAGGCCATTAAACATCTTGTCACCTCTCACTAGGCAAAAACTATTCACATGGCTCACAAGGCCATTAAACATCTTGTCACCTCTCACTAGGCAACAACTATTAGGTTTAGGGTTTCCCTTTATATCCAAATAGGGTTTCAAGTTCATATTATCAATCCAAACCCTAATTCATTTTTCCACACATCTAGGAGAATACATTAATATCATAAGTATTCAATCATACTTATCCATTCTCATCATTTATCATTAAATGAATCATCAACACAAGGTATGAGTTCCTCTCTCATCCTTACCAGGGTATGATTACATCAGACTTTATTAACTTGGCTTAACCCTTTATCAAAGTATGTTATCCCACACTTATCAAAGTGCATTAAACTTATTACATCTCAATGTAACAATTGACATAACACACTTCATGTGTTGCTCATCCAAGTATATTGGATTTAAGGTACATCAAGGTACATCAACCTTGAAGTGCTGGATGTGATATCTATCATGTCTTAATGTATCACTTCCCTCATCACTTTTAACTTACTTAAGTTCATCAACTTATCCTGTATTAGGGTATTTCCCATCCTAATACTTTATGCACTAGCCCATCACATTTATTCTGTAGTGTATTGATCATGAGTCATACATTTGAATTGTCCAACCATCATCAATTGATATGGACTCATCTCAGGTTGAGACATTGTTGATATAGGATTAACCATTATCAACCACTTTAGGTGTTTCATCTATCAAGGTATTAGTCATACCATTACTTGGTGTTACACTCATTACTCCTAAGAGTGTCTTACTCTCACCTTTACGAGGTGTCTTGGGTTGGAGGTGTATGAACACTCACCATATCGGGTTAGGATTTGTACTTGTCTCCATATCGGGCATGAGGTATCTTCTTGACCTCATATCAGGCACAAGGTATATGTATGTGTCGCCCATGATACTTATGAGGTATCAACCCATCACCATGTCGGGCTCTATCTACATGGAATGAAATCAAAGAGATTAAAACCATAATGTACTTGCAGTTCTTACGGTGGATTATGAAAGCAATGGGGTGGATAGATCACAAGACTAATTGACTGAACCTTTGAAAATTATTATGTGTCCCTCCTTACTGACATGTGTAGTAATTAAGAGGTTTTTCTCTCTTATTTAAAATTAAAGTCTCATTATCATTTGATCAGTTTAGGCTCAACAACTAATTCCGTCCACTTTGCATGAACCATATTATACTTCACTTATATCGGGTTACCCAAATTAGGGTTTCATGTCAACTTATAAGTATTCATTCAACCTTGTATCGTGTATGGAGTCTATAATTGACTCCCTATCGTGCAAGAGGTGTATACTACACCCCCATATCGTGCAACAAAGTATTCATTCATATCCATATCGTTCAAGTGAAGTATGTGCATCATCATATTGGGTTAAAGGTGATTTCTTGTGTGCTTGCACCCGATATCACTTTTATAAGGTGATACCATCATCTTCAAGCTCTAGACCTTTGTTCTAACTGTTATAGTTCATGGAAACAGGTCCAAGAAACTACTAGAACTCTTAATCTCATCAACTATTTCAGGAAATTTCGGAATTAAAAGTATTTCACTAATTATAGCAATTTAGGTGAAGAATAATAACATGGTTGAGTTCAAGTTATATAACCCGCCTTAAGAATGACTTCAAAGCTCCAAGCTCCAAATATCCACGTTCCTAAGGTTGAAGATGGACTTAAAAACTCCTCTATATGCAAAGAATCACCATGGATAAGCAATTGGTGAAGAAGGAAAGAAAGGAAGATCAAAACCCTAAATTCATGCTTCAATCCAAGGTTGAAGATGATCTTATCCTCACCTTAGGGTTAAGTGTGAGCTCCTTATTGATCCTTAACACCTTTGCATGATACACTAGTGTCTTTTCACGATATGACACCCCTCTTGCATGATATGGCACTCCCTTGCACGATATGACACTCACTTGGAGTCAAAACTTCATTCTATGACCGCTATCACCCTATATGGCCAATATCACCTACTTGGGCGATATGCTCTTGCCATGGGAGATATCCCAAGGCCCATGCACGATACCACAGCATCCATTCACGATATGGGAGCTCTATGCACGATACCTTAGGGTAGGATGGTGGTAAGGGTCGCAAAATTGCACCAAGGGGTGAAACTAGGGGTATATATACTTGTTGTTCATGAAGGAAGGCAAAAATGAGGTGTCAACATTTTGAGCTAGTAGGTGCCACGTGTCATGCATGGGTGACATATGTAAATTCATGCATAAACATTTATCTTGTCTTGAAAAACATTTTAGGATCATCTTGAGATGCAAATTCGTCCATTACTTATCCATTTGGATAAGTCATCTAGGTTTAATCACTATTTTAAATCAAGCTGATACACTTTTTCTCAGGAAACTTGTTGGCCGTCACACCTCACCTCCTTGAGGTGATTTGCACGATATGGACTTTTCCAAGAGTTCAAAAAACGATATGGGACACCTCCTTGGGCTCCTTGTCCGATAGGCACTCATATATAAGCTTTTCATCTTGATACAACTCAAGTTAAGCTTTCAAATTCAACCCTTTTCTTGGTCATTTCTTCACCAAGATTACCATCATTCATAATGAAATCAAGCATGGTGTATCCTCCTTTATCTCTCCTCTAAATGATTCTAGGAGGGAGTAGGAACATTCTAGATGTGGTAGTTTGCATATAAACCCCACATTTTGGATAAATTACAATTTGTACCAAAATTGGTGCACAAAGTACCCGCATTGTTCAAACAAGTTCAAACTTGGAATTTATGCTTTACACAAGCCAAAACCTTGCATAATTATCTCTATTATGATGATAAAACATATAAGGCACGTTCAACATGTGATATATTGCAATATAACCCCTCAACTTGGGTAAATTGCACTTTGGTCCAAAACAAAGGAAAATTGTTCAAACAACATTCAATCGGGACCAAAATTGAAACATAAGTGTGTCACATGATAAAAAATCACCTTAGAGGATTATATTAAAGTTCTAAGCAACTTTATTAGCCAAAACAAATAGGGTTACCTTATAACCCAGGTCAGGGTCGTTACAAGGGTGGTGATGGGTTTTGCGCCATCCATATTGGAGTTCCGAAGGAGGTCATGGATGTACTTTTGTTGGGACAAAAGGAGACCATTAGGTGTATGTTTTACTTCGATTCCAAAAAAATAATGCAAAGGCCCAAGATCCTTGATGGGAAACTTTGAGTGGAGAAACTTGAGTAGATTTTGGATATTGGCGGTAGTGTTACTGGTGAGAATGACGTCGTCAACATAAAAAAGGGCATATATGGTGGTGGAATTGAAATTATAAATGAAAAGGGAGGTATCTGTTTTAGAGGAAACAAACCCATAAGAATGGAGAGCATGACTGAGTTTGTGGAACCAAGACCGAGGAGATTGTTTGAGTCCATAAATGGATTTATGAAGACGACATACATGATCAGGATAATTGGCATCAACAAACCTAGGAGGTTGAGTCATAAAGACGTCCTCATTGAGGTCACCGTGTAAAAAGGCATTGTGAACATCAATTTGATGGATAGGCCACCGAAAAGTGACAACGAGTGACAGAACAACACGGATGGTGGTGAGTTTAATGATAGGACTAAATATTTCAGTATAATCAAGGCCTTCTTGTTGATGATAGCCCTAGGCTACAAGATGGGCTTTATGTCTAGCAAGAGTACTATCGACATTATATTTATGATGGTAAATCCATTTGCAACCGACAATGTTCATGTGACGTTGGTGGGGAACAAGAATCCATGTGTCATTCGATAAGAGCGCATTGATCTCATCATCCATAGCTTGACGCCATGGTAGATGCTTATGGGCTTCAGTAAAATTGGTTGGCTCACTGTGGACATGGGATAAAAAGGAAGAAGGAAGTGGGTGCATGGTTGTTTTGCGGAGCTTGGTGGGGCAAAAAACCAGCAAGAGACTTGTAATTAATGGACAGTTTATAGCGTAATACCATGGCAGTGGTGGTGGGAGGGAGCTCGGAGGACGTGTTGTTTGGTGAGGAAGTGGATGGGAGGGGTACATGTGGAGGGGAACGAGGTCCAACTGATGGTTGTGGAGGACGTGTGAGATTCAGTGGATTATCTGATAAAGGGGATGAGGTGATAGAGAGCCATGGCTGGGAAGGAGACGATGGTGGTGGGCCAAGGATGGATTTGGTGGATTTAAAAGGAAATGTGTCCTCAATGAAATGGCAATGCCGGGCTAGGTAGATGCAGTTGGCAACGGGATCGAGACATCTGTAGCCATGGTAATGAGAGGAATAGCCTAAAAATGCACAACGAGTTGTGCGAAAATCAAAGTTATGTTGGTTGTATGGCCGGGTTAGAGGATACACAGTGCAACAAAACACTTTTAAAAATGTATAATCAGGAGGTTGACAGTGCAACAGTTGATAAGGAGATTGGTTGGAAAGCACAGGCGTGGGATTACAGTTGATGAGATGCACGGTCGTGTCAAAGGTGTACTGCCATAAATGCTTGGGAACATTGGCATCGGCTAGCAGAGTGAGACATGTGTCGATGATATGTCGTATTTTGCGTTCTACACTGCCATTCTGTTCATGGGTGTGTGGATAGGTGATACGATGGTGGATGTCGTAGGTGTTGAAATAAGGGGTGAGAGCACGGAATTCACCACCCCCATCAGTGTGTAATGCTTTAACAGTGGAACTGAATTGCCGCACAACGAATTTATGGAACTGTTGAAATATATGACAAACATCTGATTTGTGAAATAAAGGGTAAAGCCCACTATACTTAGAGTAATCATCAACAACAAGAAGAAAATAATGATGACCTTCTAAAGACGCAAGTGGGTAGGGCCCCATAAATCAACACAAATTAAATCTAATGGTGCACTACTGTGTGAAGCGGTCGGTGGAAGATGTTGCCGAGCAGCTTTTCCCATGAGACACGATTCACACTTATTTGCGGTGGTGGAAGCTGTAACATACTCAATTCCGGACACAAAGGCTAATCCTCCGTTCTTCTAGGCCCCTACTCAATTATATTGATATCCAATATCCCTCTTTCCTTCCTCTTATTTTAGGTACCTTTTAGTGTGCACAATTCCCTAATTTTAGAATAGATTATACCTTGTTGGGACCTAATAGCCTAACTGACTCTATTGTACCCCATCGACATAAATCTTAGGATGTTATAACCCTAATAATTGAATTATGGGAGATTGGTGTATAGTGATACCACACTTTTGTCTCGATATGGATTTAATACCATAGTGTGACGTTTAGATATTGAGTGAGAAAACAATATACAACTACAAAGGGTTTACTCAATTTGACCATTAGTATAAGTTTAAAACCCTAATTAGATGACTAAGCATATAATGGGGAAAATATGACACAAACAATCTCAACTACTAAAGATAAGTCCAATTTCATGTTCCTCCCACCCAAATTAGCTAACCTACATAATTTGAGCTTAATCGGATATCATATACACCCTTAATGGTGGTTTAAAGGGTAGGATATAAGTTAAGTTGATTTATTTCATTCTGAACCATATAAAGCACTGATTTTGACCTAAGATATGGGCTAGGCTTTGTCACGCAGATCTATATCTGGGTAAGTGGGAGTCGGACTTCGTCTCCCACCCCCGACATCCCCGCGCAACAGAGCGCCTGGACGACCGATTCTCCTGGACTTGTTCTCCCTCATTGTCTTCCCTCTACACATGTTTGTTTCTCATGTTTTATTTGCCTTTAGGATCGTCTCGTCAGTCCGGTCCCTAATCCTATAATGACCCCGCCTCCCGGTAACCCCCAATTAAGGGAGACCCAAAGGTCAGAGCCGTTATTCAATTAACAAGATCAAAGGTTCGACAAATAATCAATAGAAATTAATAAACTTTACCAACTAAACTAAAAATGGTATATAATAAAACTTTTCTTACCTTGGAAAAACTGGGATTTCTAAACTTCTATCCATGAAGAAGCTAATCTAGCTAATCCTCCTGTGCACGTTATTTTTCATTTAATTCCACGTGTGCCACTTTACTGTTTGTTCTTTTCATTTGTACCTAAAATGCCAACAAACAAAACGTCAGTCAGCAAGAAGCTGGTATGTGGGGGAAACAATAATTGTGCAACTATGTTAACAATGTAGTCAACCAAATATCATTTAACATCCAAGATTACGTTTTAAGCAATACTACTCAATCCTTGCCTATCCCCTATCTCTGTATCGTCCCTGCAGTGGACATGGATACTACCTCTCTAAAATGGTAGATCCTTACCCCCATGGTCCTACCACACAGGTAGCCAATTCCTAAGGTTATGGACTCGCATGGCCCTACCCAAAGGTAGCCCAATCTCTGAATCGTGATGACTTGATGGACCTACCCCATTGGTAGCCATTTACTAAGTCATTTAATGACCTAATGGACCTACCCCATTGGTAGCAATTTACTAGGTCAATCTATAAAGCTATAGAGGGGACTAGGATCTGAGCTAGTATGCACTTATCTTATGTGATAGTCATATTCTCATTATAATTTGCATGAATTAAATGCAACCAACAGTTTAATTCAAGTCATCGATAAAACCTCAAAAATCCCCGAGAAACTAATTCGGGATATTCATAGGCGTAACCACATACATGTTAAGCAGATTGAATGCAGAAATAACCAATCAAGAATTCAAGCAAGTATGCACAGGTTGATCCTGAAAAGACATCCAATTTCTCTATCATTAATCATGTCATCTTGATCCATTAATCCTAGTTGTTTCCTAGGTTATTTGCCCTTTTTAGGGTTTTGAGCATAATTAGGGTTCCTCTTCATCTTTATTACTTTAAACCCTAATTTCACAAAATCACTTACAAACCCTAACTATTTCATTTTTCTTTTACAAAAGATTCTAAATTCATCTTTTAGTAACAAGAAACCCTAATTTCAGATTATAAATACTTTTCTTTTCTTTTTCTCTAATTTAGGGTTTCTAAGCATCTTAACCATTATACTAGGTTTAAAACCCTAAACTTTGCAATTCTATAATCAAAATAGGTTAAAAACCATCTTAATCATTAATCAAGTAAATCATGTTCGAATTGCAAGATTAACTATATCTTTTATCAACCATTAGGGTTTTCTAACCACACTTTTAATGTAACTAATGTAATTTTGCAATTAGAAATAGAATAAAACTTTAATATCATTTTTATTGGATTCCTCTCGTCCTCTTGATAAATTTTCATGTATAATTTATATTCATCTGAGCATTCTAGCAGTTTCTACGATTTTTACAAAATAAAGCTTGATTGACCAATAAGGAATTGACACGTCAGTACTTACTTGTTTTCGTTTTTCTTTTATTTTGGATGGCAAGGCTAGATGGAAGACATCGGTACCCCCATTCTTTAGGGCTCAGGGCCACATGCTCCTGAGGGTTGGACGGTAATTTCCCTCTCATCTTCTACCTCAGATCATCCCGCTCGCGAAGCAGCGCCTGCCGCGGTCAACCCCGCAGTTGACTTCAGGCATCTGGCCTCTTCAGTCACCGATGAAGATCCCTATCACTCCACCTAGCCCCACCGAAACTCCTGGTGCCCTCAGCCTTTCCTGAACTGGATGGAGATGTTGGGACGGAGGTGCTCTTTCTCCGGCGAGAAAAGCAACTGCTCCATGGTCAGTTTAAGCACCATCTCGCTTCTAATTGTGTGCAACCACTCGTCTCGTCATCGCAGATTCAAGGGTGACATTTAGAGTTATGCACACGGCATGTGCCCCTCTCCCTATTTATAGGGGATGTGCATCTATGCTTTCCCCTAATTTGGGGAAATCCCACATTGATCATGGAAGGAACCCAATCCCACTATGATCGGGATTGTGAGGACTTCTCGGAGCCACTGGCTTCCCATCCTAGTCTGGTTATGATAGAGATCTTGAGATTTCAGGTGAGGAAGGTCACCGGTTTCCTCCGTTCTGGACTTGGGGTGCTGCCCGCGCTTCCTTTTTTTTAATGTTCATTTTAATGAGGAAAATATCATGACATGTAATCCTCCCTCTTACTTTAGGATTTCCTTCAAAAATAGATATCTCAAAATTGGTACATCCTTTTGCAACCAAAGTTTAAGGTAAAATTGCTTTCACCTTTATCTACACGCATGCCAAAAATGAGTCCCACTTTCCAAAGTAAGAGGGATTTTTCTTCAAAAGCAAGTTATCCTTTAATAAGACTTAATTAATTGATATTTCCTTTTTCTTTTGCCATTATCTTATCTTATTGGATTCCTTAGACCTCTAGGAACCCTAAAGGCATGAATCCCATCTTAGGGGATATTCCTTTACCTTTAATTTTATCCCTTCTTCCTTTCTTTCTTATTCCCTTATTAAGATATTTCTTTTCAAGGATTTCTCTTTATTTTTCATTTTCTTTTTCCTCTTTTCATATTTCTTTATTAGAAATCATATGCAAATGAATTTTACCCAATTGTGGCCATTAATGCCACTTGCTAGATATTTCCATGTAATTCTCATAATTACTTTGCTTAATATCCATTATCTTGTATCTTATCTAATATTTGGACTTTTCTTCTTTTCTTCTCTTTTATATCCATTATTGGATTAATATAATAATGGGAATCATGAAATGCCTATCAAAGGAATATTTGCAAGGAAACCCATCCTTTGAAGAAAAGTTTGCAAACTTTGTAGTTAAGCCCAAATTCACAAAATCATCGTATTTCAACTATGAAAGTACATGCAAATTTGGGGTTGTAAAATCCTTCCCCTCTTATAAGAATTTTGCCCTCAAAATTCCATCAAGCAAGCAAACAAACAGGATAAGCCTTTCGTATGTCCATCACGGCTCCCATGTGGCTTCACCCTTTCCATGGTGCTTCCCAAGAACCTTCATCATCACATATTCTTCCATCTGAGTTCTTTCTTACCTTGGTATATCATACCCTCATAGGTGACTCAGGACATTTCAGCCTCTCAAAAGCTGAATAGGTTCAGGGCTCAACACATGGCTTGGGTACCTCACATAGTGCTCTAGACTAGACTTATGTAACACATTATACATCATGTTATCCTGAGGGGCAAGGCTAAACGCAACCATATCCACCAATCCATCTCAACTGGACCCATATATCGGGGACATCAGCTTTCTCAGCTGTAGCGTAGAGGGGTCGGATTTTTACATCACATATTCTCCCACAGTGAACTGCATGTCAGTCTGCTTTGCATCAGCTCATGACTCATGTCACCACTGGGCTCTCTCTCGGCCATTGCATGATCAAAGTGACTTCATCTACACACACTATGGTTTTTTTTTCTGACCTTCGTGAGGCCTCCTTCACTAGCATCATCTTAATGAAGTAGTGATTGACACAACCTCTCTATAAGACTTCTTGCATCCCGATAAAGTCTATGGTGGTTAACATCACATCTTAAGAACTGTCTCTATGTATCACCCTGAATGAGCACACATACTCTCCTCAGACCCTCTAGTATGGGTCATACTGTCCATTAGTATGGGGTGATAAACTGTATTGACCTCGAGTTCATCATGCATCCACTTCTACCTCATGGAAGTGAACCCTTAGATTATACTCAAGAACTTTTGAAATTGCATCATGGTGTAGTTGAACCATCTCTCTCTCCCTATGTAGTTCAACAGAATCTATCTCTTGACAATACTCCTTTCTTTCTCATGTTATCTAGGTAAGGCAATCTACCATAACTCATATTGCATCTTGACCTTCTGGGTCAAAGGGAGACGTACCACAACATCCATAGTGATGAACTCCCATTCCCTCTCAGGGACTCTTTTATCCTCTATATCGATACACTGGGTTATTGGTGTTCGTCCTTCACCCCTGGCTTGCATGGCCACCTGTCACATGCAACTCCACATCAAGCAACCGAAGTGCTACTATTGCTTACTATCTTTGCAGTATCACGGTGTTTGGTGATCTTAAAACCATGATCTCCTATATGTCATGATTCTTCAAGCTTGATACCTCAGAAACCCTAAGTCACTCTCATCAGGGTTTCATCACTTTTCTTTCCAAAGAAGAACATCTGAGGTTCTACAACCATCCTTTCATTGCATCAAAGACTAGGCTGGCTATCCAAACAACCACTAATCTTATTCAACATATCTCGTTATATCTGAGTGTTAGCCAAACTTATCTCTTTTTCTCAACTTAAGGTTAGCCTAACAACCTCAACTTCTTCTATCTTCCAGCTAAACTAGGCAGCTATATCTCAACCAGAGCATTCATTACCACTCCTTATCCTTAGGTGTTAGGTAATGTCGAAGACATACACCTCCATGCATTATACTTATCATCTCATCTCAAACTCTAAGTTTGTCTTCATCAAGAAACTCTGAGCTCATCCTCATGGTGATCAAACTCAACCTTGGCTAACTTGTAAATTCCACAAAGCTCTTGATAAAACATCCTCATAAGATGACTACACTATTCCTCTTTGTGTTTGTAAACCATCCATGTATCATTCACTCCACCAAGGTATGTTATCATCTCTGTCCTCATTCCTTATAGCAATGTTCCAACTCACATCATCTTTACCCTTGGTGTGTGGCATGCATACTATCCTATCTCTCGCTCCCATAAAAAGAAGAAATAAGCATTTGGTTGCAGTCTAAATATAGAGTTCTTCTTGTTCTAAGAGTAGAGATGGTACAACCCACCTTGCTAGTACACTTTCAAATCTAAGTTGAAATGTGCCACTCATGTCTTTACATCACAAACATCATGATATCAAAATTACTTCCATGGAAAACTGGTCTCAAACCTACTTGGGTTACTACACAACCCTCGGTCATCCCCTCTAGGTCTATAGGGTGCTGACACTTTTGGGGTCATCCATCTTCCCTCCTACATCAGAGAGTTCCCTACTCATATGCCCTTTGGGTCCCATGAGTTTATGAAGGTGATCAATCTCCTAACCCATGGCCCTCAGACAATGATAGTTGTTACCTCCCGACCCTATGGTCATGTACAACTAGGGAATTAGGCAACTCCTTCTTCCATCGATCTTATCCCTACCTGACCCTAGGATAGACATAGGATTCTATTATAGTACATGTCCAACTTAGAACCTTACCCAATCCTTCATCATCTCTCTCTGCATTCATGGGCTATCTTTCATCCTTTCTCAGGGATCATGGCAACATGCCTACCTTGGTCAAGCCCCATACTGGTTACCTTCATGGTAACACATCCATATGCACGTAGAGATGGTTATCTATGGGTCTATAGGTTCTTTCTCAGGCCATGTGCTTTTCTCCTAGCTTCTCAAGATCCTATGAGACCTCTTTAGGTTTCCACAAACCCACAAACTGGTACACACCTTACCAAAGGGTCCCTCTCCCAGGATGGGAGGAAACTACAACTCTTGACAACAAGGTCACAAACATCCTTAGGGTTTACCTTCACATGAGCATGCTTAATCCAGCAACTACTAAGGCACAAGCGTACCTACTAAACCATGCTAGGTCACACTTGTTCTCATCCTCAACATTAGGTCAACTTAGTCGTGAGGGGTTCATCAAATATACCCTTAACTTAAGAGATTTCCTTTACCTCTACACATGAGGAGTACCATGCTCGAAACTATAGAGACTCAAATCTCATTATGAGCATCGGGTACACTACTTCCCCTCTTAGGCCTAGGAACCCTAGATTCTCCTTTGGATATCCAACTGCATGCTCAATCTCTTAACCACGAATCAAGCATGTCCAAGGTATGTCATGTACTCCCATGATCCTTTTATATGAGCAATACCTCAGAGTCGAGTCCTCCTCAAGGACATTCAACTAGGTATAAAACCTCACAACAGGTTACTTAAACCTCCTCAGGGTCTAAGGCACTTTTTAACTCATCCAGCAGGTAGTTACTTATACCATAGGTACCAAAGGCATCATCCTCCCTCCAGGGTTTGTTCCTATAAAGATAACCAATATATCATCAGCCTCTAGGGGTCACGCATAAGGCAACCACTATCATCCACTTAGATCGCATCATCCTCAACTCCCCACTATTCCTCATATCTCGAGGTTTTAGGCTTCCAACCTCCTTGCTGGGTTCTTGCTTTCTCTCTCTAGAGCTAACTCCACATACAGCCATACTACTAGAGGTCCTCTCTCCATGAAGACTTATGCTCACAAGCATACCTCTATGTGGGTGAAGCCTATGCTCAACTCATGGTTGGCTCAAGATTATCCATATCTCTTTATGCCCATCTCATACGCCATCCATCGTGTCCTTCTGGCCAGGGTTTCAACCTACTACTCGTACTACTGATGTACTCTGGGTGCAAGCTATATCCCACTTGCAACAACCCATATGGTTTCTATAGGTTCTTCTCTAACCTCATCCATGAAGGAGCTATCCTTTTCTATGGCATGCACGACCCTCTCTAGAGTTGGGTCGCCAAAGGTACTAGGCCATCTACCCTCTTATGGCATCCCAAAGGCATGTCCAACCAAACACTCGGTCAACCATGACATCTAACTCATCATGTCATGTTCCTCTCTAACCTTCACTTAGGGTTAGGGTTAACATCATCCTCAAAGGATGTGCTAGGTCTCTACTTTTAATGGAGATTTCTACCTCCAAGACTCACTTTCTCTACTCATCCTCCTGACAAGAAGGTCTAGCCTCAGGTCTCTCCTGAGGGCAATGAAAACTTATGTCATACAACCTAAGCATGTATCTATTCTTTTACGCTTACTCTGTTAAGCTTATGTCCATGACATCTTATTTACATGCTTTTTATTAATTTGGTGGAGGATTCCTTAATCTTTATCAACCTTACCCATACCTCAAGAGGGTGAGGAGAAGAGAGAAAGACCTAATCCTTAAGGTCCTTAATAGAATTTGAGTTGAGAAGGGATGAACAAGATGAGAGAGTCCTAAAGGTATCTTATTTCGAATCATACCCTAAGACTTTGGCCAGGGAGTCACACAGATCCGGGAGTCCTCATATTCTGCCCAGCGGTGCGGAGGAAAATATTGCTAGCCCCCGGTCGTGATCCTTTTCTAGACACCTCTGTCTTTTGGATAATCCTCTAATAACTCCCTTGGGTTCTACAGAATTGGTAAAATTTAATAATTATTAAGGATTAAGTGAGGAACCTATGCTCTAATACAAATTGTAACGACCCCGCCTCCCGATAACCCCCAATTAAGGGAGACCCGAAGGTCAGAGCCGTTATTCAATTAATAGGATCAAAGGTTCGACAAATAATCAATAACAATTATTAAACTTTACCAACTAAACTGAAAATGGTATAAAATAAAACTTTACTTACCTTGGAAAAACTGGGATTTCTAAACTTCTATCCATGAAGAAGCTAATCTAACTAATCCTCCTGTGCACGTTATTTTTCATTTAGTTCCACGTATGCCACTTTACTGTTTGTTCTTTTCATTTGTACCTAAAACGCCGACAAACAAAACGTCGGTCAGCAAGAAGCTGGTATGTGGGGGAAACAATAATTGTGCAACTATGTTAACAATGTAGGCAACCAAATATCATTTAACATCCAAGATTACGTTTTAAGCAATACTACTCAATCCTTGCCTATCCCCTATCTTTGTATCGTCCCTACAGTGGACATGGATACTACCTCTCTTAAATGGTAGATCCTTACCCCCATGGTCCTACCACACAGGTAGCCAATTCCTAGGGTTATGGAGTCACATGGCCCTACCCAAAGGTAGCCCAATCTCTGACTTGTGATGACTTGATGGACCTACCCCATTGGTAGCCATTTACTAAGTCATTTAATGACCTGATGGACCTACCCCATTGGTATCCATTTACTAGGTCAATCTATAAAGCTACAGAGGGGACTAGGATCTGATCTAGTAGGCACTTATCTTATGTGATAGTCATATTCACATTATAATTTGCATGAATTAAATGCAACCAACAGTTTAATTCAAGTCATCGATAAAACCTCAAAAATCCTCGAGAAACTAATTCGGGATATTCATAGGCGTAACCACATACATGTTAAGAAGATTGAATGCAGAAATAACCAATCAAGAATTCAAGAAAGTATGCACATGTTGATCCTGAAAAGACATCCAATTTCTCTATCATTAATCATGTCATCTTGATCCATTAATCCTAGTTGTTTCCTAGGTTATTTGCCCTTTTTAAGGTTTTGAGCATAATTAGGGTTCCTCTTCATCTTTATTACTTTAAACCCTAATTTCACAAAATCACTTACAAACCCTAACTATTTCATTTTTCTTTTACAAAAGATTAAATTCATCTTTTAGTAACAGGAAACCCTAATTTCAGATTATAAGTACTTTTCTTTTCTTTTTCTCTAATTTAGGGTTTCTAAGCATATTAACCATTATATTAAGTTTAAAACCCTAAATTTTGCAATTCTATCATCAAAATAGGTTAAAAACCATCTTAATCATTAATCAAGTAAATCATGTTTGAATTGCAAGATTAACTATATCTTTTATCAACCATTAGGGTTGTCTAACCACACTTTTAATGTAACTAATGTACTTTTGCAATTAGAAACAGAATAAAACTTTAATATCATTTTTATTGGATTCCTCTCGTCCTCCTGATAAATTTTCATGTATAATTTATCTTCATCTGAGCATTCTAGCAGTTTCTACGATTTTTACAAAATAAAGCTTGATTGACCAATAAGGAATTGACACATCAGTACTTACTTGTTTTCATTTTTCTTTTATTTTGGCTGGCAAGGCTAGCTGAAAGACATCGGTACCCCCGTTCTTTAGGGCTCAGGGCCACATGCTTTTGAGGGTTGGGCGGTAATTTCCCTCTCATCTTCTACCTCGGATCATCCTGCTCGCGAAGCAGCGCCCTGCCGCGGTCAACCCCGCGGTTGACTTCGGGCATTTGGCCTCTTCGGTCACCGATGAAGATCCCCATCGATCTGCCTAGCCCCGTCAAAACTCTTGGTGCCCTCAGCCTTACCCAAATTGGCTGGAGATGCTGGGACGGAGGTGCTCTTTCTCCGGCGAGAAAAGCAACTACTCCATGGTCAATTTAAGCACCATCTCGCTTCTAATTGTGTGCAACCACTCGTCTCGTCATCGCAGATTCAAGGGAGAGATTTAGAGTTATGCACATGGTGTGTGCCCCTCTCCCTATTTATAGGGGATGTGAATCTATGCTTTCCCCTGATTTGGGGAAATCCCGCATTGATCATGGAAGGAACCCAATCCCACTATGATCGGGATCGTGAGGACTTCTCGGAGCCACTGGCCTCCCATCCTAGTCTGGTTATGCTAGAGATCTCGAGATATCAGGAGAGGAAGGTCACCAGTTTCCTCCGTTCTAGACTCGGGGTGGTGCCCGCGCTTCCTTTTTTTAATGTTCATTTTAATTAGGAAAATACCGTGACATGTAATCCTCCCTCTTACTTTAGGATTTCCTTCAAAAATCCATATCTCAAAATTGGTACATCCTTTTGCAACCAAATTTTAAGGTAAAATTCCTTTCACCTTTATCTACACGCATGCCAAAAATGAGTTCCACTTTCCAAAGGAAGAGGGTTTTTTCTTCAAAAGCAAGTTATCCTTTAATAAGACTTAATTAATTGATATTTCCTTTTTCTTTTGCCATTATCTTATCTTATTGGATTCCTTAGACCTCTAGGAACCCTAAAGGCACGAATCCCATATCAGGGGATATTCCTTTACCTTTTATCCCTTCTTCCTTTCTTTCTTATTCCCTTATTAAGATATTTCTTTTCAAGGATTTCTCTTTATTTTTCATTTTCTTTTTCCTCTTTTCATATTTCTTTATTAGAAATCATATGCAAATGACTTTTACCCAATTGTGGCCATTAATGCCACTTGCTAGATATTTCCATGTAATTCTCATAATTACTTTGCTTAATATCCATTATCTTGTATCTTATCTAATATTTGGACTTTTCTTCTTTTCTTCTCTTTTATATCCATTATTGGATTAATATAATAATGGGAATCACGAAATGCCTATCAAAGGAATATTTGCAAGGAAACACATCCTTTGAAGAAAAGCTTGCAAACTTTGTAGTTAAACCCAAATTCACAAAATCATCGTATTTCAACTATGAAAGTACATGTAAAATTGGGGTTGTAACAGACTCTCTCTCTCTCAAACCCTAGGAAAAAAATGCCTAACTTTCCCCCTCCTCTAGTGGTAGCGGCCGCCACAACCACTTGGCATCTCTGCTTCAAACCACCTTCAATCGTTCCAGATATCATCTTAGTCTGCTCCTTCACCTTCTACCTCTCTCAATTGCTCCTGAGGATTACTGGTTTGGGCCCGAGGCCCACCTTCTTCTCCAGCAAGAAAGCTCGGAGCGAAATGCCTGGAGCCACCTCAGAGCAATCCCTCTTTAGGTAACCATCTAGGACACTCCTCCTTTCTGTCTGTGTACTCGCCTTGCTCCGTTGTTGCCTGGTTTGCTCGGTCGACAAGGTGCCCCTACCTTCCCCTGTTTCAGCCTTCCTCTTGCCTGCTCCATCGCAAACCTCCCTGTGAGGTGTTTCCCTACTGACTCCTAGAATCACAGGCTATGCTCGCGGGTTCTTTCCCTAGCTTCGTCGTTGCCAGGGCTCTCTGTGGTCGTCCCCTCCGTGGGGCTCACCCGACCCCGGCTACCTCAGGGCCGGAGTGGTCGATCTCCAAGTCCAGGGTGGAGAGTCGCGCACAACGAGTCTTGTGCTCCTTCGCTTGGAGCCCAGATCGGAAGCTTCTACTTTGAACCTCAGCGTATCACGTTAGTAGGGTTTTTGCTTGACGGCAGATCAGCTATTCTTCTTAGGTCCCTTTCTCGTCTCCCAACCTCCACAGGACCAGAGCGAAAGCTCTTTGAGTCCGGAGTGATGAGGCAGAGTCAATGGAATGTCCTCCCGCTTGTCTAGATGCCTGAATCGAAGAATCGTACCTTGGCTCGAGCTCTGTGGAGCAGCCATGGCACTAAACACATGGTTTCAATCCCTGGGACGAAAGTCCAGTTCATCCCATGGTGGCCAATATATCAATGTCACGCCCATGGGGGCATATTGGTAATTTTTCTTTCGTTTGACTTTATTGACCCGGGCCTTGCTCCCATTTATTTATATATAGTTCGCGTGACATTGTGTCACATTCGCGTTACATTCAGGGGCAATTCGGTCATTTCACAACTCATTTTCTTTTTATCAAATGAATGATTTTGACTTGTAAAATTCATAGGAAATTATTTGTCTGTCCAAATAGGGCATATATATACATTTTTGAAATCAAAAAAATATGACTAATTTATTGGGATAGGTTTCACGCCCATATTTGCAACCTAATGTAGGGTCGATTTCTAAGCAAAGGATTTAATACATTTTTTTATATTAATCGAATGCACACATATTATGACTAGGTTGATACAACCCTGACCCTGTTCTTAGGAGGTGTTACTGAATACCTAGGTTTGATCATAAGGTATGTACATCCTCTATTTTATTTTGGGCATTATTTGACTGAACCTACCTTTCTTTAATGAGGCATCTCTTGAACTTTCAATTTTATTTAAAATCCAATTGTTGGACATTCATACTTTCTTCTTTTGATTCATATAAATTCATGTGATTGCTGGAATATCCATTTATAATGGGTCTTTGGATCCCCCTCCTATGATTGCCATTTTATGTGAAATTGACTAAAATGTTAGTCTTGCCACTCTATTTATGCATGCTACGTGTTTGACTAGAATATCTAGAATAGTGGCACTTATGTACAACCATACTTATATAGGGTGTGCGTATTCCACCCAGGGTGTGCGTTTCGACCCTTATTTCTTTTAGGCCGTGATCTTCTGGTGTTATGGCCCTATTTTAGGTATATTTAGTCTACATTGTTATGCATGCAAATATTTATTGTTTTAATGTGAATCTGTGGATGATTGTTATGGAAAGACACTCTTTATTATTATGCTTATAATCTGAAATTTAATATGCCTCATTTCTTTTCTTATATTCCTTTTGAACTTACCAAATTGCTAATAGCCACCTTCTTGTGGGAACATCTCTTTTTGCACTCATAACCCTATATAATGCGCAAAGCATTTAATATATGTACATACTCAGCTTTTTGCTGACCTCTTTATTGTTTCCTATGTTCTGGGCGATGTTCCCTTCCACCCAGGTTTAGGTGCATTAAAGATCGAGGTTGCTCGGAGATCATAAAAAGGGAATTGTACCTAAGGATAGCTTGGAATGGTTAGGTTACTCTCTGCTACTGGGCTTTTTGTGGTTAGTTCAAGTTTATTTTTGTATTATCACCTTTTATGGTGATGAGTAATTGTATAGTGATACCCATTATAACTTTGTAATAGTTTTGTTCCGCTGCTTATTCATTATCATGCTCTGTAATATGTGTCATTTGAAAAATGAATGAAATTCCTCCTTTCCTTATTACTTTTTGGTACGTTTGGGATTGGATGGGCTATTTCTTCAATTCAGTGAGGAGTGGATCTCCTATTGGGTCTCACTCTTTACAAAATGGTATCATAGCCAAAGCAGTCGATAACTTAACTATTTCAAGTTATCCTAGGTTGACCCTTAATTAAATAGGTGACTCTTAGAGGTTGTTGATACACCTAATTGCTAGTAGTGGAATGCCAATTAGGGTTTAACCCATGATTAAACTGGTCACTTTCACTCCCCAAACCACTAATTGGTTGAGACATTGATTTTTAGAAACGTAGTTCACCCAACACCCCATATGGATAAATAAATTTCCCTAAATAGGGGTTGACTATTCTGGTTATTAAACTTAATTTTCCCACCGTATGGAAATATAGTTTAGTGATTAAGATGTAGGTGGACTCAAACACTAGTATATAGGTTAACCCTAATTCCCTCATGGGTCCTATTTTAGTTGTTTGTCTAGCATGTCTCAGATATGCCCACTAGGAGGGCTTGGTATGTACGAAAGCATGTATCGATGACATATATATAACAATGACATGGGTGGAAACATGTTGATGATTACATGGATAATAGGTGATTGAATTAATTAGCTATATTATACTTAGGAATGTCTTTCCTTCAATATGGAGTATGTCACACATAGATCTACCTAAATCCATGTAAGAATTGGATACCATTTTCATTGAGCTTGTCATGCCTCATATCTATATTTTACTAAGAAAGCTACATGTATTAGTAGATACCCATGAGTAATCATCTCTCTCATATCCCATAGTGTGATTCATTTATTTAATAATTGAAGATGAGTAGCTTGGCTGCGTAGGGTTACATTACCTTTAGAAGGCACTATAAATGTAAACCAACTAGTATTGGGAAAATCTCAATTTTCTTCCTATAATGGTTGGACAACCTTATGAATCCTTTAGGTCTTGTGATGAGGTTGTGTCATTTATGCTTAAGAATGACATGGGGAATGGTGGAATGTCATGCTTTCATAGGTTTTGTTTGGGGTTGACCGTGAGTAACAAGAAACCCTTCTCTCTTTCACGCTTACATATTAAAGAATAGTTGTATGAACTTTTTGGTGATAGGAGGATCAGACCCCTTTTGGAGAAGGAAGTGATGATAGGATAGTAGTGTATGTGTCAGGCTGTGATAGGTGGTTGACTTGGTTCCCCGAATGATTTTGGCACCAATTTTGGATTTTTCACCGCAAGTTTTGCATCATCAAACTTATTTTCATTATCAATTTATATGTACAAAAGAAAAGTTTTCAGATTTTATCGATGGTTTTTGGAACCAAGTCACCATCCTAAGAAAGTTGAGAAGTAGATGATCTCTTTAGTGAAGTACCCTTGATTGGTATGTTCAACCCTAATACCCTAGGCCTAAGACTGACATAATTAGTTTCATATGTATATATCGGATCTAGTGGATCCACCCTTTCACCCCTCTAGATTATGTACCAAGTTATAGTTTAAACCTTTTAAGGGGTGGAGTTTCATACAATTTATTCATTAGTAATCAAACTAGCTGTAGACATGACCATAATTAATAGTGGTTACAATAAGTAAAACCAGGATAAATCCTAGTATTAATGTCAAACATATGTGGAGGCTACCAAATTGAGAATTCCAGACGAGCATTGCTAATCATACCATCATAAGAATTACCTCGACAATTATTATTATTTTTAATTTTATCTTGGTTTATCCTTGAAAGATGTATGTATGTCAGATAGGGATAATTTTTTTTTCACTTAAAAGCACAAATCAATATTCTATACCCCAAACCGCTAATAATTTAAAGGTAGGGATGACTATATAATATAGGCTAGGGTGAACATGCTCAGGATGGTGGAATTTCTGAGCCTTCCCATGTGACCTTTTTAAATGATGATGATGATGATGATGATATGTAGAACAAGCTAGCACTCAGGTCTAGCGGTGGATGGATTTCGGGGATGAAATCCTCTTTAAGGGGTGGAGTGTTGTAACATACTCAATTCCGGACACAAAGGCTAATCCTTCGTTCTTCTAGGCCCCTACTCAATTATATTGATATCCAGTATCCCTCTTTCCTTCCTCTTGTTTTAGGTACCTTGTAGTGTGCAAAATTCCCTAATTTTAGAATAGATTATACCTTGTTGGGACCTAATAGCCTAAGTGACTCTATTGTACCCCATCGACATAAATCTTAGGATGTTATAACCCTAATAATTGAATTATGGGAGATTGGTGTATAGTGATACCACACTTTTGTCTCGATATGGATTTAATACCATAGTGCGACGTTTAGATATTGAGTGAGAAAATGGAATACAGCTACAAAGGGTTTACTCAATTTGACCATTAGTATAAGTTTAAAATCCTAATTAGATGACTAAGCATATAATGGGGAAAATATGACACAAACAATCTCAACTACTAAAAATAAGTCCAATTTCGTGTTTCTCCCACCCAAATTAGCTAACCTACATAATTTGAGCTTAATCGGATATCATATACACCCTTAATGGTGGTTTAAAGGGTAGGATATAAGTTTAGTTGATTTATTTCATTTTGAACCATATAAAGCGTTGATTTTGACCTAACATTTGGGCTAGGCTTTGTCACGTGGATTTGTATCTAGGTAAGTGGGAGTCAGACTTCGTCTCCCACCCCCGACATCCCCACGCAACAGAGCGCCTGGACGACTGGTTCTCCTGGACTTGTTCTTCCTCGTTGTCTTCCCTCTATACAGGTTTGTTTCTCATGTTTTGTTCGCCTTTAGGATCGTCTCGTCAGTCCGGTCCCTGTGGTCCCTGACTCTCTCTCTCAAACCCTAGGAAGAAAATGCCTAACTTTCCCCCTCCTCCAGTGGTAGCGGCCGCCACAACCACTTGGCATCTCTGCTTCAAACCACCTTCAATCATTCCAGATATCATCTTAGTCTGCTCCTTCACCTTCTACCTCTCTCAATTGCTCCTGAGGATTACTGGTTTGGGCCCGAGGCCCACCTTCTTCTCTGGCGAGAAAGCTCAGAGCGCAATGCCTGGAGCCACGTCGGAGCAATCCCTCTTCAGGTAACCATCTAGGACACTCCTCGTTTCTGTCTGTGTACTCGCCTTGCTCCGTTGTTGCCTGGTTTGCTCGGTCGACAAGGTGCCCCTACCTTCCCCTGTTTCGGCCTTCCTCTTACCTGCTCCGTCGCAAACGTCCCTGCGAGGTGTTTCCCTACTGACTCCTAGAATCACAGGCTATGCTTGTGGGTTCTTTCCCTAGCTTTGTCGTTGCCAGGGCTCTCTGTGGTCGTCCCCTCCGTGGGGCTCACCCCGACCCCGGCTACCTCAGGGCCGGAGTGGTCGATCTCCAAGTCCAGGGTGGAGAGTCGCGCACAACGAGTCTTGTGCTCCTTCGCCTGGAGCCCGGATCGAAAGCTTCTACTTGGAACCTCAGTGTATCGCGTTCACATGGTTTTTGTTTGTCGGCAGATCGACTATTCTTCTTAGGTCCCTTTCTCGTCTCCCAGCCTCCACAGGACCAGAGCGAAAGCTCTTTGAGTCCGGAGTGATGAGGCAGAGTCAATGGAATGTCGTCCCACTCGTCTAGATGCCTGAATCGAAGAATCATACCTTGGCTCGAGCTCTGTGGAGCAGCCATGGCGCTAAACACAGGGTTTCAATCCATGGGACGAAAGTCCAGTTCAGCCCATGGTGGCCAATATATCAATGTCACGCCCATGGAGAATATTGGTAATTTTTCTTTCGTTTGACTCTGTTGACCCGAACCTTGCTCCCATTTATTTATCTATAGTTCATGTGACACTATGTCACATTCGCGTTACATTCAGGGGCAATCCGGTCATTTCACAACTCATTTTCTTTTTATCAAATGAATGATTTTAACTTGTAAAATTCATAGGAAATTATTCGTCTGTCCAAATAGGGCCTATATATACATTTTTGAAATAAAAAAATATGACTGATTTATTGGGATAGGTTTCACGCCCATATTTGCAACCTAATGTAGGGTCAATTTCTAAGCAAAGGATTTAATAAAAATTTTATATATTAATCGAATGCACACATATTATGACTAGGTTGATACAACCCTGACCCTGTGCTTAGGAGGTGTTACTGAATACCTAGGTCTGATCATAAGGTATGTACATCCTCTATTTTAGTTTGGGCATTATTTGACTGAACCTACCTTTCTTTAATGAGGCATCTCTTGAACTTTCAATTTTATTTAAAATCCAATTGTTGGACATTCATACTTTCTGCTTTTGATTCATATAAATTCATGTGTTTGCTGGAATATCCATTTATAATGGGTCTTTGGATCCCCCTCCTATGATTGCCATTTTATGTGAAATTGACTAAAATGTTAGTCTTGCCACTCTATTTATGCATGCTACGTGTTTGACTAGAATATCTAGAATAGTGGTACTTATGTACAACCATACTTATATAGGGTGTGCGTATTCCGCCCGGGGTGTGCGTTTCCACCCTTATTTCTTTTAGGCCATGATCCTATGGTGTTATGGCCCTGTTTTAGGTATATTTAGTCTACATTGTTATGCATGCAAATATTTATTATTTTAATGTGAATCTGTGGATGATTGTTATGGCAAGACACTCTTTATTATTACACTTGTAATATGAAATTTAATATGACTCATTTCTTTTGTTATATTCCTTTTGAACTTATCTAATTGCTAATAGCCCCCTTCTTGTGAGAACATCTCTTTTTACACTCATAACCCTATATAATGCCCAAAGCATTTAATATATGTGCATACTCTGCTTTTTGGTGACCTCTTTATTGTTTCCTATGTTCTGGGCGATGTTCCCTTCCACCCAGGTTTAGGTGCATTAAAGATCAAGATTGCTCGGAGATCATAAAAAGGGAATTGTACCTAAGGATAGCTTGGAATGGTTAGGTTACTCTCTGCTACTGGGCTTTTTGTGGTTAGTTCAAGTTTATTTTTATATTATCACCTTTTATGGTGATGAGTAATTGTATAGTGATACCCATTGTAACTTTGTAATAGTTTTGTTCCGCTGCTTATTCATTATCATGCTCTGTAATATGTGCCATTTGAAAAATGAATGAAATTCCTCCTTTCCTTGTTACTTTTTGGTACGTTTGGGATTGGATGGACTATTTCTTCAATTCAGTGAAGAGTGAATCTCCTATTGGGTCTTACTCTTTACAGAAGTAGTATGCGGTAGCCGATATTGGGTGAGGACACAGTGAACGGTGCTGGAACACGGCTGACCGATTCGTTGATGCCAACGTTCAAAAGGAGCAGACGTACTGAGGTGGGGGATTGGAGAACCGGCGAGGCTGTAGAGTCCATCTTTAACTGGACCTTGCAGGAGGGGCCTGTGAGTCTGGAGATCATTGACAGAGACATGAGATGGCAAAAACTGAAAATAACAATTGTTGTCACAAGTAAAACGGGAGACAGATAATAAAGATTTTTTGATAGAAGGAACACAGAGTATATGATTTAAACAAAGGGGACGGAAAGTGGAGGGGAGGCGTGCGGAACCAATATGTGTGATAGGAAAACCTTTTCCATCACCGACGTGAAGTTGTTCGGGTCCATTGTAGGTTGCGGCTTGGTGTAGTTGATGCGGATTGGCAGTCACGTGATGGGAGGCACCGGAATCTGGAAACCATGCTTCATACGGAAATGTTGGTGCATCACTGGGAGCCACAGGAGGGTGCGGTGGTGGTGTGTGGGTAGGCGGAAAGGGAAGCAATGGTGGTGCGTAGGCAGGCGGGCAGGGATGCGGCGGAGGTGTGTAGGTGGGCTTCCAGGGAGCAGACACATGGTGTGCGTGTGCTGGCGGTGGCCCGGATGGGTGGTAACGGCAGCGATAGGCATTGTGTCCTCCAAGACCACAATAAGAGCAGGGGTCACGCGGTCGCCCCACATGGGGAGGAGATCGAAGAGGAAGGACTGTAGAAGCGCAGACTTGGGGAGAGAGATGCGACAACAACATTAGCGGTGGGAGCAAGGGACATGTGCTCGAATTGTAGACAGATTTCATGGCTTGTCAACAGACTGATAAGTTCAGGGTAGGTAATCGGAGTCGCATGAGCGGACAAGGTGGCGACCATCTCTTTGTACTCAGAGCCGAGGTTGTTTTAGATGATGGTGTTGAAGGTGGCAGACGTGAGATGTTATGACCCACTTCCTGATTAACTAATAAATACCTCGAATTACGTAAAACACCGCAATTAGTGTTGAGTATTAAATTAAATATCATGGATAATCAGAATAAGTTAATATATGAATCAATAGTTGAGTTTGAATCACCTAAGGCGACTAAGGATATCAATGTTGATTAATTAGTTAATTAGGTTGAGTTGAATACTCAATGTTGCAATTAGTGTTTTGACCTGATGTGACAAGCTAGTTAACATGATTTTATGCCCTGGGATGATAGAGAATTCCGTGCTTAATCCGTTGCAAGAAAAATCACCCGAAACCGACTTCCGAGTTAAAAGATACGGGCATTTGAGTGTTTAGGGACTTAGTTGTAATTTTAGGTTTTTGCTGGGTAATTTGCATGTCGGCCCCCTCCGCGAACCGACCCCTATCTCTTCTTCTTCCGCCCGATAGAACAGGGGAACCGCTTGAACAGCGGCACCCAAAGCAGCCGCTCGACCGATCAGCCGAAGGAGCGATCCATGGGCGATTTCTTCGGCCCTTCAGCTCCGACCAGCCGCACCTATACTCCCACACTTCTTCTTCCTCCTCCATGCCCTAGCGACGTTCTTCAACAACCAACCCGCCTGGGCGGCGGACAGCAGCAACAGCAGCAGTTGCGGCTGCACGGACGGCGCCGGCCAGGGCCGTTTTGGGCGCACAAAGCACCAAGGAAGGTGCGGGTCTTTCCGTTTGTGAGGTTCGTGCACAAATCTGCAGCTAACAGCTGCGTTTAGGCACCCAGCTGAGGCTTCTCTTCCAACCTGATCATCTGTGTGATGTTGCTTGTTCGTAGCAGGTCCGAACCATTGTCTGTTGGTGTGGGGAAGCACGTCAAATCAACTGCTTCGACTCCGACCGTGAGATTGGGGTTCTAATCCGCAGCCCCCTCAGCCTCGAGAAGCACCTAGCTACATCGGTAGCTTGTTTCCTCAACCTGTACGAGAAGAAAGCTATTGTTGGATTGTAATAGGTACGAATAGGTCCAAACCGGAGCTCGATTGGTACACAATAGAGCAAGGTAAGACCAGCACACAGTTCGGTTTTGAGGATAGGATTAGATTCCGTAGATTAAGACATTGCTTTAGAATCGAGTTCATCTTCATGAGTTTCCCGTTTCTGCGCAGGTGCACGGCGTGCAAATCAGTTTGCACTGCGTGCAAAGTTACAGATAGCAGAACGAGTTTCTGCGTGCACTCTGCTGTAAAGGAAAGAATTAGGCGTGGTTGTGGACGTTTTTCGGTGTATACGAACACACCGAAGTGGGTGAGTAGTAGTTCATTTAGAAATCAGTATTTTACTCAATTTAAATGCTTAATTGCTTCTGTATCAATTGATATAACTTCTAAACAGTATAGTACATACAATAGTGTATGTTAGATTTATTGGAAATGAATTTCTTATTATGCTTTGAGAAAATGATAAATTTCCTGTATTATAGCCGCAATGTATTTACTGATTTCAAATATATGTTTAGCAATTGAAACTGGATATATGATACCGATTTGTGTTTAATTATGATAAAGGTTATATATGCGCTTCTTGTGATGTTCAAATTGTGCATTATGTATGGAATGTAATCTTCCTGTTATTTGTTTTATGTTTAATCAAGTATAGACTTAGATGCCCTAACACCGTAGAACCCCATAAGTGGTATCTGCAGCTTTGGGGTGAAACTCGTGTTGCAACATCATCCGTGCTTGTGTCGCGGACAAACGAGGAAAGAGAAAAAAGGGCAGTGTCTAACAACAATTGTGCTTGTGTCACAATGGCACTGCGATTTCACCAGAAAACTTGGTTATCTAACACCATTCGTGCTTGTGTCGCGAAGGTAACCCTGTGACTCTCCGCCGGTGTACTCAGGTTTTAGGAGGAGTCGAGAGCACACGTGGTTGTGCAGCACACGTGGTTGTGCGAGGAGGCCGAGGAGCCTGTGTCCTGTGCAGACCAGGACAAGTAGTCAGACTTAGCACTCCCCGGGTGTGTCACTAAGTCTTGTACGGTGGGGCCGTAGCATGAATTTGCTGCGGATCCTTATATGCAGAGTACACTGCATATATTTAGGGCATAATAATAAAATGAATAAATAATCATGTAGGTTCACAGTAAATTTATATAACTGTTTAATTACCTGAATTATCTGTTGATGCTTTGAAGTGTGATTATTATCTGTATATCTGCAATGTTATTAGAACTGTCTGCTTAGTTCTGCATATATGTTTATTTTCAGTTTATAAACCTGATGAGTTATTTATTGAAAGCTAAGTGAAATGCTATTCACTGAGCGAGTAGGCTCATACCTCTACTCAAAACATTTTCAGGTTATCATCAGCAGCAGGAAATCAGAAGGATCATTTTACCCTTATGCCTAGTCCATAGAAGGTTCGTAGTTAGTAGTTAGAGGTCTCTTAGTCCTTTCCCCTCGATCCTTGGGACATGGTGTGGGTGAGAGAGAGTGTGTATGTGGAATGTGTATAAAGATGTAAATTAACTGTTATGCTTTATCTTATGTCAGATAATGTAATATGTTGTAGATTCTGTGTATATTGCTATTCAGTTAATAAAGATGCTTCCGCAAATTTGTTTAGTTTCATTTTACAGCATAAATCGGATTATCCTATTAATCTCTTTAAAATGCTTTAAAAAGTGAAGAGTGGTTGGCTTATGTGTAAATCCCATCCTGTTGCGTCCTAATCTTGTGGTTTGTGGTTAATGTGAGATCGGGGCGTGATAAACTTTGGTATCAGAGCTTTGGTTTGAGTACATAGTTACTCAAGGTCAGGGGACGATAAGAGACCAATAGGATTAGGACTTAGGTGTCTTTCTTCTAACTGTGATTTTATAACAGGAAATGTTCTGTTATACTATTGCAGATAGCAGGAAGAGGATGTGGTCACGAGAATCAAGTAATGAGCTTAAGATGAGTCGTTAAGAATCATTAGGGTCAAAAGATAAGGTCATAAGTAAGGCGAATAATGAATGATGTGTTTTATCTCTGGAAGGTCTGAGTGTTTAGATACCCTGGCCAGGTGTCTGAATACTTAGATTGACTAGTATCAAGCTACTCTGTCTGTTCTTCTCTGGATGCCCTGGCCAGGTATGCAGAGGAAGGATAGGCTAGAGAGAAAACCCTAGAAATCTTAGGGTTAAGAGATCAGAAATTAATGTAGGAGTAAGAGATTAAATAAAGGATGTGATATAACTCCTACCTTACATTGCTTATTTATTAAAGATCAATAGAAATGCTTTTATATGCATGAAATGAGATTTTCAGTTTATAAAGTAAACATGATTCTTTTATATTGTTGTGTCATGAAGTGAATTGTTTAATGTTTGTTTTCTTGGTATTAATGTAGATCCGAAACTGTGTTCAAGTGAGCTTGCTTTGAGTGGATGTTCATTCCACATGTTTAAGATTAATAGGGGTTGATTAATCTCGAGTAGCTCTTGGCTTCAGGACTACAGGTTCGGCCTGGTCCGGCTGGCAGGATGCGTTACTGGGATCTAATGACTCCTATTAACAAATAAAATAAGAATAAAAGTATAAATGTTCTTTTATCTTGAAAATTAGGATTTGAGAAGTATAGACTCTAATTGGCCCAAATTAGATTCAAATAACACATGAATACAGAATTTGATAAATAGAATGTCTCACTAAATGATTTTTAGTATCTTATGTGTGACTCTGATTTAGCGTAATTTTGGATATGATTTGGATGTATGAAATATAAACAACATTAGAGAATATCAAAATTTTTGAAGTATGTTCTGACCTGTTCATCGGCTGAGTTTCAAACTCGACCAATCACATTTTCTGAATGATATAGCAGTGTGGTAATTGAATTTTATCTTTTTATTGGTACGTCCAATTGATCCCAAATTTTAACTATGTTTGAAAATCACAAATTTTAGACACTCTATTAATTTGGCGTAATTTTTGGATGACTTTTGATCTCTACAGTAAGGTGTCGGTCGAGTTGCAACTCGACCGAATCTGCTGCAGACTGTTATATAGCAGCGCATTGTTTGATTTTTAATTAATTAATGGTAACTTGAAATGACCTGAAATTTTTACTGTAGGTCTAAAACTTTATTAGGCACAACATATAAAATTTTCAGAATTTTTGGAGTTTCTGTTTACAGTTTAATAAACGAATTACAGAAACTATTATAAAACTGAATTTTCAGCCTTTTAATTAAAGTTGAGTGCTGGGTTAATATGTTATTGAACCAAGCAACTCAATTTGATTTATATAATCGACCACACACACACAATAATGCTATGCTATTAATAAAGGATCAAACCCTAGGATGATTAGGGTTGAAGTAGTTTAAAGGATATCATTAGTGATGTAACCTTGTATGCCAATATCTTTGTTAAATAAAGATCTTGAGATTTGTTCTATGAAAAGTAAACTAGCTTTGATAACGATCTAGGGTTTTGAAGAAGATAACCTGATCGGTACATGAACAACATGAGATGATTTAGAGGAATGAGTAAGACATAAACCTAAAATGTAACAATAAGTAAGTAACATAGAAAGCGGAATATTATCCGATTATGATCTAAAGATAGCTGATGTAGTCCATGTTTTGAAGATATGGTGTCACTATCTTTATGATGTGACAATAGATTATCACCCTGGTAAAGAGAATGTGGTGGATGATGCTTTCAGTAGAAAGTCAAGTTCAACAGTTAATGCATTTTCTACGGCAGGTTTCAATTGAGACCTGCTAGTAGAAATGTGGGAGTTGAACCTAGACTTAGGGGTGACAGCACAGAGTGATTTGATTGTACAGATGTAAGTTAAGCTTACTTCTTATGATCAGATCAAGGAACTACTATGGGGTGATAGTGAGTTAAACCAGACCATGCATGACATGTTGTGTGTATCTCGAGATTGAGTGAAATTCTTTTAAGGGGAAAAGCCTGAAAGAAAAGATTCTTATGGAAATGTATGTATTGATGTATGCTATGCTTTCAGGAAAACACTAAGATGTATATGAAATCCAAGAAGTTGAAACGGATGGTCGGATATGCAAAGGATGTATCTGAGTATGTGGTTAAAAGTAGTGTATACCAGTAGGTTAAGATTGAACCCTAGAAATCTATAGCTACCTTGCAATCTTTTTCTATGCTGGAATGAGAGTGGGAATTTATCACAATGGAATTTGTGGTAAGATTACCCAGGACACCTAGAGGTTGTGATTTAATAGGAATGAATGTGAATAGACTAATTTAGTCTGCTCATTTTCTTCATATTAAGTCGACCTGTGATGTCTCGAGACTTGACTAAGATATACATGAATAAAATAATTAGGTTGCTTGGTAATCCAGTTTCAATCATATCATATTGAGTTTAGAAATACACAACTGATAATGGTACGGTTAGAGAATGAACCCAGGAAACACAGTTTTGGTAAATCATTAGATATATGATTCCAAGATAGTAAGACGGTATTAAAATATATGTAAATAAACCTAAATGCATGCTTCCTGTTATGTTAATGTGTGTGACTTAACATTTACATGAATGGGCACGATTCTCTGAGATATTATTAGAAATTCTCAAGCACTGTTAGTTATTTGTGTTATGTTTTGTAAATAACTCTTAATTGAGTTATGGGATGCATAAACCAGGAATTTGGTTAATATGCACGTACTTCGAGAAATTTCAGATAATTGATAAATATTACATATGGTTTTTTATAAATGAAGTAAATTACACTTATTGGTGTAATAAGATGTTCAATTACATGAATCCGGTATGTATGTGCCAAAATTGATTGAGTTTGGAATATTTATGAATTTTTAATCTGTCTGCATGCATGATATAAACATTACTCAGTAACTACAATGATTTGAAATGTACTGTTCTGCCAGTTCTAGAATGATACCGTATTGTGATTTGAATTACAATCAAACAAATGAGATAATGGAAACCCTAAGAGTAGGGTGTTTCCATGTGATTAATGAATGAGATAACCCTAAGAGTAGGGTGTTGGCATGTGATGAATGAATAAGGCAAATGAAACCCTAAGGATAGGGTGTACAATGAATCAAGTATATTGATATCAATTTTCATTATGAGATGTGATGATGTTTAACAGTTAAATTGCATGATTTTATTTTAGTACCAAACTGACATACATTCTGTTTATTTAAGAATTTTAGTTTGTCTGCATGTATTATATAATAATTCCTTGGTAATTATCATAAAGGGAGATACTGCTATAACAATTCTGGAAAGACAATGTTTTGTGAGTCGATCTGGAATCAGATCAAATGTGTCCTAGGTTAAGGGACCTATGCAGATGGTTGATCAGAGGATCAAAAGTCCAAGAATTTGTGAGGTACCAGTAGTGAGGGTTTTATGAAGGAACCATAACATAGAAGAAGCCATGTGGGAATACGAGTCAGAAATGAGTAACAAGTCTCCTTTCTCTTTTAGGAATTTCGAGACAAAATTCTTTTAAGGGGAAAAGGTTGTTATGACCCACTTCCTGATTAACTAATAAATACCTCGAATTACGTAAAACACCGCAATTAGTGTTGAGTATTAAATTAAATATCATGGATAATCAGAATAAGTTAATATATGAATCAATAGTTGAGTTTGAATCACCTAAGGCGACTAAGGATATCAATGTTGATTAATTAGTTAATTAGGTTGAGTTGAATACTCAATGTTGCAATTAGTGTTTTGACCTGATGTGACAAGCTAGTTAACATGATTTTATGCCCTGGGATGATAGAGAATTCCGTGCTTAATCCGTTGCAAGAAAAATCACCCGAAACCGACTTCCGAGTTAAAAGATACGGGCATTTGAGTGTTTAGGGACTTAGTTGTAATTTTAGGTTTTTGCTGGGTAATTTGCATGTCGGCCCCCTCCGCGAACCGACCCCTATCTCTTCTTCTTCCGCCCGATAGAACAGGGGAACCGCTTGAACAGCGGCACCCAAAGCAGCCGCTCGACCGATCAGCCGAAGGAGCGATCCATGGGCGATTTCTTCGGCCCTTCAGCTCCGACCAGCCGCACCTATACTCCCACACTTCTTCTTCCTCCTCCATGCCCTAGCGACGTTCTTCAACAACCAACCCGCCTGGGCGGTGGACAGCAGCAACAGCAGCAGTTGCGGCTGCACGGACGGCGCCGGCCAGGGCCGTTTTGGGCGCACAAAGCACCAAGGAAGGTGCGGGTCTTTCCGTTTGTGAGGTTCGTGCACAAATCTGCAGCTAACAACTGCGTTTAGGCACCCAGCTGAGGCTTCTCTTCCAACCTGATCATCTGTGTGATGTTGCTTGTTTGTAGCAGGTCCGAACCATTGTCTGTTGGTGTGGGGAAGCACGTCAAATCAACTGCTTCGACTCCGACCGTGAGATTGGGGTTCTAATCCGCAGCCCCCTCAGCCTCGAGAAGCACCTAGCTACATCTGTAGCTTGTTTCCTCAACCTGTACGAGAAGAAAGCTACTGTTGGATTGTAATAGGTACGAATAGGTCCAAACCGGAGCTCGATTGGTACACAATAGAGCAAGGTAAGACCAGCACACAGTTCGGTTTTGAGGATAGGATTAGATTCCGTAGATTAAGACATAGCTTTAGAATCGAGTTCATCTTCATGAGTTTCCCGTTTCTGCGCAGGTGCACGGCGTGCAAATCAGTTTGCACGGCGTGCAAAGTTACAGATAGCAGAACGAGTTTCTGCCCAGGTGCACGGCGTGCAGCCCAGGTGCACGGCGTGCACTCTGCTGTAAAGGAAAGAATTAGGCGTGGTTGTGGACGTTTTTCGGTGTATACGAACACACCGAAGTGGGTGAGTAGTAGTTCATTTAGAAATCAGTATTTTACTCAATTTAAATGCTTAATTGCTTCTGTATCAATTGATATAACTTCTAAACAGTATAGTACATACAATAGTGTATGTTAGATTTATTGGAAATGAATTTCTTATTATGCTTTGAGAAAATGATAAATTTCCTGTATTATAGCCGCAATGTATTTACTGATTTCAAATAGATGTTTAGCAATTGAAACTGGATATATGATACCGATTCGTGTTTAATTACGATAAAGGTTATATATGCGCTTCTTGTGATGTTCAAATTGTGCATTATGTATGGAATGTAATCTTCCTGTTATTTGTTTATTGTTTAATCAAGTATAGACTTAGATGCCCTAACACCGTAGAACCCCATAAGTGGTATCTGCAGCTTTGGGGTGAAACTCGTGTTGCAACATCATCCGTGCTTGTGTCGCGGACAAACGAGGAAAGAGAAAAAAGGGCAGTGTCTAACAACAATTATGCTTGTGTCACAATGGCACTGCGATTTCACTAGAAAACTTGGTTATCTAACACCATTCGTGCTTGTGTCGCGAAGGTAACCCTGTGACTCTCCGTCGGTGTACTCAGGTTTTAGGAGGAGTCGAGAGCACACGTGGTTGTGCAGCACACGTGGTTGTGCAAGGAGGCCGAGGAGCCTGTGTCCTGTGCAGACCAGGACGAGTAGTCAGACTTAGCACTCCCCGGGTGTGTCGCTAAGTCTTGTACGGTGGGGCCGTAGCATGAATTTGCTGCGGATCCTTATATGCAGAGTACACTGCATATATTTAGGGCATAATAATAAAATGAATAAATAATCATGTAGGTTCACAGTAAATTTATATAACTGTTTAATTACCTGAATTATCTGTTGATGCTTTGAAGTGTGATTATTATCTGTATATCTGCAATGTTATTAGAACTGTCTGCTTAGTTCTGCATATATGTTTATTTTCAGTTTATAAACCTGATGAGTTATTTATTGAAAGCTAAGTGAAATGCTATTCACTGAGCGAGTAGGCTCATACCTCTACTCAAAACATTTTCAGGTTATCATCAGCAGCAGGAAATCAGAAGGATCATTTTACCCTTACGCCTAGTCCATAGAAGGTTCGTAGTTAGTAGTTAGAGGTCTCTTAGTCCTTTCCCCTCGATCCTTGGGACATGGTGTGGGTGAGAGAGAGTGTGTATGTGGAATGTGTATAAAGATGTAAATTAACTGTTATGCTTTATCTTATGTCAGATAATGTAATATGTTGTAGATTCTGTGTATATTGCTATTCAGTTAATAAAGATGCTTCCGCAAATTTGTTTAGTTTCATTTTACAGCATAAATCGGATTATCCTATTAATCTCTTTAAAATGCTTTAAAAAGTGAAGAGTGGTTGGCTTATGTGTAAATCCCATCCTGTTGCGTCCTAATCTTGTGGTTTGTGGTTAATGTGAGATCGGGGCGTGACATGAGAGGTTCCCCAGAAGCAGCTAGCTGATCTGCAATAAGCTTGGCTTGACGGAGGTAGGTGGCAACGGGCGTGTCGCCTTTCTTCAGTTGGTGCAGTTGCTGGTTGAGCTGCAGGACACGGGTATGGGAGGGAGCACCATACGATTGATGAAGTATCGTCCACGCCTCACGGGATGTGGTAACGCCAACCAGGTCAGGGAGAAGGTCTTCTGACAGCGAGGCAAGGATCCAGCTAAGTAAGAGTTGATCTTTGCGAAGCCAATCCGAATAAGCGGGATTGGGGACGGGAGGCGGGGCAGCATCGTCAGGAGACGCAACAACATGTATTGGGAAGGGAAGACGGAGGACAGGGAGCAGCACCAGTGACATGGCCTTCCAGGTTTGAAAATGTTATGTTGACGCGGCTAACCCATGACGCGCCCCGGACGAGACAGTTTTCCCGCTTAGCTGAGTGGTGTCCCCAGCCGGGACCCCCCGCCCCCCCGTTTTTTTTTGCCACGTGGCAGATCTGCACACAAAAGAATACAAAAATGAAAATTGTCAATAACTTTTAATCCATAATGAATTTTTTAACGAAATAAAAACCACTGGACTCGTTACGAAAAATGCAATCTAACAAGTCCAATATCGATATATTTTGAAAAAAATAATATGCACACTATTTTGCCAATAGTGTGCACATTATATTAAGATTATGTTAATTTATATTTATGCACAACATCTAAAAAGTAGGCGCATTGTGTTAAGATTTGTGTTAATTTGCTATATATGCACATACTCTATTTAAGATTTGTGGTAAGTAGGCGCATTTGCCATACAAGTAGACGCATTTGCCATAGGTGGGTGCATTCAATCAAAAACATACATTTAATCAAAAGTAGGCGTATTTGTCATAAATGAACTTTTATTACAAATATAGGGCGCATTCATACCATAAGTGGGCACATTCACACCATAAGTGGGTGTTTACTACTAATATTTGGCACGTTAAGTAGAAATATTGACACCATAAGTGGGCACACTCACACCATAAGTGGGTGCATTCACACCATAACTAGGCTCATTCACACATTCACATCATAAATGTGCGCATTCACACCATAAGTTGGCGCATTCACACATTCAAACCATAGTGGGAGCATTCACACATACACACCATAAGTGAGCGCACTCACACCATAAGTAGGTGCATTCACACCATAAGTGGGTGCATTCACAACATAAGTGTGCGCATTTATACCATAAGTGGGTGCATTCACACATTTACACCATAAGTGGACGCATTCACAACATAAGTGGGCACATTCACACCATAAGTGGGCACATTCACAGTATAAGTGGGCGCATTCACACCATAAGTGGGCGCATTCACACATTCACACCATAAGTGGGCACATTCACAGTATAAATGCACGCATTCACACCATAAGTGGGCGCATTCACACCATAAGTGGGCGCATTTACACATTCACACCATAAGTGGACGCATTTACAACATAAGTAGGCGCATTCACACCATAAGTGGGTGCATTCACATATTCACACCATAATTGTGCGCATTCACAGCATAAGTGGGTGCATTCACACCATAAGTGGTCACATTCACACCATAATTGGGCGCATTCACACATTCACACCATAAGTGGGCACATTCACCCCATAAGTTCGCATTCACACATTCACACCATAACTATACGCATTCACAACATAAGTGGGCGCATTCACACAATAAGTGGGCGCATTCACACCATAACTGGGCGCATTCACACCATAACTGGGCACATTCACAGTATAAGTGGGTGCATTCACACAATAAGTGGGCGCATTCACACCATAAGTGGGCGCATTCACACCATAAGTGGGCGCACTCACACATTCACACCATAAGTGAGCGCATTCACAGCAAAAGTAGGCGCATTCACACTTATGGTGTGTGTGTGCCCACTTATGGTGTGAGTGTGCCCACTTATGGTGTGAATGTGTGAATGCGCCCACGTATGGTGTGAATGTGCCCACTTATGGTGTGAATGTGCCCACTTATGATGTGAATGCACCCACTTATGTTGTGAATGCGCTCACTTATGTTGTGAATGTGTGAATGCGCCTAGTTATGATGTAAATGTGCCCACTTATGGTGTGAGTGCGCCCACTTATGGTGTCAATGTTCCTACTTAACGTGCCAAATATTAGTAGTAAACGCCCATTTATGGTGTGAAAGTGCCCAGTTATGGTGTGAATGTGCCCACTTATGGTGTGAATGCGCCCTACATTTGTAATAGAAGCTCATTTATGGTAAATGTGCCTACTTTTAATTGAATGTATAACTTTAGATTGAATGCGCCCACTTATGGCAAATGTGTCTACTTGTATGGAAAATGTGTCTACTTGTATGGGAAATGTGCCTACTTATCACAAATCTAAAATAGAGTATGTGCATAAATAACAAATTAGCCTACTTTTAATTGAATGTATAAATTTAGATTGAATGCGCCCACTTATGGCAAATGCGTCTACTTGTATGGCAAACGTGCCTACTTGTATGGCAAATGCGCCTACTTATCACAAATCTAAAATAGAGTATGTGCATAAATAACAAATTAGCACAAATCTTAACACAATACACCTAGTATTTGTAGAAAAATACCCAATTACAGTGTTAATGTATCAATTATAGTGTGAATGTATCTACTTTTTAGATGTTGTGCATAAATATAAATTAACATAAATCTTAATATAATGTGCACACTATTGGTAAAATAGCGTGCATATTATTTTTTTAAAATATATCACTATTGGTCTTATTAGATTGGATTTTTCGTAATGAGTCCAGTGGTTTTTATTTCGTTAAAAAATTCATTATGCATTAAAAGTTATTTGTAATTTTTATTTTTGTACTCTTTTGTGTGCGGAATGTCACGTGGCAACAAAAAAAAAGGGGGCGGGGGGGGGGGGGGGTCCCGGCCGGAAAACCACCCAGCCAAGCGATATACCAGTCGCGTATGGGACGCGTCTGCCTCCCGCGCGTCTAGTAAGTTAAGTCCTTCCAGGTTATGGCTGCGAAGCAAAGGAAGAAATTGTGTTTGCCAAAGTAAGTAGTTGGTGACTGTCAATTTAAGGGACACATGATGGTGGATCTGATGAAAGTTGGGGAGGGAAGGAAATTGGTCGACGGAGGAAGATGAGGGGTGTGGGGAGGAGGCAGAAGATGTCGACGACAGGGCTGCTGATACCATGTTAATATTATTTAACTGTAATTTTCCACACCGTATAACTTGATGTGTAGTTGTATTTATACAGATAATTACAGTGTGCGATCCAACAATTTCGGATCTGTAACAACTTCTAGTTAACCAGTACAACGTGGACTCCTGGAATACATCGAGGACTCCTTCAATTCAGCTACCAATACATCATGTAACTCCGTAATGTTTGGCTCAGTTTGTTCCGCGGCGTGTGCAGTTGGCTGTGCACAGTCATTTCTCTGATTTGTTTCATGCTCTAACAAGTGCCAAGCCACACCTCTCATAGTGATATTACTTTGTGCCCCGAGGAAGGTCAAGCCGACCTCGACCCATGACTCTACTAAACCATCACGGAGAACTGCCAAATGCAACAAAATGATGACATAAATGTAGAATAGCATGAAGTAAATTTTCATACATTAAAGGTCGATTGAGTGAGGAGTGAGGACTACAAATGTAAACTTAAAGCATAATTAAAAAAAAAAGTGTGGGGTGAGGGGGGCGCTTGATTGTAGCGGCATGAGTATTGGATGATATAGCCACACCTCAATTAGAAATGAGCAAGAGGACAACCACTCTCTGCTGGACAATGTTGGACATTATGTTTCTGTTGTTGAGATTTCATGTTTACTAGTAGGTTACATATAGAATTAAAGTGGTAAAAGCTTAATTAATGTCAACGTTAAAACTTCTTAAGTATAGAAGTAATTGCAGTAAAAAGACGGCTCAACTGTTGAGTCATAGTGTTTTTCCTTTAAGGAGAGAGTCCTAGATTAATTTCTTCGTTTAGGAAGAAAAAAGTACCCCTGATCTTCAACGGCAGGAGTTTACTCAGCTAGAGTGAGTTCCATATGACCTCCGCAAGGGTTAGATATAGAGGTGTGTTATGTAGGCACAAAATTAGACATAAAACTGTACACACACACACAAAAAGAAAAACGAAGCAAGAAAACCCAATTCCTCTTCATTTTGTCTTTATATATGTATATAAAGATCAAATGTGTGAAGCTTTGTGTTTAATTTTATGTCCATTATAACCCTCCTCTCTTGATCAAACCTAATTGAATGATTTTGGTTGGGTCTAGTCTTGTTTCCTGGCTGCCCTTCGCTATTGCCAATTTGCCATCAATCATGAGAGGTCAGATTACTGTAGAAATGCAACAGAAACAAAAGCAATGAATAGGTGTAATCATGATGAGATGTGGAGACTAGGATCATTGGAGTGGACGGTTTAAGACCACCTACCAACCCCTCCTTTCCTCCCTACTTCATCTTCATGTTTTAGTTGACAACGACATCACCACACATAATACAACATCACGCGAGAGAAATAGCACAAGGCAGAAATCAGAGAGAAAAGCAGGTTGGCTGGGGGTAGGAAGGACTGAATATCTTCTGCTGTGCGAAGCACATAGAGCAGGGCGGGGCTTCAATTTCCACCACGCGGATGGGGATGGGGGGTTAGTTCGGACTTTTGGGAGGAGAGGCGAAAACAACCATGTGATCCCCTCCCTTGTTCCCGAGCAAGCATGTAGCCGATGTGTCAGGCTGTCCGGGAGGAGGAGGCCCACCATGTGCAACAAACACAACTGCCTGCCTGCCATCTGCCCTCGGCGCCCTGGCCTTCTGTCCTGAGATGTTTTCGTTTGTTCCTTGGCGGAGGTTGATGTCGACCCCACTCGGGCGTACGACTACCTCAGTTCAACGGATCAGGAGTGAGGGAAAAAGGGAATCACGCGGATCGGATTAGCCTGCTGCCCCCAGCAGACAGTTAACGCAGCGTCATCTCGTCGTCCTGCTATCGCCTGCCCGCCAGCACCTCTTTCTCGCCTTTTCGTAATTATTGTTAGTCGAGGTTCAGAGCTTCTGCTCCACCGGGTACCGGTGGATGCAGTCCGCCCAAGGATTCACGTCATCGGCGTTGCTACCGTTCACTCCTCCGGCACCCGAAACCGCAACGGCCGGCACCGCTCTCAGCGCCTTCCACACGGCGCTGTTGCACTTGAACCCGGACCCGAACGCGATCTGCCACACCCTGTCCCCTCTCGCCACCCTCCCTTTGGCCTCGGCGTACGCCAGCTCGTACCACAGCGAGCTGCTGGACGTGTTCCCGAACCGGTGAAGCGTCATTCTGGATGGCTCCATGTGCCTGTCTTCCAGCCGCAGGTTCTTCTGCACCTCGTCCAGCACCGCCCTCCCGCCGGCGTGCACGCAGAAATGCTCGAACGCGCGCTTGAAGTCCGGCACGTACCGCTTCGGGCGCCTTAGCCACGACGAGCCGGTTCCACCCGCCGGCAGCAGCTTCCGCGCTACTAGTGTGCCGAGGAACTTGACCTGTTCTGTAAGCGGCAGCACCAGGGGTCCTAGCGTGGTAATATTCGTTGTCAGCGCCTCCCCTGCCACAGCCATCAGCTCCTTGGCCAGCGACACACCCACGGTACCTTGCTCGTCCTCCCGCTGGTAGACACACCTGTAGCACCGATCATCCGCGCCCTTGTGCGTCCTTAGCACGTGCACCAGTTCGTACTTGGACCTTGCCCTGTCACTCCTGCGGTTCGACAGCAGCACGGCGGCGCCGCCCATGCGGAAGATGCAGTTAGGGAGGAGCATGGACCGGTCGTTCCCGAAATACCAGTTGAGTGTCACGTTCTCCATGCTGAGCACCACCGCATACGAGTTGGAGTTCCCGGACACTCTCAACATATCCTTGGCGAGGTCAACGGAGATGAGGCCGGCGCTGCATCCCATCCCTCCGAGGTTGAAGCTCTTGATGTCCTCCCTCATCTTGTAGTGATTGACGATCATGGACGCCAGCGAAGGCGTCGGGTTGAACAGGCTGCAGTTGACAACGAGGATGGAGATCTGGGACGGGTCTACTCCGGTCTTTTGGAACAGGGCATCCAAAGCGCCGAACATCACCTCTTCGGCTTCACGCCGTGCCTCGGACATGGACAGGTTTGGGAGTGGGCGGGCCTGGATGCCCCGGGGTAGGTAGGTCTCGTCGCCGAGGCCGGAGCGGTGGGCTATACGGGACTGGAAGGAAGTGCTCTCTTCCGTGAATATGCCTAGCCTGGCCGTCATGTCTAGGAACCCGTCACGTGATATCTTGTACTCCTCCTGTGGCTTTGCGCAAGCGAAGTCCACCAGGTACACGGGGCTAGGGCGGGACAGCAGGTAGTAGGTGGCCAGGACCAAGCAGGCCGCGCCGCCTAGGGCGAGCGGAGTCAGGGAGCCCACCGCGGCGTCGTCGTCGGGTGCGTTGGTGTTGGCGATCACGCGGAGGGCGCGGAGGAGGCGTTGAGGCAGCGAGGTCGAAGCGGGATGGTCCCACAGCAGCGGCGTGGCTGCGGCGAGTATTACGGCGGGGAGGATGAAGAGAAGGAAGAAGCGGGCGACTGGCGGGGCCGTGTAGCGGTACCCTAGCTTGATGTACTTGAGCTTCACGGACTGCAGGAAGTCCGGGAGGCGGCGCCGGATGCGGATGGCGATGGAGGCCGGGGCGCCGTTCATGTCGGCTGCTGCCGGGCGGAAGTCCATCTCCGCCGTGAGTCGCTCCCTTTCCACCGTCATTTCCGCCCTCTCCATTGTTGCTAGCAACCTCCCCTAGACTAACCTAGACGGCGTTTCCCTCTCGCCTCTCTTTTCTTCCTCCACAACTACTCCCCTCTGCCGTCTGCACTGCGCTGCTCCGTCACGCGTACGGAGGGCTCGATCGACGGAGCTGATCTCCTGGCCGTTCGCCTCTCCCCGTCTCCCGCTCTGCCACTACTGTCGACACTTGGGGCAGGTGGGAGGCGGGCAGCTGGAGGGAAGGAAGGAGGGGGCGGACAATATCGCGAGGGAGGCTGGACAGGCTGGGTTGAGCTGTGGTCTTTAATGCGTTTTCATAACTGAGCGAGCTTGAGGCGTGAGGAGAGGTTGGTTGAGATAACAGGAAGGGTCCATCTCACGAGGCTTTTATACCGCGCGGAGCGGCTGCTTCACTTGAGGCCCATTCGGCCCGTTGAAAAGAGGGAGGAATAATAGTCTTCCCGTCCGTCTTCATCACAGCGCGGTCGCTCGGACCTGTCGCCGCCTACTGACGTGACCAATTACGACTTCGCGAGGTGACTATGTTTCTTAAAATTTCATTGTGACAAGAAAGATATGCATTGGCTTCTGCGGTTCCGCTCTCCCTAGCCCTAGAGCGGCTAGGTCATCCTCTTCGGCGGCGGCTGGTTTATGGTGACACATCCCATTATTATACAGACAACAAGGTGTTACGCGAAAACGTGCAGAAATCACCATAACCACCCCTTAACAAAAACATGAGTTAATTAAAACTGATTTCAGAAAGCGGATAAACTAAGAAACTATTACATTCAAGTCCTCGTCCTGCAAGAACACATGTTATATAAACATTTACAAGTCTTGATATGCGTCAACAACTTAGGAGCTCAGCTGTCTTGTCATCACATGAGTTCATTATCTGTTTATATATACACAACGGCCCACATCCGGCCAGCAACATGACATACAAAACTTCAACAGTTATACATCGTGAAACAACGTCAAAATGCTTTCAAGGACCTAAGAGTACAGGGATGACTCTAGACTCTACTACAAAACAACCAAAACAACAGCATATCTATCTCTTGCCTTCTACTGCTCGTCTTGCTGCTCGGCCGCAACTCCGCAACCACCACCACGTCTAGCTCGAACACCTAAAAAGGTTATAAATCAGCGGAGTGAATCACACAGTCCCAGCGAGAAACATAACTCCCCGCCGAAACCATAAAACCATAGAAGGATGAAAGCAAAAGCAGCAGATAATTGATAGAAGGTATAACAAGAGCATTTTATAAAATAAAGTTATTCATACCATCAAGCTTACCATGTACGTAAGGCATGTACCCAACTATTTTATTATGGAACATGATTAACAAGATAAGATTTATAAGATCTTACCACATAACATAAGGAACGTATAAGTAACTGCAAGTATAACAAGATCAACTACTCAAGCAAGGCTTCAAATAATGTTCCGTGTTTTGCCTTAAGCAGTAAATATTATTCGTATGGATTACATATTATTATGCCCTGAGGAAGTGAGTCGTACCGCTCAAATCTAACCTTCGGTTGCGAAACCCAAGTCGGTGCCATACATGGTCAATGGAAGAGTCAGACTCCACGACCTCTGTGGGTTCTGATCTCCAAACCATGACATAAACACGAATAAAACTTAGCGGAAGCGAATCGGTAATCAGCGGAAGACAAAAATCACGGGAAATTAAAACTTTTCGAGATAAGAACTTGTATCCATAAAAACTCCTTTCATAAAGAGAGGTAACTGTTTACATCTCAGGATAATTACTTCTTGAGTAATTATATACATCAAGATACAAAATCTCAAGATCACATAACACAAGACTCCAAGACCTGAGAGTACAGAGGACACATAGGACTGACTCTAACTACACCACATGGCAGGACAAATCTCCACCTGAGATTACTGCTGCCCCTGGTGCTGCTGCTGAGACTGATCACTTGTAGGCTGGTTCCTTCGTCTCCGACGTCCACCTAAAAAAAAGTTGAAGTCTACGGGGTGAGACAATTATACATAATTGTCCCAGCGAGAGTTATAACTCTTCGCCAGAAGCTTTATTATAACATCAAAGATTATTCTAAACAGTAAAGCCTTCAAAGCATTCTATAACAGTTATAGTTATAACAAGATCTCTACAATTTAGGAGATATGGAGGATATCAATCATTATAACAATGTAACATCAATCAACTAACTTGGAGTTATCTCTAACAAGTTACACTACATGGTTGATTATGTTTTACAAACAACATTATGCCCTGTGGAGATGAGGCTTACCACTCATACTCCAACTGATCGCTGAGAAGCCGCATCAGTATCATACATAGGTCATTAAGAGAGCCGGATTCTCATGACCTTCACCTTCCTCAGTCAGTAAGAGGATCACTTGTAGGACATCTCATGCCTCTACTATTATAGCTCACCAGGGTAAACTGGTCCTTCGCTATTCTAGAGTCACAGTGGCGTTCTGTACTCTCTTCGTCATCAGGAGGTTTCATATTTACCTACCACTGATACGGATATCTGTGCTTTCTTCGTCATCAGGAGGTTTCATGTTTACCTACCACTGATACGGTATGGAACTATAGTGAAGGATGGATGGATTCCACATCTACATCACTTTCCTACACTAGGATGTAAGGTTCTACACATCCATGTACCCCACATACTCAAAAGTATGTGCTCCAGGAGTTCCCTAAGGAAAACCTGTTTCACCATCACTTAATTTCTAACAATGATGGATCTATGATCAGGGCTCTACATTATACTTGATTAGTTAGGTACATTCAGTATTCTTTAACAGCATACATTGTTCTTCAAACAATAACAGTAGCATAGCAGCTATAAAAGAAGAATACTAAATGTAACAGGCCTAACTCATATCAATCATCATTTCTCATTATCCTCATCACAAGTCATCTCTGAAGCATGACCTTGATGGTATTCATGGCTCTCATAGCCCATTATCAGCATAGGATGCCACTAGCAAGGCATCAGATTACATTACTTATTCATAAGGCTACAACATGCCTTCAATGAATATAACATCAACATCCATACCTGGATATGATTACCTTCATATCAAAACCTGCATGGTTAATACATCTGATAAAGGAAATACAATAATAAGGAATGTACTTCCTACTCTTGTCATAAGAGTTAAATCTTTAATTCTACTCAAATAGAGTTTATTGCTCAAAAGCATGCCATTACCCTTGAATTAGGGTTTACTATTCACATTACATGTCATCACCCTTGAATTAGGGTTTACTATTCACATTACATGTCATCACCCTTGAATTAGGGTTTACTATTCACATCAAGGTGAATTAAACTCATAACATCATCATGTTTGAGTAACACCTTCATTGATGCTCCTGGATTAGTTAAAGGTTCATCATTTATCATAATTAGGGTTTCTATGATCTCACACAGGTGGATCATACCCTAATTATGCTCATTTCTGTGTATTGGGGATGCTTCAATTGAGTTTCCCTTTTAAAGAGGTACTTTCTCTCTCTAGAAGTACTTTCTCTCTCTAGAAGTACTTTCTCTCTCATCATAAGGTTAGGTGATATCAACATCACTCTAAAACAGGTTGGGTTGAGTCATCATAGGCTATCATAGCCAAAAACATCACCATTAAGTGATTAGAGTTACTTTCTCTCTCTAGGGTACTTTCTCTCTCTAGAGTACTCTCTCTTTCATCATACTAATGGTTGATGATAACATTAGACTAGATCAGGTTAGATAGAGTCATTATGACTAAAAACATCATTCTCATGTAATTAGGGTTTGAATTGAGCAAGGTATAACTCAATTGACCCTTCAGGGGTATCTTGGTAATTCACCCCATTGATCATCATCATAGTCAAAAACCTTAATCAAATAACTCCTTACTATCTTAGATTATCATTAGTGTTTGATTTGAACAACATTGAACCATCACATGATTGAATTCGGTTGAAAGTGTTGACCGATTGCTCACTTTGACCCTTCAAGTCCATGAGCCCCTTTCTAGTTCCAAGACCGTGAGCCTCCTCATGGGCTTGAGATCGTGAATCACCTCACGGTCTTGAGGTCGTGAGCCCCCCTCACGGTCCTGAGGTCGTGAGCCACCTCACGGTCCTGAGGTCGTGAGCCACCTCACGGTCCTGAGGTCGTGAGCCCCCTCACGGTCCTGAGGTCGTGAGCCCCCTCACGGTCCTGAGGTCGTGAGCCCCCTCACGGTCCTGAGGTCGTGAGCCCCCTCACGGTCCTGAGGTCGTGAGCCACCTCACGGTCCTGAGGTCGTGAGCCACCTCACGGTCCTGAGGTCGTGAGCCACCTCACGGTCCTGAGGTCGTGAGCCACCTCACGGTCTCAACCACAAGGTCCTTCAACAAAGGTTCAACAAATCAAACGATGATGTCAACTGATGTTGAAGCCTTCAAAAGGTCCAATAACTGTTGACCACCTATGGATTGAGTTAATTAAGGTTATGCTTAACCAAATGGTCATTCAATTGACCCTCAATTGTTGACCAATTAGGATTGAAATCGATTCAATTAAGGTCTATCAAAGTTCACCCATCTACACTCAACAATGTGTATCAACACAAGGTTGAACCCTTCAATTGAGCTCCAATTGGGCCCAAACTTGGCCCAAACGGTCTTGAGGTCATGTGGGTGGACCCCACATGGTCTTGAGACCGTTTGCCCAAGATTTCATCAAAATCTAAGGTGATTTGATAGAGGTTGAACCATGATTGGTCACAGAATCCGAATTTTGATTAACTTGATAACTTATTTACAATTGGGTGTTCAATTGGTCAAATTACTCAACCCTAGACCTTCAAATGGTCTTGGGTGATTGTCCTCACGGTCTTGAGGTCATGTGGGTGGACCCCACATGGTCTTGAGACCTTTTAGGTCAATCAACCCTAAAAACCCTAATTATGTCACCATAATTTCAGTACTGATTTTATCTAGGGTTAGCCCTAGTATTCATCCTTCAACTCTTAGCCCGTTTGGAATTAGACCATCAAACTTGGTGAGTTGTTAATTAACATAATTTTGAACAGTAATCTCATGGGGTCAATGCTTAGTCAACGACCTTTCACGGTCTTGAGACCTTTTGCCCAAAAAGGCAATTTCAGACCGTTTGAAAATCAGCAATTAATTCATTTAAAGTCGTGACTTAAAAAGGTCATATCTCCCGATTCCTTTGGAGTTAGTCTCCCAAATTTTGAGGGTATTTAGCCTATATAATTAGGAACAGGTTTCTTATATGGTCCACGCTCGGTCAACAGGGCCAATCGGTCTTGAGACCGCGAGCCCTCTCACGGTCTCGAGACCGCGAGGCTCCCTCACGGTCTTGAGGTCGTGAGAGCAACCTGTTAGGACCGTTTAGGGAAAAGAAAAACGGTGGGTTTTTCTTGGAAATCACGCCTTCATCTTCTAGCTCAAGAACAGTACAGATATCCCACGGGTTTGCTTGCAAAATAGCAGGGAAAAGTAGGGAAATACTAGGAGCTATCATTAACTCGCATATAAAGATGCACATAGTAAAGCATAGGTTTAGAGTTATAAAACCCGCCTAAAGCTTGCTTCTTGAGCTCCAAGCTTTCAAGCTCCAAGCTCTAATGGCGTCCTTGAGTTCCCACAGGTTGGCCAAGGTGAAAACTCCAAGGAAGGATGAAAAGAGACGGCTAGAAAGATAGGGTTTCGAGAATTAGCCATGAAGATGACCTTGAATTCGAATTCTAACCATGGAATTAGGCAAGAAGAGGGGTTTAAACCTACCTTGCACCCCTTGTTCGTCCTCCTTAGCTCCAAGGCAGTCCTTGGTCGTCTTTGGTGAAATGAAACAGTAAAGGGAACGAAGGTTAAGTTCCCTTGCAACTAAAGGAAGGATGGCTTATATACATGGGATAGGATTTTCAACATTAGTTCATAAGTTTCCCTTAATTCCAACTAAGTCCTTCTTTTATTACTTGCTCGTCCCTTCCTCTTTATTCTAAGGACAAACCTTATCTTAAGTTATAGAAAAGAAGGCAAGGAAGAACAATCTAATAATAAAGTTCATACTAAAAGGGTTATTGCACATATACCCTGATTATTCAATCACAGAGCCTATTTCTTAACTTGATAACTCAATTGAGGTGAATTCCTCATCATTTCTTCTCTAAATGATGGCAAAAGTCTAAAAAGATACTTTAGATGACATTCTTTACAAATTGCATCCCATAATTTGGGTAAATTGCATTTTACCCCAAATTAGGGTTTCAAGCCCTGGGATTGCTTCCACAGCTGCACCTTGGTGCTCTAGCTTGGGAAATCCCTCAAACTTTGCCAAAGAGATTCTCATGATGTCTCAACATCAGAGGAACATCTCATCATGTGCAAATTGCAAGTTAACCCTTTCAACTGGGTAAATTGCACATAGGTCCCTGTATATCAAAACAATGCTACAACTTTAAATAAAAAGGAGCAAATACTGAAATATACGTTTCTGAGAAGCTTAATTACATGCTCAGAGTTAATCACAAGGATTTAACTACATATTTAGGCAAAACACCTAGGGTTAACTCATAACCCAGGTCAGGGATGTTACAAATTATCCACCCCTTACAAGGATTTCGTCCCCGAAATCGATAAAACATATTATGAGAAAAGGGTAGGATACTTCCTTCTCATCTCATCCTCTAACTCCCAAGTGGCTTCTTCAATACCACGATGATTCCAGAGGACTTTCACAAGACTTATATCTTTCTTCTTTAACTTTTTAATTCGTTTATCAAGGATTGACACTGGTCCCTCTTCATAGGATATGTCATCATTCAATTCTACTTCCATAGGTTGTAGAACTGACTCGGTATCTGGGTGACATTTCTTCAACATAGAAATGTGAAACACAGGATGTAACCTCTGTAATTCTGGGGGCAGCTCTAGTTTATATGCTACCTTTCCAATCCGTTCAATGATTGGATAAGGCCCCATATATCTAGGAGCTAACTTCCCCTTCCTTCCAAAACGAAGGACCCCTTTCCAAGGTGAGACCTTAAGATACACTTTGTCTCCAACCTGGAATTCTAAAGGTCTACGACGTTTGTCAGCATAAGATTTCTGCCTATCCTGAGCAGTCTTAATCTTATGTTGTATAACTTTAATCTTTTCCGTGGTTTGCTGTACCAAGTCAGGACCTAACAACTGGTGCTCACCAGTCTCAAACCAACACAAGGGTGATCTACAACGTCTACCATATAAGGCTTCATAAGGTGCCATATCAATACTATGCTGATAGCTATTGTTATAGGCAAACTCTATCAAGCTTAGGTGTAGGTCCCAACTTCCGGTAAACTGGAGAACACATGCTCGCAACAGGTCTTCTAAGGTTTGTATGGTTCTTTCCGACTGTCCATCAGTCTGTGGATGAAAGGCCGTACTAAACCTCAGCTTGGTACCTAGGGCTTTGTGTAACCGTTCCCAAAAATGACTTGTAAACTGAGGACCTCTGTCCGAAACTATTGTGACAGGAACTCCGTGCAACCGCACTATCTCTTGCACATACAACTCTGATAACCTTTCTGCAGAATAGGTTGTTTTGACAGGTAAGAAATGTGCTGTCTTAGTCAACCTATCAACAATTACCCAAATGGAATCATGTCCTTTGCTTGTCCTGGGTAGGCCAACAACAAAGTCCATGGTCACATGGTCCCACTTCCACTGTGATATGGGTAAAGGTTGCATTGTCCCTGCAGGCTTCTGGTGTTCAGCTTTAACTTGCTGACACACAGGGCACCTCAGAACAAACTCTGCAACGTCCTTCTTCATCCCAGGCCACCAATATAGATCCTTCAAATTCCGATACATCTTGGTGCTCCCTGGATGCATAGCATACATGGAAGAATGGGCTTCTTCCAGGACTAACTTCCTTAAGTTGTCCACATTCGGCACTATCATTCTTCCATTATAACAAGCTACTTGATCTTTTGAGTCATGAAACCCATCTTGTTTCTCATTTCCATACTCAGATCTTATATGTTGAACTGCAGCATCATCTAGCTGTGCTTCTTTAATCTGCTCTCTTAGGGTAGGTTTAATATGCATCTCAGCTAACAAACCGGCTAGCAATGACACCTTCAACTGTACATTGTCTTGCCTTAAAGAGATAAGCATATCTCTTCTAGAGCATACTAAAGAGTTTAGTTGTGCTCTATTCATGGTTGATGTTGCTGATTTCCTACTCAAGGCATCTGCAACAACATTGGCCTTACCTGGATGGTAATCAATTGTACAGTCGTAGTCCTTGATTAACTCCATCCAGCGACGTTGCCTCATGTTGAGCTCATGCTGAGAGAAGATATACTTAAGGTTTTTGTGGTCTGTGAAAATCTGGAATGTCTCTCCGTAGAGATAATGTCTCCAGATCTTCAAAGCATGAACCACAGCTGCTAACTCCAGATCGTGTGTTGGATAATTCTCCTCGTGTTTCTTAAGCTGTCGGGAAGCAAAAGAAATCACTTGTTTATCCTGCATCAACACACATCCTAGTCCATTTTTGGAAGCATCACAGAAAACTATATACCCTTTTCCTTGCTCAGGTAGCACTAGCACAGGTGCACTTGTCAACCCCTCCTTCAGCAGCTGGAAAGATTGTTGACACTTATCACTCCAAGAAAAAGGAACATCTTTCCGGGTTAACTTGGTCAAGGGTAAAGCTATGGAACTAAAGTTCTTAATGAACCTTCGATAATAGCCAGCTAACCCCAAGAAACTTCGAATCTCCGTCGGTGTTTTCGGTTGTTCCCATTGTAGAACAGATTCTACCTTTGTAGGGTCAACACGAATTCCCGAGGCGGATATTACATGTCCAAGAAAAGATACCTCCGGCAGCCAGAACTCACACTTGCTAAACTTAGCATACAACTTATGTTCTCTTAGCAAGGTCAAAGCTTGGCGAAGATGCTGCTCATGCTGCTGAGCATCTTTACTATAAATCAGTATGTCATCTATGAAGACGACAACACACTGATCAAGGAAAGGTCGAAAAACTCTATTCATGAGTTCCATAAATGCAGCTGGTGCATTGGTTAGTCCAAACGACATAACCGTGAACTCATAGTGACCATATCTTGTCCTAAAGGCAGACTTGGATATGTCACTATCCTTAATACGAAGTTGGTGATATCCAGACCTCAAGTCTATCTTTGAAAAGACTGTTGCACCACGCAACTGGTCAAAGAGATCATCAATCCTCGGCAGAGGATACTTATTCTTTATTGTCACTTTATTGAGTTGTCTATAGTCGATGCACAACCGCATTGACCCATCTTTCTTTTTAACAAACAAGACCGGAGCACCCCAAGGTGAAGTGCTTGGTCGGATAAAACCTCTCTCAAGTAGCTCTTGAAGCTGTTTCTTGAGTTCTGCCATCTCGGCAGGAGCCATTCTATACGGAGTTTGAGCTATGGGTTTCGTATCTGGAATTAAATTGATTTCAAAATCAATTTCCCGAGGTGGTGGTATACCAGGAAGTTCTTCAGGAAACACATCCTCGAATTCCCTGACTATGGGAACTTCAGTAGGATTGGAACTTTCCTTGGTAACATCTACCACATGGGCTAAGAATGCATAACATCCTTGCCTCAACAGCTTATCAGCAACCATAGCTGACACAAGACAGGTGGGCAGAATCTTTCTTTCACCTTGAAAGATCCATGTGTTGCTTTCATCAGCAAACACAGCCAACTTGGACTCACAATCCAAGACAACTCTATACCTTTCTAAGGTATCCATCCCAAGGATTATATCAAACCCCTGCATATCAAGTGGTATAAGGTCCACTTGAATGCGATGGTCAGAAAAGAAAAGGATGCAGGGAGAACATACCTCCTGCAAAACGGCAGACCCACTCAATGGAGTCTCTAACAACAAACTATCTGCTCTATGACTAACAGTCACATTGCAGTTACGAATCACTTCACGAGTGATGAAAGAGTGCGTAGCACCCGGATCAATCAAAACAGATACATTACAGGATATAGACATATCAGAATATAAAAGTTTCATCTGACCTGCCACTACCTGTGGATTGACCACTGCCTCAGGTGGGTTCATAGCATAGAACCTCGCGGTTGCCTGGTGTTGAGGTGGTGCTGATGATCCAGCTTGAGACGCTTGTCCACGTCCTCGAGCTGCTCCTTGATGTTGTCTATTCTGGGATCCCTGTTGATTCTGTCTCGGAGGTTGTTGTGTCACACCGACAGGCCTAGAACGGCAATCCTTCATCAAGTGTCCCACCTTACCACAGTTGTAGCAACTCTTCTCCTGTTGTTGTGGTCTGGGTGGTCCAGTGACTGACACTGATGCAGAACTGTGCGTCCCTTGAAGCGGTTGACTCCGTCCTCTACCTCTACTTGGTGTCCATTGAGTTTGAAAACTTGATCTGGGTGGTGGAGGGTTAGGTGCAGAGAATCTAGGTTTCTTGGAATCCCTAGATGAAGAACCCTGGAACTGGGGATATCTTTTATGGGTTTGTCTTTTCTCAACAACAGATCTCTCTATCCTTCGGACTGACTCAACGAAGGTAGAGAATCTCTCTCTGTTTTCTAAGGCAGACACAGGGGTTGACATATCGGAATTCAAACCCTTTTCAAATCTTCTGATTCTTTCCTCATCCGTAGAAGCCATGTGCGGACAGAACCGCAACAACTCCATAAACTTAGCTTCATACTCACTAATGTTCATCATACCCTGCCTTAGTTTCTCAAACTGAGAAATCTTCTCATCTAGGAAGGTCTTTGGAAAATATCTATTGATAAATTCCCGACGAAACTCTTCCCATGAGAACTCTACTCCAGGTCTCTTCTGCTCTTCCATGTTCCACCAGTGACCAGCACTGCCTTTGAGAAGATAGACAGCATGTCTAACCTTCTCAGCTTCCGGAATCATAAGAATCCTGAAAGCCTTCTCCAACTCTGTCAACCATAAGTCAGCATCTGCAGGGTCGGCAGTTCCGAAGTACTCGGTAGCTCCGACACGACGAAGTCGTTCGAATGTCTTACCAATACCTTGTACTTCAGGCTGGACAGGTGCCCTAGGTGCAGGAATGGGCATCCTATCGGTTATATGTGTCATGGCAGTCATAAACTGCCCGAACATCGTCTGTATAGCTGGATCACTCATGTCAGCTGGGTCGAACTGGGGTGGCTCTCTTGGCGACTTAGGTGCAGGTTGTTCTATTCTCGGAACTCTTGCACCGCCTCGAGGTGCACTAGCACTACTCTCAGCCACGTGCTCATCGCGATGTTCTGACATTCTTATGTATCTTCTTCTCCTGAGGAGCAGAAGATTCTATTAGATAAGGAAGGAGTACTAAAGGTAGACTCGACATCCTAAGTCCTATGCCTCTGTAGACTCAACTGAACCTGGAGCTCTGATACCACTAATTGTGGGTTCTGATCTCCAAACCATGACATAAACACGAATAAAACTTAGCGGAAGCGAATCGGTAATCAGCGGAAGACAAAAATCACGGGAAATTAAAACTTTTCGAGATAAGAACTTGTATCCATAAAAACTCCTTTCATAAAGAGAGGTAACTGTTTACATCTCAGGATAATTACTTCTTGAGTAATTATATACATCAAGATACAAAATCTCAAGATCACATAACACAAGACTCCAAGACCTGAGAGTACAGAGGACACATAGGACTGACTCTAACTACACCACATGGCAGGACAAATCTCCACCTGAGATTACTGCTGCCCCTGGTGCTGCTGCTGAGACTGATCACTTGTAGGCTGGTTCCTTCGTCTCCGACGTCCACCTAAAAAAAAGTTGAAGTCTACGGGGTGAGACAATTATACATAATTGTCCCAGCGAGAGTTATAACTCTTCGCCAGAAGCTTTATTATAACATCAAAGATTATTCTAAACAGTAAAGCCTTCAAAGCATTCTATAACAGTTATAGTTATAACAAGATCTCTACAATTTAGGAGATATGGAGGATATCAATCATTATAACAATGTAACATCAATCAACTAACTTGGAGTTATCTCTAACAAGTTACACTACATGGTTGATTATGTTTTACAAACAACATTATGCCCTGTGGAGATGAGGCTTACCACTCATACTCCAACTGATCGCTGAGAAGCCGCATCAGTATCATACATAGGTCATTAAGAGAGCCGGATTCTCATGACCTTCACCTTCCTCAGTCAGTAAGAGGATCACTTGTAGGACATCTCATGCCTCTACTATTATAGCTCACCAGGGTAAACTGGTCCTTCGCTATTCTAGAGTCACAGTGGCGTTCTGTACTCTCTTCGTCATCAGGAGGTTTCATATTTACCTACCACTGATACGGATATCTGTGCTTTCTTCGTCATCAGGAGGTTTCATGTTTACCTACCACTGATACGGTATGGAACTATAGTGAAGGATGGATGGATTCCACATCTACATCACTTTCCTACACTAGGATGTAAGGTTCTACACATCCATGTACCCCACATACTCAAAAGTATGTGCTCCAGGAGTTCCCTAAGGAAAACCTGTTTCACCATCACTTAATTTCTAACAATGATGGATCTATGATCAGGGCTCTACATTATACTTGATTAGTTAGGTACATTCAGTATTCTTTAACAGCATACATTGTTCTTCAAACAATAACAGTAGCATAGCAGCTATAAAAGAAGAATACTAAATGTAACAGGCCTAACTCATATCAATCATCATTTCTCATTATCCTCATCACAAGTCATCTCTGAAGCATGACCTTGATGGTATTCATGGCTCTCATAGCCCATTATCAGCATAGGATGCCACTAGCAAGGCATCAGATTACATTACTTATTCATAAGGCTACAACATGCCTTCAATGAATATAACATCAACATCCATACCTGGATATGATTACCTTCATATCAAAACCTGCATGGTTAATACATCTGATAAAGGAAATACAATAATAAGGAATGTACTTCCTACTCTTGTCATAAGAGTTAAATCTTTAATTCTACTCAAATAGAGTTTATTGCTCAAAAGCATGCCATTACCCTTGAATTAGGGTTTACTATTCACATTACATGTCATCACCCTTGAATTAGGGTTTACTATTCACATTACATGTCATCACCCTTGAATTAGGGTTTACTATTCACATCAAGGTGAATTAAACTCATAACATCATCATGTTTGAGTAACACCTTCATTGATGCTCCTGGATTAGTTAAAGGTTCATCATTTATCATAATTAGGGTTTCTATGATCTCACACAGGTGGATCATACCCTAATTATGCTCATTTCTGTGTATTGGGGATGCTTCAATTGAGTTTCCCTTTTAAAGAGGTACTTTCTCTCTCTAGAAGTACTTTCTCTCTCTAGAAGTACTTTCTCTCTCATCATAAGGTTAGGTGATATCAACATCACTCTAAAACAGGTTGGGTTGAGTCATCATAGGCTATCATAGCCAAAAACATCACCATTAAGTGATTAGAGTTACTTTCTCTCTCTAGGGTACTTTCTCTCTCTAGAGTACTCTCTCTTTCATCATACTAATGGTTGATGATAACATTAGACTAGATCAGGTTAGATAGAGTCATTATGACTAAAAACATCATTCTCATGTAATTAGGGTTTGAATTGAGCAAGGTATAACTCAATTGACCCTTCAGGGGTATCTTGGTAATTCACCCCATTGATCATCATCATAGTCAAAAACCTTAATCAAATAACTCCTTACTATCTTAGATTATCATTAGTGTTTGATTTGAACAACATTGAACCATCACATGATTGAATTCGGTTGAAAGTGTTGACCGATTGCTCACTTTGACCCTTCAAGTCCATGAGCCCCTTTCTAGTTCCAAGACCGTGAGCCTCCTCATGGGCTTGAGATCGTGAATCACCTCACGGTCTTGAGGTCGTGAGCCCCCCTCACGGTCCTGAGGTCGTGAGCCACCTCACGGTCCTGAGGTCGTGAGCCACCTCACGGTCCTGAGGTCGTGAGCCCCCTCACGGTCCTGAGGTCGTGAGCCCCCTCACGGTCCTGAGGTCGTGAGCCCCCTCACGGTCCTGAGGTCGTGAGCCACCTCACGGTCCTGAGGTCGTGAGCCACCTCACGGTCCTGAGGTCGTGAGCCACCTCACGGTCCTGAGGTCGTGAGCCACCTCACGGTCTCAACCACAAGGTCCTTCAACAAAGGTTCAACAAATCAAACGATGATGTCAACTGATGTTGAAGCCTTCAAAAGGTCCAATAACTGTTGACCACCTATGGATTGAGTTAATTAAGGTTATGCTTAACCAAATGGTCATTCAATTGACCCTCAATTGTTGACCAATTAGGATTGAAATCGATTCAATTAAGGTCTATCAAAGTTCACCCATCTACACTCAACAATGTGTATCAACACAAGGTTGAACCCTTCAATTGAGCTCCAATTGGGCCCAAACTTGGCCCAAACGGTCTTGAGGTCATGTGGGTGGACCCCACATGGTCTTGAGACCGTTTGCCCAAGATTTCATCAAAATCTAAGGTGATTTGATAGAGGTTGAACCATGATTGGTCACAGAATCCGAATTTTGATTAACTTGATAACTTATTTACAATTGGGTGTTCAATTGGTCAAATTACTCAACCCTAGACCTTCAAATGGTCTTGGGTGATTGTCCTCACGGTCTTGAGGTCATGTGGGTGGACCCCACATGGTCTTGAGACCTTTTAGGTCAATCAACCCTAAAAACCCTAATTATGTCACCATAATTTCAGTACTGATTTTATCTAGGGTTAGCCCTAGTATTCATCCTTCAACTCTTAGCCCGTTTGGAATTAGACCATCAAACTTGGTGAGTTGTTAATTAACATAATTTTGAACAGTAATCTCATGGGGTCAATGCTTAGTCAACGACCTTTCACGGTCTTGAGACCTTTTGCCCAAAAAGGCAATTTCAGACCGTTTGAAAATCAGCAATTAATTCATTTAAAGTCGTGACTTAAAAAGGTCATATCTCCCGATTCCTTTGGAGTTAGTCTCCCAAATTTTGAGGGTATTTAGCCTATATAATTAGGAACAGGTTTCTTATATGGTCCACGCTCGGTCAACAGGGCCAATCGGTCTTGAGACCGCGAGCCCTCTCACGGTCTCGAGACCGCGAGGCTCCCTCACGGTCTTGAGGTCGTGAGAGCAACCTGTTAGGACCGTTTAGGGAAAATAAAAACGGTGGGTTTTTCTTGGAAATCACGCCTTCATCTTCTAGCTCAAGAACAGTACAGATATCCCACGGGTTTGCTTGCAAAATAGCAGGGAAAAGTAGGGAAATACTAGGAGCTATCATTAACTCGCATATAAAGATGCACATAGTAAAGCATAGGTTTAGAGTTATAAAACCCGCCTAAAGCTTGCTTCTTGAGCTCCAAGCTTTCAAGCTCCAAGCTCTAATGGCGTCCTTGAGTTCCCACAGGTTGGCCAAGGTGAAAACTCCAAGGAAGGATGAAAAGAGACGGCTAGAAAGATAGGGTTTCGAGAATTAGCCATGAAGATGACCTTGAATTCGAATTCTAACCATGGAATTAGGCAAGAAGAGGGGTTTAAACCTACCTTGCACCCCTTGTTCGTCCTCCTTAGCTCCAAGGCAGTCCTTGGTCGTCTTTGGTGAAATGAAACAGTAAAGGGAACGAAGGTTAAGTTCCCTTGCAACTAAAGGAAGGATGGCTTATATACATGGGATAGGATTTTCAACATTAGTTCATAAGTTTCCCTTAATTCCAACTAAGTCCTTCTTTTATTACTTGCTCGTCCCTTCCTCTTTATTCTAAGGACAAACCTTATCTTAAGTTATAGAAAAGAAGGCAAGGAAGAACAATCTAATAATAAAGTTCATACTAAAAGGGTTATTGCACATATACCCTGATTATTCAATCACAGAGCCTATTTCTTAACTTGATAACTCAATTGAGGTGAATTCCTCATCATTTCTTCTCTAAATGATGGCAAAAGTCTAAAAAGATACTTTAGATGACATTCTTTACAAATTGCATCCCATAATTTGGGTAAATTGCATTTTACCCCAAATTAGGGTTTCAAGCCCTGGGATTGCTTCCACAGCTGCACCTTGGTGCTCTAGCTTGGGAAATCCCTCAAACTTTGCCAAAGAGATTCTCATGATGTCTCAACATCAGAGGAACATCTCATCATGTGCAAATTGCAAGTTAACCCTTTCAACTGGGTAAATTGCACATAGGTCCCTGTATATCAAAACAATGCTACAACTTTAAATAAAAAGGAGCAAATACTGAAATATACGTTTCTGAGAAGCTTAATTACATGCTCAGAGTTAATCACAAGGATTTAACTACATATTTAGGCAAAACACCTAGGGTTAACTCATAACCCAGGTCAGGGATGTTACAACCTCCCACCTTGTGGTCAGTGCACGAGTACAACACAACAAGGACCGCAGTCTCATGCTTAAGTGGCCTCAGCTACAGGGTCAGGCTACCCTCTGCCTAGCCCGCCTTGGTACATGTATCAGTGCTAGTGAAACTGAGCCACGGGCCTGTTCACCGTGCTCTGAGCCATGAACACATTCATTCTCCCATATCACACATCCTGAGTCATGGGCATGTTCACCATTCTCTTATCATATTTGGGCTACGGGCCTGAATCCGCACCCTAGAGTCTACAACCGAAGTTGCACTCTTACCTCCTCACTTTAGGCTAGGAGAAACCTCGCATACTCAATAATATGCGCTCTGGGTTAACCCGCAGGAGAACCCGTTTCACCATCACCAGCTCCTGACGATGATGGATCTATGGCCAGGGCAAACTACATGATATGTTCCACTGTAATTAGTTAGTTCATTTTAAGTGGATTATTGAGACAACCAAGTTGTAACATATGCATAACATAAATCTACCTTAGTGTTACCACCATCAAGCTATTCTAGGATCTCAATCCCTCACCACAAGAAACCACTACCTCAAAAGACATTCTCATCACTTGGGATAACAATCCCAGATCATCATCAGAGGATAACACATCAACTAGGCACTTTAGCCAAACTCAGGTCCACAGACCAAAACACATCATGCATGTTATCTCATCATTAAGAGTAACCATCAGAGCAGTGTTACTCAAACATATATACCTCATAGTTCTTTACCTGACTATGCATCTGTATGAAACACCTGCATGGTTAGTATACAGAATCATCATGGATTAACAGAAGGATCATATTCTCAACATAGGGCAACATTGATGATTATGTGCTTTATCATTCATGCCTCAACTTGTGACCATAGACATAGGTAATATCATTATGTAAAGCATCTTATATGCTTACCATTTACTTAGCATTATTTATATCATTCAAGATGATCATAAACACATGAAATGTCATGTCAAGATACATAGATGTGATCTACTTTATCAAGCATATCAAGGGTCACCATTATAAACCAAACGTGATTCATGAACAAGAACTAGCATATAGGTTTTCTATAAGGAACAAGACCCTCACTAGAAGTGCCCACTACCCTCACAAGAAGTGTGCCGGGTAGGGCACCCTCACAAAAGGTAGTATCGGGCAGGGTACTCTCCCATATCGCCCAACACACAAACCACACGACAGTCAAGAAAACCAACAAAGATAACGGGCAACACCTAGGGTGTATCGTGCAATGCTGTGTTATGCACCACAAAGTATCGCACACCCACAGAACCTATCATGCAGCTGAGCAGGTGTTCGAACAACAGGTGTAGCGTGCGTCCATGTGCGACAACTAGGGTTACTACCACGCCATGACACCCAACATAAAGCTAGCCACTGAGCTCTATATCATCAAAGGTGTAACGGGCACTTGAGCCAGGCGTGTCGTGCAACCAACTGTTAACAGGAAACCAAGGCATAACAACCACCAGCATAATGTGCAGCTCATCCAGAGAGATATCGTGCAACAACGCGTTGTGCACAAGGTGTATTGTGCAACACCACTCAACAAAACATACCGTGCAAAGGTGCAACTCAAACGAGCATCCAGGAGCCTGTTGTCCCACCAGCCTATCTTCCCCTATCGGCCAACACAAAGCAAAGACTGAGGTACGACGCCTGACACAAGACCAGATCGCAACGCTTCAATGTTCAAGGTGTGAAAGCACCAAGCAACCGCCTGAACAAGGTGTATCGGGCAGGACATTCAGCATGGTGTGACGCCCGACACACAAAAGGTCAAGGACCAAGGTGTATCGCCCAACACAACCACAACATCATGTCGACCAAAGCTCTAAGACAAAGAAGGATATCGAGCAACACCTCCTCCAAAACCATATCGGGCAAGATGTAACCCCACAAGGTCGTCACCAACCTCAAGCACAAGGGCACCAAAACCCTAATGGATCAAGAAGATGGCTCACCTCTCAACAAACAAGAGAGGGGTCTTGCACATCTCTTATCACCAATCGGGCAGCACAAGGAACAACTCTAACAAAGGTCTACAACCACCACAGAGCTCACATCTCGAATCCATGGTGAGAGAAGGGTGTTTCTCAAGCCACTAGAACACAAGCTCACCTCTCAACTCAAACGAGAGAGGAGTATTTCTCATATTACTAGAGTTCAAGCTCGCTTCTCTAGACCAAAGGAGGGAGAGGGGTGTTGCTCAACAAGAAACCCTAGAACATGGTTCGGCCAACAAGAAGCAACTAAACAAGAAACCCAACTAACAACAAACATAGCCGATATGATCACAAGAAACATACAAGAACATAGAAGAGGTAGTATAGTTAGGGTTAGGAGTTATGTAACCCGCCTTAAACAAGATCCAAGCACCACCACAAGAAGAGAGCAAGGCACTCTAGGGTTCGGCCACCACTAGAAGAAGAAGGAGACTCCTAGACAAGGATCGGCCACCAAGCTTGTAAAGGAAGGGGGTGTCGTGCACCAAGGGAGAGGGAAAACTAAGGAACTAAAGGGATCCTTAGAAAGGGAAAGGAAACACATATATAGAAGAGGGTGGAGGAGAAACTAAGGTAAGATAAGGCAACGTGTCGCCTACCTAGGGACACTTGTCCATGAGCAATGCCACCACTCTAGCATGCCCTAAACACATATCCAAGGCCATTGCCACATGCAAGAATCAAGCACCAAGTGTCAACTAGTGGTGACATAAATGAGGTCAAAGAGGGTCAAAGGGTCCATGGGTGACACACCTCCACACCATGCCCAACACACTCCCATGGGCGACACAACTAGGCCGACACAAGCACTATTACCCGACACAAGGTCCAAAAGGGCAAAGGCAAGGCACAACAAGGCCCAACAAGGCTCAACCAAGCCCAAAGGAACTCAAGCAACGAGCCCAATTCTTCCTCTCAACACTAGAGGAAGCAAAGAGAGGGAGGAACACCTCACAAGGTGACAAACTTGCCCACAAACCCTAGACTTGGGTTAATTACAAGTGGCACCTCCAGCTCTCAACAAAGCACAAGCAAACCCTAATCACCACTAAAGGTGATTAGCAAGCAACTAAGCACCAGGGTTAAGCAAAGAAAATAGGATAAGTCCTAAACGGAGGTCAGGTTCCTTACAGACTGGGGGAGGGGGGTTCTAGTCACTGCAAAGCGGCACCACACTCCCCCTCGACATCTTATTGCTCGACGTCACTGAGATTTCTTCTCGGAGAGGTGTTTTCAGGCGTTGACATTGGAGGCATTTTGTTCTAGACTTTTGGGATCTTGGGCGTCTCAGAGGCTTCTCAACTCTTGCGACGCGCTATGGTTGCTAAGCTTGTTTGGTGGCCGGCGTGTGGTGCCTTTGGAGGCAGCGATCTTCTTCTATCCTATTGTTGAATCCTTCTATGATGAGTTTCCTACCCCTTTCTCTTTTACTTTATTTTTGAGATTAGATTTTTTTGTCTTGTTTTGTCTTTCTCGCCATTAATCTACATTTCTTTCTCTCCTCATAGTATGTTACTTTTTCTCGGTTAATTTTTTTGCGCAGTTCTATGACAGCAAGTGCAGAGATGACTTCCTTTTAAAATACCGGTTTGGTGCAGTTACTCTACCACAGATACATGCTCAAGTTGAAGGTATCCTTTATGGAAAGCTGCATTAGCCAACGACATAGAAGAGGAATCTATGCATCATTGTTTTATCAGATTCCAATATGAGTTTTTGTGGTAGGATGTATGTGTTTTTGACCATTGTGTGGTCTCTAAGTTTGTCTTCTCTTCGTGTAGATGTAGTATGGCTACTCTATAATAAAATTAGTCTGTTTATAAAAAAAAATCATTCAAACACGCTTAAGCAGCCTTTGGCATGTATGCTGGTATAATGCTACTGTTTTATTAATTTCTATGCTCACAAATCATGAGAAAAAGAAACAATAATATCTTTTCTTTAGAAGATATTACTAAACTAACACTCGTCTAAAATCATTTTCAAAAATATCATTCCCACTGGAAGAATGCCTCAACCATTATAACACGCTCATTTTTACCAAAATCGTTCTGCTGCATTCAGGCCGACAACTGCTACCACGCCCACATACAAGGCGCCAAACCCAATGACCGATCCAAGGGACAATTTTTCTAAACATACATATATTTTATGCAAAGTGATCATTTATTTAATTTTCATTGTTGTTGCTGAGTGTATGTGTCATTCCGTCTGGTGCCAAAAAATATTTATAGATACAAGCCACATTATCACTTTTAAGTCATTCAATTTTAGTTGAGTTCTTAATTTTTTTTATCGCTTGCCAAAATCTAGCATTTTGAGCACTTTCTACTCTATACATCTGAGCTCTAGTAACCACATTTGTTCTTTTATATTTATGAAGGAGTTCTTATCTATCTATCATCGGATTTTATTTGGTTTTCTCGCATTCTTATTCTAACTGCAACCTCAATGCATTTTGATAATACCATATATCATGTTTCTAAATTTTCTTATTTTCATTTCTTAATCAATCTATTATGAAATCTAGAATTGATACAAACATGATTTTTTAATATATATATATATATATCATTCGTATTGTGAAATTTTGTAAAGTGTAAATTTGAAATGAAATCAATTGTAATATTATAAAAAAATGTTGTGAAATTTTAGTCTAAGAAATAAAATAAGAAATTAAACAAATTACACAAAAACATATATTATGATAAAAATACACATACCACCATTTGTCAAATCTTCCAGCAAAGGTAGTAATTTCCCCTCCAATCAATCTATCAAATCATCTTCATGAGTCAAGGATTTTTGTTTGCATCAACAGTTAGAAATGTCAGTGGTTGTTGGGCGCGTGAGAATTCCATTTGACGTAGTTGGAATTTGAGATATTGGTTGGATGGCCATGAGTTGGTTTTTGTGTTTTTCTTCTTCTAATTGACAACTGGTCCAACCCAATTTAGTTCGATCAACTGGTTGGACCGCTGGATTGTGTTTCTAATTAGTTAGATCAGAAAAGAAAGTATGACTGATTCTTTAGGCTTCCAAACTGTTCTAAAAATACTGCTCTACATAGACTCTCCCAATATGATAGAGGCTTTATAAAACGACAAGTCACCAACCCTACGATATTATTGTGGGTTACACTTGTGGGACAGAGCCTTATTAACAAATCAAACCATATTACTACTAGTTGACCACTACATATATTAAAGACTTGTTTATTTTGACATGTATTGAACACTTGTTTAACTTAATATCATAATGGTGGTGTGGAATTCTTTCATTTCCAACCAACTAATAAGTTTGTATACCAAGTGTAGCTCTCAAGTAATTGCTAACAGAATGCAGTCTACCTTTAATGTGACCATTATTGGTGCAGTTATTTTATCTCCACCTTCTCAACAGTTTTTGAAAGCCAAAATTAAGCTACTGAGTTGGAAATTTAAAATGAATCTGGAGCCAAACAATGAGTTCTAGGGACTTTGTTGAGATTAACTACGATGTTGAATTATTTTACTAATGACGTCATGTAGAGTATGATGCCCTATCTGTGAAAGTCAGTATATTAGAGGACTACACTTACATAATGGATCCATTGTTGCCTTGATTTGGATCAAATGTTAATTATTTTTAAAATGTTTGAAAATGATATGATGTCATGTTTTCTTAAAGTTGGGGAATTATTGGGATTTATACATTGCAAGGTCTTTATATATAACTTACAAACCTTCATTATACCTTGAGAACAACACCTGTATTAACAACATTATTGTAACTAACAACGTCTTTAATTTCATTATTGCTTTTATGATAGTTGGACAAATTAAACATGTCATTGTTGACTCAAGGTCTAAATTGACTAAACCATTATTTTGATGATGACTAACGATTTCACTTATTTGTGTCTAATGCTTCTATTTGAATGATTTCAGATTAGGTATAGACACACTCTAAATATCTAAACTTGTTTTTCCTAACTTCGAGAAGTCAAACCATACATGCATAAAGATCAAATTTGAAGAATAGATAGTTTCCTCCATAGATCTTTGATGTAAATCACTTCTAATGATTGTATGACTTGTAATTAAGTTTAGAAAAAAAATCAAGAGCACTTAATTCGAACATTTAGGCACTTGTATAACATTTACAAAAATTCATTACAAACACCTTTATCGGCTGAGTTTGCCCCTCAGGACACTCAACCGACAAAATGTATGGATCTTGATAAATGCCAGTATTGTCCGAGTTTGTCCTGGAGTAAACTCAACTGAAACCCTACACTTATAAAACAATCTTAAGCCTTCGTATGAGTTTCATCAAAGATAAACTCGATAGACAACTCAAAATTTTTTCCACATAGTGTCGTTGTCGAGTTTCTCAAAAGATAACTCGACCAACGACATTGTATGGAAAAGTACAAAAAAGTATTTCTAGCCGTTTGAGTGTTATAAAACTCAAAAATATATCCATTGCAACACCTAAAACGGTTAGAATTCATTCCTAAGTAGTTTCTACTGGCTAGTAGGCAACCTCAGGTATAAATAGGATCCTTTGGTCTTCATCCCATGGTTGACCAAGCACTATGAAGGTTCCTATATTATAATTGAGTGCCTCTAAGAGCCTCCTTCTACTTTCAAACTTAATTACTTGCTACATCCATGAGAGTGAGTAGGAAATTTGTAAGATAGCTAGTCCTACATGTATATCTTGTGAGGCTCTCACTTCCTCCACCTCCCAATCTCTCTTTCTACCATGAAGATGAAGTTTCTCTCCCTTGGCTTAGAGAGGTAAATAATAAGAAGGGAAGGAGTCCCATAATGAAAGAATCTCGTTGGTGAAGGTGAAGTCAAAGGCGGAAGATCCAAGTCAAGAGTGGGTAATTATTAGAAGGCGGAAGACTTGTAGTAAGAGTTGGTAAGTCCTTGGAGAAGGTAAAAAATTTGTTACAAAAGTGGGTAAGTCCTTGATAAGGTAGAAGACTCTTGGTCATGGATGGATAAGTCCTTTAAAAGGCTATTATCTCTCTTGTCCTCAAAGGGAAGGCTAGATATCCTTGTCCTGAAAAAGGAATGTCAATGTTATAACTCTTATAATGGAATATAAGGAGTGAGACATGGTTGAAAATGCTAGAGGTTAACCTCTCTAGGTAGTGGAATTACATATCCTATTTTGGATTTTGGTACCAGTATACATATCTTGTGTTACTTGTGCTTGTTAAATCTCTCTCTCCCTTGATATGTATGTTTACTTACACTCAAATTTCATATAAGAAATCTTATCTTGTGATATACTTTGAAGGTCTAATGAATTTGGTTTCAGTATTTATAGCCCTATTCACCCCCACCCTCTAGAGCCCATCATCCGATCTAACAATTGGTATCATATTGGGTCTTCTCCAAGAAATACTTCCACAAGTAAGAGAAGATGGGTGATTATCAAAGTGGGATCTCTATTGGAAGAGGAGATTACAGTTCTACATCCAAGGATCAAGTCTTGAGCTATGGGGAATGGTGGATCTTCCATGCAAGCTACTAGAGACAAATGTACAAGAATGGGATGAAGATACTTTGAAGAAAGAAACCTTGAATGCTAGAGTCATAAAAATTCTCTATGCCCCTCTTTCTTTCACCGAGTTCAACCAGATTTCTTCTTGTGAGATGGCTTATGAGGTATGGAGAAAGCTATGTGTCACTTATAATGGGACAAATATGTTGGATCTTAGATGGGTGATTAGATGCTCTAGAGGGGGGTGAATAGAGTTGAATGCACTTAAACAAACTTCATTAGACCATCAAGATATATGATAAGATAAGGTTGCTAAATATGTAATTTGAGTGCAACTAAAATATGCATAGTAAGGATGAGAGAGATTGAGAAAGCACAAGCTATTTAGAGTGGTTCCATACTTCAAACTAGAAGTATGTCAGTCCACTTACCTAGAGAGGTCAACCTCTAGGATTTCCTAACCATTGTATTGTTATATTCATTCATAAGACTTATAATACATGACCAAACAAAGGACTTACCTATCCAATACAAAGAGCCTTCAACCTTACCAAGGACTTACCCACTTTGCAAGAGTCTTCCGCCTTCTTCCAAGGACTTGCCTACTCTTACATAAGTCTTCAGCCTTGTAGGAATTACCCACTCTTCTTGGATCTTCTGCCTTTGACTTCACCTTGACTCGAAGAAGCTTCCACCAAGGACTTACCCACTTGAGCAAGGAGTCTTCTGCCTTCACCAAGGAATTACCCACTCTTGCTCCAAGTCTTCAGCTTTGATCTTCACCAAGGGACGCCTTCCCTTGTTCTTGTTCACCTCTCTTAGCTAAGAGAGAGAACCTTCATCTTCATGATTGAAATGAGAGATGAGGAGGTGGTAGAAGTGAGAGCCTTACAAGATATACATGTAGGACTAGCTCTCTTACAAATTTCCTACTCACTCTAATGGATGTAGCAAGTGATTAAGCTTAGAGAGAGAGAGGAGGCTGTAGGAAGCACTCAACTATAGAATAGAAACCTCATATATAGTTTTACAATGAATGCTCAACCTTAGAATGAAGCCCAAGGGGTCCTATTTATAGCTGGGGATGCCTCTTAGCCTTTGGGAACACTTGAGAATGACAATTAGTCGTTTTGTGGCTTACAACAGATATATTTTCACTTGTTGCAACTCTACAATGGCTAGAAGTACTTTTCTGCACTTTTTTGTACAGTGCAATTGGTCGAGTTTCTATAGGGGTAACTCGACCGATAGAGTAAAAGGCAAAGTCGATATTCATACCATCGGTCGAGTTTGTCCTGGGGAAACTCGACCGACCAATGAAAATAGAATTGGTCTGGTACTCCATTGGTCTAGTTCTGTGTAACCACAACTTGACCGATCAAAAGTCATTTTCAAAATCCAATCAGGATCGGTCGAGTTTGCAACTCACAAAACTCGACCGATGAACAGCCTGATGTGAATTTTGGAAAATAGATTTTGAATGCTTAAACATTCGATCTAAGTGCTCCTAATTTTTTTTCTAAACTTAATTACAAGTCATACAATCATTACAAGTGATTTACAACATGATTCTAATGGATTTACATCATATTACAAAAACATACACTTGTATTGACTTTGACTTATCTTTTCTCCAATTTGAGATTTGCAAGTTAGGGCATTTAGAGTGTGTCTATACCTAATCTGAAATCACTCAAGTAGAGACATTAGACACCAATATGTGGAATGGTTAGTCATCATCAAAACACAGGTTTAGTCAATTTAGACGTGAGTCAACATTGACCTAATTGGCCTTGAGTCAAAATTCTCCCCTTTTTGAAGATGACAAACCATTCCATAAATGTATTGAAAGCATTTAAGTAAAGTCATACCTTTGGAGAAACCTAGGGGTTTCAATAGGATTGAGCTCATATGCTCCCCCTCAATTGATGCACATGGAGTTCTCATACTCCCCCTCAATTGATGCTATTTCTCCTGCATGGTTAGCTTTCATAATATTTATAGAAACTATGTCTTCTACTCATATATGTTCTACACATATATGTCTTCTCTCATTTACCTACTCCCTTTACATGAACATATTTCTCTTCTTCATGAAAGACATGCCTTTTTAAAAAAAAAAAAGAACACATACCTTTCTCCCCCTTTGTCATTTTAAAAAGTGGGGGTATGAAGAAAATAAGAAACATCACTTGTTAAAGAGAAAGGAGATAACACAAATATATATAATGAGAGTAGAAGGGCACAGATAGGGGCTTGTCCAAGCATAGAAAGAAAAGGAAGTTAAAGCATATACTTGAACAACCCAAAAAATGCAAGATAAGGTACTGCAGAAAAATAATAAATCGCAATTTTGACCCTCAAGATGATAGAATTTTCCCAAAAATTGTCAGGGCTCATGGAAAAGTGATGAGCCTTGCTTAGAAGGTCGATTCTGCATTAAAAACACTACTCTTACAGCAAAAGCTGCATAAAATCCAAAAATACTCCAATTTCTACATATAATGTAGATCTATGTATCCTGCATCACAATGTTATGCAAGCAACTCAAGATAGTAGATATGTAATTTAAGGAACAAGCTTGAGTATGTCTGAGACAAGATATAAGCATAGCATATTGATGAGCAAAGATTACCAATTATAAACCAGGTTAGAACTACATGTATATGAACTACTAATAGATGTTATCACAAGTTAGGACTACTAGTAGGATCTAGATCATGGCAAGAGATACCAAAAGATACACAAGATAAAGCAAGCTATGAGTAGATGTAGAGATATATCCAAATAAAAAGATATGCAATTTTAGAAGCAATGATATAACTCAATAACAAGTATGCATCATTACCAAAAGATGATCACCACTAAGAACCTCAAGGTTGTATCAAAATAGGATATACACCTAGATAGATGTAGCAAGTTAGAGTCCAACAGAAGCAATTTTAGACACAACCAAGAGATCCAAAGAGATCATCATCAAAACCTGTAAAACAACTCAAAGAAAGTAATTGCAAGATATAGATATACCAATTTAGAGCAATTAGAGTGATAGAGTTGTAAGAAAGATAGGAAATTTAGAACATGGCAATATGCATATATAAAGGTACCAAAGGAGTGCCAAAGAATAAGGCTATTGGTTGAGAAAATCTAGTTGAGAGGGAAATTCTCATTCAATAAGCCAAATGTATATTCTGTGCACAGTGTTATCGGTCGAGTTCTCTGTATTGACAACTCGACCGATGACAGTTGTTGGAAACACCCAAAGGTGCCTATCGGTCGAGTTTCAAACAGGGCAAACTCGACCGACATAGCAGCTGTTGAAAAGCACATATATTTCATAAAAACATATTTAGAGGCATGCTAAAAATAAAAACCATATCCAAACATGTGTAAGAAAGTTAGTAATGCACTATAGAAGCATTAGAAATAGTTTTTGAGCAAGAGTGTGAAGAGAAATACAAAATACCATTTTTGACTCAAAAACCACATATATAGTGCACACTAACTTGACAAAAATAAGTTGGAAATGGTTATAAGCAAGAGAACATTACCTTTATTCTTACCATTTCTTTTTCCACTTGTTGTCACCCTCTACACATCTCACCTTTCTTCTTTCATGTGGATTGAGAAGTCAATTTGTAGTTTAATAGCTCAAGTCAATCCATTTGCAAGTACCTATAAGAAGAAAGATGGAATGTCCCCCAATCATATTTTTGGGTCTGGAGGGGTTAGTTTAGCAACCCAAGTCCTATTGCTCTTGGTTGCTTTCCTAAAAGGACAACAAGTAGAATAATGACCAAAATCATTGTGATAGTTGCATGTGCCCATAGTCTTGGAACTAGAGGATTCTCCATGGAAGATTGGAGGTCCTTTATCTTTGTTGTTCCCTTGACTACTATCATACCCTAAACCATGTCTACCAATTTGTTTAGTAGTATGGTGTAGGATGTCATTAAGATTCTTTTTACCAACTAATTTTTTTTGCAAAGAAGATCTCAAACCATCGTTATCATGCATAAGAGAGGAAACAATAGAAGACAATTGATTGATGTTATCTCTAGCATGCAAAAGATCATTTTCTAAGCAAACAGATTTAGTTAAATAAGAATATCTATCAATATGAAGAGCAACATCGTCATTTTCTCTACTAGTAGAACTAGAACAAGATTCATACACATTGATTTTAGCAAGCAAGGAAGCATTTTCTGTTTCTAATTCTTGCAAAACAAAATCTTTATCCTTGTTTTCAGATTTAAGAACATCAATATCATGCATGAGAGAATCAACAATTAAAGTATGCTCTTCATTAGAACTAGGCATAAGAGGTTGAGCTTCTAGAAATCTAATCTTATCAAGCAAACTTGCATTTTCAAGTTTAAGAGAGTCTACTTGGCTAAGACAAGCATTTTTATCATCAAGCAACCAAGAATTAGCATGTTCAAGATCATTTAATTCTACATGCAAATTATCAACAATTCTAACAAGCTTTTGCTTTTTCCTTTTAGAAGTCTTAAGAGAGGCACAAGTATCATGAATAATAGCAATCAAAGATTCTTTATCTAAAGAGTTTAGATTTACCTCACTTGAGTCCTTACTTGTTGATGCCATAAGAGTAAAATGGCATTCTCCTTCATCACTAGAGCTTGAGCTTGATCCTTCACCACTTGAACTTGAGTTGGAGGAGTCACTTTAGCTTGAGTGCCATTTCTCCTTCTTTTTGTGAAGATGGGTCTTTTTTCCTTATGGGCAATCTTCCTTGTAGTGACCCTTCTTTCCACATGTGAAGCACCGTATGGAGGAGGACTTGCCTTTGTATAATCTACCCTTGGAGTACATGGCATCTTCTTCAACTTGAGAGGATGGAGAGGCTTGATCAACAATAGCCTTTATTTGAGCCTGCATTTCAGCCTTCTTCATTCTCTTGAGTTCTTTCTCTTCTTGTCTTTTTACTTCCTCCCTCTTGTCAAGTGTGGCTTCATGTGCTTGTAGATTTCCAATAAGCTCTTCAATAGGAATGTCCCTAAGAGACCTTGCTTGTTCAATGGAAGTCACCTTGGGTTCCCACCTCTTGGGGAGAGTTCTAAGGATCTTTGAGTTGATCTCTCCACTAGACATAGGATGTCCTAAAACAACAAGACCATTCACAATGGTTTTGAGCCTTGAGTACATGTTGGGTATCCTCTCCTCCTTTCCCATCTTGAAGTTCTCAAGTAGCCCTTTGAGCATGTAGACTTTACTTTCCTTCACTTGATTTGTCCCTTCATAAGTGATGCATACCTTTCTCCATACCTTATAGGCTGTTTCACATGAAGAAATCCGGTTGAACTCGGTCGGGGTCATGGAGGCATAGAGGATGTGCATGGCTCTAGCATTCAAGGTTGATTTCTTCAAGGTAGCTTCATCCCATTCTTCAATCTTTGTCGTTGGTAGCATGTATGAGTTGTTCATCATTTGCCACATCTCAAGACTTGATCCTTGAATGTAGAATTGAAGCCTTATTCTCCAATAGATGAAATTTCTCCCATCAAAGATTGGTAGGCTGATCAAGTATCTCCCTCCTTGGTAGTCACCCATCTTCTCATACTTTTTGAAGTATGCTTGGAGAAGACCCGCTCTGATACCAATTGTTGGATCCTAGATGGGTGATTAGATGCTCTAGAGGAGGGGGGGTGAATAGAGATGAATACACTTAAACAAACTTCATTAGACCATCAAGATATATGATAAGATAAGGTTGCTAAATAGGTAATTTGAGTACAACTAAAACATGCATAGCAAGGATGAGAGAGATTGAGCAAGCACAAGTAGAAAAGCTATTTAGAGTAGTTCCACACTTCAAACTAGAAGTATGTCAGTCCACTTACCTAGAGAGGTCAACCTCTAGGATTTCCTAACCATTGTATTCTTATATTCATTCATAAGACTTACAATACATGACCAAACAAAGGACTTACCTATCTAATACAAAGAGTCTTCAACCTTACCAATGACTTACCCACTTTACAAGAGTCTTCTGCCTTCTTCTAAGAACTTACCTACTCTTGCACAAGTCTTCTGCCTTGCAGGAATTACCCACTCTTCTTGGATCTTCTGCCTTTGACTTCACCTTCACTCGGAGAAGCTTCCACCAAGGACTTACCCACTTGAGCAAGGAGTCTTCTGCCTTCACCAAGGCTTACCCACTCTTGCTCCAAGTCTTCAGTCTTAATCTTCACCAAGGGATGCCTTCCCTTGTTCTTGTTCATCTCTCTTAGCTCAGAGAGAGAACCTTCATCTTCATGATTGAAATGAGAGATGAGGAGGTGGTGGAAGTGAGAGCCTCACAAGATATACATGTAGGACTAGCTCTCTTATAGATTTCCTACTCACTCTAATGGATGTAGCAAGTGATTAAGCTTAGAGAGAGAGAGGAGGATGTAGGAAGCACTCAACTATAGAATAGGAACCTCACATAGAGTTTTGCAATGAATGCTCAACCTTATAATGAATCCCAATGGGTTCTATTTATAGATAGGGATGCCTCTTAGCCTTTAGGAACACTTGAGAATGAAAACTAGCCATTTTGTGGCTTGCAACAGATATATTTTCACTTGTTGCAACTCCATAACGGCTAGAAGCATTTTTCTGCACTTTTCCGTACAGTGCAATCGGTCAAGTTGCTATAGGGGTAACTCGACCGATAGAGTAAAAGACAAAGCCGATATTCAGACCATCGGTCGAGTTTGTCATGGGAAAACTCGATCGACCAATGAAAATCGAATTGGTCTGGTACTCCATCGGTTGAGTTCTGTGTAACCAAAACTTGACCGATCAAAAGTCATTTTCAAGATCCAATCAGGATCGGTCGAGTTTGCAACTCACAGAACTCGACCGATGAACAACCTAATGTGAATTTTAGAAAATGGCTTTTGAGTGCTTAAACATTCAATCTAAGTGCTCATGATTGTTTCTAAGCTTAATTACAAGTCATACAATCATTACAAGTGATTTACAATATGATTCTAATGTATTTACATCATATTGACTTGTCTTTTCTCCAATTTGAGATGCGCAAGTTAGGGCATTTGGAGTGTGTCTATACCTAATCTGAAATCACTCAAGTAGAGACATTAGACACCAATATGTGGAATGGTTAGTCATCATCAAAACACGGGTTTAGTCAATTTAGACATGATTCAACATTGACCTAATTGACCTTGAGTCAACAAAATCAAGTGAAGGAAAGTAGACTATACATGCTCAATGATCTCTTTGAAAACTTCAAGATGGAAAAGGAGGAGAGGGTAGCTGAGAAGTACTCAAGGCTCAACACTATTGTAAATGATTTTGCCATCTTATGTCATCCTATGGATCAAGGAAAGATTAAATGAAAGATCCTTAGGTCTATCTCTCTTCCCAAGAGTGGCAATCTAAGGCGACCTCTATTGAAGAAACAAGGTCTCCCGGTGAAATTCCTATTGAAAATCTCATAGGAAACCTATAAGCTTTTGAAGTGAGACTTGACAAGAAAGAGGAAGAATAAAGATAAGAAGGGAAATAGTTTAAGAGAAGATGAAGGCTGAAACCAAATCCCAAATTGAAGATATTGTTAGTCAAGATTCTCCATCCTCTCAAGTTGAAGAAGATATCATGTAATCCAAAGGTAGATTCTACAAAAATGTAAGTCTAAATCCTCCACCCAATGCTTCAAATGTGGAAAGAATGGCCACTTAAAGGAAGATTGTCCACTAGGCAAAAAATCCATCATCATAAGAGAAGGGAAGAGAAGAAAAAAAAGAAGGATAAATAGCACAAAAGCTCTAGTGACTCCTTCAACTCAATCTCTAGTGAAGATGGAGAATGCCATTCTCATGGTAAGTTCAAATGAAGATTCAGATGAGGTAAATCAAAACTCTTTAGATAAAGAATCTTTAATTGCTATTATTCATGCTAATTGTGCCTCTCGTAAGTCTACTAAAAACAAAAAAAGAAAAAACTTGCCAAGATTGTTGATAACTTGCATGAAGAAAAAGATGATCTTGAACATGCTAAAATTTGCTTGCAGGATGATGTTGACAATCTCCAAAAGTATTATCTAGAACTAAAATTTAAATTCAATAGTGTTGAGATTGAAAACAATGGTTATCTTAGACAAGTAGACACTCTTAAACTTGAAAGTGTTAACTTGCTTGATAATATTAGATTTTTAGATGCCCAACCTCTTATGTCTAGTTATAATGAATATCATAGTAAAATTGTGAATTTTCTCATGCTTGATATTGATATTCTTAAAACTGAAAATAAGGACAAAGACTTTGTTATGCAAGGAATACAATAAGAAAATAGTATCTATCTTTGTAAGATTTCTTTGCATGAAAAAAAAATGCTTCTGTACTTACTAAAATGAATATCTTTGAATCTTGTTCTAGTTCTACTAGTAGAGAGAATAATTTTTTTACTTTTCATATTGAAAAAGATTCTTACATGACCAAAGATCTTTGCTTAGAAAATGATCTTTTGCATGCTAGAGATGCTTCTAATAAATTGTCTTCTACTTTTACTACTCTTATGAATGATAATCATAGTTTGAGATCCTCTTTGCAAAATTTTATGTGTAGTAAAAAGAATCTTAATGATATCCTACATAATACTACTAAATAAAAATCGATAGACATGGTTTAGGGTATGATACTTGCTAAGGGAACAACAAAGATAAATGACCTCCAATCTTTCATGGATGATCTTCCAGTTCCAAGGCTAAGGGCACTTGCAACTATTATAATGAAATTGGTATTTGTTCCACTTTTTTCCCATTTATAACAACACCCAAGAGTAATAGGACTTGGGTTGCTAAGATAACCCCTCCAGACCCAAAAATATGATTGGGAACCATTTTATCTTTCTTCTTGTAGGTCACTTGCAACTAGATTGACATGAGCTATTGATTTGCATATAAGTTTATCAATCTACATCAAAGAAGAAAGGTGAGATGTGTATGGGTTGACAACAAGTGAAAAAGGAATGGTAAGAACAAAGGTAATAATATTCCTACTCATATCCAACCATAACTAGTTTTGCCAAGTTTGTATGCTTTCACATATGATTTTTGAGTCATATTTCATATATTGTGGTTCACATCACTTTCTTTCTCAAAAATTGCCCATGATACTTTCATATTTCACATGTTTGGATATGACTTATATTTTTATCATGCCTCTAGATATGATATTTCTGAAATATATGTGCTTTTTGACAATAGTTGTTGTCGGTGAAGTTTGTCCTAATGAAACCTAGCCGACTAGTACTAATGGGGGTTTGCCAACAACTAATGTCGACTGAGTAGTTAAACTTAGAAACTCGACTAACAACACTGTGCACATAATATATATGTGGCTTTTTAGATGAGTATTTCCCTCTCAACTAGACTTTTTTAACCAATAGCATTATTATACGGTACTCCCTTGGTACCTTTATATGATATGAATATTACCATGCCTTAACTTACCTATCTTGTATACAAGTCTATCTATCTAAATGCTACATTTTGGTATCTTTATATCTTGCAAATACTTATCTTGAGTTGTTATATAAATTTTGATGATGATATATTTGAAACTCTTGGTTGTTCTCTAAATTGCTTATGCTATGCTCTAAGTTGCTACATCAATCTAGTTTTATATATTTTTATATAACCTTGAGTTTCTTAGTTGTAGTCATCTTTTTATAATGATGCATATTTTCTAGTGAGTAATATCTTTTCATGCTTCTAAAATTACATAATTATTTGATTGGATATTTCTCTACATCTACTCATTGCTTGTTCTCTAACTTGTGAATCTTTTTGATATGATCTAGATCCTACTAGTATCTCTAACTTGTGATATCATCTACTAGTAATTCATATACATGTAGTTCTAGCCTTGTACATCTTTTGATATCTAACACGTCAATTAGTATCCAAATATATGCTATGCCTATATCTTATTTCATACATACTCAAGCTTGTTCATTGTTTTACATATCTACTATCTTGAGTTACTTGCTTGCATATCATTTCCTTGATATATGCTACAATTACATATAGGTCATTCTAATGCATGTCTTGATTTTCTTATACATTGCTTGGACAAGTCCTTAGTTTTTTTCTCTTCTACACTCTCTTTTCTAACAAGTTGTGCTTTAGCTCTTCAACCCCCTCAATTTTTGAGATGACAAAGAGAGAGAATACATGTCTTATGTAAAGGGGAGAACACATATATGTAGAAGATATATATGAGTAGAAGATATAATTTCTATAAATGTTATGAAAGATAACCATGTAGAAGAAATAGTATCAATTGAGGGGAAATATGTGAACTCCTTTAGCATCAATTGAGGGGGATCATATGAACTTAATTCTACTAAAATCCCTAAGTTTCTCCAAAGGTATGATTCTACTTAAATGCTTTCAATACATTTATGGATTGGTTTTTCATCTTCAGAAAGGGGGAGAATGTTTACTCAGGGTTTAAATTGACAAAATCATGGTTTTGATGATGACTAACCATTTCACTCATATGTGTCTAATGCTTCTACTTGAGTGATTTCAGATTAGGTATAAACACACTCCAAATGCCTAAAGTTGTACTTCCTTACTTGAAGAAATCAAGTCATACATGCATAAAGATCAAGTTTGAAGAAACTCGATCGACAAACTATATGGGTCTTGATAAATGCCAATATTGGCTGAGTTTGTCTTGGAGAAAACTTAACCGACACCCTACACTTGCAAAACAATCATAAGCCTTTGGTAGAGTTTCATCAAGTATAAAATTTACTGATAACTCAAAATTATTTTGTCGCATAGTGCCATTGGTAAAGTTTCTCAAAAGACAGCTCCACCGACAACAATGTATCGAAAAGTATTTTTATCCGTCGGAGTATTACAAAACTAAAAATATATCTATTACAACACTTAAAATTGATAGAATTCACTCCAAAGTGTATATACTGGATAATACAAAAACTCGACTGTAAATAAGACCCCTTGGGCTTCATCCCATGGTTAGCCAAATACTATGGAAGTCCTTATATTATAGTAGAGTGCCTCTAAGAGCCTCCTTCCACTCTCAATATTAATCACTTGCTACATCCATTAGAGTGAGTAGGAGATTTGTAAGAGATATAGTCCTACAAGTATATCTTGTGAGGCTCTAACTTCCTCTACCCCCCAATCTCTCTTCTACTATAAAGATGAAAATTCTCTCTCTTGGCTAAGAGAGGTGAAGAAGAAGAAGGGAAGGAGCCCCTTGGTTAAAGCTTCTCCTTGGTGAAGGTGAAGTCAAAGGTGGAAGATCCAATTCAAGAGTGGGTAATTCCTTGAAGGTGGAAGACTTGTTGTAAGAGTGGGTAAGTCTTTGGAGAAGGGAAAAGACTCATTGTAAAAGTGGGTAAGTCCTTGGTAAGGTAGAAGACTCTTGATCATGGATAAGTAAGCCCTTTGTAAGGCTATTGGCTCCCTTATCCTTTAAGAAAAGGCTAGGTATCCTTGTCGTGAAAAAGAAGGTCAATGTTGTAACTCTTATAATGGAATATAAGGAGGGAGACATGGTTGAAAATCCTTGAAAGTTGACTACTCTAGGTAGTGGATGTACATCTCCTAGTTTGTAGTTTGGAAATACTATACATAGTTTGTTCTACTTGTGCTTGTTCAGTTTCTCTCTCCCTTGCTATGTATGTTTAGTTGCACTCAAATTTCATATAAACAACCTAATCTTGTTATATACTTTGAAGGTATAATGAATTTGATTTAAGTGTTTATATCTCTATTTACCCCCCACCTCTAGAGCCTATCATCTGATCCAATAGTCATGGTCTTTAAATTGAGATTAAACACTCATCAAGCAATTAACTGAATTAAAGAAACATTATAACTAACTTAAGATAAAGTTGAGAGTCAATATATTTACAGAAGTATTCATGTACATAAATACTAATAATTAAGAATGGGTTGGAACTCTAATAAAAATTAAGATAATAAAAGCTTCAAGTCTGTCAATGTTTGTGGCACATTCACCATAACATGAATGTGATAAAAAGTTTGGTGTATTCATGCTAAAAATGTCATCTAGTGATGTAGTCATTCTAAATGTGCAGAATATATGCAAATCCATTTTAGATCTTAAGTGCATAGATTATTTTTTCATATTCATTGGTACATCATGAATGCGTCATCTCATTTGATGCATTTGATTGGGAGAGTAAATCTATTAAAGTAATCAATGCATCCATGTAAAGAAAGTACTACTTTGAGAATTCATTTCAGCCATGTTTTTTGGTAATTATTTTGAAAATATTTTAGTGTTTTTTGCAAGTTAATTATTTTCCTGAAAGCTCAATGAACCCATCCTCCAATGAACACATAAATCCATAAGGAACAATCACATATGTTATTGACCCCAATATCTCTCTATTTCTCTTTCTCAATTAAAGATTTATAATTTCTCTTTGCTATCATGATACTAAATTTTCGGATCTCATATTGGTATTTTAATTGCAAGTTAGAAATCCAATATCACATATCAGACAAAAATATTTGTAAGAAATTAAATATGAGAAAATATAATGGAGGACAGCACCATCAGTGGTGGATCTACAAGTGGGTGAGAGGGGACTGCTCCCCAAAATATTTTGATATTCAATAGATGTATAATTGATAATGTAATATACATATATCTTTGCATGTAATATATGCTATGTCGCACAATATTCCAACAAAAAATATATATAGCTCACCGGTGTGGGCTTTCTGTATTCACTTTGGGGTTGTGGGTTTGAAACCTGTAACTTGGCACAACTTCTTATGCAATATGTGAATAAGACACTGCAATACAACATAGAAAATGTGAATTCTTCCTAACAATTTGCATTGTCTCTTATTTTAATAAATTTTTACTAGTATTTTTATTTTTATTTATAATATTTTCAAACCAGGCCTCAAGTTTGAGTATTGATACAAACTCTATGAATGTATTAAAGAACTTTTATTTTTTGTTATTTACCCATTTTCATAGTCTTATCCAAAATCTTAACAATCATCTATTATATTGGTAACATCATCAAACCCCATACACGCTAAAAAGTTTCAAAGTGACATTTGTGTTCGTCGAATTTTTAAACAAGTCTGACTTTTGTATAATATTGATTAACACAACCATCAAGATAGATATGAGGGTCTTTATTAGAAAATTGAAAGAGACACAAGAGGTACCTTTTATTTTATTAGATTATTGAATGTCACCACTTTAACCATTTGATTAATACTCTATTGTTGTATATTAATTTCATGAGATATCTTGTTTAATCAAATATATAAATTTTGTGACAACCTAATTTTATATATTAGATTGAAAAATCTTAAAGAAAAATCGATTATTTAGCAAAATATATTAGGAATTTGTTAGAGTGTTTATTTATTTATTTACTCAGTTTACTTTATTGATATTATTTTATATAATTGAAATGTGAGTAGAGAACCAACCTTCTAAGACACGTATGATAGATATGAACAAATCCAAGAACCTAGGAATTTTGATGTCTTGAATTAAAATATTCCATTTGAACAAGTATGCCATCTTCTTATGCGGCGTTGGCGTCACTAGGTTGTTCTTGTTGATAATTACTTCTACACTTCTGCTAATTTGTAACTTGCAACATTATTCAATTGATAGTCCCTTCTTTTTGTAGTATGTACATGGCTTGTTGCTCTTGAGTTCGGATTTAAATCCATCATATTCAATATTCATGTCTTCTTTTTGTTCGACATCTAATAGCGAGATCCACTACTTGGCTTCTACTAGAAGAAAAAGTTAACTCCTTGTTCATAAAAAAATTTGACATGAGAAAAGACTTTTTCTTTGAAAGTATCTAACAATATTTTTTTTGACTTATCAATCAGGTCCTTTATAGTCAAAATATTTTTAATGTAAAACAAACATAGATTCTTTATTTTAAGATAATCAAAATAAAATATATTTTTTCAATCTTAAAATAGTTAATTAATAAAAATGTCTATAAATATATGTACAAATGAGAGGAAGATTTTTGTTTGATTTATTTTAAATGCAATATCCCTATTGTGCTCTGTCTTTACATTATTTTTTATAATTAAGTATATTGGTGTTTTATTTTTGGTTTTGTGTAACTTGTGAAAGATATATGTAATTTTTATCGTGAAACTGGTTATATAAGGACCTATCATACAATAGACTTCAATGACATGATTTTTATTATTTTTGAGAACACTAATTAAAAGTACGTTTGGCCCCTACAATGTTGAAAAGCTGACTCCGTCCCTGAACACCACAACATTTTCTCCAATTAACAATCCTTAATTTCTTTCGTGCTGTGCTCGATCTGGTTTTCGATGTACATTTGGATAATTGGGTTGTCCTTCCGTACTCCCTTACCGTTTTTGTGTTAGGGTTTGAATGTACCTAACAGAAAGTGGCCAAAATGAACAAGCGAGCCCAAATACTCCCAAGAGTTCGGCCAGCCTTCTTTCTATTTCAAGGCAGGGCCTCCAAGTAGATCGTCGTGTGGAGAGGGAGCGTTGATGTTCTTCCCTTTTGCCCGCCGAATAACTTTCAATGTACTAGCGTGCTGGCAGACAAACCGGCTCGAGCTACGAGTTCGCGTGTGGCGATAAGCTATAGTTAGGACTTTAGGACCCATATTTAGGTGATCCTTTTGGATTATTGTTACACACGTTAATTATATAGCTAGAATCCAAAACCGGTCCGAACTAACTCTGCCTACCTCCTAACTGCTGGGAAAAAACCCTACGGGTCGGCAACTACCTTGGGCATTCATGGCTCTGCTGGTCCCATTATCTTTGTTGAAGGGAGATGACCAATCAGTAGTAAACAACGTTATAAGGTGCACGTTTCTTTGCATCTGAAACGTGGACGAAATGCAATAATCATTGCACGCTTAATCGAGGTTGGATTCATTCGGGATTATTTAAACGGCAGATGTGGATACGGCACTTACATGACACGACGCGTGAGAAAGCAGGACGGTCGAGATTGGAAAGAAATGGGTGTTGGGTGATCCGCATGGAGTCGTGGCGGCGTTGGCTGGTACTCGCAGGGTTTTGGGTTGTGGTTTGTTTGGTCGCCCGACGACGACAAAACCGATCTTTCAATCCATTTTTAATAGCTGTTGTCAACAAAACTTTAGATCTTATCATTAAAAGCATAAAGAATGTACCGAGAGCCGGTGACGCCATGTTGTTACACTTAGGCTACCAATGTAGGCGTTGTATATAGGTCTCAATTTGGGACACTGACGGGGATTTGTTATGGATTAGAAGTTGTTTATGGTAGAGTTGGATTAGAACATGATAATCGGATTCTGTAGTTTGATTTAAGTTTTATCGTGTTTGGCAACCTAATTGGCAAGCTACATTAGATTGGTCTCATTTTCAGTATTTTATATAAAATAAAATAGTATATAAGAACAAAACCTATAGTCTAAACTAAGATTTGTAACTTTGCTCAAAGAAGGGTTGAGTTGCACTGAATTAGGGGATCACAAAATTTTGAATAGACTCCGTTGGTCCGATTTTTACCAAACAACACATGATTAAAATTGGATTTCACTATTTGAATACAATCTCACATGACATACATGTGAAGCAAAAGGACAAGCGCTATCCTAGCTCTTGTCCCAAGCAGACGCTAAAGCCACTGTTTAGATTGGGAGTGGACCATATTTATGCTTGTCTTCTTCTGCCACCTCTGCAAAACCCGATCCAGATCAAGCGCAAGAGGCATTTGGCAAAATCTGGACCAACATACCCCATCTGAGGTTCTAGAATCTGAATATCCGAACCAAATCGACTCTGGTTCGGGAGGGATTAGAAATCCCAGAGTAGTTTTGATGTTATGTTATTCAAACCTAGACTAGCTATTGCTATCATGTCCCTATACTAGCCCCTTCATCTGAAAATCCCCTTCTTCTCTCCTTGTTCAGTTTTCCCCAATTCAAGCTTCTACATGGCAGCTGATGCGATTCTAGTGCACTACTCTGATCTTCGATCTTAGCCTCTCTTCATTGCAATCGACAACCATGGTTGCATCCCAATGTAGAGGTGGCCTCCCCATTCAATCCAATTATGAACCAGATGACACGTTCAAGCTAGAATTTCTTGACACCAACACAGGTGCCTACATCATTGACTCTATCCACGCTGTCATCACGGGCAAAACATGTTCTCTTAGGTGTTGTCATGCTAAGTTAGACCTACTACATATCTTATCTTCTTATTCTCACGCTTCTTTTGACCACTATTCCTATCTTGCGAATGAATGCACGATGACCTCATGCCTTGCATTCCAGAATACCCTTTTTTGTCCCTGCCCCTCCTGCAAGACTACATTACATTAGGCGTACTTGTGTCTTCATCAACATCACTCTTCAGTTCCTATTGATAATCCACATCAACTAGTCATGGCACGACTCAAGCACAATCTTTGTTTGAAGATTTTTTGCAAACCTCTTTGTCACTTTATCTACTAGAATATTATTCTCTCTTGTCCTGAAAATCAATTTATAATTCAAATTGTTCGTGAGTAACTCCTTCGCAACTTGTACCATCATTTTGAAGATCAGTGGATAGTTAACTTTTCTATTGATAAAGTCATCTGCAACCCTTGAGTCAAATTTAATGAAAAGGCAACCTCCCTACAACTCACGTCCTCATTTAACCCCATCTAGAATGGAATTTAGTTCCCCTTCCAACGGATCTTTACCAGCAAACCTCTTCTCACCCCCTTGATTCCATCTCCCATGTCTATCTGTTATCATGTGGCTCGTAATCCGGGCAGTAAATGGGTACGAGTATACCCGTGTACCCACAAAACCATACCTACTAAAACCCATCATGGGTCCAGTTTTCTAGACCTGCATACCCGCGTAACCACATATTTGTATTGTCCCAGTTCCAGTAATGGGTATAGCCATACCCATACCCATACCCGCTATACCCATAGACCCACATTAGCAAATTAATAAATATATATATTTAATATACATATATAAGTTCATTAGAATCTACAGCTAAAAAAACCACCTAACATGATTTAACGGTTGATATTTCTAACATAATCTAATGTAAAAATCAAAGCTACCAAGAACTTTGCTTTCTTCTTTGATGCTTTTAGGATTTAGGTCATTCTCTGCTCCTCATTATCCTGTCCACCATGCAAGCGAACAACAACTAGGGCAACTGGGCAAGAGTTGGCCGACACGATTGGAAACTCATCGGAACCCCTCCCCCTCTGTCAACCACGCCTTAGTCCGTCAACGTCCACTAGGCCTCCATCACTCTGCATCCATGGACATGGTCTGCTCCATCTTCAGGTCACCCAACCTCAGCAACCCAACATCCCTCATTGCTCAGTTGTTCCCAAATCCTACCAATCGCCCCAGCTCCAATTGCATCCAGATTCAGGACGACGTTCCAACTGCTCCCGCAACCCCAGCTCCAACTGAATGTTCCTCCAGTGTTGACGCCCGTCTGGCTGGCCTAAAACTCCAGGGCTAGGAGTAGCCATCTCCTATTGACTCCCAATGAATCCAGCAACACCCGACTTAGGCGACGCCCAACATGAGCTGTGAAGCTGACTCCATAAACCCACCCAACTTATTCCCCGTTGGATCAAGCTACTGACGTTGTTCCTGGATCTAGCACCCATAACCTGCCCAACCACCTCTGTTCCAATTCTTCTCTTGCAATGTCCATTGTTCTTCTTCTTCAGTCTTCATCTCTTGCTTTTGTCTGTTGATCAACAATGTGGGAAAAGGTACAAAACTGCATCTGTTTTTTGTGCTACTTGTTTTATTATTGCCCATGCTTGCTTGTATTTTTGTTTGATTCAATGTTGTGTCGGTCATTTAGTTTTTTGTAATGTTTCCTTCTCCACTTTCATAGCTCAGACTTCATTATACTATGATGTGCTATTTACTGTCAATGCTTGCTTCTTTGGTCCATATTCATATCCCAAATTTGGTTTCCTAGAATATATCTCCTCTTTGTTATTTATTACCTAAGAGTATACTAAGACGATGCCTTTTTGTTAGGTATCATGTCAAATGCCCCAAAAAATTTGGCCTCAAAACACCCTGAAAATTGCATCCAAAATTTACTTTTGGCAGTTGAGAAAAATCAATTTTGTACAGAATTGTATACCCTTGGACCCGCACCGCTTACCCATATTGTATCTGGGTTCAGGTACGGTGAGGGTCTAGATCTGATTAATATGGGTCTGGACCCATACCCTTACTCGCTAAATTGAATGGGTATGGTTTAGATTATGGTCCTACCCACACCGTAATCACACTATTTACAAACCTACTTATAACAAGTTCTCTATTGGTACTTTTTACTATTACATCTATTGTAATAATGTTTTTGACATTCCTATACCATTTTCCTTGAATTGTATTGGTCTTGTCAAGTATCCTTCTCACCATGTTCACCATCTTATTAGCTTCCACCAATTCCTTCATAAGGGTCCTGGTCCTAATCAAAGTATTTATAACTACAATATTCTTTTTATTAAAGACTGTCTCATTCCTCTCCTTCAAAAGGAACCAACATGTAGCTGTAAAAACAATATGCAATCTCCATTTCCTGCTCTATTCTAAAAATTATATTCCATCCATTGTCTCAGATTCTGATTGAACAACTCTGTGTTCATCCCTCATCCTCCATATCATCTCCCATTCCTCTCGGAGTGATTGTTTATGTAACATCCTTGACCTGGGTTATGCTTTAACCCTAGGTGTTTTGTTTAATAAAAGTGATTATATACTTGCTCTTATCTTTTGAAAAGTAATTAAGGCTCAAGAGGAACTTACATTGCAATTTTAGTCCTTTTTGAATATTTTTGAAATCAATGTTTTGCTTGTTTTGGACTAAAGTGCAAATTACCCAAGTTGAGGGGTTTATTTGAAAATTGTGCATGATAATATGTTCCTCATGTGTTGAAGAATCATGAGAGTGAAGATGATGCAGAGGTATGGCTTGTGATAGCCTGAATACCAAGAAAGAGCTGATAAAGCAATATTTGTGCATTAAAACCTAGTTTTGGTGTAATATGCAATTTACCCAAAACCTAGGGCTCAATATGCAAATTACCACTTCAAAATGGTCCCTACTATTTCTTGGGATCATGTGGAGCAAAGAAAATGAGAGGGGCATCTCATTTGTATCTCTTTTAAGGAGAGAGAATCTTGATATTAAAATCATCAAGATTTAAGCATAATGGAAACCTTATTTCAAATTAATGCAAAAATAAATAAAATAATTGAAGGACCTTCAACCAAAATTGAAATGGTTGAATTCAGATATGTGTGGACGTCCTTTTGCTTTGCAAGGGCCACGAAATATCTCAAGGAGGTGAAAAACCCACTCACATTATTATAAGAAAAAGAAATATCCACTTGCTTATGGATATTACTATTAAATGGATTAAGGTGCTTAATTTGCTTTTCTTTAAATTGTGGATAATTGAGAGGAATAAGAGGCAAGGAGTATAGCCTCGTATCTAAGGAAGATAAGGGGGCAAGTGGCAAGGGAATTGAGGAGATAATTCCTAATTTCTCTCTCTTAATTGAATATTCAATAAAATTCACATATAAGCTCATTTATCCATAGAATGAAAGGATAATTTCGAATTCACTTCCACCCTTTGCTTGTACAATGAGCAAGGAAGCTTTGAAGGACCAGGAGGACGACCCCCAACCTGTTGGCAAGCTTCTTGACCCTCTTTCATCTTGATTTCATGGTGGAAATCATAAATCAATGCATACTTTCTTCTTTTCTTCACTCCATCTTCAACCCTAGCCAATCTTTTCACTCCAAAACTTGAGGACGAGCCTTGGGGGAGTTGCAAAAGCTTATTCCAGCATTTTTGACGTGAAGCTCCAAGATTTGAAGCTCAATTGAAGGCGGGTTATATAACTTGAACCCTTATTCATTGTTATTGAACTCAATTTCTCAATCAATTATGTTCAATTGTTCTTCTTGCAATTCCTTTGATTAATTGATGAAACTACCATGATAATGGCAGTAGTTTTTGATGGAATAAGACTTGATGATGATGACATCATCTTAGGCACACTTTCCAACAATTTTGAGTTGCAAACGGTTTTGTACTTTTGGTCCAAATGGTTTCATAAAACCGTTTGGAGACCAAACGGTTTGCAAACTGTTTGGTGATTTGAGTCCCAAACCGCATGAGAGTGTTGACCATTTGGATGGGTTGACCGTTTGAGGTCTAAACCCTAGTACACATTGGATGATGATCCAATGGATCCAATTCATTGATTAAATGTATGGACAATCCACCAATTACAACCCTAATCGATTTGTTGGAGGTTCCATATATTGATCCATTCGATTTCAAGACTTTTTGGGTCAAACGGTCTTGAGACCGTTTGAGCCCAAACAGTCTTGAAGCCGTTTGGGATCAAACGGTTTCAAAACCGTTTGGTGATCCAATGGTTGAGATTTGAGGGTTGGAGATCCAAGAGCCAATAATTGTTGAACTTTAATAACTCAATTGATTGAAGGTTTCAATGTAGTAAATCATATTCAACCAATTGATGGATGTACCTAATGAACCCTTGTGGTTTTGAGACTGATTTGGCCCAAACGGTCTTGAGACCATTTGAGTCCAAACGGTATTGAAACCGTTTGGGGTCAAACGGTTTCAAAACTATTTGGAATCAAACAGTTTCAAAACCGTTTGGTGATTAAACCTCAAAACTGAATAAAGGTCAATTGTGATTCAATCATTTGGAAATTGAAGGTGATAATTGTTCCAATGATCCAATGATTGATAGTGATGACAATTAATGATAGGTACAAAGGTTGAATCTCTAAAATACCTAATTTATTAATACCTTTAAAGGGATAAACCCTAATTGCTTATAAAAATAATAACTTAGTACACTATGTCAATCATAGTTGTATGTACTTGATGGAAGGTTTGATATAACCTAATCAAGTTGAGAGGATGATAGAGAGGAAATCATACATGAATGAGATTCATGTGGTGATTCAGGGTATGATCCTCAACAAAGAGATCATAAAACCCTAATCATGAGCATAAACCCTAATTGACAAGATTATTGAACCCTAACCCTAATCTAGGGTGAAAATATAGTAAACCCTAATTATGGGTAATGGAACATGAAACCCTAATTGGGATGAATAGTAAACCCTAATTATGGGTAATGGAACATGCACTACTATAGAACATGTCTTTGGCGTCGGTTGTTTATGCCCTTTTAGCGACGGTTCTCAAGCGACGCCTATGTGGGTGCCGCTAAAGGTCAAACTCTTCAGTGTCGATTTTATAATCAACGCCAAAAGGCTTCATGCCACCGAAAATGCACCAGAAGGGCACCGATAGGCTTCGGTTATGTATAGTAAGCCGACGCCAAATGGGTTCGCGCCATAAAAAGGGCGCCATCTAGGACACTTTCTGTGTTGGTTTGCAACTAAAAAACCGACGCCATATTCCCAGATGCCACGGCCGTGCTTCCCTGCACGACCGTGTTTAGTACTATAGGCATCAATTTTATACTAATAACTGATGCTTTTTATGCCACGGCCGTGCTTTCCTGTACGGTCGGGTTGTTTGTCACATTAGGCGGCGGTTTTTATCCAATAACCGACACTGTAAGCCTTTGATGATGGTTTTCTATAAATAACCGACACCTATGTTTCAATTTTTCTTTCTTATCAGTTTGTAGGCCTGCTGTGGCTGGTCAGCAGGATGAGAACCTACAGTTCAGTTTTCTGAACTACAGTTTTACGACATCCATTGATATCAGCCAACAAACATGCCACAAACCTGCAAAATCAACAAATATACTTTTCACACAAGTAGATACATTCAGACATCAATTCAATTCTCACATTCACACATGTAGAAACATTCAAATATATGTAGAAAAATTCAGACATGTAGAAACATTCAGAAATATTCATTTACAAAATATCATTCAACATCGCTATCAACATCCCAATTATATCTTACAATCACCACTGCTTGTATGGCTCTTGCCCATTCTTCTCTTACTTCATTTAATACTTCCATCGTATATGGAGCATGTACATCTTTTAAGCATTTACCTATAGTGTGGTCAGTTTTAAACACCTGCAAAGAGAATGATGTATATATATAAGTAATAATATAAAAATAAGATTGATATATTTCATACTAACTAATGAGACTATATATAATACCTCATGTATGGTATCGATGTCCAATGCAGCATATTGGATAATCATCTACATAAATCACATCACATAGTATGCGCATGCCCAACCGTTGTCTTGTGTAGCGCACTATAAATTGAAACATAAAAAATATTAAAAAAATACAACTAAGCACAGTTCACATAAATAATATATACATTGGAGTCGGGAACTTACTTTCACGTTCTCCCAAATTATTGGCTGGTTCTTTTTCCTGGGGACCTTTCCTCCAGCCTTTTTGAATGCATCTAAACCCCTACATGTTAATGTATTACAGTAAATTGCATTATTAAATAGTAATGTAATAACAGATGTTAACAGATATAAAAATGAAATATTTCTCACCAAAATAATGACATTCTCATTACGTGTCCAATTTTAGTATTCAATGTACTCCCCACAAGATCTAGATAATAAACAGTGAACGTCCCGGGGAGAATAACTAGTAACTCCCAATGCCTACCGCTAGAGGTAAAAAAGTTAAAAATTAATAACTCAAAATCCACAATAAAAATGTAATTTTCTTAAGTCCAAATTATAAGTAAAGTAAACTTACTTGACATTGAATGGAGCTATTATTATAGTCTTCTTTTGCTGACCGAAAATTGTAAAAGCATCTATACAGTATTGTTGAACACTATCAGGGTCTTTAGCTACCATACTAATCAACGATGGAATAAAAAATCCCACATGGTCAAATGCAAATTGTTTACATTGATTTTCGACTAAGTAGCTGCAAAACATGTATTACATATGCATTAATATATAAGAAAGCAGATCACCGGATCTTACACAAGGTATATGGATGTATAAACAAGATCTCACCTTATCCATGTCTCTATCATTAATGTATTCAGCCAATCATATATAAACAACTCAATAATATCTTGTATAAATAAAGAGCTTTCGTATGATTGACCTGCATAATTCGCTTCTAAAGAAACAATTATAGGGCAATGTATATTATGTGCCCGTAGCCAACATGCCATTCCCCTACACGTAGGACCTAACAGGTATTTTAGGTCAGTTGGAACCCAACTTGGTAATGCAGGAAGTGGAGGTGGAGGCCTAGATGCTCCGGGTGTCTTCTTTTTAACCTGTATATATAATTTCAGATCAATTGACCTCATATATACACATTAACAACCTAAAGTAATGTAAATTTATCTTACAATTTTAGTAGTGCGGATGACATCTGCTTTGTGCCATAATATCACCCCGTCTTCTGCCTCAACAAGTGTATCAATATCCGGGTGGGCATATGGCAATGTAGCTTCCATCCAATCGGGGAATACACGTATCGGGCTCACACGAATGTAGCCCTATGGCATTGGAGTCCTGTGAAATGTTGCCCCAGGAAGGGATGGGTAAGCCTGTGCCTCTGCAACAACATAGTCTTGCATTCTTAAGCGGCATGGCTTCAATGCCTACAAATTTACGTAAAGAATGTTATACATATATACATATCATCTTGAAAACATATCATCTTGAAAAGACTAGCTACAATGTCATAAATAATACTTACAATAGACGTGTTAGGCGGTGGGTCTACAAGATTACTCACAGTCTGTGCATCAGGAGAAGAGTGGGTCGCCACAGGTTGATTGGAAGCCTGAGATGCCTGCCACCGCTGCATTATATCCTCGACTTTCTTAGAAACTAGATCCTCGACTCTTTTATTCTCCTATACATTGATAAAAGAAACATTAGCTTCTTATTATTGAATTCCCTTTTGCAGTAACATTCTAAAAAAAGAATAAGTTACCTCTTCTTGTGAAAGTCCCGCTCTGGGTTTTCACTGTGATGGCCCAAAGAATGCTTTGATGCCCACACCAGCACCTGCACCCATAACACGTCCAGGATGCTCTGGGTTACCCAGAGCAATTGTCAATTCATCCCTTGTGCCCTGAGGGATGAACATGCCTTGTTTCCTCTGCTCGTGCAGCTCCCGCTAATCACCATCAACATAAATTGGTAAGTTAACACCACAAATAATCAATATTCAAATGATTTATCTAAGAGTTGTATTTTACCATTTTCGCAGCCGCCTCAGCAGTTACAGGCTTCTTTATTTCACCCTTCTTGTTTTGCCTCCCAGCTATCCAGACATCATGGCGAGGCATGGGTGTGGCAGATGTAGTAGAGGACTCTTGAGTAGCAGCAGACTCTGCCTGTAGTCTTTGGCGAACGCTTGAATAGCCCTTTGGACCCATAGCGTGGTCATGCACATTCAGTGCACGCCTTGCTTTTTGCGCCTCACTGAGGACCTAGTTAATATGCACATTAATGATTTGGTTAGTAACACTAAATGTTAATCTTGAATAGGTGAATACAAGGTATATTAACTAGTATCCAAAAATAGAATTGCGCCTCACTTAATACCTTGAATTCTTCAGATTTTCTTGAAGCAACAAACATGTCCCAATCTTCTTTGTCCAAGAAGTTCCACTGTTCAAGTGTTGACTTCTTCTTCTTATCACCATCTTTTATGTATTCTCTGTTGAGATTTGTCCTATAGTTCCTTAACATCTTTCCAGCACTTTGCGTCATGCTTTTACGATGCAACTTCTCATCCAATGCAAACAGATTCTGTAAAATAGAATTGCTATTAACTAGTATCCAAAAATAGAATTGCAAATAATAGAATTTGTAATCTACAAAATAGAATTGCAAATAATAATAAATCACACATAAATCCTTCCACATCATGTATTTCTTCACCTGAGAAACTTTATGCCAATTATCATACTTAACACCACAATGGCTTCGAGTGACAACCCCAAGATAGTTTACAAAATTATTGTGATTCACTCCAATTGCATTTCCTCCATTATCAAACTCCACAGCCAATCTGGATCCACTGCCACTTAGCGCTATTAACTTCTTCAACAGAGTGATGCCCCTTTTCTTATTAAGTTTTTGGTGATGCGCATCAAGTTCCTCCAGTGCTGCAGTGGGTACATCAACCTAAAATTTAACAAAAATAAACACACTGAATTAGCCCAATATAGAAATATAGGATATATGACATAACTAGAAGATAATGAATTTTATAGAAATACAGGATATGTTTTTAGAACTTACATTGGTATCCTCGCCATGCTCGTCACAGACAGCATGCTCATCATGGACATCATGCTCATCATGGTCAGCCATCTGAAAATGTCATTAAAAAGGCAAACATTTAGCATCTGTATTAACTAGAAGATAATGAAACATCAAATCTGAAAATGATATTTATATTAAAAAAGCAAACATTTAGTTTCAATAAAAAATATAAACATGCATGCCTCTACAATTGTGATCTTTTATCAATTAACAATCCTTCATTGTGATCTCTGCGCACATATAAGTCATCATTAGCTTCAATATTTTGTGGAGTTGGCAACCCAACTGAGAATGGAATGGAGTCATCATACTTATCATAGTACTCTTCTTCATCTATAGGATCTTAAATAAACTGTCTTTTACCATGAAGAACAATCAACCATTTATCATTTGTAGGATCATCGATATAGAATACTTGTTTTGCCTGTGACGCCAATATAAATGGTTCACCCTTCTCGCCAATCTTTTCAAAGTTCACTAAAGTGAAACCTAATTCATCCCCTATAACTCCTTTAGTGTTATCAACCCAATTACATTTAAAGAGTGGAATTCTAAAATCTATGTAGTCAAACTCCCATATGTCTTTAATGACACCGTAATATGACATTTTAGCTTCACGTGGACTCTTATCCTTTGTACTTGCAAAATACATAGTCGATGCTTGAAGAGTGACCCCACTGTTTTGGACGACACTCTTATCATCTTGGCACTTTGTGTAATATGTGAACCCATTAATGTCAAACCCTTCATAAGACATAACATTCGGTTTTGGTTTAAAGGCGAGGCATTTGATAGTTTCCGTAATATCATTTGGTGTTCGAGATAGTTGATGTAAGACTTTATCTTCAAACCACTTAGTAAAAGTCTTGTTATTCTCTCTAGCAAGCCACATTGAACTTGCTCGAGGATGTTGTCTCTTGATGAAATTGGTATGTTCCTCGATATAAACACTCACTTCGTCCATGTTGTGTAAAATATACAAGTGAGCTTGTTCCAACTGCTCACGGTTGATTAATTTCACCGGTGATCCCAAAATTTCTTTATCCTCCTCAATATTCTTGTCATTAATAGGAGTGTTATTACCACTCAGAAAGTCATTGCAAAAATCCATAACCTCTCTCGCCACATAACCTTCAATAATACTCCCTTCAGGCTGATAACGTTTTCGAACATCACCTTTAAAAATGCTCATGTATCATTCAAAGGGATACATCCAATGCAAGAAAACTGGTCCCAACATTTTCACTTCCCTAGTCAAGTGGACAACAAGATGTACCATGATATCAAAGAACGAAGGAGGGAAATACATCTCAAGCTGACATAGGGTAACAACCACTTCTCTTTGCAAATTATCGAGAGTATCAGGGTCAATAACTTTGCTGCATAGACTGTTAAAAAAGAAACAAAGTCTGGTGATTGCAAACCTTACATGCTTCGACAATATAGATCGAATTGCCATGGGAAATATTTGTTGCATTAGAGTGTGACAATCATGAGATTTAAGACCTATCAACTTCAGATCTTTCATTGATACCAATCTACGGATGTTGGATGAGTAACCCTGTGGCACCTTAACATTTGCCAAGCATTCACAAAAAGCTTTCTTCTCCTTTCTAGACAACGTGTAACAAGCGGGAGGTAAGTATGTTCTTTTATTACCCATTTCACGTAATTTTGTTAATTCTGACCTTATTCCCATTTCACGTAGGTCCAGTCTGGATTTTATCCCATCTTTAGTCTTACCTGGTATATTTAACAGAGTACCAATGACGCTATCACTGTTATGACCCGTTTTAAAGCCTATTGGTAAGAAGTATGATTTGAGCCTAATTAAAGTTATTTGAGTTAATTTATGTGCTCATGAGGTAGTTAGTGAAATATTAACTTGATTTAGTTGAATCAAGCACATAAGATCAATTGGTGCATAATTAAGATGATTAAATTGAGTAAAGTAATAATTGGATGCAATTGGAATGTTGAATCAGTAAAACAATGTGATTAGCATGTTTTCATGCCTTGGGTTTGTAGTGGGCCTCATTCTTTAAGTTTCGCAAAAGAAATCATTTGAATCGGATATTCGAGGCAAAAGATACGAGAATTTCAAGTTTTAGGGTTGGAAATGTAATTTTTCCAAATTATTAACCCATTTATGTGGGTCGGCAACCTGTTGTCTATCTTCTTCCTGTTAATACCATCCTGATATAACAGGGTGAGCGGCGCACACCCAGCAACCATCGACCGACCAGGCAAAGAAGAATCGAGGCGATTTCGGGGCGATCTTTGCCCTTGGCTCCGTCCAGTGATAGCCTAGCCTCCGTTCTTCTTCTTTTTCTTCTTCTCCTACCTTACTCCCTTCCTCCACACCTTGGCTGCACTCAGCTAGTTTGGGCGGCGCCCTAGCTAGCTTCTTCTGCTACGCACGATCGGCAGCAATAAGGAACCTTGGGCGGGGCGATTCGGGGTTCTAGATTCAGTTAATCTTGGTCGTCTACCTCCCTTCCCCTTTCTCTTTTGGCTAGCGATTCATCCACCTAGCAAGTCAACGTGCAGCTTGGCTGCGGCAAGAAGAAGCTTGCACAGCGGCCGTGCGTGGCCTGGAGGAGGTGGAATTGGGGCGGCCAAAGCTCCTAATCAAGGATTTAGACCTCGGCTAGGAGGTTTACGCTGGAAATTTGCCATCAATTCTGCCCAAATCAATGCCTAGTAGCCATTTCCAGTCGGACGTGAAGCTCTGGTTCCGTGAATAGGAACAGTGAAGGTTTTATTCAAAGGAAGAAGACAACCCAATTTCGCCCGGAATCAGGCCTTGGACGCATCTCCGGACGAATCCGGACAGTCCAAATCGCTGTGAGTGGGGTTTCATTTATTTATCATTAATAAACTCAGGCATTTGAATATTTTCTGTTTTGTGCGCGAATTACGCTGATAACAGGCGTTATCAGGCGTCGGGCAGCGTTTGGCGTTGCCCGACTTTTTATTTCATAAAATGCTTTTAGACGCTGTTATATGATTTAGTTTAGCATCTGATCAGTGTGAATTGAATCAGTGAATTTATATAGTTCATTGGAACTTGGAATACGTAATATGCTTAATGAAAATGATGAAATTTCCTGTATTATGGTTGCAATGTACTTGTTGATTTAAAAATGGATATTTAGCATGGAAACTGGATAAATGATACTGAGTTATGTTTAAAGATGACAAATGATGTATATGTGTTTAAAGTGATGTTCAGAAGGTGAAATAAGTATGGTATGTGACATTCCTGTTTAAATGTTTATATCTTAATCAGTTAATAGACTTAGGTGCCGTAACACCGTAGAACCCCTTTTGAGAGGTCTGCATCCAGGGGGGTGAAACTCGTGTTGCAACAATAACTGTGCAGAGTCACATGCACGAGGATAGAGAAAGGCAATGTTCAACAACAACGCGTGCGATGTCACGGTGACACTGGAGTATATAGGGGTTATTCAACATTAATTCGTGCTTGTGTCATGGTGGTAACCCGGTAAGACTCTCCGCCTGTGTGCTCAGGTTTGAGGAGGAGTCTAGAGTTCACTCTTTTGAGAGTGTAGTGAGGCCTTGTGAGCCTGAGGCCTTGTGAGCCTGAGAGTCCTGCAGCAGACCAGGGCTGGCAGTCAGACTTAGCATTTCCCGGGTGTGTCGCTAAGTCTTGTACGGTGGGATCGTAGTTCGCTACAGATCTTTATATGCAGAGTACACTGCATATGTTTAGGGCATAAAAAAAATGATAAATATGTACTCATATAGGATCACGGAAAGTTTTATATGTTAATGGATTTGAACTTCTATGCCTTTTCCCTATAACTGTTTAATCGTTTAAAATATCTGTTGTTGCATAGAAATGTGGTTATTAACTGCAAACCTGCTATGTCATTAGAACTGTCCTGCTTGTACTGTAAATATGTTTTATTTAAATTTTATAAACCTGACGAGTTGTTTAGTGATAGCTAAATGAAATGCTATTCACTGAGCGAGTAGGCTCATACCTCTACTCAAAACATTTTTAGGACATCATCAGCAGCAGGAAATCTGAAGGATCCTTTCATCCTAACGCTTAGTCTGTAGAAGGTATACGTAGTTAGTAGTTAGAGGTCTCTTAGTCATTTCCCATCGATCCTTGGGACATGGTGTGGGTGAGAGAGAGTATGTATGGCGAATGTGTAAAAGATGTAAATTAATTGTTATGTTTTACTTTCTGTTAAACAATGTTACATGTTGTAAACTCTGTTTATGTTCTCTAGCCAGTTTAATTGAAATGCTTCCGCAATAGTTATTTATGTTTTAGTTTACAACAATAATCTGGGTATCATTACGAGGTTTTAAAAAGAAAAAGTTCTCAGTGATTTGTTTATGTGATAATCCCTCCGTCGCGCCCTAATCTCGTGATTAGTGGTTAGTGTGAGATCGGGGTGTGACATCTTGGTATCAGAGCATAGGTTGAGTATATGAATACTCTAAGTCCAGGTCAGGGGACGATAAGAGACCAATAGGATTAAGGTTTAGGTGTTTTTCTTCTATCTGTAGTTTTCTAACAGGAAATATTCTGTTATATCATTGCAGATGGCAGGAAGAGGTCATGATCATGATGAACAGGCCAAGAGTCATGTTGGCCCTGATCCTCTGTACTTGGGTCCAGGTGGTGGCGACCACGTGGATGAAGCATCCCGGATGTATATGATGTTTCTGGAGACCAAAGAGAGGTACAAGGCTGATAGGTGAGCTTCTTCTTCTACCAGCAGTAAGGATCTGATGCGATCTTATGAGCTTGTGAAGAAGCTTGGTGGTACAGAATTCAATGGTACTATAGATCCTGCGGAGGCAGATGAGTGGTGGAGACAGATAGAGAAGGTCTTTCGCTTGATGGAGCTTCCAGAAGAGAAAAAGATTAATAACGCAGTTTATCTTTTGACAGGCGATGCAGAGCTGTGGTGGCGTGGTGTGGAGGAAAAGAGGAGAGGTACAAAGCTTTCTTGGCAGGATTTCTCTGAAGAGTTCCATCTTAAGTTTTATCCACCTACCTTCCTTAATGAGAAAATCAGGCAGTTACAGAACATTAAGCAGGGGAACATGTGAGTTACTGAGTATGAAGCGCTTTTCACGCGGTTAGCAAACTTCTGCCCGCAACTTGTTCCCGACAACATAGAAAGATGCAGAAGGTTTCAAGAAGGGCTTAGGCCAGAGATTCGGCATACAGTTTCTGATATTAGTAAAAGGAACAGGGAGAACTTTGGTGAGTTTGTTGAGGCTGCTAGACAGGTTGAAGAATCTGTGAATGCTGACAAGGTGCCTGAGTCTAAGAAGAGATCTACAGATTTCAGTAGAGGACAATCCAGTAGTGGATACAGAGGTGGAGGTAGAGGTTTCTTTTCTAAACTCGGGCGTGGCTTGAGTTGTTTCAGTAGACAGAGATATGAGGATGTTACTTCTTCTAGAGGCAGAGGGAGATACAACCCAGGAAGATGGGGCAGTGCCGCTAGTGGACAGTCATCTGGATCGTCAATGTCAGTGACAGGTCCCCAGAGACAAGAGATACCGCCATGTAACAAGTGTGGAAGACCACATACTGGACAGTGTTGGGGTCCAAGTTGTTATGTTTGTGGACAAATAGGACACCTCAAAAGGGAATGTCCTCAGCTTCAACAAGCAGCATCACAAGCTTTCCAGCCTCAGTACCCTGATGTTCCGAGTTCTTCTGTGGCTTCTGGTTCCATAGGTGGCGGAGTGCCTAGTGGCAGGAGTGGTCAGAGAGGACAGCGTGGCAGAGGGAGAGCTTCATCACGTTTCTTTTCTTTGACCCCTCAGGAAGGTATAATCTCTTCACAAGTTGTTACAGGAGAAATGCTTTTGTTTAATAGTATACCAGTCTCAGTTTTGATAGATCCGGGTGCTACTCACTCTTTCATACGACGTTCTTTAGTTGGTAAACTTAATCTGTTAACTCAAGAGTTGGTAGATGAGTTAGTGTTGAGGGTTCCACTAGGTGGACCAACAATTTTATCCGAGTTCTGTCCCGGATGCTTGTTATCTTTTGGAGGTTACACCTTTGCTGCTAATCTCATACCCTTGGATGTCAATACTTTTCAAGTCATCCTGGGTATGGATTGTCTTGAGACATATCGAGTGCAACTCGATTGTTGGAAGAAGGAAGATACCTTTCAACTAGGTGAATTTTCTTATGTCTTCACTGGAGACAGGAAAGTTCTGCCTACGTGCATAGTATCAGATGCTATAGCTGATAAGATGTTACAGAAGGGATGTGAAGCATTCCTTGCTCATGTGGTTGACACCAGAGCAGAGAAGAGCACCGCCAGTGTTTATGATGTGCCTGTGGTTCGTGAGTTTTCTGATGTTTTTCCAGAAGAGTTCCAGGCTTACCTCCTGTCAGAGACATTGATTTTGAGATCCAGGTATATCTAGGTAGTCATCCAGTGGCACTGCCAGCCTATAGAATGGCACATGCAGAGTTGAAGGAACTCAAGGTGCAGTTGCAGGAGTTACTGGATAAGGGTTTCATTAGACCCAGTTCTTCACCGTGGGGGTGCTCTAGTCCTGTTTGTTAAGAAAAAGGATGGTACCATGCGTCTATGTATAGATTACAGGCAATTGAACAAGATCACTATTAAGAACAAGTATCCATTGCCAAGAATAGATGATCTGTTTGATCAGTTGTGTGGAGCGACGATCTTCTCTAAAATAGATTTGAGATCTGGATATCATCAGCTCAGAATAAAGGCTTCTGATATTCCCAAGACAGCTTTCAGAACTAGGTATGGGCATTATGAGTTTTTGGTCATGTCGTTTGGGCTGACCAATGCCCCAGCAGCCTTTATGGATATGATGAATCGGATTTTCAAACTGTTCCTAGATCAGTTTATTGTAGTCTTTATAGATGATATACTGATCTACTCCAGAGATGATGTACAGCATGAGCAACACCTGAGAGTAGCGTTGCAGTTGTTGAGGCAACATCAGCTGTATGCTAAGTTTAGTAAGTGCGAGTTCTGGTTGGCTGAGGTAGCATTTCTTGGACATGTTATCTCGAGAGATGGAGTTAGTGTTGATCCTAAGAAAGTTGATTCTGTGCTTCAGTGGGAACGGCCTAAGACTCCTACTGAGATTAGAAGTTTCTTGGGATTAGCAGGCTATTACAGAAGGTTTATACAGAACTTCAGTGTGTTAGCATCACCCTTGACACGCTTGACGAGGAAGGATGCACCGTTTGTTTGGTCTGATAACTGTGAGAAAAGTTTTCATATCTTGAAGAGGAAGTTGACTTCAACACCAGTGTTGGTTTTACCATAAGAAGAAAAGGGTTATACAGTGTTCTGCGATGCTTCCAGGAGAGGCTTGCACTGTGTACTGATGCAAGAAGGCAAAGTTGTGGCTTATGCATCTAGACAGCTTAAGAAGAACGAAGAGAATTACCCTACTCATGATCTGGAGTTGGCTGCTATAGTTCATGCTCTTAAGACATGGCGTCACTATCTATATGGTGAGACATGTCAGGTGTTTACGGATCATAAGAGCCTGAAGTATATCTTCACTCAGAAGGATTTGAATTTGAGACAGCGCAGATGGCTTGAGCTGATCAAAGACTATGATGTGACAATCGATTACCATCCTGGTAAAGCGAATGTTGTGGCAGATGCCTTGAGTAGAAAGTCAAGTTTAACAGCAGATGCATTTTCTATGGCATGTTTCAAGAGAGACTTGCTTGTAGATATGCGAAGGTTGAACTTAGACTTGGATGTGACTGGACAGAGTGGGTTGATTGCTCAGATGCAGGTCAAACCTACTTTCTATAATCAGATTAAGGAGTTGCAGCAGAATGATGATGAGTTGCGGAAGGTTATGCATGATATGTCTGAAGGTAAAAGGTCAGAATTCAGGTTTTCTAACGATGGTGTGTTGTATCTTCAAGACAGGTTGTGTGTACCAGGGAACAGTGAGCTGAAAGAGCAAATTCTTGAAGAAGCGCATGCTTCTATGTATGCTATGCATCCAGGTAACACAAAGATGTACAGGAACCTCAAGGGGCTGTACTGGTGGTCTGGTATGAAAAGAGATGTGGCTGAATACGTGGCTAAATGTGGAGTGTGTCAGCAGGTTAAAGCTGAGCATCAGAAACCTGCTGGTACTTTACAGTCGCTTCCTATACCTGAATGGAAATGGGAACACATCACGATGGATTTTGTGGTAGGATTACCCAGGACGTCTAGAGGTTCAAAATCGATATGGGTGATGGTGGATAGACTAACTAAGTCTGCTCACTTTCTTCCTGTCAAGTCAACCTTTGATGTTCCAAAGTTGGCCAAGGTTTATGTGGACGAGGTAATCAGATTACATGGGATTCCAGTTTCCATTATTTCTGACAGAGATCCAAAGTTTACATCTAGATTTTGGAATCAGTTACATCGTGCGTTGGGCACAAGGCTGAAGTTCAGTACATCATTTCACCCGCAGACAGATGGTCAATCTGAGAGGACCATTCAGACCCTTGAAGACATGCTGAGAGCATGCGTTCTGTAGTTCAGAGGTAACTGGGAAGAACACTTAAGCCTGATGGAGTTTGCATATAACAACAACTACCATTCTAGTCTTGAAATGGCCCCATATGAAGCTCTATATGGCAGGAAGTGTAGATCACCAATTTGTTGGTACAAGGTTGGTGAGAAGGAAATTCTTGGGCCTGAAATAGTTGATATAACTACAGAGAAGATATCTGTGATCAGGGAGCAGTTGAAAGCTGCACAGGACAGACAGAAAAGTTATGCATAGAGACGACGTCGACCTCTTGAGTTTGGGGTGGGTGATGAGGTGTATCTGAAAGTTTCACCGTGGAAGGGAGTTCTAAGGTTTGGCAAGAAAGGCAAGTTGACTCCTAGGTTTATGGGCCCATATCCTATCATTGAGAGGATTGGACCTGTATCCTATAAGTTGGATTTGCCATCTGAGTTAGCTAATCTTCATGATGTGTTTCATGTGTCTATGCTTAAGAAATGTTACCCTGGTACGGAAAAGATAGTTGACCCAAAACCTGCACAGCTTAGATCAGATGTGTCCTATGTTGAGGGACCAATCCAGATAGTTGATCAGAGGATCAAGAAGCTTAAGAACTGTGAGATACCATTGGTGAAGGTTCTGTGGAGGAATCATAACCTTGAAGAAGCTACGTGGGAGCTTGAATCTGAGATGCGTAGCAAGTTTCCTTTTCTCTTTTAGGAATTTTGGGACGAAATTCTTATAAGGGAGGGAGATTGTTATGACCCGTTTTAAAGCCTATTGGTAAGCAGTATGATTTGAGCCTAATTAAAGTTATTTGAGTTAATTTATGTGCTCATGAGGTAGTTAGTGAATCATTAACTTGATTTAGTTGAATCAAGCACATAAGATCAATTGGTGCATAATTAAGATGATTAAATTGAGTAAAGTAATAATTGGATGCAATTGGAATGTTGAATCAGTAAAACAATGTGATTAGCATGTTTTCATGCCTTGGGTTTGTAGTGGGCCTCATTCTTGAAGTTTCGCAAAAGAAATCATTTGAATCGGATATTCGAGGCAAAAGATACGACAATTTCAAGTTTTAGGGTTGGAAATGTAATTTTTCCAAATTATTAACCCATTTATGTGGGTCGGCAACCTGTTGTCTATCTTCTTCCTGTTAATACCATCCTGATATAACAGGGCGAGCGGCGCACACCCAACAGCCATCGACCGACCAGGCAAAGAAGAATCGAGCCGATTTCGGGGCGATCTCTGCCCTTGGCTCCGTCCAGTGATAGCCTAGCCTCCGTTCTTCTTCTTTTTCTTCTTCTCCCACCTTACTCCCTTCCTCCACACCTTGGCTGCGCTCAGCTAGTTTGGGCGGCGCCCTAGCTAGCTTCTTCTGCTACGCACGATCGGCAGTAATAAGGAACCTTGGGCGCGGCGATTCGGGGTTCTAGATTCAGTTAATCTTGGTCGTCTACCTCCCTTCCCCTTTCTCTTTTGGCTAGCGATTCATCCACCTAGCAAGTCGACGTGCAGCTTGGCTGCGGCAAGCAGCAGCTTGCACAGCAGCCGTGCATGGCCTGGAGGAGGTGGACTTGGGGCGGCCAAAGCTCCTAATCAAGGATTTGGACCTCGGCTAGGAGGTTTACGCTGGAAATTTGCCATCAATTCAGCCCAAATCAATGCCTAGTAGCCATTTCCAGTCGGACGTGAAGCTCTGGTTCCATGAATAGGAACAGTGAAGGATTTATTCAAAGGAAGAAGACAACTCAATTTCGCCCGGAATCAGGCCTTGGAAGCATCTCCGGACGAATCCGGACAGTCCAAATCGCTGTGAGTGGGGTTTCATTTATTTATCATTAATAAACTCAGGCATTTGAATATTTTTTGTTTTGTGCGTGAATTACGCTGATAACAGGCGTTATCAGGTGTCGGGCAGCGTTTGGCGTCGCCAATGCTTTTAGACGCTGTTATATGATTTAGTTTAGCATCTGATCAGTGTGAATTGAATCAGTGAATTTATATGGTTCATTGGAACTTGGAATACGTAATATGCTTAATGAAAATGATGAAATTTCCTGTATTATGGTTGCAATGTACTTGTTGATTTAAAAATGGATATTTAGCATGGAAACTGGATAAATGATACTGAGTTATGTTTAAAGATGACAAATGATGTATATGTGTTTAAAGTGATGTTCAGAAGGTGAAATAAGTATGGTATGTGACATTCCTGTTTAAATGTTTATATGTTAATCAGTTAATAGACTTAGGTGCCCTAACACCGTAGAACCCCTTTTGAGAGGTCTGCATCCAGGGGGGTGAAACTCGTGTTGCAACAATAACTGTGCGGAGTCACATGCACGAGGATAGAGAAAGGCAGTGTTCAACAACAACACGTGTGATGTCACGGTGACACTGGAGTATATAGGGGTTATTCAACATTAATCCGTGCTTGTGTCACGGTGGTAACCCGGTAAGACTCTCCGCCTGTGTGCTCAGGTTTGAGGAGGAGTCTAGAGTTCACTCTTTTGAGAGTGTAGTGAGGCCTTGTGAGCCTGAGGCCTTGTGAGCCTGAGAGTCCTGCAGCAGACCAGGGCTGGCAGTCAGACTTAGCATTTCCCGGGTGTGTCGCTAAGTCTTGTACGGTTGGATCGTAGTTCGCTACAGATCTTTATATGCAGAGTACACTGCATATGTTTAGGGCATAAAAAAAATGATAAATATGTACTCATATAGGATCACGGAAAGTTTTATATGTTAATGGATTTGAACTTCTATGCCTTTTCCCTATAACTGTTTAATTGTTTAAAATATCTGTTGTTGCATAGAAATGTGGTTATTAACTGCAAACCTGCTATGTCATTAGAACTGTCCTGCTTGTACTGTAAATATGTTTTATTTAAATTTTATAAACCTGACGAGTTGTTTAGTGATAGCTAAATGAAATGCTATTCACTGAGCGAGTAGGCTCATACCTCTACTCAAAACATTTTCAGGACATCATCAGCAGCAGGAAATCTGAAGGACCCTTTCATCCTAACGCTTACTCTGTAGAAGGTATACGTAGTTAGTAGTTAGAGGTCTCTTAGTCCTTTCCCCTTGATCCTTGGGACATGGTGTGGGTGAAAGAGAGTATGTATGGCGAATGTGTAAAAGATGTAAATTAACTGTTATGTTTTACTTTCTGTTAAACAATGTTACATGTTGTAAACTCTGTTTATGTTCTCTAGCCAGTTTAATTGAAATGCTTCCGCAATAGTTATTTATGTTTTAGTTTACAGCAATAATCCGGGTATCATTACGAGGTTTTAAAAATAAAAAGTTCTCAGTGATTTGTTTATGTGATAATCCCTCCGTCGCGCCCTAATCTCGTGATTAGTGGTTAGTGTGAGATCGGGGTGTGACAATCACAGACATTTTTCTCAACATGCATTACATCGATACAATGCCTGACTGTCAAAGAACTCCAATAAGGAAGATCCCAAAATATTGACTTTTTCTTGAATGAAGAATTGTCACTCCATGTGGCCATACTACATTGTGATTTCTTACCAAATTCATTGACAATGTCTTTTCTCTTTCATAAACAACATTCCCTGGTATAGGTTTAGGTGTACTCCATTCATCATTCCATCCATTGAATGCTTTGTGCTTCCTATGATACGGATGGAATTTTGAAAGAAACCTTCGATGACCAAGATATACAGTCTTGCCGCCATGTTTTAGTCTTATTGAATCAGTGTTTTCTTCACATATAGGACACGCTTTAGCTCCTTTAACACTATATCCAGACAAATTCCCGTATGCTGGAAAGTCATTAATAGTGCAAAACAACATAGCATGCAAACGAAATGTCTCTCTTACTGAAGCATCATAGGTCATCACACCTTCAGCCCAAAGTTTCTTTAAGTCATCAATCAGAGGTTCAAGATAAACATCGATATCATTTCTGGGTTGTTTAGGGCCTGATATCAACAATGACATCATAACGTACTTATTTTTCATACATAGCCAGGGAGAAAGATTGTATTTAACAAGCATGACTGGCCAAGTACTATGTTGGCTTCTCAATGTCCCGTACGGATTCATCCCATCTATAGAAAGCCCAAGTCTTAGATTCCTATCTTCTTCACTAAATTTGGGGTACAATAGATCAATCTTCTTCCACTGTGGGGAATCAGACGCATGTCGTAGGATCCCATCATTATTTTTCTTAACATCTACATGCCACCTCAAATTCTTCACATCTTTGGGATTTGCAAACAAGCGTTGAAATCGTGATATTATAGGTAGATACCACATCACCTTGGCAGGAGAACTAGTTTTGGACTCCCCCGAAGTCGTCAATTTATACCATGACACACCACATTTTGGAAAATCTTTCAAATACACATAGTCCTTTTGAAATAATACACAATCATTCGGGCATGCGTGTATCTTCTTGGCCACCATTCCCATTGGGCACAACAATATCTTTACCCGGTATGTTGAGATTGGCAGCTCGTTTCCTTCAGGAAGCATTTCTTTCAACAAAGTCAACAATGAAGTGAAGCTTTTGTCGCTCCATCTATTGTTAGCTTTCAACTTATACAATCTCAACACAGTGCTAAGCTTCATAAACTTAGCACAACCTGTGTATAACGATATCTCAACATCATGCACAATGTTTCTAAAGATAGGAGGTGGATCAGTGTGCTCTACCCTACAACTATCCAGCATCGCATCAACGATGTCTACTGGAACTGGTTCGTTCACATCTACGTCATCAGAGGCAATTTCTTCTTCCACCCAAGCACTGCTATCGACATCCACTGGTTTTGAGTTTGAAATCTCTCCATGCCAGTGCCATTCTGTATAGCCTTGTACAATCCCGTTGCACATGACATGACTTTTGATTTCGTCACCAGTGCTGACTTTCAAATTGTTACCGCAATGCCTACATGGACAGTAGAACCTATCTCCAGGCTCTTTCCTATATTCCTCGGCAAATCTAATAAATTGATCAAGACCAGATATAAACTTTGGGGTGCAGCGATTGCGAATGGACATCCATGATCTATCCATTCTATGATCAAAGAGAAAACAAGTATGTATTAGGACAAGATTAGGGTCTACGGTTAACAAATACATGTGATGTCATTCATTCTATATAATAAATGTGTACCACCTATCGGTGCCCTGTTGGGGACTATCCAAGATTTACTCCTAATGAGTAAATCTTAGACGGGTTTCTAGACCAACAAACACATGTGATGTCATTCTGATATATAATAAATGTGTACCGCCTATCGGTGCCCTGCTGGCATGTTTTTGGTGGCGCGAAGCCTTTTAGCGTCAGTTATAAAACCGACGCCGAAGAGTTCGACCTATAGCAGTGCCCACATAGGCGTCTCTTGAGAGCCGTCGCTAAAAGGGCATAAACAATCGACGCCAAAGACATGTTCTGTAGTAGTAAAATTCAGAGTTTCTAGGTCAACAAACACATGTGATGTCATTCTGATATATAATAAATGTGTACCACCTATCCCATCCTTGAACACCTAATATCACTAGTAAGTGTATAATGTGTATTGGGTTTTCGAGAAAATTTCGGCAGCATTTCCCTGCTGTTCTCTAAGTACATATGTACTTAGAGAACAAATGGGGAAATGCTACCGAAATTTTCTTGAAAACCCAATACACATTATACTTAGAGAACAGCAGGGAAATGCTGCCGAAATTTTCTCGAAAACCCAATACACATTATACACTTACATCCTAAGTGAGATTAGGTGTTCAAGAACAGTCCCAAACCGGGGACTATCCAAGATTTACTCCTAATGAGTAAATCTTGGACGGGTTTCTAGGCCAACAAACATGTGATGTCAATCTTATATATAATAAATGTATACCACCTATCCCATCGTTGAACACCTAATCTCACTAGTAAGTGTATAATGTGTATTGGGTTTTCAAGAAAATTTCGGTAGCATTTCCCCGTTGTTCTCTAAGTACATATGTACTTAGAGAACAAACGGGGAAATGCTACCGAAATTTTCTCGAAAACCCAATACACATTATACACTTACATCCTAAGTGAGATTAGGTGTTCAAGAACAGTCCCAAGCCGGGGACTATCCAAGATTTACTCCTAATGAGTAAATCTTGGACGGGTTTCTAGGCCAACAAACACAATAATAGATATGTACATGTTAGGGTTTCATCACAATTAATGTTAGGGTTTCATCACAATTGATGTTAGGGTTTCATCAATGTTAGGTTTAATCAAATCAAATTAGGATGCTAGAATGGACAAGTTTAAATCTTATTTCAACATGCATCAAAATTTACTGAATTAGGTCAAACATTAGGATTAGAAGCACAAATATATGCAAGCAAAAGATTTGTTTGTATCCAAGGATTTACATAAAGCATTACATAAAGATTTGTTCATATCATTACCAACAACAAGCACGGCCATGGCTGTGTTGGCCTACCACGGCCGTGCTGTCCAGCACGGCCGTGGTAGGCCAACACAGCCACTGCCGTGCTTGCTGTTGGTAAGGAGCTAGGGAGAAGGAGCTAGGGTAAGGAGCTAGGGCATCCTGGAGCTAGCATGGAGAAGAGCGGCGGCGAGCGACGGCAGTAGTGGCGGCGAGAAGGCAAAAAGCAGAGCAGAGCGGCGCTCGTAGTGGCACCAGAAGAAGAGAAGAGCAGCAGAGAAGGGCAGAGCAACAATGGCGGAAAGCGGCGGCAGCACCAGAAAGAGGATGCGGCGGCGGCGGCGGCGAGCAGAGGCACACCAGCAGCAGCGGCGGCGAGCAACAGTGGGGGTCGTCGGATGATTTTAGGCGAGAGCGACGAGCACAGGAGAAATATCACGATGAAACTGGAAGAAAGGGGGAAGAGCCGAGTGATCGAGTCTATTAAGTTGGTCAATGGCGTCGGTTATCTACAAAACCGACGCCTATTACTCTCAAACGTCAGTTGATTGTAAAAAACCGAAGTCCAATTAGACAATCTTTACCTTAAATTATTTGGCGGGAACCATTATCAGTGTTGGTTATCAAAGGATAACCGACACCAAAAGTGGAACTTTTCACACAAATTTTCTTCTTAAATAGGCGTCGGTTGATAGTTAAAGAACCACCGCTGTATGTGACACTTTGGGGCCAAATTTTTTTTCGCTTGAAATTGGATTTCGCGGGCAATTTTAGGCGTCGGTTTGTTATACCCAGCTGATGCTGAATACAAAGAGGTACCCGTGTCTGGCTGGTCTTCGAATATAGACGTCGGTTTTCCTAAATAACCGGCATTAATTATTATAGGCGTCGATTTTCCTAAATAACCGATGCCCAGAAAAGCGACATTGAATGTTGTTTCTGTAGTAGTGATGATACCCTAATTGGGATGAATGGTAAACCCTAATTGTGGGTTATTGAATGTAGACCCTATTCTGGGGTGAAATTTATGTGAAACCCTAACTTAGGGTGATTTTATGAGAAACCCTGATGTTTGATGTGATGTGGAGCTCAAATCTAGGGTGATGTTATGTAATGTTTTATGAAACCCTAATCTGGGGCAATATGGTGATAAACCATAACCTTGATCTGGGTAATGGGATGAATGTTCCCAAATGACATGAAATGGGAAACCCTAACCCTAGTAAGGGAATAGTGGTGTTGCCCTTGAATAGTGAATTCATATTTGTTCTGCATGGTACTGATATGTAATTGAAGTTACTGTTATCATCCGCACTAACCATGCATGTATTTTGAAATGATGATCATGGCCAGGTATGAGCTATTATGTTTTATTCATTATTGTTTATTGGGCTTTGTGTGCCATAATATGCCTTGCTACCTGATAAGAGGTAACAAGAGAGTTAATGGGCCTCAAGTTCCATGAGTAATGCTTGTATAGCAGGTACCATGTTTACCTTGGTCAGATGACCTGAAGGTGATAGTTACCTGGAAAAGTGGTAACAATGCTCAATGATGAGCTAAGGGTTTGAATACCCAAAACCATATGATTATGGTGATGAGAATGTGAAGGGATGAGAATTCCCAATATTGAAATGAGGGACTGAGTTCCCAATGTCTTTTAAAGATTAATAATTAATTGATGAAAATAGTACATGTTTCTTTATAGAATTGTCATAACAAGTTATGTTTAAGAATGTGGTTGATGCTAAAAGAATATGATAATGTACTTAATTAATCAAGTGAAATCTGTTCATGTAGTTCTCTGACCATAGATCCATCATCGTCAATAGTTGGTGATGGTGAAACAGGCTTTCCTACATGATTTCCTGGAATTCACATATTTTGAATATGCGGGGGTAAATGGGCGAAAATATCCTTACGTCCTGGTGAAGAGATTGATGGAAGGTAAACATTAAACCTCTTAATCCTTCATGCGTCGGGATGGATGTATCACAAATCTCCCGATGGTTGGGATGGATGTATCACTAATCTCCCAATGATATTCAATGTGGGGAGATGGAGATAAACATTAAATCTCTCGATTGGCGATGAGAGTGCAGTTGATGCTGTAACTCTATAGTGAAGTTGCTAGTATACCCTAGAAAGCTATATTGAGCTGTTGACGTAGTCCTTCTTGTGGTCCCGTACTGACCGAGATGTGGGAGGTCATGGGAATCTGGCTCTTCCATTGACCTATGTATGGTACCGATTTCAATTGAGCAATGGTCGGTTAGAGTATGAGCGGTATATCTCATCTCCTCAGAGCTTAAGTATGTTTGTAAAAATGTAATCAGCCGTGTAGTGTATTTGCATAAGACTGAAATACAAGAATCACTGGTTGATGATTATCTTGCTTAACATATCCTAGATGGATAAATGTTATACATGTCCTATTATTTTTTATTGAATATTAGACAGCTGCTTTATTGAGTTATAGCTAATAAGCTCAAGTGGGAATGTTGCTCTAATCTACTGTAAATAAGTGAATTATCTGCTGTTGATTATTTTGATTCCACTGCTCAGTTTATTTCTATTAAAATGCAATAATAATGTTTTCGACGAAGAGTTGTATCTCCCACTGGGGCAATTTTTTATAATTGTCTCACCCCCGTGGGATCCAACATTTTTAGGTAGACGTCGACAAAGAGGCAGAAATTCTATAGCAGGGGAAGAGTAGCAGGAACAACAAGGACAGTAGTGATCCTACAGGTGGAAATACTGGCTGTCAAACTATGTCAATAGAAACCTTTGTGTCATCTTTGTACTCTCAGGTCCTAGGAGTCAGTAGATAGTGTTTTTATATATATTTGATATTTTGGCTTTAAGCCTCGAGGATTTTGTTACTTGTGCTTTTATCAAAGCAAAGTGATGTATATATATGTCTCGAGAAAAAGATGGTACATGGAATGTACAATGTGGACCAGTATGTAAATATAATACTTTGGTTCTTGTTTAAAGAGTTTTCCTAAGAATGGATCTCGGTGTAAAAGTTTTTAATTTTTAGTGATTTTCAGTAATTCCCACTGTTAGTAATCGCTTTCACATTAGTTAATCTGGTTTTATAAGTTGTACGCAACAAATTTGTAGTATCGGAGCTCTAGGTTCGCTGAGTCTATAGAGACATATGATTAAGGTTGTTGAGTTTGTTCTAGTGTCTTCCAGTTTATCTGATAGTGTCTTCTGCTCATATAGGAGGAGAAGAGGAACGAAAGATGTCTGGATCACATGATGAATATGCTGCTGAGAGCAGTGTTGCTGCACCTAGAGGAGGTGCAAGAGACCATGATAGGGAGGAGCCCATACCTGAACAACCCCAGTTCAATCAAGCTGATATGGAGAACCCAACCTTCCAATCCATGTTTGGACAGTTTATGACAGCCATGACACATATGACGGATCAGATGCCATTACCTGCACCTAGGGCACCACCCCATGATGAAATACAAGGAGCCGGAAAGACTTTTGAATGACTTAGGAGGGTAGGAGCCATAGAGTATGCTGGTACAACCGACCCAGCAGATGCTAACCTATGGTTGACTGAACTGGAGAAAGCCTTCAGAATCCTCATGATTTCTGATGATGAGAAGGTGCGGCATGATGTATATCTCCTAAAAGGGAGTGCTAGCCACTGGTGGACCATTGAGGAAGGCAAAAGACCTGGTGTTGTGATCAGATGGGATGAATTCCAGCGTGAATTCGTCGCTAGATACTTTCCCAAGACGTATCTAGATGAGAAAATATCTCAATTTGAGAGGTTGAGGCAAGGACAAATGAACATTAGTGAATATGAAGCTAGGTTCTTGTAGCTTTTGCGGTTCTATCCACATATGGCATCTACAAATGAGGAGAGAATTCAGTGTTTCGAGAAGGGATTGAACGCTGAATTGACCACTCAGGTGTCTGCTCTGGAGAACCGGGAGAGGTTTGCTATTTTTGTGGAATCTGTAAGATGAATAGAATGGTCTGTAATTGAGAAGCGATAGACCAAGGGTAAGAAAGAGTACCCACAGTTCCAAGGATAGAGTTCTAGAAGTTTTAAGAAACCAAGGTATTCTGTGCCTACACCACCACCAAGGTTCAATACCCAGACACAATGGACGTCAAGTAAGGGTAGAGGCCGTAGTTATCCACCAAAGGGAGCTCACATATCAGCCTCAATGTCAGTAACATGACCACCCAGACCACAGAGGGGAAATGTAACCTGTTATAGATGTGGTAGAGAAGTCCATGTGGTGAGGAACTGTCCTGAAAAAGTCAGGAATGTGACCCAGCAACCGAGGTAGAGTCAGCAAGGCTCTTAGAGGAAGCAGTCTGGAAGTGGTGCTAGAGGACGTGGACAAACGTCCCAAGCCAGGTCATCAACATCCAACAATTAAGCACAGGGTCAACAGCAAGCAACGACTAGATTCTATGCTATGAATCAGCCCGAAGCAGTAGTCAACCCTCGGGTTGTGACAGGTCAGATGGAATTATTTTATTCTGATGTCTTCATCCTGCTCCTTATCTATATTAATTGACCCAGGTGCTACACATTCTTTTATCACTTGAGAAGTGATCCATGAATGCAACATGATTGTCAGTCATAAAGCAGATAGTTTGTTGCTAGAAACCCCTTTGTTGGGATCTGTAGTGTTGCGGGAGGTATGTTCTCCCTGCAATCTTTCCTTTTCTGAACACCACATTTAGGTGGATCTTATACCACTTGAAATGCATGGGTTTGATATAATTCTTGGAATGGACACCTTAGAAAAGTATAAAGTTGTCTTGGATTGTGGTTCCAAGCAGGCTGTGTTCACAGATAATGGTGACATATGGATCTTTCAGGGAGATAGAAAGATTTTTCCAACATGTCTTGTGTCAGCTATGGTAGTCGAGAAGTTGATGAGACAAGGATGATTTGCATTCTTAGCCCATGTGGTAGATACCACAATGGAGAGCCCTCATCTTTATGAAGTTATAATAGTTAGGGAATTTGAAGATGTATTTCCTGAAGAACTTCCAGGTGTTCCACCGCCATGAGAGATTGATTTTGAAATTAATCTAATCCTGGGAACACAACCAATAGCACAAATGCCGTATAGAATGGCACCTGCTGAAATGGCAGAGCTCAAGAAACAACTGCAAGAGTTGCTTGAGAAGGGTTTTATCCGACCAAGTACTTCACCATGGGGTGCTCCAGTCCTCTTTGTTAAGAAGAAGGATGGGTCTATGCGTTTATGCATCGACTATAGGCAGTTAAATAAAGTAACTATAAAGAACAAGTATCCTCTACCAAGGATTGATGACTTGTTTGATCAGTTGCGTGGTGCAACTATATTTTCTAAGATAGATCTGAGGTTGGGATACCATCAATTGCATATTAAGGAGAGTGACATACCTAAGTCTGCCTTTAGGATAAGGTATGGTCACTATGAGTTCATAGTTATGTCGTTTGGACTAACTAATGCACCAACTACATTTATGGAACTCATGAATAGAATCTTCTGACCTTTTCTTGATCTATGTGTAGTCATCTATATAGATGACATCCTGATATATAGTAGAGATATTCAACAACATGAGCAGCATCTTCGTCAAGCTTTGACTTTACTAAGAAAGCATAAGTTGTATGCTAAGTTTAGCAAATGTGAATTCCAGCTACCAGAAGTTTCTTTCCTAGGACACGTAATATCTACCTCAGGTATTCGTGTTGATCCTAAGAAAGTAGAATCTGTCCTGCAATGGGAACAACCTAAGACACCAACGGAGATACACAGTTTCCTAGGACTGGAAGGCTTTTACAGGAGGTTCATTAAGAACTTCAGTTCAATAGCTTTACCCCTAACCAAGTTGACCAAGAAGGATATTCCTTTTGCCTGGAATGACAAGTGTCAACAATCTTTCCAGTTGCTGAAGGAAAGGTTAACTAGTGCACCTGTGTTAGTGCTACCTAAGCAAGGGAAGGGGTATATAGTCTTTTGTGATGCATCTAAGAATGGCTTAGGATGTGTGTTGATGCAGGATAAGCAAGTGATTTCTTTTGCTTCTCGACAGCTTAAGAAACATGAGGAGAATTATCTGACACACGATCTAGAGTTAGCTGCTGTGGTCCATGCTTTGAAGAACTGGAGACATTATCTCTACGGAGAAACATTCCAGATTTTCACAGACCATAAGAACCTAAAGTATATCTTCTCACAGCATGAGCTGAACATGAGACAACACCGATGGATGGAGTTAATCAAGGACTACGACTGTACAATTGATTATCATCCAGGGAAGGCTAATGTGGTTGCTGATGCATTAAGCAAAAAATCAGCAACACCATCCCTAGATAAAGCATAGTTGAATTCGTTAGTGTGCTCTAAGAGAGATATGTTTATCTCCTTGAGGAAAAACAATGTACAACTTGAGGTATCATTGTTAGCCAGGCTGTTAGCTGAGATGCAAGTGAAACCTACTCTGAGACAACAGATTAAAGAAGCACAACAAACTAATACTGTGATCCAACAAATTAGGTCAGAGTATGGTAGTGAGAAATGAGATGGTTTCCATTATTCTAATGATTAGATAGTTTGTTACCATGGTAGGATGGTAGTACCTGATGCTGATGACTTAAGGAAGTTAAACCTGGAAGAAGCTCATTCTTCTATGTATGCTATGCATCCAGGAAGCACCAAGATGTATCATAACTTAAAAGATATGTATTGGTGGCTTGGATTAAAGAAAGATGTAGCTAAGTTTGTTATGCGGTGTCCAGTGTGTCAGCAGGTTAAAGCTGAACATCAAAAGCCCGCAGGAACAATGCAACCTCTGCCTATACCGCAGTGGAAATGGGATCATGTAACCATGGACTTTGTGGTTGGTTTGCCTAGAATAGCCAAAAATCATGATTCCATTTGGGTGATAGTTGATAGGTTGACTAAGATAGCACATTTCTTACATGTAAAAACAACCTAAACTGTTGAGAAGCTTGCACAAATCTATATAGATGAGATAGTTAGGCTGCATGGGGTTCTGACCACTATTGCTTCTGATAGAGGTCCCCAGTTTACGAGTAGCTTTTCAGAGTGACTCCATAAAGCTTTGGGTACACAATTAAGGTTTAGTACAACCTTTCACCCCCAGACAGTTGGACAGTCTGAGAGGACTGTACAAACCTTGGAGGACTTGCTTAGAGCGTGTGTCCTTCAGTTTGTAGGAAGTTGGGATCTACATCTGAGCTTGATAGAATTTTCTTATAATAATAGCTATCATCACAATATTGAGATGGCAACATATGAGACTTTATATGGTAGATGTTGTAGATCTCCTTTATGATGGTATGAAATGAGACAGTATCAACTTTTGGGTCCCGAGCTGGTTCAGCAAACAACTAAGAAGATTAAAGTTATACAACAACAGTTGAAAGCTACCCAGGATAGGTAGAAATCATATGCTGATAAGCATCGTAGACCCTTAGAATTCCAAGTTGGAGACAAAGTTTATCTCAACATCTCACCTTAGAAAGGTATCCTTAGATTTGGAAAGAAGGGAAAGTTAGCTCCTAGATTTATGGGGCCTTATCCAATCATTGAGAGGATGGGAAAGGTAGCCTATAAGCTAGAGCTACCACCTGAGCTGCATAGATTGCATCCGGTGTTCCATATTTTGGTGCTGAGGAAGTGTCATCCTGACACTAAGTTAGTTCTGCAACCTGTGGAGGTAGAACTAAATGATGATATATCATATGTTGAAGGACCAGTGTTGATTCTTGACAGAAGAATCAAGAAGTTGAAAAAGAAAGACATTTGTCTTGTAAAAGTTCTATGGAATCACTGTGGCATTGAAGAAGCTACATGGGATCTAGAGGAAGATATGAAGAGGAAGTACCCTTCTCTTTTCTCTTGATGTTTTTGTTGATGATTTCGGGGACGAAATCCTTGCAAGGGGTGGATAAACTTGTAACATCCCTGACCTGGGTTATGTTTTAACTCTAGGTGTTTTATTTAATAAAAGTGATTATATGCTTTCTCTTATCTTTTGAAAAGTAATTAAGGCTCAAGAGGAACTTACATTGCAATTTTAGTCCTTTTTGAATATTTTTGAAATCAATGTTTTGCTTGTTTTGGACTAAAGTGCAAATTACCCAAGTTGAGGGGTTTATTTGCAAATTGTGCATGATAATATGTTCCTCATGTGTTGAAGAATCATGAGAGTGAAGATGATGCAGAGGTATGGCTTGTGATAGCCTGAATACCAAGAAAGAGCTGATAAAGCAATATTTGTGCATTAAAACCTAGTTTTGGTGTAATGTGCAATTTACCCAAAACCTAGGGCTCAATATGCAAATTACCACTTCAAAATGGTCCCTACTGTTTCTTGGGATCATGTGGAGAAAAGAAAATGAGATGGGAGTCTCATTTGTATCTCTTTTAAGGAGAGATAATCTTGATATTAAAATAATCAAGATTGAAGCATAATGGAAACCTTAATTCAAATTAATGCAAAAATAAATAAAATAATTGAAGGACCTTCAACCAAAATTGAAATGGTTGAATTCAGGTATTTGTGTACGTCCTTGTGCTTTGCAAGGGCCACGAAATATCTCAAGGAGGTGAAAAACCCACTCACATTATTATAAGAAAAAGAAATATCCACTTGCTTATGGATATTACTATTAAATGGATTAAGGTGCTTAATTTTCTTTTCTTTAAATTGTGGATAATTGATAGGAATAAGAGGCAAGGAGGATATCCTCATATATAAGGAAGAGAAGGGGGCAAGTGTCAAGGGAATTGAGGAGATAATTCCTACTTTCTCTCTCTTAATTGAATATTCAATAAAATTCACATATAAGCTCATTTATCCATAGAATGAAAGGATAATTTCGAATTCACTTCCACCCTTTGCTTGCAAAACGACCAAGGAAGCTTTTAAGGACCAGGAGGACGACCCCCAACCTGTTGGTAAGCTTCTTGACCCTCTTTCATCTTGATTTCATGGTGGAAATCATAAATCAATGCATAATTTCTTCTTTTCTTCACTCCATCTTAAACCCTAGCCAATATTTTCACTCCAAAACTTGAGGACGAGCCTTGGGGGAGTTGCAAAATCTTCTTCCACAATTTTTGACGTGAAGCTCCAAGCTTTGAAGCTCAATTGAAGGTGGGTTATATAACTTGAACCCTTATTCATTGTTATTGAACTCAATTTCTCAATCAATTATGTTCAATTGTTGTTCTTGCAATTCCTTTGATTAATTGATGCAACTACCATGATAATGGTAGTAGTTTTTGATGGACTAAGGCTTGATGATGATGACATCATCTTAGGTACACTTTCCCACAATTTTGAGTTGCAAACGGTTTTGTACTTTTGGTCCAAACAATTTCACAAAACCGTTTGGAGACCAAATGGTTTGCAAACCGTTTGGCGATTTGAGTCCCAAACCGCATGAGTGTGTTGACCATTTGGATGGGTTGACCATTTGAGGTCTGAAACCTAGTACACATTGTATGATGATCCAATGGATCCAATTCATTGATTGAATATATGTACAATCCACCAATTACAACCCTAATCAATTTGTTGCATGTTCCATAGATTGATCCATTCGATTTCAAGACTTTTTGGGTAAAATGGTCTTGAGACCGTTTGAGCCCAAACGGTCTTGAAACTATTTGGGATCAAACGGTTTCAAAACCGTTTGGTGATCCAATGGTTGAGATTTTAGGTTTGGAGATCCAAGAGCCAATAATTGTTGAACTTCAATAACTCAATTGATTGAAGGTTTCAATGTAGTAAATCATGTTCAACTAATTGATGGATGTACCTAATGAACCGTTGCGGTTTTGAGACAGATTTGGCCCAAACGGTCTTGAGACCATTTGAGTCCAAATGATCTTGAAACTGTTTAGGGTCAAACGGTTTCAAAATCATTTGGAATCAAACAGTTTCAAAACCGTTTGGTGATGAAACCTCAAAACCGAATAAAGGTCAATTGTGATTCAATCATTTGGAAATTGAAGGTGATGATTGTTCCAATGATCCAATGATTGATAGTGATGACAATCAATGATAGGTACAAAGGTTGAATCCCTAAAATACCTAATTGATCAATAGCTTTAAAGGGATAAACCCTAATTGCTTATAAAAACAATAACTTAGTACACTATGTCAATCACATTTGTATGTACTTGATGGAAGGGTTGATATAACCTAATCAAATTGATAGGATGATAGAGAGGAAATCATACATGTATGAGATTCATGTGGTGATTCAGGGTATGATCCTCAGGAAAGAGATCATAAAACCCCAATCATGAGCATAAACCCTAATTGACAAGATTATTGAACCCTAACCCTAATCCAGGGTGAAAATATAGTAAACCCTAATTATGGGTAATGGAACATGAAACCCTAATTGAGATGAATGGTAAACCCTAATTATGGGTAATGGAACATGATACCCTAATTGGGATGAATAGTAAACCCTAATTGTGGGTTATTGAATATAGACCCTATTCTGGGGTGAAATTTATGTGGAACCCTAACTTAGGGTGATTTTATGAGAAACCCTGATGTTTGATGTGATGTAGAGCTCAAATATAGGGTGATGCTATGTAATGTTTTATGAAACCCTAACCTGGGGCAATATGGTGATAAACCATAACCTTGATCTGGGTAATGGGATGAATGTTCCCAAATGACATGAAGTGGGAAACCCTAGTAAGGGAATAGTGGTGTTACCCTTGAATAGTGAATTCATATTTGTTCTGCATGGTACTGATATGTAATTGAAGTTACTGTTATCATCCACACTAACCATGCATGTATTTTAAAATGATGATCATGGCCAGGTATGAGCTATGATGTTTTATTCATTATTATTTATTGGGCCTTATGTGCCATAATATGCCTTGCTGCCTGATAAGAGGTAACAAGAGAGTAATGGGCCTCAAGTGCCATAAGTAATGTTTTTATAGAAGGTACCATGTTTACCTTGGTCAGATGACCTGAAGGTGATAATTACCTGGAAAAGTGGTAACAATGCTCAATGAGGAGCTAAGGGTTTGAATACCGAGAACCATATGATTATGGTGATGAGATTGTGAAGGGATGAGAATTCCCAGTATTGAAATGAGGGACTGAGTTCCCAATGTCTTTTAAAGACTAATAAGTAATTGATGAAAATAGTACATGTTTCTTTATATCGTTGTCATAAAAGTTATGTTTAAGAATGTGGCTGATGCTAAAAGAATATGATAATGTACTTAATTAATCAAGTGAAATCTGTTCATGTAGTGCTCTGACCATAGATCCATCATCGTCAGTAGTTGGTGATGGTGAAATAGGTTTTCCTAGAATTTGCATATTTTGAATATGCGGGGGTAAATGGGTGAAAATATCCTTACGTCCTGGTGAAGAGATTGATGGAAGGTAAACATTAAACCTCTCAATCCTTCATGTGTCGGGATGGATGTATCACAAATCTCTTGATGGTTGGGATGGATGTATTACTAATCTCCCAATGATATTCAATGTCGGGTCGATGGAGATAAACATTAAATCTCTCGATTGCCGATGAGAGTGCAGTTGACGCTGTAACTCTATAGAGAAGTTGCCAGTATACCCTAGAAAGCTATATTGAGCAGTTGACATAGTCCTGCTTGTGGTCCCATACTGACCGGGATGTGGGAGGTCATGGGAATCCAGCTCTTCCATTGACCTATGTATGGTACCAATTTCAATTTAGCAATGGTCGGTTGGAGTATGAGCGGTATATCTCATCTCCTCAGAGCTTATGTATGTTTGTAAAAATGTAATCAGTCATGTAGCATAGTTACATAAGACTGAAATACAAGAATCACTGGTTGATGATTATCTTGCTTAACATACCCTAGATGGATAAATGTTATACATGTCCTATAATTCTTTATTGAACATTAGACATGCTGCTTTATCAAGTTATAGCTAATAAGCTCAAGTGGGAATGTTGCTCTAATCTGCTGTAAATAAGTGAATTATATTTTTTTTGGTAATCGAGAGAACCCATCCCGGGCGAGCCCGACATGATAAACTCTCGAGGCATGAGAGGGTGTGGTCCGGTCACCCCCTCCCATGCCTAATCAGCGTGGATTGCCATTTGCAAAGTGCCTTCGGTGAGGTTCGAACCCGGGTCCTTCATTGGGACTTACCGAGCTCTTACCACCCGGGCTACTATGGCCGGATAAATAAGTGAATTATCTGCTGTTGATTATTTTGATTCCACTGCTCAGTTTATTTCTATTAAAATGCAATAATAATATTTTTGGCGAAGAGTTATATCTCCCGCTGGGGCAATTTTTTATAATTGTCTCACCCCCATGGGATCCAATGTTTTTAGGTAGACATCGACAAAGAGGCAGAAATTCTGTAGCAGGGGAAGAGCAACAGCAACAACAGGGACAACAGTGATCCTACAGGTGGAAATATTGGTTGTCAAACTATGTCAGTAGAGTCTTTTGTGTCATCTCTGTACTCTCGAGTCCTAGGAGTCAGTAGATAGTGTTTTTATATATATCTGAGATTTTGGCTTTAAGCCTCGAGGATTTTGTTACTTGTGCTTTTGTCAAAGTAAAGTGATGTATATATATGTCTCGAGAAAGAGATGGTACATGGAATGTACAATGTGGACCAATATGTAAATATAATACTTTGGTTCTTGTTTAAAGAGTTTTCCTAAGAATGGATCTCGGTGTAAAAGTTTTTAATTTTTAGTGATTTTCAGTAATTCCCGCTGTTAGTAATCACTTCCGCATTAGTTAATCTGGTTTTATAAGTTGGACGCAACAGTTTATTGACTTGATCATGTTTCAGTTCCCCCCTCATCCTCCATATCATATCCCATTCATTTGGGAGTGCTCCTAGTGGGTGTTCTCATATCTATGACTTCCTTTTAAGGTACTAAAGCTGACATCATTTTGTGTTTCTTGTATTTTAGTTCCTACTCTTTAATTCCTACTTTTGATTTTCTTTATTTTGCATAATATTATATTTATTCACGGTTCTTGGTTGTGGCCTTGGACACAAATTTGCACTCCAAACTAGGAATTTCCTTACTATCAAGGCATATTCACATTATATCGAGTAGTAATTCATGATTTCTCTGGTATTCTTTTGTAATAGATGTGTGTTGTTCTAATCCATAGTTAGCCAGCTTGTTGATTACATGCATTCCATTTTTGATATATATGTATGTGGCTCATAGTGTACTTTGTTGTATGGATTGTTGTAGACATTTTCCCTGATATGTATCCATACTCTAACCTTGTAAGTAGGGGATAACTTGGTTTTATGTAGTATTTGTCAAGTTGGATTTAACATATTGGTTTATTAGTTGGATTGAAGTTAATGATTTAATGTTAGTAGTATGCAATGTTTATTATCCAAAAAAATTCTCAATGTTATTGATGTAAATTGATATTTGACAATTGCTTTTATTGAACATGCCTAGATATAATAGGGTGTCATGATGTGAATGGTGTGCTCTCTGTAACCTTAGTTTTGTTCACAAACATGAATGACAAAGACAACAGTCGAATTGGTACCCACACAATAGTGTGTGGACAAACACTACGGAACCTTTTGTGTGTTGAATATCAATTTTGATGATATAATGCCATGACATTTGATGTAGTAGTAGAGAAATTATTTGGCATCATGGTTGTTATAGTAATACATGCATTGTTGTCCATGAATGTGACTATTAACTATGCCTAGAACTAAAATGGTTTACTTTGGTATATCGAATGCCTTACAAATACCCCGTTCTCAATGTTTTGTTCACACCCATGAATTTCAATTTCCTAATCATTGTCCTTTTACTTATCAATTTACATAAGCTCTGGCCAATTAGTTGATTTGCTACATACATCACTAATATATGTAGAAATGATGTATATTAGGGGAGCTTCAATTGATTCATAACAAAATGTAGTAGATAGTTATTATATATGTTGAGGTCACTCATTGCCCAGTAGCTATGCTAGTTGGTCCATAGAACACACACATTAAAATTTCCAATTATGGTTACGCATACTCAGAGTTCATGTTATATAGATTTTGAATTTTAGTTATATTAGATAGGGGTATGTTTTATTCTGGTTTCTAGATGCTTCATCTTTTATTTATCAATTTAAACTAGATATGACCAATTATTTGATGTTCTACACACAAATAATATTTGTAGAAATTAGGACAATTTAGTTGCATTTCGAACTTCAAGCAACAATATGGTTAATTTGGTATGACTTTGGGGTATTAGACCTAGAGATAACATAATATGATTTCCAGTTAGTATGCCTTTCATAGACCTATTGTACATGTTTAGTAGTTGCACATAATACATATGATCGTGTTGTCATTGGTTAGTGTAAATTAGGTTTGTCCACAATAGGCAAGGTCCATTTGTTTGTAATTCATACTTAATATTAGGTACTAGAAATTTTTATATTGTTAATCAGTATGCCTACTTGGCCATTAGCCTAGTTGTTGGCTGACCTTTTGGAAGTCAATCAGGCCCTTAGACCTAACAGGGTGTGAGCTCCATTTGGCATGCATTTCTTAAGCATGTTTCTCAATGACCAATTAATGCAAACATTCTGATGAATTCCTTATGAATGTGTTGTTGTGATTGGTTGATTCAAATGATGTGTGGACATTAGTTATGTATGTAAACACCCAATTATGTTGTGGCCACACTAGGGAAGGTCATTAGTTTACTAACTATCAAGTTTCACCACTTAAATCCATGCCATTAGGATTTTAGTACAATTATTAGTTTCTCTCAACCAGTCTAGTATGTTGCACATGCGCTTTTAAGTAAAATGGGTCTAATTTACATTTGGTATGTCTTCCAAAATCTATAATATATGTTGAGTACATCCATGGATTCCGATGATTGTCCCATCATTGCTTGATGCAAATGAGGTTTGACCACATTAGGGTTGGTCGATTTTTCATTGTACCTACTTAAGTTTTCACCTAGTTTTTTTCACCAAATTTGTGTAAGCTAGTCGGACCTTTAGCCCTAACAAGGTGTCATATCCATTTCACATGCATTTCCTAAGCATTATTCTCCATGATTAGTTGATGCACATATTTTTTATTCCTTACGAATGTGCTAATGTGATTGTTTGATTCAAATGAGGTGTAGCCATTAATTCTATATGTACGCACCCAACTATGATGTGACCACATTAAGGAAGGTCATTAATTTACTGAATGTCAAGATAAGAAATTTAATTCATGGAATTGGGTGTTCATTACAATTATTAGTTACAATCAACCAAGTTAGTATTGTTAACCATGTTTTTAAAGTAATATGATACATTTTCCATTTGTTATGCCTTTGCTAATTTATAGTCCATTTTCAATAACATGGTCTAATTTCCATTTGGTATGCCTTTCCTAAATGTACAGTCCATGTTGAGCCATGCAATAATTTAGTATGATTGTTTTGTCATTGATTGATGTAAATGAGGTTTAACGACATTAGGCCAGGTCCTTTTTTCCATTATGCCTACTTAAGTATTAGCCTTTTTTAATATGGCATTCTGGATTGCTTATAATTTAGCTTCTATGATTGGTTGATTTAAATGAGGTGTGTCCGTTACTTATTTATGTACACACCCAATTCTGTTGTGACCATGTTATGATACGTTTTTAGTCTATTGAATTTTACTGGTAGATGTAAATGAGGTTTCTTATTTAGGACATGTATTTTTTTAATAAGGCCAGGTCCTTTTTTAATATGGCATTCTGGACACACCAACTTAATTCATGTCATTGAGCTTTTTTTGAAGTTTATGGCATTGGGTGTTCAATATGTTTACTACTTACTCATTAATTAGTTCAATATTGATGACCATGTATTGTATCCCAACTATTGGGCATACTTGTGGATAGTAACTAGAACTAGCCTAACAAGATATGATTTCCATTTTGTATGCCATTCATTTACATGTTATCCATTTCCAGTGGATGCATGCATTCCTTATGCTAGTGTTGTTTTTGGTTGATGTCAATGAGATTTTGTCACATTAGGGTAGGTCATTAGTTGATAGAATATCAACTTTCACCAAAGAAAGTAATGGATCATTACCAATACCATGTACTCACAATCTGTTTGGTATTGTTCATTAAGCCTACTTGAGGATTAGGCCAACTACAGGCAAAACTTGTGGTTGTCATTCAGACCTAGCCCAATTAGGGTTTAATATTCATTTTCTATGAACATCCTAAACCTATTTAACCACCATAAGTTGATGCACACATTATAAAATCCTTTCTATTATGCTGTGATTGGTTCAATTAAATGAGATGTGGCCATTAAATATGTATGTACACACAATTATGATGTGGCCACATTAGGACAAGTCATTAGTTTAATGAATTCAAGTTTGACCAATTTAATTCATGGTATTGAGTGTTCAATATGAATATTTGTTACTCTCAATCAATTTAGTATTGTTTACCATATATTTTTAAGTATCATAGGTATGATTTCCATTTGGCATGCCTTTACTAAACCTATAGTCTAACTTCAATACATGCACATACTCCATATGGTGGTTTTGCATTGGTTGATGCAAAGAGTGTGGCCACATTAGGGCAGGTCCTAATATGAGCGCAGTCCAACAGATTGGCTTCTACTATTACAAGTTGGCGACTAGGGTGATGAATTTATTATGGACACAACCATTTAACAAACTAGTAATGTGAGTTCTAAAGTATTATACAACTCTCGATGAGTACCATATTAATATGGGCATCATGTACCCAAGTCATAAGCAATATATATTTCTAGTTCATATGGTGGCCTATAGTTTGTATCAATTTTTATTTCTCATATGGTGGACATATGTGTAACATAAATATATTGTTGTAGTATCTTTCTCCTTGATCAGTGTACACATTCTAAGAATAAAGAAAATCCTATGTACATCATATTCCAATATATTTTATTACAGGATGTATTCAGTTGTAGTGATTTTCTCTATTATAAAGCATGAATTAATGTGTGTCTACATAATCAATTAACAACATATATCCACATTCTTAGTATTGTTGAGCATGTACGGTTAAGTATTGTTTAACTTGTTGGCCTAAGTGTTATACATTGCCCATATTTTGATGATGACTTTACCATTCCATTCATATGTATCTAATATGTCTATTTGAGATTGATTTTAGGTATTAGGTACATGAAAAGGATCAATTCAATCAAACCCTATCTTGATCTAGTTCAAGTCAAAAGCAATGCAAATTCACTTTTGTGGAAATAGCCCTAAATAACTTAGGACAATTTTTATAATCATTTGTATTTATGCTATGATTTGTAACTAAGATGTGAAAAAATTCAGAGCACTTAACTCGAATGTTTAATCATTCAAATCCTGATTTCTGAGATTCATCACAGAGTGGCTGATCGGCCGAGTTTCAACCTTGATAAACTCGACCGACACCATTGATGATTTTCGGGAATGTCCAGGTTCGTCTGGGTTCATCTCAGGACAAACTCGACTGACACCCTGCACTAGAAAATCAAATTTATGTGATCACCCAAGTTTCATCCAGGATAAACTTGACAGATGCTTCAAATTTGCTTTGTTTCATAGTGTAATCAGTTGAGTTACCTTTATTGAAACTTGACCAAATGCACTGTTCTAAATGTGCAAAAAAAGTGATTCTAGACGTGGAGTGTTGCAAACATAAAAAATAGATCTGTTGCAACACCCCAAATGACTAGAAATCATTTCTAAGTACTTCTAGCGGCTAATGGACATCCCCAACTATAAATGGGACCCCTTGGACTTCTTTCCAATTTTGCTCCTTCCTACTATTCAAGCTCCTAGATATAGTTGAGTGCATTTAGTCTACTAGAGCCCCTTTCTCTCTCTTTCTTACACTTCAAAACATCCATATGAGTGAGATAGGCTTTGTGTGAGAGAGTTGCTTCACTGTAGTCTTGTAAAGCTCGCAAGGCTTCACTTTCCCAACCCCTTTCTTCAAGTGCAAAGTTGGTGAAAGCTTCTCTAAGGTGAAGGAGAAGGTGCAAAGCTTCTCTAAGTTGAAGGAGAAGTTGAAGGATGAAGATCCTTGATAGAGTGGGTGATTCCTTCATGGTGGAAAACTCATTGGAAGAAGGGGAGCTCCTTGGTGAAGATGTCCAACTGCTTGCAAGAGTAGATAAGCCCTTCTAGAGGCTGAAGGCTCTAGCTTAAAGGATAGGTAAGTTCTTGTGAGGTTTATTGGATCCTTTTAGTCCTTAAAATGGAACGATAGGTATCTTTACCCTACAAAAGGAATGTCTAATTGCATGTCTTATAATGGAATATAAGTTTGCAATGGTTGCAAAATCAAAGAGCTTGACCTCTCTAGGTAGTGGACTGACTTTCTCCTAGTTTGGAGATTGGAACCACTCTACATAGCTTGTTCTTGTGCTTTTTCAATCTCTATCATCCTTTCTATGTATGTTTAGATTGCACATCAAATTCCATATTTGCAATAGTCCTACTTGAAGTTACTTAAAGGTCTAATGAATTTTGTGTGAGTATTTTTAGCTCAATTCACCCAACTCTAGAGACCTATGATCCAACAAGTGGTATTAGAGCCACACTCTTCTCTGAAAAATCTCCCATGAGATGAGAAGATGGGTGAAAACCTTCTAGGTTCTCTCAACTTGGAGGGTGGGTTCTACATGAGACCCCCAATCTTTGACAACACCAACTTCCTCCATTGGAAGAGAAGGATGCAATTCTACTAGTAATGAATGAGCTATGGCATGCGGAAAGTATTCATTCTTCCTTACAAGGAGCCAGTCGTAGATGTTGCTACTTGGTATGAAGCTACATTCAAGAAGGCACAACTAAATTCAAGGGCTATAAGCATCATCTATGAAGCCCTCACTCCTTCTGAGTTCAGCCAGATCTCTTCTTGGGATACAACCCATGATATATGGAACAAGCTGTACATCACCTATGAAGGGACCGAGCGAGTCAAGGATTCCAACATCTACATGCTCAAGTGTAATACATCGTTCGAACAAAATGCAATTAACTAAGCGGAAGCATTTAATAACAACAGATTACTAAAAATCACTAAAAATTAAAACCATTTACAAAGAGATCCATTCTCAAAAAGATTCTTTAAACAAGAACCACAATATTATATTTACATACTTGTTCACAAGGTACATTCACTGTACTATCTCTTCTCGAGGAATATATACATCATTGCTTTGCTAAGTAACAAAATCCTCGAGGCATCATGCCAAAATCTCAGATCTATTATAAAAACACTATCACTGACTCCTAGGACCTGAGAGTAAAGAGACGACACAAAAGACTCTATTTACATATATACAAGACTTGACATCCAGTATCTCCACCTGAAGATTTACTGATGTCCTAGTTGCTGCTGTTGCTGTTCTTCCCTTTTTATGAGGTTTCTGTCTCTACCTCGTCCGCGTCCACCTAAAAATGTTGGAATTCCATGGGGGTGAGACAATTATAAAATTGCCTCAACGAGAGATATAACTCTCCGCCAAAACATTATTATTGTTGTTTAATGGAAATAAACTAAGCAAAGAAGACTTTTATGTTTAACAACAAATAAAACAATATTTAACAGATTAGAGCAATAATTTGAGTCAAAACAATTCAGTTATAACCTAATTGAGCAGCATGTCATTTATTTAATAAGGAATTGAAAATCATGTCTAATATCTATCCATATAGGATATGATAATCAAAGTGACATCAACCAATGATTCTTGTATATTAGTCTTAAGTACTTGTGCTACACGGCTGATTACATTTTACAATCAAGATTATGCCCCGAGGAGATGAGATATACCGCTCATACTCCAACCGACCCCGATTACGTAAAGCATCGGTACCACACAAGGTCAATAGGAGAGCTAGATTCCATGACCTCATCTGTCTCGGTCAGTACGAGACTACTTTTAGTAGAGACATCATATGTCAAACTGCAATTTGCTTGCCAGGGTATATTGGCATCTTTGCTATAGAGTTATAACCCATAGCATATACTCTCTTCAGGGTTATGGCCCGTAGCCAATGCATGGTATTATGTTGAGGAGTCATGGCCTGTAGCCATACTCTTATCGGGGTATAGTCCGAAACCAATCCCGTACATAGGACATATCCCGTAGCCATTCCTATGGGGCATAAGGATATATTTTCCCAATTACCCCCACATATTGAAAAATATGCGTTCTGAGAAAAACTCGTTTCACCATTCAGCTAATTCTGCCGCTGATGGATCTGTGTTCAGGGCAACTACATTATATGATATCATTTGATTAATTAAGTACTTTATCATATTCTTTTAGCATCAGTCAAGTTTTCAAACATAACTTATTATGACAGATGCCACAAAGAAACATGGTTACTTCCATCAACTACTTCTCAATCTTTGTATGATATTGGGATCTCAGTTCCTTATGACAATATTGGGAATTCTCATCCCTCCACAATCTTAATACAATAATCATATGGATCTGGGTATTCAAACCCTTAGCTCATCACTGAGCACTGTTACCACTTTTTCAGGTAATTATCACCTTTAGGTTATCTGACTAAGGTAAACATGATAATTGTTATACAAGCATTTCTCATTGCACTTAAGGCCCATTAACTCTCTTGTTAACTCTTACTAGGTAACAAGGCATATTATGGCGCATAAGACTCAATAAAAAATTTCAAATAAATAACACATCATAGTTCATACCTACCTATGCTCATCATCTTATGGTACATGCATGGTCAGAACACATGATAACAAATATATCAGTCATATTTCAGTTCTATGTTTTTCAAGGGTAACACCACTATTCCCTTACCAGGGTTAGGGTTTCTTATTTCATTTCAATCAGGGCTACTTATCCCTTTTATTCAATTAGGACCAATGATTCATCATTTCATTGTCCAAGATTAGGGTTTCATTCTATATAGTATAACTCAGAATTAGGGTTTCACACACCTTCACCCTATTTAGTATTACGGTTTACTATTCATCTAAATTAGGGTTTTATATTCAATTACCCATAATTACGGTTTACTATTCATCTAAATTAGGGTTTTACATTTCATAACCCTAACTTAGGATTACTCATGTCATCACCCTCAATTAGGGTTTCACTATTACCCTAAATTAGGGTTTCACTCAGAATTGCCCTGAATTAGGGTTAGGGTTCATTAACCTTCTCGATTAGGGTTTCATGATCTCTTCACTAAAGATCATACCCTAATCACATACTCTTCATGATTATCACCCATGTATAAATCCCTTTCTATCATCCTCTCAACTTGATTAGGTTACACCAACCCTTCAATCAAGTACATACCACTATGATTAACATAGTGTACTAAGACATTACTTTCATAACTTTTTAGGGTTAATTAATCTAAAGGTACTGATCATCTAGGTACCTTAGGGTTTCAACCTTTGTTCCTATCATTGATAATCATCATGATCAACCATTGGATCAATGGATCATCATGTTAAGTTTCCAATCAATTTGATCACCTTGGATCATCCAATCGATTTTTACCTTTTTCACTCTAAACGATTTTGAAACCTTTGGATTCCAAACGGTTATGAGACCATTTGATCCCAAACGGTTTCAAGACCATTTGGAATCCAACGATCTCAAGACCGTTTGGGCCAAACTAGCCTCAAAACCAAATGGGTCACTTAGGACATTCATCAGTCCAATTGAATATGATTTGCACCATTGAATTGGCCATCAATTAGGTTATTGAAGGATTCATCAATCTACACCATTAGGTCTCTATCCATCAACCAAAGTTCAACCATTAATCCTCCAAATGGTCCTGAGACCTTTTGATCCCAAATGGTTTCAAGACCATTTGGACTCAAATGGTCTCAAGACCATTTGGTTCAATTAGTCTTGAAATCGAATGGATCAATTGGGTTTTCTTTGAACAAGTCAATTAGGGTTTCTAATTGGAGGTTTTTCCATATACTGAATCAATCAATTAGATCCCTTGGATCGTCATCCAACATATACTAGGGTCCTGACCTCAAATGGTCAACCCATCCAAACGGTCAACCCTTCCAAACGGTTTGAGATCCAAACCTCCAAACGGTTTGGTGAACCCGTTTGGACCAAGGTCTTAAAACCGTTTGCAAAAGAAACTTGTTGGAATGTGTGCCTAAGATGATGTCATCATCATAAAGCCTTATTCCATTGAAAACTACTGCCATATCATAGTAGTTGCATCAACTAATCAAAGGAATTGTAAGAAGAGAAATTGAACATAATTGATTGAGAAATTGAATTCAATAACAATGAATAGGGGTTCAAGTTATATAACCCACCTCCAATTAAGCTTCAAAGCTTGGAGCTTCACATCAATAATGGTGGATGAAGCTTTTGCAACTCTCCCAAGGCTCTTCTTCAAGCTTTGGAGTGAAAAGATTGGCTAGGATTGAAGATGGGATCGAGATAAGAAGAAATCATGCATTGATTTTCTATTTCCACCATGAAATCAAGGTGAACGAAGGTCAAGAAGCTTACTAACAGGTTGGGGGTCGTCCTCCTGCTGCTCCTAGATCCCTTGGTCATTTTTGCAAGCAAAGAGAAGAAGTGGATTCGAAAAAGCCTTTGATTTGAGTTGTAAAAGGTGTTTTTATAAGAAAATCAATGAGAGAGAAAATGCCTTATAAAAATCTTTTAATTCCAAAATTGGTTCCACCTCTCCCACCTCAATTACTTTCATGCAAAGATATCTTCCTCACCTCCGAATTACCTTCCATTATCCATGAATTAAGGGAAAAGAAATTAAGCACCTTAACCTTTATAATATTATTATCCATAAGTTAGTGGATATTTCTTTTTTATTTTCTTAATGTGAGTGGGTTCTCCACTCACGTAGATATTTCATTTGCCTTTTCAAGGAACAAGGACATTCACACTTGAGAAAATCCAACCATCTCATTTTTGGTTGAAGGCCCTTCAATTATTTTATTTATTCTTGCATTAAATTGAATTAAGGTTTCAATTATTCTTTCAATCTTGATTATTTTAATATCAAGATTCTCTCTCCTTCAAAGTGATGCAAATGAGACGCCCCTCTCATTTTATTTGATCTACATGATGCCAAGAATTATTAAGGACTATTTTTAAGTGGTAAATTGCATATTGAACCCTGGATTTTGGGTAAATTGCACATTACAACAAAACTAGGTTTTAATGCACAAACATAACTTTATCAGCTCTTTCTTGGTACTCAGGCTTGGGGTAGCCATAGCTTTGAATCATCTTCATTCTCATGATGTTTTGACACATGAGGAACATATTATCATGCACAATTTGCAATTTAACCCCTCAACTTGGGTAATTTGCACTTTAGTCCAAAACAAACAAAACATTATTTTCAACATTATTCAAAAAGGACTAAAATTGAAGTATAAGTTCCTCTTGAGCCTTAATTATTTTTCAAAAGATAATATCAAGCATATAATTATCTTTCTTAAACAAAACACCTAGGGTTAAAGCATAACCCAGGTCAGGGATGTTACAAGTTACCCACCCCTTACAAGGATTTCATCCCCAAAATCATCAACGAAAACGTTAAGAGAAAAGAGTAGGGTACTTCCTCCTCATCTCTTCCTCTAGCTCCCATGTAGCTTCTTCAATGCCACGATGATGCCAGAGAACTTTTACAAGATAAATGTCTTTCTTTTTCAGCTTCTTGATTCTTCTATCAAGAATCAACACGAGTCCTTCAACATATGATATATCATTATTTAGTTCTACCTCCATAGGTTGCAGAACTAACTCTGTGTCAGGATGACACTTCCTTAGCATGGAAATATGAAAAAATGGGTGCAATCTATGCAACTCAGGTGGTAACTCCAGCTTATAAGCTACCTTTCCCATCCTCTCAATGATTGGATAAGGCCCCATAAATCTAGGAGCTAACTTGCCCTTCTTCCCAAATCTAAGGATACCTTTCCAAGGAGAGACCTTGAGGTATAATCTGTCTCCAACTTGGAATTCTGAAGGTCTACGACGCTTATCAGTGTAAGATTTATGTCTATCCTGGGCAGCTTTCAACTGTTGTTGTATGACTTTAATCTTCTCAGTTGTTTGCTGCACTAGCTCAGGACCCAAAAGTTGATACTCTCCCGTTTCATACCAACATAAAGGAGATCTACAACATCTACCATATAATGCTTCATATGGTGCCATCTCAATACTGTGTTGATAGCTATTATTATAAGCAAATTCTATCAGGCTCAGGTGTAGATCCCAACTCCTTACAAACTGAAGGACACATGCCCTAAGCAAGTCCTCTAAGGTTTGTATGGTTCTTTCAGATTGTCCATCTATCTGTGGGTGAAAGGCTGCACTAAACCTTAATTGCGTACCCAAGGCCTTATGGAGTCACTCCCAAAAATGACTCATGAACCGGGGACCCCTATTAGAAACAATAGTGGCTAGAACCCCATGTAGCCGCACTATCTCATCTATGTAAATATGTGCAAGCTTCTTAGCAGTGTAGGTTGTTTTGACAGGTATGAAATATGTTGTCTTTGTCAACCTATCAACTATCACCTAAATGGAATCATGACTTTTGGCTATTCTAGGCAAACCAACCACAAAGTCCATGGTTACATGATCTGATTTCCACTGTGGTATAGGCAGAGGTTGCATTGTTCCTGCGGGCTTCCGATGTTCAGCTTTAACCTGCTGACATACCGGACACCGCATAAAAAACTCAACTACATCTTTCTTCAATCCAGGCCACTAATACATATATTTTAAGTTATGATACATCTTGGTGCTCCCTGGATGCATGGCATACATTGAAGAATGAGCTTCTTCCAGAACTATCTTTCTTAAGTTATCAGCATCAGGTACTACCATCCTACCATGGTAACAGACTACCTGATCATCTGACTCATGAAAGCCATCCCGTTTCTCACTACCATACTCTGACCTAATCTGTTGAATCACAATATCAGCTTGCTGTGCTTCTTTAATCTACTGTCTCAGAGTAGGTTTTACTTGCATCTCAGCTAACAGCCCGGCTAACAACGATACCTTAAGCTGTACATTGTCTTTCCTTAAGGAGACAAGCATATCTCTCTTAGAGAAAACTAGGGAGTTTAACTGAGCTTTATCTAAGGCTGGTGTTGCTGATTTTCTACTTAGTGCATCAACTACTACATTGGCCTTCCCTGGATGGTAATCAATTGTACAATCGTAGTCCTTGATTAACTCCATCCAGCGGTGCTGTCTCATGTTCAGCTCATGATGTGAGAAGATATACTTTAGATTCTTATGGTCTGTGAAAATCTGAAATGTTTCTCCATAGAGATAATGTCTCCAGATCTTCAAAGCATGGACCACAACAGCTAACTCTAGATTGTGGGTCAGATAATTTTCCTCGTGTTTCTTAAGCTGTCGAGAAGCAAAAGAAATCATTTGTTTATCCTGCATCAACACACATCCTAAGCCATTCTTAAATGCATCACAAAAGACTATGTACCCCTTTCCCTACTCAGGTAGCACCAGCACAGGTGCACTTGTTAGCCTTTCTTTCAGCAACTGGAAAGAATGTTGACAGTTGTCATTCAAGACAAAAGGAACTTCCTTCCTGGTCAACTTGGTTATAGGTAAAACTATAGAACTAAAGTTCTTAATGAACCTCCTATAATAGCGTGCCAATCCTAGGAAACTGCGTATCTCTGTCGGTGTTTTAGGTTGTTCCCATTGTAGGACAAATTCTACCTTCTTAGGATCAACATGAATACCTGAGGCAGATATGACATGTCCTAGAAAAGAAACTTCTGGTAACCAGAACACACATTTGCTAAACTTATCATATAATTTATGCTTTCTTAGCAAAGTCAAATCCTAACAGAGGTGTTGCTCATGCTGTTGAGCATCTTTACTATAGATAAAGATGTCATCTATGAAGACAATTATAAACTAATCAAGAAAAGGTCAAAAGATTCTATTCTTGAGCTCCATGAATGCAGCTGGTGCATTAGTTAGTCCAAACAACATAACTATGAACTCATAGTGACCATACCTTATCCTAAAGGCAGATTTAGGTATGTCACTCTCCTTGATATGTAACTAATGGTATCCCGACCTCAGATCTATCTTAGAAAAGGTAGTTGCACCACGCAAATGATCAAATAAGTCATCAAGCCTTGGCATAGGATTCTTATTCTTTATAGTTACTTTATTCAACTGCCTATAATCGATGCATAATTGCATAGACCCATCTTTCTTCTTAACAAAAAGAACTAGAGCACCCCATGGTGAAGTGTTCGGTCGGATAAAACTCTTCTCAAACAACTCCTACAGTTGTTTCTTGAGCTCTACCATCTCAACAGGTGCCATCCTATACAGTGTTTGTGCTATAGGTTGCATGCCTGAGATTAGATTAATCTCAAAATCGATCTCTCAGGGTGGAGGTACACCAGGAAGTTCCTCAGGGAATACATCTTCAAATTCCCTAACAACTGAAATTTCAGAAGGATGATGGCTCTCCATTGTGGTATCTACCACATGAGCCAAGAATGCAAAACATCCTTGTCTCATCAACTTATCAGCTACTATAGCTGACACTAAGCAGGTTGGAAGAATCTTTCTATCTCCTTGAAATATCCATGTGTCACCCTTGTCTGTGAACACAACCTACTTGGAACCACAATCCAAGACAACCTTATACTTCTCTAAGGTGTCCATCCCTAGAATTATATCGAAACCCTGCATCTCAAGTGGTATAAGATCCACTTGAATGTGATGATCAGAAAAGGAAAGATTACAGGAAGAACACACCTCCCGTAACACTACAGATCCCAGCAAAGGGGTTTCTAGCAACACACTATCTGCTCTATGACTGACAATCATGTTGCAGTCATGTATCACTTCTCGAGTGATAAAGGAATGCGTAGCACCCGGATCAATTAAAACATATACGAAGTAGGATAAAGACATATCAGAATAAAAGAGTTCCATCTGACCTATCACAACTCGTGGATTAACCACTGCCTCGGGCTGATTCATTGCATAGAATCTAACTGTTGCCTTCTGTTGGCCCTGTGTTCTATAATTGGATGCAGAAGATCCTACCTGGGATGCCTGTCCATGTCCTCGGGTACCACTAGAAAACGGCTTTCTTTGAAAGCCTTGCTGACTCCGTCTCAGGGGTTGATTCACCACTACATTCCCCGTTGGGCAATCCCTTGCCAGATGTTCTACTAGTCCACATTGATGACAAGTTCTATTCTCTTGATGTGGTCTAGAGGGTCCAGTTACTGATGTTGATGCTATGCTAGGTGCTCTACTCAGAGGAAAACTACACCCTCTACCCCTACTTGACGTCCACTGCGTCTGGGTATTGAACCTCTGTGGTGTTGCCAGTGCGGAAAACCTTGGTTTCTTGAAACCCTCAGGCCTTTATCCTTGAAACTGTATGTACTCTTTCTTACTCTTGGTCTGACGCTTCTCAATCACAGACCTCTCTATCTGTCTTACGGAGTCTATGAAGGTGGTGAACCTCTCCCGATTCTCTAAAGAAGACACCGAAGTGGTTAATTCAGCATTCAACCCCTTCTCAAAATGCCATATATTCTCCTCATCAGAAGATGCCATATGTGGACAAAACAGCAAAAGTTCCATGAACTTAGCCTCATACTCACTAATGTTCATTTGTCCCTACCTAATCCGCTCAAACTGAGTAATTTTCTCATCCAGAAAAGTCTTGGGAAAGTATCTACTGACAAATTCTCCTCGAAACTCTTCCCATCTGATCTCAACACCTGGCCTCTTGCCCTCTTCTATGGCCCACCAGTGACCAACACTCCCTTTAAGGAGGTATACAACATGCCTCACCTACTCATCCTCAAGGATATTAAGGATCCTAAAGGCTTTCTCCAGCTCAGTCAGAGATAAGTTTGCATCAGCTAGATCAGCTGTTCCAGCATAATCTAAGGCTCCAACCCGGTGAAGTCGTTCAAATGTCTTTCTGGCTCTGTGTCCTTCATTATGGGTTGGTGCCCTTGGTGCAAGTAATGGCATCCTATCTGTCATATGAGTCATGGTTGCCATAAACTGTCCAAACATGTCTTGGAAGGCTGGGTTCCCCATATCTGCTTGATTGAACTGGGGTTGTTCAGGCATGGGCTCCTCCCTATTCTGGTCCCTTGCACCTCCTCCTGGTACAACAACGCTGCTCTTAGCAGTGTGTTCATCATGTGATCTAGACATCTTCAAGTTCTTCATCTCCTATATGAGCAGAAGACACTATCAGATAAACTGGAAGACACTAGAACAGACTCCACAACCTTAATCCAATGTCTCTGTAGACTCAACGAACCTAGAGCTCTGATACCAATAATTTTGTAATACACTGTTTGAGCAAAATGCCATTAACTAAGCAGAAGCATTTACTAACAACGGATTACTAAAAATCACTAAAAATTAAAACAATTTACAAAGAGATCCATTCTCAAAAATATTCTTTAAATAAGAACCACAATATTATATTTACATACTTGTTCACAAGGTACATTCAATGTACTATCTCTTCTCGAGGAATATATATACATCATTGCTTTGCTAAGTAACAAAATCCTCAAGGCATCATGCCAAAATCTCAGATCTATTATAAAAACACTATCACTGACTCCTAGTACCTGAGAGTACAGAGACGACACATAAGACTCTATTTACATATATACAAGACTTGACATCTAGTATCTCCACCTGAGGATTTACTGCTGTCCTAGTTGCTGCTGCTGTTCTTCCCTTTTTATGAGGTTTCTGTCTCTACCTCGTCCACGTCCACCTAAAAATGTTGGAATTCCACAGGGGTGAGACAATTATAAAATTACCTCAGTGAGAGATATAACTCTCTGCCAAAACATTATTATTACTGTTTAATGGAAATAAACTAAGCAAAGAAGACTTTTATGTTTAATAGCAAATAAAACAATATTTAATAGATTAGAGAAATAATCTGAGTCAAAACAATTCAGTTATAACCTAATTGAGCAGCATGTCATTTATTTAATAAGAAATTTAAAATCATGTCTAATATCTATCCATATAGGATATGATAATCAGAGTGACATCAACCATTGATTCTCATATATCAGTCTTAAGTACTTGTGCTACACGGCTGATTACATTTTACAATCAAGCTTATGCCCTGAGGAGATGAGATATACTGCTCATACTCCAACCGACCCCGATTACGTAAAGCATCGGTACCACACAAGGTCAATAGGAGAGCCGAATTCCATGATCTCATCTGTCTCGGTCAGTACGAGACTACTTTTAGCAGAGACATCATATGTCAAACTACAATTTGCTTGCCAGGGTATATTGGCTTCTTCGCTATAGAGTTATAGCCCATAGCATATACTCTCTTTAGGGTTATGGCCCGTAGCCAATGCATGGTATTATGTTGAGGAGTCATGGCCCGTATCCATACTCTTATCGGGGTATAGTCCGAAACCAATCCCGTACATAGGACATAGCCCGTAGCCATTCCTATGGGGCATAAAGCTATATTTGCCCAATTACCCCCACATATTCAAAAATATGCATTCCGAGTAAAAATCGTTTCACCATTCAGCTAATTCTGACGATGATGGATCTGTGGTCAGGGAAACTACATTCTATGGTATCATTTGATTAATTAAGTACTTTATCATATTCTTTTAGCATAAGTCAAGTTTTCAAACATGACTTATTATGACAAATGCCACAAAGAAACATGGTTACTTCCATAAACTACTTCTCAATCTTTGTATGATATTGGGATCTCAGTTCCTTATGACAATATTGGGAATTCTCATCCCTCCACAATCTTAATACAATAATCATATGGATCTCGGTATTCAAATCCTTAGCTCATCACTGAACACTGTTACCACTTTTTCAGGTAATTATCACCCTTAGGTTATCTGACCAAGGTAAACATGATAATTATTACACAAGCATTTCTCATAGCACTTAAGGCCCATTAACTCTCTTGTTAACTCTTACTAGGTAACAAGGCATATTATGGCGCATAAGGCTCAATAAACAATTTCAAATAAATAACACATCATAGTTCATACCTGCCTATGCTCATCATCTTATGGTACCTGCATGGTCAGAACACATGATAACAGATATATCAGTCATATTTTAGTTCCATGCTATTCAAGGGTAACACCACTATTCCCTTACCAGGGTTAGGGTTTCTTATTTCATTTCAATCAGGGTTATTCATCCCTTTTATTCAATTAGGACCAATGATTCATCATTTCATTGTCCAAGATTAGGGTTTCATGTTATATAATATAACTCAGAATTAGGGTTTCACACACCTTCACCCTATTTAGAATTAGGGTTTACTATTCATCTAAATTAGGGTTTTATATTCAATTACCCATAATTAGGGTTTACTATTCATCTAAATTAGGGTTTTACATTTCATAGCCCTAACTTAGGATTACTAATGTCATCACCCTCAATTAGGGTTTCACTATTACCCTAAATTAGGGTTTCACTCAGAATTGCCCTGAATTAGGGTTATGGTTCATTAACCTTCTCGATTAGGGTTTTATGATCTCTTCACTAAAGATCATACCCTAATCACATACTCTTCATGATTATCTCCAATGTATAAATCCCTTTCTAGCATCCTCTCAACTTGATTAGGTTACATCAACTCTTCAATCAAGTACATACCACTATGATTAACATAGTGTACTAAGACATTGCATTCATAACTTTTTAGGGTTAATTAATCTAAAGGTACTGATCATCTAGGTACCTTAGGGTTTCAACCTTTGTTCCTATCATTGATAATCATTGTGATCAACCATTGGCTCAATGGATCAACCATCACTTTAAGTTTCCAATCAATTTGATCCCCTTGAATCATCGAATCAGTTTTACCTTTTTCACTCTAAACGATTTTGAAACCTTTGGATTCCAAACGGTTCTGAGACCGTTTGATCCCAAACGGTTTTGACACAATTTTACCGTGCGTATAACGCAAGTGCACGCGTCAATGTAGTATAGGCTCTTGTGAGGCTCGAGTCAAACTCAGGGACACTAAATTATCAGTAGACTATTACTAACTACTCGTAATCAGCTAGACCAATAAAAAGGTTATGAGAGTTGTTGTGAAATAAAAGAAAATAAAATAAAACAAAGCAATCGATTAAGTGTTTAGTTCAATCAATTCAAATGGAGATCTTTAGGATTGCGGTTTCACCGTGGGTTTTCATTGTATGAATTTCCACATAGATAATCAGATTCATCTCTCAATTTGGGTAGTGGCCTGTAGTCAGAACTGCCCACTATCGTGGTACAATTCACTACCTATGTCTAAGTCGGTTCCACCATCGTATTAACCTATACCCTAAACTAGGTGCATTAAAATCGACCTCTAGGTTTCCACCATTAACCGTACATCACCTTATTCAAGGGATTTGTTAATTAATGTGAATTTTGTCGCTTTTCAACCATTAATTCTTCTTTCAAAGTAATTAAAGGCATTAGATTGTCATTATGGTGATCAAGCATAATAATATAATTGAGAAAACGAAATCATACCACAGATTTAAGAGACAAATGATGAATTACTATGATAAAAACGTCATACAATGCTTCCCCGGGCTACTCCTGGTCCTAAAGAAAAAGGGGATTATCCCAGCATGTTCGTCTCAGAGCAAGACATGGTTGAAGAATGGGGAAACATGGAGAAAAACATGAAATAAGTAATGAAACCCCTGAATGGAGAAGATCCAATCGTTCTTCGGCGTAGAGTGCACAATCTACAGCCTTTCGGCGGTGGAAAACATCTTCTTCGGCTTCCAGAATGGCTGGAGCATGCTTCTGGGCTCTGTTCTTCTCTCCACACCTTCTCGAGACATGTGTAGTGGCTAATGATGTGATCCCCTGCTCTTGGCTGCCGTAATTAGGTATAATCATCGAGTTCGGTTGCAAAAATATCACAACCATTGGATTAGAGTCGATCTGAAACAAACTTTAATCTGACGGTGTCGATACCATCGACGCGGGTCGATGGTATCAACCCCTCACGATATTGGCAAACCTTCTCTCTTTTCCGTCGTTGTGCCTGATGCTGACTCGATACCATCGACGTGGGTCGATGGTATCGACACCCTTAGGCATCAGTTTTATCCCTTTTCCGTCGCTGAAGCTACACATGTCGATAGTATTGACTTTGGGGTCGATAGTATTGACTGGCTGGTCGCTGGCAACCTGATGGTAAGTCGCTACCATCGACTTCCCCGTCGATGGTATCGACTCTACGCTGCTCCTTGCGACTGCCTGCCTGTGGCTGTGTCGATGGTATCGACAGCTGCAGATATGTGTTTTTCCTGAAATTGCAAAACAAAACCACATCAGCCGAGATAAAACCTATAATTATAATCATTTATGCTCAAAACGATAAAATGAGAGAGATTTGACACTGAGAAGGATCATAGACTAAAGTAAGTGAATTATGCAATATTAACCACCAAAGTGACCAATAAACACATAAAACACGAGTAAAACAAGTCTATAAATGCGACTCAAAATCATCACATCAAACTCCCCTAAGCTTGAACATTGCTCGTCCTCGAGCAACTAAACTCTAGAATACAATTGCGAGGGTCAACTAAAGAACAGATTATCACAACAGACTGCGCCATATGATCCCCGCCAGACATTCACATTCCGGCCCTCACTAACCACAGAATGATAATTACCCTAAAGACGACAATAATCATCCATAAAAGATATCTACCTCAAAATCGATAAACACTATCACATAAGGCAATTAATATAATAAAATCCTCCAGTCCAGACTCGGTGCATGTTGTGATCTCCTAACTACGTTGCTCACCCTAACTACCATTTACATGGAAGCAGCTCTCCTGGTATTAACAAGTGAGGAGACAATCACGGTGGCCTACCAATTCGAGCAACGGGTGGATGGAATGGGTGGCTGTGAAAGAAATGGAATCATTATACAGTTTGAAAATGCACAAAAACCATAATGACCTAAATGATGCATATGCAAATGAAAATGCCCTAATGCCTACATTTGGGTGGAATGATGCATGCACTATCATTCCGTCTCAAGGTGAGATGGAATATCAAAGAAACTACACCATGTGCTTATTCTTCTTAGTATGCAAGTGAGAACATGTTCCTTTCTCCCTCTCATTCCTACTTACTTCTCAATTCTCTTTTTTTTTAAAACTTTGTATTTTTTTTTCAAAACCTTTATTTTCATAGCTGACCATGAATCATTTGTTAGGCTCACTTACTGCTGCATAACTTATGCATTTGAAACATTCATAAGCTATGGAACAAGTTCATCACCTTTTATGTTCAGAAGACATAAGATGCATGATGTACTATATGCACAAAAATGTGAATGCAGCTAAAAAATGATAGTTGTGCAACTAAATGACACGCACCTAAGGATAATGTACATGTATAACTAGTCTATTTTTTTTTTCATTTTCATGCAAAAATATGTGAAAATAATTGCAATCCAAGACCTATCTACATGGGATGCAATCAAAGAGATGAAAACCGTAATGTACTTCCAGTTCTTATGGTGGAGTATGAAAACAAGGGGGTGGATAGATCACAAGATTAATTGACCGGACCTTTGGAAAAAATTATGTGTCCCTCCTTACTGACCTGTGTAGTAATTAAGAGGTTTCTCTCTCTTATTTCAAATTAAGGTCTCATTATCATTTGGTCAGTTTAGGCTCAAACAACCAATTCCGTCCACTTTTCATGAATCATAGGAATGTACAATTGTGATTTCCTATTTTAGAGTTGACAAACCCAATTATTTCCTTAAGTCATGTGCTCAAAGTTAAACAACACAAGCTTGCAAAAACACTAAAATTTTTAAAATTTCAAATTTACCCCTAATTTCCATGTACAAGCAACGAGATGACACATGACATTAGACATCCACAATTACACTAGATAGAGTGTGGATCCTAAAAACAAACTAATAACTACGAGAAATAAATGATAAAACACAAAGCAATAAAAACTAAAAACTAAAAACTAAAGGATAGAAACTGTTCCAACTCCCCCCTTAAGCTTGAATTCGACTATGGCCTCATAGTAAAAAATAACCTTAAAAGGTAGAACAGTGATACCGATCATTCAGCAGGTGGAGGCGGGTACTGCGGAGCAGTGGGGTCCCAAGATGGGTACTGCCCCTGAAAACTCGGATCATACTGGGGCATTGGCGGAGGTTGTGAATACCCCCCAAAATAATTTTGGCTCCAGTAATTGTCGTAGAAGGGCTGCTACTGCATCTCCATCCTGTGCAACCTGTCGTGGATGTTTTGTTGGTTGTCGAGGAGGAGGCACTCATTCTCAAAAATGGCCCTCTGGTTATCTAACAACCGGTTTGTTGTATCCTGAATACCGACGTATGAAGCTGTATGCTACTGCTGGGTCTGATGAATCTCCTGCAGCATCGAGTACATCCCTTGCATGGAGTAGGCATCCTCTCCTTGATGAGAGGGTGGAGGTGGAAGAGGTTGTGAAGATGAAGATTCACCCAGGTGGAAGCGGGGATGCTTTCGGGGTGCTACTCGTGCCCGAAGAGGAGTGAAAGCCTCCTCTTCCTCTTCATGCTCGTCACCATCATTATCATTGTCATCATTGCCTCCGTCTTCATCCGAGTCATCAATGGCTATGATGGGCCACCTGAAATGTTGAGCGCCCTCGATGTTGAAGACGGGGTCTGGAAGCGAACACTCTTGATATTCGTGATTAACATGGCAAGGTGCATATGCTTAGCCATCACGGAGCAGGAGGAGGTTGGAGCGGTGCAGATGCTGTAGGTTGACCTTGTTCCTGTTGGAAAGGGGAGTAAGCTGGGAGAGATCCAACCCAAGATAGATGGCAAATGGTGTGTTTACCCTCCAAAATGGATAGGAGCTTTCCTCGTACTCCTTTTCACGGCCACCACGCGCGTCAAGAAGAACACGCCCCAATTGCACGCCTCACGCTTCAACAGTTTATGTAGGAAGAACAAATCCGTCTCTTGGAATTTTCTAAGAGACAAGTCGCCGTGAGCAAATAGCGTGGAGTAGAGCATGCGGTGCATAATCCCCACAAATGGATGCTCGAAGTCAGCAACTACAGCGTTGTGGTAGCTGACGGATTTGCCCGGAGGCGCAGTCACGAGCTGGGCAAAGATATCATCATAGTCCGTCCTGTTGTCTGGCCTCTGGTGTTGGTAAGCGTCATGATACCAGTTGTACACCAAATTGAACTGGGCGAGGGTAATGGTGTAGTTGTTGTTGAAGAGTCTGAATGACACCCGCCCTTTCTTCCACTCTCTGTTGGTGGCGATCAAGTCATTGGGCAACACATTGATGTCCAATGATGCCATGAACTCTGCCACGAGTTCCTTGTAAATCGACCACTCGCCGAAGAATGGCTGACCATCGGCGTGGTACTCCAGCTTGTCGGGCCTCCTGGTTGTGTGTCTCGCCTGCCCCTTCAAGACGTAGGTGAGATTGTCATTGAACCCCAAGTCACAGACCGTCGTCCGATCGACGTAGCGCGTGGGCTCAATCTTTCTCTTCAAAAGCTCCTCGTAGACCTTCCGCATCTCCACGGAAGGGTGGACTATCCTCGGACGAGGAATCGATGCAGGTCGTGGAGGAATGAACTCGGGAATCTCATTGGGTACCACCCATGAGGAAGATGCTCCTGCGGTATGCACCATTGTCATCGAGAAAGAAGGAATAGAAGATGGAGCTCGGTGAAGACGATCTCGGAGAAGATGATCTCAGAGAAGACAATCTCTGCTCGGTGAAGACTCAGTGAAGATCGTGCTCCTTGGATGCTCGTGGCAGGCCTCCGGTCGCACAACACAGCGCAAAGCACAAGTAGGGGGCAAAGACTCTGAAGGTGTGACATCATATGACAACCATCCCTCCCTTTTATAACTGCGGCCGTCGCTACTGTGGACATGTCAATACCATCAACGTGGGTCGATGGTATCAACACCTATAGCACAATCCGGTCTTCTGCTAGTATCGACGGTTATCGATAGCCTGATGTGGGGTCCCAGATCGATGATGCGTCGATACCATCTATGGGCGTCGATGGTATCGACCCGTCACACGGATCGATTCTCTTGATGTCGCAATCGCCGTTGATTCATTCTCACAGATCAGTGACATGTCACGTCGATACCATCGACGCAAGTCGATAGTATCGACTCTTCTTAGGGCACATACCCTCACGAGGCTCAGCCTCTGCCTTCTCGCCTGTAACTGGTTCGATACCATCGACAGGCCCGTCGATGGTATCGACTTCACTGAGGCAAATTTCGTCTGAATATCTTCAGGGATCTCGCGAGTATAGACAGCCATGTCGATACTATCGACCCCGTTCTGGCGGTGCGCTGATGGTATGTCGATACCATCGACGAGTCCGTCGATAGTATCGACTCAAAGAAAATTTTGCAGCCGCCTAACTGTGCCCATGTCGATACCATCGACACAAGGGTAGATGGTATCGACCCTGCCTCAGTTCTGCACACTGAACAAACGGTCAAGGTATAATTTTTACACTAAAAATAAAATCAAATCAAACTAACTTACAAATGCAGAAGAAAATAACAAAACTACCTATGGTTGGCTTGCCTCCCAACCAGCACCCTTATTTAACATCTTAGGCTAAACAAAATCAAGCCCATCAACTTGGAGCTTCAGAGAGTGTTCCTAGGGGATCACTCGGCAGTTTGAACTCAACTCGATCCTGACTAATCCCTAAAGTCAATTTACCTCTCCCGATAGCTGTGATAACATCAGCCGTCGCTTGAAATGGCCTACCTAATAGCATCTCACAACCCTTTAGCTGTGGCATGTCCATAACAATGAAATCGACTGGAAAGATAAACCTGTCGACTTTGACAAGCACATCCTCACACACTCCGTATGGCTTCACAGTCGACCCATCCACCAACTCAATAGTCATAGTAGATTTCTTTAGTTTCTTCAACCCAACCTTTTGAAACATGGATAACGGCATAAGATTTATGCTAGTGCCTGAATCACACTATGCTTGAGGAAAATGTTGGCCGCCTATTGAACATGGAATGTAAAAGCCTCCTGGATCTTTCCTCTTTTTTGGTAAACTCCCATGGATAATTGAGCTCACCATATCATTCACCTGACAAACATCTGTGTCTTTTATCTGCCTCTTCTTGGTGATGATATCCTTGATAAATCTCCCATATGCAGGAATCTTCTCTATCATTTCCACTAACGGAATATTGATATGGAGTTTCCTAAACATCTTCAAGAACTTCCGGTAGTGTCGACGCTCCTTCTTTGACCTCTGATTATCCGGAAAAGACACCACTGCCTCATCTAAATGCTTATGAGGTGGCACATATGGGCTTTTCAGGGTCTCCTCCCCTAAGCTTGCTTCAAAGTCACCCTCTGGCATATACTTTGGTACATCATTTACAACAGGTGGAGTTTGTGGCGGCTCCACTCTCTCAGTGACTGTAGCCTCACCATGACGCATGGCCTCCACCTGCTCTTCTTGCCTAGGTGCGGGCGCAGCCTCTATGTGATCTTGGCGAGTTTTTATGAATGGGAGATATCTGCCAGGTAGTCCATAATGACTGTGAGGATATGGTATTCTCGGTGTATCCTCCATGTCAAAGACTGGTTTGCCTTTATCCTGGACCTCCACCACTGGGGGCTCTGCCTCCTTAATTATAGATATATTTCACTTGATGATGTGCTTGGGCAAGCTCTGCATTACCAGCTGGCCTGTGTTGATTTTTCTACTTCATAGCCACCACTTCATTGGCGATTTGAGTTACCGTTGCCTCTAGTGTCCTCATCTGCGCTCCATGACTTTGCAATGTTTGCCCAAACTTAGTCAAAATCTCACCCTAAGACTGCAGCTGCTTACTGAACATACTCATCATCTCTTGATTTTGTTGCACCACTTGACTAAGCAACTCGATGCTTTTGTCCTCTGTCTTTGATAGTGGCTTTGCATCTGGATCTTGTAGGAAGTTATTTGGATCCTTCCATGAGAATTTTCTATCCTTTCTCCAGGCATATTCATTGTTCCTATAGCCCTGTTGTTGCATAAATTTGACTTGGGCTTCCTCCTCAGATTCTTCCTCTTTCTCCACAAGATTCTTATCTATGAGATCTAATTTGGCATTCAGCTCCTTGATGGCCCTGGACTCACCTACAACTTTAACTTGTTCTGGTGCATCCCTCTCGCCCCAAGACTGCTTCTTTGCCATATTATTCAAAATCTCCCAACACCGAGTGCCTGTATTGTTCAAGAAAAACCCTGATCCTGATGAATCCAAATTGCTTCTATCATGCTCAAATAGAGCAAAATAGAAGATCTTGACTTGTTTTTCCTTGTCAAGCCCATGATGTGGGCACCTCCTCAGCATTATCTAGAAACATTCCCAGGTCTCAGAATACGTCTCGCCGGCTTTCTGGCTGAAGTTGTGGATCTTTCGTACAAGATCATTGGTCTTCTCAGGCGGAAAGAACCTCTCGAAAAATACCTCAACCATGTGATCCCACGATTCCAAAAACTCATCATCAAGATTATGTAGCCATTCTCGTGCATTTCCCGCCAGAGAGCTGGGGAATAGCTTCAAGTACAATGTCTCATGTGGAAACTTGTCTATCTTGATCATATCATAGTTCTCCACGAACTGGCTTATATGAGTTACCGGATCTTTAGTTTTAAGCGAGTGAAATGCATTTGATTTGACCAAATTTATTAGGCCTGGATCGATATTATAAGTTGGAATATTTACTACCTGCTTATTTATTGGCCCCTTTGATGCAGATGAGGAAGAAGCCTTTATCTTCTCCCATATCGTCTGTTCTTCTTCCATGACTTCTTGTTCAGAGTCAGAATCTATTTCTTCTGGTCAGTTTTGAAAGTTGTTCTCCTCTTCATCTGGTCCCAAAAGTGGAACCTATGGTGATAGCTGCGTGTAGTCTGTGCTACACGTCCTCACCATGTACTAGTACCTGCAAAATAATAATTTAGGTTTAGTACCGTGCTAGACGATTTCTAAATATGAATAAAAAACGTTGAATTTCAAAATTAATAATAAAATAAAAAGTGGCCTAGAGTGGCCGCTTGCAGCACTCATAGTGACAACAATTTGCAGTGTCCCCGGCAACGGCGCCAAAAACTTGACATGATTTTACCGTGTGTATAACGCAAGTGCACGCGTCAATGTAGTATAGGCCCTTGTGAGGCCCGAGTCAAACTCAGGGACACTAAATTATCGGTAGACTACTACGAACTACTCGCAATCAGCTAGACCAATAAAAAGGTTATGAGAGTTGTTATGAAATAAAAGAAAATAAAATAAAACAAAGCAATCAATTAAGTGTTTAGTTTAATCAATTCAAATGGAGATCTTTAGGATTGCGGTTTCACCGCGGGTTTTCATTGTATGAATTTCCACATAGCTAATCAGATTCATCTCTCAATCCGAGTAGTGGCCTGTAGTCAAAACTGCCCACTGTCGTGGTACAATTCACTACCTATGTCTAGGTCGGTTCCACCGTTGTAGTAACCTATACCCTAAACTAGGTGCATTAAAATCGACCTCTAGGTTTCCACCATTAACCGTACATCACCTTGTTCAAGGGATTTGTTAATTAATGTGAATTTTGTCTCTTTTCAACCGTTAATTCTTATTTCAAAGTAATTAAAAGCATTGGATTATCATTATGGTGATCAAGAATAATAATATAATTGAGAAAAAGAAATCATACCACAGATTTAAGAGACAAATGATGAATTACTATGATAAAAACGTCATACAATGCTTCCCCGTGCTACTCCTGGTCCTAAAGAAAAAGGGGATTAGCCCCGCATGTTCGTCTCAGAGCAAGACATGGTTGAAGAAAGGGGAAACATTGAGAAAAACGTGAAATAAGTAATGAAACCCCTGAACGGAGAAGATCCAATCGTTCTTCAGCGTAGAGTGCGCAATATACAGCCTTTCGGCGGTGGAAAACGTCTTCTTCGGCTTCCGGAACGGCTGGGGCATGCTTCTGGGCTCTGTTCTTCTCTCCACACCTTCTCGGGATGTGTGCAATGGCTAATGACGTGATCCCCTGCTCTTGGCCACCGTCATTAGGTATAATCACTGAGTTTGGTTGCAAAAATATCACAACCGTTGGATTAGATTCGATCTGAAACAAACTTTAATCTGACGGTGTCGATACCATTGACGCAGATCGATGGTATCGACCCCTCATGATATCGGCAAACCTTCTTTCTTTTCCGTCGTTGCGCTTGATGCTGACTCGATACCATCGACGCGGCGACATCATCAGGCATCGGTTTTATCCCTTTTCTGTCACTAAAGCTACACGTGTCGATAGTATCGACTTTGGGGTCGATAGTATCGACTGGCTGGTCGCTGGAAACCTGATGGTAAGTCACTACCATCGACTTCCCCGTCGATGGTATCGACTCTGCACTGCTCCTTGCGGCTGCCTGCCTGTGGTTGTGTCGATAGTATCGACATATGTCGATGGTATCGACAACTGCAGATATGTGTTTTTCCTGAAATTGCAAAAAAAAAACCACATCAGCCGAGATAAAACCTATAATTATAATCATTTATGCTCAAAACAATAAAATGAGAGAGATTTGACACTAAGAAGGATCATAGACTAAAGTAAGTGAATTATGCAATATTAACCACCAAAGTGACCAATAAATGCATAAAATGCGAGTAAAACAAGTCTATAAATGCGATTCAAAATCATCGCATTAGGTTTCAAGACCGTTTGGGCCATACTAGCCTCAAAACCAAATGGGTCACTTAGGACATTCATCAAGCAAATTGAATATGATTTGCACCATTGAATTGGCCATCGATTAGGTTATTGAAGGCTTCATCAATCAACACCATTAGGTCTCTATCCATCAACCAAAGTTCAACCATTAATCATCCAAATGGTCCTGAGACCGTTTGATCCCAAATGGTTTCAAGACCATTTGGACTCAAACGGTCTCAAGACCGTTTGGTCCAATTAGTCTTGAAATCGAATGGATCAATTGGGTTTTCTTTCAACAAGTCAATTAGGGTTTCTAATTGGAGGTTTGTCCATATATTGAATCAATCAATTGGATCCCTTGGATCATCATACAACATGTACTAGGGTCCTGACCTCAAACGGTCAACCCATCCAAATGGTCAACCCTTCCAAATGATTTGGGATCCAAACCTCCAAATGGTTTGCAAACCGTTTGGTCTCCAAACGGTTTGGTGAACCCGTTTGGACCAAGGTCTTAAAATTGTTTGCAAAAGAAACTTGTTGGAATGTGTGCCTAAGATGATGTCATCATCATCAAGCCTTAGTCCATCGAACACTACTGCCATATAATGGTAGTTGCATCAGCTAATCAAAGGAATTGTAAGAAGAGCAATTGAACATAATTGATTGAGAAATTGAATTCAATAACAATGAATAGGGGTTCAAGTTATATAACCCACCTCCAATTAAGATTCAAAGCTTGGAGCTTCATGTCAAAAATGGTGGATGAAGCTTTTGCAACTCTCCCAAGGTTTGTCTTCAAGCTTTGGAGTGAAAATATTAGCTAGGATTGAAGATGGGATCGAGATAAGAAGAAATCATGCATTGGTTTTCGATTTCCACCATGAAATCAAGGTGAACGAAGGTCAAGAAGCTTACTAACAGGTTGGGGATCATCCTACTGCTGCTCCTAGTTCCCTTTGTCGTTTTTGCAAGCAAAGAGAAGAAGTGGATTCGAAAAATCCTTTGGTTTGAGTTGTAAAAGGTATTTTTATAAGAAAATCAATGAGAGAGAAAATGCCTTATAAAAATCTTTTAATTCCAAAATTGGTTCCACCTCTCCCGCCTCAATTACTTGCATGCAAAGATATCTTCCTCACCTCTGAATTACAATGCATTCAAAGCTCAAGTGGAGGCAATTGTTCTCCAATAGTAACTTGCTTTCCGGTCCTCTCCTTCTTCCTCAAGTGAAGATGAAGCCCCTAGTGACCATGAAGCAAAGTACTCCAAGGGGAAGCACTTTAAAGGAGATCCCTCCTCCTCCTCTACTCCAAGGTACTATGAATGTGGCCAAAAAAGACATTACAAGAATGATTGCCCCAAGGCAAAGAAGTCCTACCACAAGAGCAACTCCAAGAAGAAGGAGGACTAAAAAATGATGGCAAGTATAAGAGGAAGGATAAGAAGGGTAGGAATAAAAACATAGCCCATGCCACATGGGAGGAGTCATCTTCTACTGATTCTAACTCAAATGAGAGAGAATTCCACCTTGATCTCATGTCCTCTACAAGTAACAACACAAGTAAGGTAAGTGAGGTAAGTTTAAATGAACTTTCTAAAGAAGCCCTCATTGATATTCTTAATGCTTCCCACTCTTCTTATTCTCAATGCAAATCAAAGAAGAAGAGGTTAGGGAAGATCATTTATGATTGTATGCTAAGATTGATTTACTTGAGAAAAATGAGAAATTGCATCTTGATAATATTGATTCCTTGCAAGGCCAATTTCTTGATCTTGAGCTCCAATACAATGGATTTGAAGTAGAGAATGGTATCTACCTTAAGAACATCAATAGTCTTCAGGAGGAAAACCAAACCCGCCTTGATGAGCTTGTATTTCTTAGAAAAATAATGATCCAAAACTTGCTTGTGATGCTATTAAAGATGAAAATATAATCTATCTTGATGAACTTATCATGCTTGGAACTAAAAATGCTAGATTTCTTGCTTAAGTAAATGATCTTTCTTTTAGACCTTTTTTGCCTAGTAATGAGGTAGCTAGCATTTCTCTTGAGAGAGGTTATTATCATATTAAAGCCCTCTATTTGGAGGCCGACTTGCTTCATGCTCAAGATGATTTAGCTAGTCTTTCTTCTACTGTCATTACTCTTAGTGACGATAATCACAACGTTAGAGCTTCCTTGTAGAAATTCCTCAAAGGGAAAAAGTCCCTCAATGACGTACTAGATCACTCTACTAAACATAGTGGTAAAAGTAGTTTGGGATATGAGGGAGCTCCAAAGAGAAATATCAAGGGTAAGAATAATAAAAAGAGCAAGGGACCTCCTATCTTCCGTAGAGAGTCATCCGACACTAAGAACCCCATGGTTTGTGTACATTGCAAGAGTGATGACCATTACTCTACTTATTGTCCTTATAAGGAAAAGGGGACCAACCCAAAGATGAAATGGGTCACCAAGATAACTCTGGATCCCAAGGTTTGAGTTGGGCACTGACATCTTCCTTCCTTGTAGATAATTGGAAATTGGATTGTTGATAGTGGCTGCTCCAAGCATATGACTGGTGAGATAAGCCATTTCAACAACTTCACAAAGAAGAAGGGAGGATCGGTGACTTTTGGAGACAACAACAAAGGTAAAGTGATAGGTGAGGGTGATGTAGGTGATTCATTATGCATCAAGTATGTTCTTATTGTGGATGGCCTACATCACAATTTAATCAGTGTTAGCCAATTATGTGATAATGGCTATCTTATTCTTTTTACCTCACTTGAATGCTTACTTCTAGATTCCCTCTCCTACAATGTTATACATAAGGGAACTGAAAATGGAAATATTTATGTTATTGTTCTTTATTCTCTTAAGCCTATTGTTGGTAGATGCCTTGTTGTTGAGAAGAATGCTATATATTTGTGGTACAGTAGTCTTTGTTATGTAAATATTCATCAATTGAAGAAGTTAACCAAAAAGGAATTGGCCAATGGACTTCCTAAATTGGACTTTGAGAAGGATGAGGAATGACAACCTTGCATATAAGAAACCAAATCATCCTTTAAATCCAAAGGGGTACTTAGTACCAAAAGAGCTCCAAAACTTCTTCATATTGACCTATTTGGACTTATGAGAACTCTATCGCTTCGTGGTAGCAAGTATTGTCTTGTGATTGTTGATGATTTTTCTCACTATACTTGAACTTTATTTCTTATTTCAAAAAGTGTTACTCTTGATGTTTTCTTGACTTTTTGCAAAGGAGTTGAAAAAGAAACTTCTTGCTAGATAGTCTCTATCCGTAGTGACCATGGGGGAGAATTTCAAAATACTTATTTAAATGCTTTCGTGAGGAATCTAGTTGCATGCATAATTTCTTCCCCTCATACACCTAAAAAAATGGGGTTGTAGAGAGAAAGAATAAGTAACTATAGGAAATGGCTAGGACCATGCTTTTAGAGTATGACACTCTAAAGAATTTTTGGGCCGAAGCTGTTAGCACCTATGTTTTGTGCAAAACTGGGTTTACACACATCCATCTTTAAAGAAAATCCCCTATGAGCTATTGTATGGTAGAAATCCCTCTATTGATTTCTTTCATGTTTTTGATTGTCCTTGTTTTGTTTTGTTTTGTTTTGAACACTAAGGATTCTCTGACAAGTTTGATGCAAAATCTTATAAGGTTTTCTTTATTGGCTATGACACTACTAGCACGGTTTATAGATTATTTAACATTGATCTGTTTAAAGTAGAAGAATCTATCAATGTTAAATTTGTTGAAACTAACCCCTCTATTTTCAAGAATATTGTAAATGATGATGTTGTAGATGAGGTGATTCCTTGCTTTAAAGATTTCAACATTGTTGACAAAGCAAAAGAGGTGGTAGTAGATGAAGAAGAGAAAGAAGAAGAAAAGAAGGATCCAACTCCTCACTTTGCAAAACATCATCCTAAAGAGCTAATGATAGGTAATCCTTTTGAAAGGGTGATGACGTAGGCTGTATTAAAAAAAGAACAAGCCAACAATGTCTTCATCTCACAACTTGAGCCCAAGAATGTTCAAGAAGCTCTTAAAGATGATGAATGGATCCTAGCTATGCAAGAAGAGTTAGAGCAGTTTGACAAGAACAAAGTCTGGACCTTAGTGCCAAGGCCAAATGATAGGAATATCATTGGAAACAAGTGGGTCTACCGCAACAATCTAGATGAAAGTGGCAAATTGGTAAGAAACAAAACAAGGTTAGTTGCTCAAGGCGATAATCAATAGGAAGGTATTGATTTTTATGAAACTTATGCTCATGGTTCTAGACTTGAATCTATTAGAATGTTACTTGCCTTTCTAGCTATAAGAATTTCATACTTTACCAAATGGATGTTAAAAGTGCATTTTTGAGTGGTACAATTGAGGAGGAAGTCTATGTGTATCAACCTCCCAACTTTGAACATGATAAGATAAATAACCATGTTTATTTGTTGAAAAAAACTCTCTATGAAATCAAACAATCCCCTAGATCTTGGTATGAGAAATTAAAGAAAATTTTGCTAGACAATGGCTATATCATGGGAAAATGTGTTTCTACCCTTTTTCTCAAACACATTTCTAGCAACTTGTTTATTATTCAAATGTATGTTGATGATATCATTTTTGGCGGAAGTGATCTTGATCTTTGCATGGAGTTTAGTTCTCTTATGCATAGTGAGTTCTAAATGAGTATGATGGGGAAGATTACATTCTTCCTTGGATTTCAAATCAAATAATTAAAGGAAGGAAACTTCATCAACCAAGGAAAGTATACAAGTGAACTCTTGAAGCACTTTGGGATGGAAAACACCAAGTCGATGGACACCCCCATGTAAAACACTGCCAAACTTGATAGAGATGAGGAAGGTGAGAAAGTGGATGAGAAACTCTTTAGAGGTATGATTGGTAGCTTACTTTATTTAGCTACCTTTAACATAATTTTTAGTGTTGGCTTGTGTGCTCGATTTCAATCAAGCCCTAGGAAATCCCATCCATAGAGGTTAAGAAAATTTTGAGGTATCTAGCCAAAACTCAACATTTTGGACTATGGTATCCCAAGTCAAGGAACTTTACTCTTACTACCTATCATGATGTGGATGATGCAGGGTGCTTGATGGATAAAAAGTGCACAAATGGAACTTTCTTCTTCCTATGACCATACTTGGTTTCTTGTTTCTCTAAGAAATAAAGCATAATGGATCTTTCAACTACTGAGGCTGAATACATTGCAGTTGGGAGTTGTTGTGCCCAAGTCCCATGGATGAAGCAAATACTCCAAGACTTTAACATTCATTTTGACGCTTCTTCGATCTATTGTGATAATACTAGTGCAATAAATCTCTCTTATAATCCTATATTGCATAGTAGAGCCAAACATATAGAGGTCCTCCACCACTTCCTTCTTGATCACATAGCCAAAAAGCATATTTATATCACGCATGTGGACACGGAGAATCAACTTGCGGACATTTTCACAAAACCTCTAGCTAGATAACAATTTACTTTTATTAGATCAAAATTGCTAATAACTGCTCTGATGATGTTGACATGCCTTCTAGCTAATTGTCCATACACCTATATGTTCTTGCTCCTATATTGCTCATCTCTTGCTTGAAAGTGCTACAGTTTCCTTATTTTCATGCCTTGTTTTACTTATTTTTGTCTATTTCTTGCAAATGCTTAGTTTACTGCAAAATAGTAGCAAATGATGGGTCACACGTGCCTCAATATGTTCAAAACACATAATAGGCTAGAAAACTAAATTTACATAGAACTATAGTGGCTTAGAATTGAACTTCTTATCTTTTGGACAAACCAACTGACCAATTGAGTTTTTTCTGGGAGAAACTCGACCGATCACTGGTTGAGGATTGAACTAAACCACAGGTTCAGTTGCGTTTCCCACAACCTACTGATCAGCAACACTATTGGGCAGAATATATATATATGCATTTGGCCGACTTTTCTCCCTCTTAAGTAGATAAAGTCGACTGATAGCCATCCATTCCCATTCATCCTCCAACCTTAGGTATAACCCAACCTCTCTTCTACTCCCCTTAGGCTCGGATCAACCCTCTTTTCCTCTCCCAACCTTGACCTAGGAATTTACTTCTTCCTAGGAACATGCTTGGTTTCTTGGTTCTCTAGGAAACAAAGCACAATGAATCTTTCAACTACTGAGGTTGAATAGGTTGCAACAGAAAGTTGTTGTGCCCAAGTCCTATGGATGAAGAAAATACTCCAAGAATTTAACATTTAGTTTGATGCTTCTCCTATCTATTGTGATAATACTAGTGCAATAAATCTATCTTATAATCCTATATTGCATAGTAGAGCCAAACATATAGAGGTCCTCCACCACTTCCTTCGTGATCACATAGCCAAAAAGGATATTTATATCAGACATGTGGACACATAGAACTAACTTGCAAACATTTTCACAAAACCTCTATCTAGATAATAATTTACTTTTATTAGATCAAAATTTCTTATAACTGCTCTTGATGATGTTGACATGCATTCTATCTAGTAGTTCATACACCTATATGTTCTTGCTCCTATATTTCTCATCTCTTACTTGAAAGTGCTACAGTTGCCTTGTTTTCATACATTGTTTTACTTATTTTTGTCTATTTCTCACAAATGCTTAATTTATCACAAAATAGTAGCAAATGATGGATCATACGTGGCTCAATATGTTCAAAACACATGATAGGCTAGAAAAATAAATTTACATAGCACTATAGTGACATAGAATTGAACTTCTTATCTTTTGGACAGACCGACTGGCCGATCGAGTTTTTTCTAGGAGAAACTCAACCGATCATAGGCTAAGGACTGAACTAAACTATAAGTTCAGTCGAGTTTCCCACAACCTAGACCGACCAACAACACTATTGGGAAGAATATATATATATATATATATATATATATATATATGTGTGTGTGTGTGTGTGTGTGTGTGTGTGTGTGTGTTCGGCCGACTTTTTCCCTCTCAAGTAGAGAAAGTCGACTGATATCCATCCATTCCCATTCATCCTCTAACCCTAGGTCTAATGTGACATCTCTTCTACTCCCCTTAGCCTCGGATCAGCCCTCTTTGCCTCTCCCAACCTTGACCAAGGTTGTTAGACAGCCTAGTGCTTGTGTTTTCCTCTTCATTGGTGGTCTTCTTCTCTCCATTCGACCTCCATGGCTTCCAACCATTCGAAACACACTATCCCAACTGGATTTCTACCCTCCTCCACTTCTCCTAGGCACATCTCTTTTGACAAAACTTCTTTTATCTCCTCCCAAGCTGTGAATTGGTACAAGTATCTTCTTCCTAGAACTCCTTTTCCTTTTTGTTCCTTGTTCAAACCACATTTTGCAACTAGTGTGGTGATAAAAGAGGTTGTGGAGGTTTTCAAAGCACATCAAATTAGTGCTTTGTGTGTAGAGAGATTGTGCTATAATAATTCCATGTCTTGAATAAAACTAGTCCACAAATTTTATGCTAATCTCACGTGGAACTAAACACCCTCGTGCCACCACCTAATACCCAAGTCATCTTGACTTCCATGATTGCCGGTACCAAGTTTATAATCTCTAAGGATTCTATGAATACCTATTTCAACGATACCAACTTTACTGGTTCATGGATGTCTTCCTATCATAACTACTATGACTTTCTTGACCTTGAGGCTTTCTACAAAAGCTTTGATCTCATGCTTACCCTTTCTGATATCCACAAGTTATTGAAGAAACTTGATGTCCCATATAGGAAGAAATCCATCCTACCCACCTCTTCCCTAGACATTAAGACCTGACTGATTACATTAGTATTCAATTACAATATCCATCTAAAGTGAATCAAACAGATATTGTAGAGAATATTGTTATGATCATGTGCTAACTGTTGAATGATGTCACAGTCAAGTGGGATCATTATATTCTTCACCGTATGACCTACTTTGACTGAACACCATTGGTACCCATCTCTCTTATCATAACTTGACATGGTGTGTTTTCTCACCATTATGAGAAATCCCTTTTTCATGAGCTTGGTTATAAAGCGAGTAGAAAATGTGTTTATATCAGTGAGACCACTATCAAGAAGTCCTTCCACCCTACCTACCCTACCACACAAAGTGCTTCCACATCCACCCACACTCCATCACCACCACCTAGACCTAACTACACCTCGTTTTCAATGTCAAATGAAGCCCTTATGGGATATATGATACACCAACAGGCATACAACCTTTAGGTTCAGGACCACATACATCAAGATTTAGCTCAAATCATGTCAAAAAATGAATTTATCATATAACCATCCCTACCCCACCTACCAGCCCTACCTAGGTGTTGACTATGCTTCTTATGCATATAGTCGGTTCAACCCGACCCCTCCACTTGGTGCTTCCGTTGTACCCCCTGGCACTGATGGTGGACCTACCCTAGTTTCCACTCATCCTGCTACCCCTCAGCCTCTAGCTTTTCCTCTTGGTTCTATTGCCACTTTCCTTGCTTGCTATGATTGGGTGACTATACCTAATTATGAGCAAACAAAGGATTTGCTTGAGTGTGGAGTCTCCTAGGAAGAGCATAATCACATATTGGCCCAGTCCTCACTCCTTTGTTCTTGATGAGGACAGTGAGATGGCCGATGAGGAGGCTGATGATGATATTGGTGATGGTGATGAGGCTATAGATGAAGATGGTGATGATGTCTCTTTTGATGATGGAGATGGAGGTGATGACACTTCTACTGCCCCAGATGCACCTTTTGATGGGGATGAGGATTACCATCCAGAGGTTGATGAAGATAACGATGACCCACTTGATATAGATAGTCTAGATGTTTAGTTATGTAGTCTATAGGGTGGCCACATATATATCTTTCTGTAGATTATCATGTACTAAACATTTGGGCACTGTATCTGAGGCATACTATTTTCATATCTTGTAGTGTTTCACTGGCTTGTATTTTTCATATTGAGAGGACATATCTGGTGTTGTAATCTAATTCTTATGTACCTTAACTCTTTGTTTGATTACATCTTATGAGTTATTGGTATGTGGTTCCATATTTTTATTATGACTCTTGATTGCTTGTTCTCTCCGTCTCTATTTGGTGCTTGCTTAGTGGTTGCTTGTGTAGTTGGTGCCTATGGATAAGACTTTTGTTGTATATCTCTTATACCCCTTACCTTTTTGATATGACAAAGGGGGAGAAGTGGACTCGATCATATTACTTTGTGATACTTTTCTAGTCTTTTACCAGAACTATCACGTGACATACAAGATGGCTCAATAGTATATATGTGCTATGGTCTTTTCTCTTTTTAGAAGATACTAACCATATAGGTGAATGAAAAGAGGAATTGAGGTAAGCATGAATTGAGGGGGAGCAATTGCAATTGTTCATTCATGTATCCCCTTACTATTCACATGGTAAAAGTTTTCAATTCCAAATCCTTTTCAATATGTTGAGGAATGGTTTGTCATCTTCAAAAGGGGGAGAATGTGGACTAAGTGTCATACATTGTCCATATTTTGATGATGACTTAACCATTCCTTTCATATGTATCTAATATGTCTATTTGAGATTGACTTTAGGTATTAGGTACATGAAAATAATCAATTCAATTAAGCCCCAACTTGATCCAGTTCAAGTCAAAAGCAATGCAAATGCACTTTTATGGAAATAGCCCTAACCGACTTAGGAATTTTTTATAATAATTTTCATTGATGCTATGATTTGTAACTAAGATGAGAAAAAATCATGAGAACTTAATTTGAACGTTTAATCATTCTAATAACAATTTCTAAAATTCATCACAGAGTGCCTATTTGGTCTGGTTTCATTCTTGATAAACTCGACTGACACCCTTATTGAATTTTGGGAATGTCCAGGTTCAACCGAGTTTATCTCAGGGCAAACTCGACCAACACCTTGCATTGGAAAATTATAGTTAAGTGATCATCTGAGTTTCATCTAGGATAAACTCGACTCATGCTTCAAATTTTCTTTATCTCATAGTGTAATTGGTCGAGTTACCTTTATTGAAACTCGATTGTCTGCACTGTATGGAATGTGCAGAAAAACTTGTTGGGTTTTATGGCCTCAGAGTAGGCAGCGGAAATAAAAATTTTACAGGCCATTAACCCATAATAGGAGATCGCATCAATGACTATGTAATGGGAAGGATGATTTTAGCGAGATATACCTGGTCCTGGGGCTTGCCTAGTGACAATACCTCGTAGCCATGTGTGGTCTTTGACGCCATGTCTTGGACGGTGTTTGTGCAGCTCCTAGTCTTCGCCATGGACTCTGGCCTCCACCACGGACTGCGGCTGATGTGTCCACCTGAGCGGCAGACATATCCCACCTCTTTAGATAGTCCACACGGACCACCTGAAACTCCTGCCATTCTAGAAGAACTGGTAGGAAGGAGACGAACCTCCTATTATTGTAATAGCACCAACCCGCTCTCCCGAACTAAGACTACTTTTCTACAGTTGTCTTTCCCTCATTGTGCCTCCCTAGTCAGGTAGCACTTGATCAGGCTCTCTCGGTTACCAAAACTAGAGAGGACAAAAACTTTGCAAAGCAACTAATGTTCTGAGTTGTGTGTTCTGAGAAGCCCCCGGTATTCCTCTATTTATAGTAGAGGGTAGGGTCAGGGTTCCCAGACTGTTCAGGAGTAGAAGGATCTGGAAATTCCATAAATAGTTTCGACTGCGGCTGGCGAACTAATCAGTTCACTAATGAACTGGTCAGTTGGGAGTGTGAGGTAATCAGTTCACCCAGTGAATCGGTTGTTTCACTTCCCAGCCTTGCAGGCAATTCACTTTCCTCAATTGTTTCAATAAAATTCAAAGATTAATCCTTATTCCAATTGAATTGAACAAGTGAAACGTTAAAGTTTTCCTCCAACTCGGCAAATCCTAATTTCCTCGGTTGGAAGGACTGTGAGACACCCGTTTCACCAAGTGAACCGGTTGTTTGGCTCACACTAGACGATTGGTACTCCTGGGTGAATCGGTCATTTGGTAGTCCTGACATTACCAATGCAGTCTCCAATCAACCTGACACTCTAACCAGCTAGTTCAATACTTGAACTTGATAGTTCTGAGTCCAATCAGTCAATTGTATGATTAATTGGGTACCTAAACACCTTTAGTCTCAATATGAATATCATTCATGAACAATCTCTTCTTCTAGGGGTATCCTATGTGTGTGACCCTATAGATTCCAATTTACATTGATAGTGAATGTCCATAACTAACTTATGACATCACAATCAATGAGCGGAATCTAGTAATTCATCATTTCTACCCAAGTAACTCAGAAAGTTGGAGAACAACTTCAACCTACAATCCGTGATTTGTGTTACAATGATCATATAGTTCCTTTGTCACTGACATCCAGATTGAACTAAAGGCATGGAACGTCATCATCTTCAACATTCAATCTATGTTCCTTGACCTAGAGCATATTTTCTGAGATGCATGTGAGTTCACATATCATATATTGAATCACATGAGTATGGCCATATAATTCTTAGTCTCGCTTATCAAGGGGCCCTGGATATCATACTCCTTTGTAGGAGGGACAAATCCCATCTCTATCAATCACAGTCTATCCCCATGTGTCAAAGTCACCCAACTATCGCCTTTACAACAACCCATGTTTCAAGACTGCATTTGATGATGTCAACGTGTACTCAATGACATGTGACGAGTGTAGTGATTTCAGGTCTAAGAACCACTATCACCACTATCACTATGAGAGACGAGTGTAGTGATTTCAGGTCTAAGAACCACTATCACCACTATCACTATGAGAGACAATTGTGACTACCATTCCATGGTATCCATGTATCACTCTCACGGTGGGTTTGTCCGATATACTGTTCTCTAACATATTTTTTTTTAAATGAAGCCAGGGGAACTTTTTACTCATCCCACCCCCCTCGTGTGGGAAAAAACATTTTCAAAAAAAACCTCTCTTGCTTATAAATGCAGGTGTATACCCGACCATATGTACCCCAGCATAAAAGGGCATATCAGACCAAAAAAGGAACCAACCTTCATCAAGAATAGAAACCTATCTTCTTTTACCAACATATGGCACAACTCCCCTATCCATAATAAGATAACCCCTGATCTTCATGGGCAGAAGCGCATATTCAGTGCAAATGAAAGTATCGCTCATTGTGCATTCCCATCTACCAAGCTCTCGAGGTGTCGAATTGATGAGCTTGTGAACACATTGGCCCATGATGGCTTGCTCTTGAACAATAGAGAGAATGTCTCTAGTAAGAGAGGTTGGCCTCCATGGCTCATGAACATCAGACCATATGATGTTATGTGTGACAAGATCATCTATCTCCACTACAGAAATGTTAATATTTCTTTCATCAGCAATCTTAAGAGCTACGACACATGCAGCCAGATAAGCACAAGTATAGTCCTCCTCGACTAACCAGACTCTGAAGGCAAGTTTCATTCTGCAAGCTGAGTCTCGGATGATCCCAGTGGCCCAACGTCTGCGCCTGCCATTTGGGTCCATGTCTCGCCCCACTGTGAGATTAAGTTTCGTGTTTGTAATATCAGGAGGCATCCACCACATTGAAAAGATGCTCTTCAAACTAGTTTGTGGTTTCTTGATGCCATGAGTCTCCAATCTTCTGTAGAAATCAGACGATTCCACCTTTGTGAAGGATATGTTCTTGAGAGGATGATTAATCGAATAAATGATAAAATTCCATTGAGAATGTAGGCTATCGTTTCTATCTTCAAATCTGCATGTGCATCTGTTGCACCATATGGACCATGAAATGAGACCACAAAACTATCCATATATCCAAGTCATAGCAGAGACATGTTGCTTTGCATAGCTGCACATGTCCAAAATATCAGTAATATTGGAAGGAGGAAGCCGATCAGAAATAATAGCAAACTTCTGCCATAAGAAAGATGTTGTCTACCCTTCGAAGAACAGATGATGCATAGTCTCGATCGAAGGAGATTCACAACATGAGCATCTAGACGATAATGTGATATGTCCCCTAACAATGTTGTCGTCAGTAGGTATGGCTTTGTGAACTATCTTCCAAAGAAGCATACATGCTTTAGGAAATCTAATCATCCACATGTTATTGTGTTGACTATGTGTGGGGGGGGGGAGAATGGCAGCATAAAAGATATTCTTCTTCACCGATTGAACAGAGAAATGTCCTCGTGATGTGGGCGCCCATATCATCTTGTCTTCATGATAAAAAATAAATGTTTTGCTGTTTCTAATAATGGCCACACCTTCTTCATTAAAAATGTGACCAAGCGATACCCAGTCCCAACCAGAGTCAGGTAACCAGAATTCAGAAAGTTGAAAATCCAGCCTTCTATCATTCTCATTAAGAGTGTAGTCCGCAAGAGATTCACCACACCATCTGTAATCCTAAATCGATATGTTTCCTCTTCCAACTATCAAATGACATGAGTAATTAAAGATGGGAAAAGACCTCCAGATCAGCTTCCATTGTGGAGATGCATAGGAACTCAATTTGAGATATGGAGGATATAAACCAGCTCGGTTGGAAAGAGATGAGAAATATTTGTCTCTACAGAATAAGTCCCATGGCGATGACCCATTAGAAATCTCCCAACACGCCTTGTATGTGAATGCTCTGTTAATGATTCTTGTGGAGTCTAGCCCTAGACCTCCACAATTGATAGGAGAAGTGACCTTGTGCCACAAAACCCAATCTTTTCTTCTTTGAGTGTCTCTACCGGATCAAAGGAACTTGGACATGAGCCCATCGAGCCTATCACATATATCAATGGGGATGTTGATGGCTGCAACAGTGTACATCGCCGTGGATGCAAGAACATGCTTGATAAGAAGACGTCACCCAACAAAGGATAACATATTATATTTCCAAGATGCAATCTTGGTGTTCATCTTCTCCAAAAGAAAATCAAAATGAATTAGCTTGGTACGTCCAAGGATGATGGGAACCCCAAGATAAGAGATGGGTCCTTCTTGCAACACAATGTTGAGCGAGTTCACAATACTAGTCGTAGCAGATAAATCATTACCCCCAATCAGGCATGTAGATTTGCCTCTATTAACCACCTGTCTAGAAACTCTTTCATAGATACTCATGATCTCGTTTATGCCCGCCATAATGTTTGGATCATCATTACAGAAAATAATAACATCATCAGCGTATAAGAGGATGATAGGTGCCATGCCGTTTCCCCGAGTGTGAAATCTGCAGATGTTGTTTCTATCAACAATAACCTCCATAGCTCTGGCAACAAATTCTTCAAAAATAAAAAAAGATATGGTGACATTGGGTTTCCTTGTTTGAGTCCCATGTGTAGTTGAAAGAAACCTTCAGTGACATCACCCAGAGTGATGGATGCCCAAGATCCATAGTAAAAGCTGAGACATAAGCGAATGATCTCAGGAAAAAACCCAAATTTCTCCATAATGCGATATAGCATTCCCCAATCAACTCTATCATAAGCTTTACTCATGTCGTATTGAATAATTGCATTAGGATAAGCACCCCCATGATTAAGATCATGACATATTTCTTTAGACAACCTGATGTGGTTGATGATATCTCTCCCAGGAACATAAGCACATTACCACGCAGACACCATCTTGTGCATGAGTGGCCTCAAACGATTGCTAAGGATTGATGTGAAAATTCATATATATCTGTGTGCTTGACTTGATATCATATATAATGACTAATGAGACTCTTTCATCCGTCAACACACACTCTAGTCTTATGTATTACTGTTGTCTATTTTGCTTCTAGAGTAATATTCAACTAGGGACATGTCAAGAACATATGTACTCTCATCATACATATGATATCATTGTTTAGGTCCTCAACCTAAAGACATATGTCATCGAGTCACATCATTCTTTAGACATCTATTATGTATGTGTCATCATCCCATGACTGAGACAAACATAATAGATGGAATTACCTTTATCATTATCAAATCAAGTATCATATGCCTCATTAAAATCATCATATGATTGGCTCTCTGGGCATACTATACCAATAGACACCCACTTGCACTTAGAGCCCACGAATCATATTCCAAATGATCTTAACATGTCCATCATGTTTCTACTGCAGAAGTGCCTTTTATAGTGGGTAATCAACACTTGCTCCAAGTCGGTATATTGCATGTTTCACATCCCCTCACTGTACAATAGCTCGTATGAGATAGAAGTTCCATAGTATGCTATCTAAAATTCCTTTGACTAACTAGTAGCTCCATTCTTGTCATAATATTACTACTGATACACCAATGGTAGGAACCTCTCATAAGTTCATCCATATGAACTTCTAGATGCATACAATATCGTTTATAGTGTTCATAACACTAAGGTAATCGACTTCTTATTGTAGAATTAATCAATTGTCTTATGTTGGAACATTTCCAACTAACAACTTTTATTCCAAGGTCAAACACAATTTTGACATTTTGGAAGCTTGCATCAGTGTAACTCTTTACACTCAACTCTTCCTTATTACCATAACTAAAGAACTAATCCTTTTAGTACTTTACAAGTACACAAAGATGTCCTTCATGGTATTCTAGTAACTCTTACTGGAGTTCGATAGATATCCATTCGTCATGTCCAATATATATGAGATAACTAGATATTTATATCATTTTTCCACCATTGTCACCTATTTGACATTGGAAAGGGAACAAACCTCTTTATAGATGATCTCAGGCAAAAGAAAGAGATAGAGATCTCTACTTCAGGACCTAAGAAGAAGTAAGATAGAAACGGTGTGGAGCAAGAGTTGCTACCATTACAGTTACAATATAACATTCATGGGCATATAATAGAATTATTGAATTGCTATTATATACATGCCATCAATGAAAACATCATACATCTTGTATGAGAAAGAATAATGGACTAATGTTTCATTTGAAAGATATGATCTTTGATGGCAATGCCTATGTCTCATTAACTATATTTTATAGTTGAAGAGACAAATGTATGTGACACATGTAATGAATGACATAATAACTCAAACTTGAATACCTATATCATTGTCATCTATAGAACATAAATGAGAATTGCATTTCTAGAATCCATATGATGGTTATCCAGACTCTTTTGGTTATTGAACCAATAAGGACATGCTAATCTCATTCATTATGCAATATGACAAAGGTTCTTCACTAGATGTAGTGGGAGAATGATTATTCTATTAAGGATTATACATATTGATGTATATAGATCTTTTAGAATAAATGTTAAAGGTAATCAATAGTACTTCAATATATTTACTAATGACCTCAATAGATATGGTAGTTTTTATATAATAAAATGCAAACATGAATCTCTTGAAGTGTTCAAGAAGATCAGAATGAAGTACATAACAAACTTGGTATAAGTATTAAATTTTGATATGATCCATTTGGAGATACTTTTAACCAAGAGTTAGAGAACCTTCTGGAAGATCATGATAATGTATCATGATGAACTCCATCTGAAACACAATGATAGTATATCATGAGAAGTGTATCAGAAAGAAGGAATCACTCCTTGATAAGTCAGAGTGTGATTACTAGATAAAACTTCAAATTTCCTTTTGGGCACATGCTTTACACTGGGAATAAAGAGAATCACAAAATGTTATCTCAAAGTTCCTTAAGTAATACAGAGAACTCATGATTTTGGTAGAACACGCCTAGAGCTTGAATGATATATGATATCTTATGGACAAGAAGGTGGTGAGTTGATCATATGATGAGTCAGCAGTCTACCTAGAAGCTAATGAGAGATAGAAATTGAGATATGACTTGAAACCATGAAATATAAGATAGACTCCATGTACATCAACAAAGTATGACCTTGGTTTATCCACCTGAAGGGGTGAAATCCATAGGTTGCTTTTGGGTCTTCTAGAAGAAGACTGACATGGATGGTAAGTTGGTTAAAAAGAGTTTCTAACAAGTTCAAGGTGTTGAACATGGTGAGATATTTTCAACACTTACCATGGATAAATCCATCTGGATAATGCTTGCCATTGTAGCTTAATACAACTATGAGATTTGGCATATGGATGTTAAAACCACATTCCTTAAATGGAATATTGTGTAGGATGTGTATGTAACACAACCTAAAGGTTTTATAAATCCAATAATGCAAATAAAGTCTATAAAGTTGCATAGATCAATCTTTGGATTGAAACAAGCACCTCAGAATTGGAACTTCAATTTGACAAGATAGTCAAAGAGTTTGACTTGAATCAGAATGAAGATGTAATGTGTGATTACAAGAATTTAGCGGGAGAAAATATATTCCACATATTGATGGGGAGTATCATCCTTATACTACAAAATCTGGCAACAAAGTGCATTCTAAAAGGTTTTTAGAGAAGCATCCTATGTGATAGGAATCAAGATCTATAGAGATAGATCAAGAGGGCTTATTGTCCTATGAAAGAGAACATACTTTGGCTAGATGTTGAATGAGTTCAGCATGGTGAGAGAAAACTTGTCCATGTTCCATGGAGTTAGTCTCTCAAGAGCCAAGTGTCCCAATTCTTATGAAGAATAAGGAACACATGGATAGATGCCATATGCATTCACAATTGGATCTATCACATATGAACTCATCTCGTTATCTTGTATGTATTGGAAATGACAAGAAAATATGAACTAATTATCTTGTATGTATTGGACATGATAAGAATATACTAACTCATCATCTTGTATGTATTGGACATGACAAGTAGATATGGAGTCATCATCTTGTATGACAATTTCTGCCGAAGGCCAGATTCACTAGCATGGTCGATAAGCTGGTCATGATTGATATCTATGCTCCCGCTTGAGGGGGAGTTTCAACATATGTGTTTTATTGGGTTATGTTATGTTATTTCTTTCCTTATGGGATGTAGACTTGTCTTGCCTTTAGACTTTTTATTTTATCCCGTATTTCCTAACTTTGTCTATTGTGTTACTCTCTTATCCTATAAAAGAGAGTCCATTGTAATTTGTTTTACATATTGAATAAACACTTTTCTGAGTTTATAGCTAGCAATGAATAAAGAAGCTTTATTACCGCAATACATACAGATAGGATGAGGATCAGAAATGTCAAACTCCTTTAATTACCACAGACCCACAACAGTTCACAAGTAGTATCTGCCATAGCTCTATACTCAGCTTTAGCACTAGAGCGGGCAACCACATTCTGTTTCATACTGCACCAGGTAACAAGATTACCTTCACAAAGGTACAATAACCAGATGTAGATTTGCAATCTATCCTACTGCCTGCATAATCAAAATCAGAGTATCCTGTGATTTTACAATTTCCTTGTTTTCTACAGAACATACCTTTCCTTGGTGAATTTTTCATCACAATCCTCCTCGGTCCTCCAGGAAGTCGGTTCATCTGGTGCTGAGCATCTTCTTCTTTGATTAAGAGAAAATAAACTATCCTACTTTTACATAATCTTTGGGAAACCTCGAGTTACATTCTAGGGGAGCAAAGGTAGAAGAGAAAAGATCTCGAGTTATCTTGAATTACATATGGAATAGAAGGTAGAGGCTCGGTATGCAAACTGAGATGCAAACAACCATAACCAACCAAGCACACATAGGGTTTATAGGACATAACCATCCTACACACCCACCATCAAAACCGTTTTAGGGTTACACATATCAATTGCATATATACCATATCATATATGTATATTAGTTTGTGGTCGTATGTGGTATTTAGTCAGTTATGCATATTAGTCATTTTAAATATTCACATCTTATGCAATAAATAAATGACGAAAAAACCAAAATCTGATCTTATCGATTTATCCCAAAACACAATATGTTGACGTGACTCTGATACCACTATTGGGTTTTATGGCCTCAGAGTAGGCAGTAGAAATAAATTTTTACTGGCCATTAACCCATAACAGGAGATCGCATCAATGACTATGTAATGAGAATGATGGTTTTAGAGAGATATACCCATTACTAAGGCTTGCCTAGTGACAATACCTTACATCCATGTATAGTGTTCGAAGCCATGTCTTGGATGATGTTTGTGCAGCTCCTGGTCTTCGCCATGGACTCTGGCCTCCACCACGGATTGCGGCTGATGTGTCCTCCTAAGCGGTAGACATCTCCCACCTTTGTAGTTAGTCCACATGGACCACCTAGAACTCTTGCCATTATAGAAGATCTGGAAGGAAGGAGATGACCCTCCTGTTGGTGTACTAGCACCAACTTGCTCTCCCGAACTCAGACTACTTTTCTACAGTTGTCTTTCCCTCACTATGCCTCCCTAGTTGGGTAGCACTTGCTCGAGCTCTCTCAGTTACCAGAACCAGAGAGGACAACAACTTTGTAGAGAAACTGATGTTATGAGTTGTGTGTTCTGAGAAGCCCCCAATACCCCTCTATTTATAGTAGAGGGCGGGGTCAGGGTTCCAGTCTATTTGAGAGTAGAAGGATCTGAAAATTCCATGAATAGTTTGTATTGTGGAAGGCGAACCGATCAATTCACTAATGAACTGGTGGGAGTGTGAGCCGATCGGTTCACCTAGTGAACCGATTGTTTCACTTCCTAGACTTGCCTACAATTAACTTTCCTCAATCGTTTCTAATTAATTCAAAGATTAATCCTTATTCTAGCCGAATTAAACAAGTAAAACACGAATGTTTTTCTCCAACCGGGCAAATCCCAATTTCCTTGATTGGTAGGACTGTGAGTCACCCATTTCACCAAGTGAACCAGTTGGTTGGCTCACACTATCTGATCGGCTCACAAGGGTGAACTGGTCAGTTGGCAATCCTGACATTGCCAATGCAGTCTCCAATCAACATGACTGCAACATCCCTGATCTGGGTTAAGGCTTAACCCTAGAGGTTTTGCTTAAGTAAGTCATTTATATTCTTGTCCTTATCTTTTGAAAAGTAATTAAGGCTCAATAGGAACTTATGTTTCAATTTTAGTCCTTTTTGAATAATGTTGAAACAATGTTTTACTTGTTTAGGACTAAAGTGCAAATTACCCAAGTTGAGGGGTTAACTTGCAAATATTACATGATAAAGTGTTCCTCAAGTTTTGAAGCATCATAAGAATGAAAATGATGCATAGGTATGGCTTGTAGTAGCCTGACCACCAAGAAAGAGCTTGTTAAGCAATGTTTGTGCATTAAAACCTAGTTTTGGTGTTATGTGCAATTTACCCAAAACCTAGGGTTCAATATGCAAAATACCACTTCTAGAGAGTGCCTAATATATCTTGGTATCAATTAAAGACAAGAAAATCATAGGGCCATCTCATTTGAATCACTTTGGAGGAGAGAGAATCTTGATATTAAAATAATCAAGATTTAAGCATAATTGACACCCTAATTCAATTTAATGCAAAAAATAAATATATTAATGGAAGTGCCCTTCAACCAAAAATGAGATGGTTGAATTTTCATAAGTGTGAACGTCCTTGTGACTTGCAAAGGCCATGAAATATCTAAAGTGAGTGGAGAGTCCGCTCACATTAGTTAACTAAAAAGTAATATCCACTCAATTTTGGATATTATTATTATAATGGTTAAGGTGCTGAATTTTTTTTTCTTTTAATTCATGGATAATGAAGAAGAATTACAAGGTGGAGGAGATGTCTTCGTATTCAAGGGATGGAGGGGAGTATGTGGCACCACTTTTTGGAATTAAAGGATTTTTATAACACTTTCTCTCTCATTGAAATTCCCTTATATACATCCCATTTTCAACCCACATGAAAGGATTTTTCGATACCTTTTTCTTTCATTGCTTTGGTTGAACACAAGGGAGCTTAGGAGCAGAAGGAGGACGTGCCCCAACCTATAGGTAAGCTCCATAGTCATCTTCAACCTTGATTTCATGGTGGAAATCAAAATTAAATGCTTGATTTCTTCTTTTCTCCATTCAATGCTCAACCTTGATCATATTTTGCATCCAAAGACTTGAGAACGAACCTTGGATAGTTGAGAGATCTTCATTCACCATTGAGGATGTGAAGATTGAATCTTGGTTTCAGCTTTGAAGGTGGGTTATATAACTTGAACCCTTAAATGTCATTATTGCTTGCAATTTATTCATTATGTGTTGAACCTTTCTTCTTTCTCGATTTCCTTTTGATTATTTGTTGAAATAACCATAAGAATCACAACTGATTTCGAAGGTTTGAATCTTGAAGATGATGATGTCAGCTTAAGCACACACCTCAACAAAGGAAGGGGCAAACGGTTTTCAAAACTGATTGAGTTGATTCGGTTTCAAAACTGATTGAAGTGATTCGGTTTCAAGACCGAATGGGCAATTAAGTTCAAGATCAAATGGGTAGTTGAATCCAAGACCGAATGGGTAATTAAATTCAAGATCGAATGGGTAATTGAGTTCAAAATCAAATGGGTAATGGATCTCAAACCATTTGATGTTCATTCGGTTTCAATGATAGTTTGTTCATTCAGTTTCAATGATAATTTGAGCAAACAGTTTCAAAACCGATTGAAGGAGTTAGGGAAAGACCATTTGGAGGTCAAGCACCTCAAAACCATTTGAAGATACAAAATATTAAAGATTGTTTGGAGATACAATTGAACCAAGACCGTTTAAGGTCAACAGTCTTCAAGACCATTTGAAGGTCAAGTGACTTCAAGACCGATTGAAGGTCAAGGAGGTCAAAACTATTTGAAGGTTCAAAAGTAACAAAACCATTTGGAGATCTAATAGTCTCAAAGATATGAAATATTAATCAACCCTATGATTGTTAATGTTGTTTATCAAAGGTAATTCCAATGGTTGTACCTTTAAGGTATTAGGGTGATTAGTACCCTTTGAGGGGTTAACCTTTGATGTTTATGGAAGCAACATCTCAACACACTAAGCTAACCCTAAGTGTGTATACTTAAATGAGGGGTTGACCTAATCTAATTAAGTTTGAAGTGTCAACATCCAAGAGGGGATGAGATAGAGAGAGGAATTCATACATGTATAATGATCAAGTAAGTGGTTAAGCCCCTACACTCTCAACATGAAAATAATATGTAATTAGGGTATGATCCTTGATAAAGAGATCATGAAACCCTAATTAAGAAGGTTGATGAACCCTAACCCTAATTTAGGGCAATACTAGGTGCAACCCTAATCTAGGGTAATGATGTAACCCTAATCTAAGGTGATGATATGAGAAATCCCAATTCAGGGTAATATAATGAGAAACCCTAATTTAAGAGGATGCTTCATGAAACCCTAATTAAGGGTGATGTCATGTGAAACCCTAATTAAGGGTGATGTCATATGAAACCCTAATTAAGGGTGAAGTCATGTAAACCCTAATCAAGGGTGTTATCAAGTGAAACCCTAATATAGAGATGTGATATGAACTCTAATCCCAGGGTGATGTTATATAATGGTATATGAAACCCTAATATGAAATCCTAACCCTGATATAGGGTAAAGGTATGTGAAGCCCTAATTTTGGGTTATAGAGCATGAAACCCTAATTTTGGCAATATGATGATAAACTATAACCCTAACTTTGGGTTGAGTTGAGAAACCCTAATTTCAGGTAATGCTATGTGAAACCCATATATGGGGAGATGTTATGTGAACCCTAAATTATAAAGATGTAAAATACTATTCCTAATAATGGAATAGTGACTAATATATTGATAAGTGAAACACCTAAAGAGGTTGACAATGGATATCTTTATATCAATAATTCCTTAACTCGAGATGAGTCCATATCATTGATAATGGCTGCATACTTCAAATAAGTGACTTATGACCAATACATTACATGATAAATGTGATGAACTGGTGCATATGATATTAGGATGGGAGAAACCATAATACAAGAATAGTTGATGAAATTAAGATAGAGGTGATGAGGGAAGTGATACATCAAGACATGATAGATATCACCTCCATGACCTCAAGATTGATACACCTTGATGTATTCTAAATCCAATATACTTGGATGAGTAACACATGAAGTGTGTCATGTCAATTGTTACATTGAGATGTAATGCACTTTGATAAGTGTAGGATGACATTCCTTATGAATAGGTTAAGCCAAATCAATAAAGTATGATGTAATCATATTCTGGTAAAGTTGAAAGAGGAACTTATATCTTGTGTTGATAATTCATTTAATGATAAGTGATGAGAATAAATAAGCATGATTAAATACTTATGTTATCAATGTTGGCTCCTAGCTGTGTGGAGCAATGAATTTGGGCTTGATCATTAATAATATGATCTTGAGAACTTAAATGGTTAATTATGGAAAACCCTAAATCTAATGAATGGTGATGATATGTAAGAGAAATCCTAACCCTAAATAAGGGAATAGTGATGATACTCTTACATTGCATAGTGCTGACCTGTAATTGATATAACTGTTATTATGATATGATCATGCAGGTAATCATGAGATGATGAGAATAGCCAGGTATGAGCTATGATGTGTTAATTATTTAAATGATTTATGGGCCTTGTGAGCCATTATATGTATTGTTGCCTAGTAAGAGGTAACAAGAGACTAAATGGGCTTTGAGAGCCATGTGAGATGCTTGTGTAGCAAGTATCATGTTTACCTTGGTCAGATGACCTGAAGGTATTAGTTACCTGATAAGTGGTAACAAGTGTTCTTTGATGAATTGAGGGTTTGAATACCCATATTCCATAATCATGATGATGAGATGTTAAGGGATGAGAATGCCCATGATATGACTAGGGATTAAGATCCCAATGTTCTGTAAAGTTTTGAAAAGTACTTGATAGATGAATTATACTTTTCTGTGTAGCATTTGTCATAATAATGTTTGAGAACTTGACTGATGGTAAAAGAATACAGTAATGCACATAATTAATCAAGTGGAATCTTATCATGTAGTGCCCTGCCATATAACCATCAGTGTTCGAATTTTCTAGATGGTGAAATGGGTTGCTCCGCAGAATAACCCAGAATGCATATTTTTGAATATGTGGGGTGATGGGCGAAAATATCCTTATGCCCTAATGGAGGAATTGATGTGAGATAAACATTAAATCTCTCAATCCTTCATTATATATGTCTGGGAGGATGTATCACTAATCCCTCGATACCGGGATAGATGTATCACGAATCTCCCAATAATATTAATCCCGGATCGATGTGAGATAAACATGAAATCTCTCGATTGTGAACAGAGTGAAGCCACCACGTTAACTCTATAGAAAAGTTGCCAGTATACCCTGGAAAGCTATTTAGCAGAGACACAAGATGTCCTGCATTAAATCTCATACTGACCGAGATAAGGGAGGTCATGGCAGCCAACTCTTCCATTGACCTTGTATGGCACCGATTTTGACTTCGCAATGGTCAGTTGGAGTATGAGCGGTATACCACATCTCCTCAGGGCATAAGTGTGATTGTAAAATGTAATCAACTTAATAGCATGTTTGATTAAGGATTGAATACGAAAATCATTGGCTAATGTTACATTTCTTTATGCATCTTTAGTTGATAAATGGTATATTTATGATTCCTTGCATTCCTTGCAAAGTAGATAGATGATGTATAATTCTACCGTGGGTATATGCAATGTTCTCCTTAAGAAAGGAGATTATCCTATTCTGTTCATACAATGATTAATATTGCTGTTAATATAAAAGAATCCCTGCTCAGTTATTACTGTTTATCTGCAATAATAATGTTTCTGGCGGAGAGTTATATCTCTTACTGGGACAATTTTCAATTGTCTCACCCCGTGGGATCTAACTTTTAAGGTAGATGCAGAAGAAGAGGCAGAAACCCTATAGCAGGGGAGAGCAGCATCAGCAACATGGATAGCTGTAATACTCTAGGTGGAGGTTCTGGATGTCATACTTTGTATAGAGAGTCCTATGTGTCATCTCTGTACTCTTAGGTTCTCAGAGTTAGTATTCAATACTTTTAATGAACCGATCTGAGATTTTGGCTTGATGCCTCGAGGTTCTTATACTGTCTATGTATAGTTTTATTAAGGTAACTGATGCTTGTAATCCTCAAGAAGAGACGGTACAGAATATGTACTTATGAACCAGGATGTAAATAAAGTACCTTGGTTCTTGATAAAAGAGTTTTTCTGTGTTTGTATCTCTTTGAAAAAGGTTTTAATTTTTAGTGATTTTTAGAAATCCGCTGTTAATGATCGCTTCCGCTTAGTTAATAATGTTTTGTTCGAACAGTGTGTCACAATTTAGTGGTTTCAGAGCTCTAGGTTTGCTGAGTCTATAGAGACATAGGATTAAGGTTGTTGAGTCTATTCTAGTGTCTTCCAGTTTATCTGATAGTGTCTTCTACTCATATAGGAGAAGAAGAACTAAAAGATGTCTCGATCACATGAAGAACATGCTGCTGAAAGCAGCAATGTTGCACCAACAGAAGGTGTGAGGGACCAGGTGAGAGAAGAATGACTGCCTGAGAACCCCTAAGATGATCCAACTATGATAAGGAATCCTTCTTTTAATATCACTGTTGGATAAGCTAGGACAGTAATGATGCATATAGTGGACCATATATTAGCAACACAACCTAGATTACCAGTCCCTAATGATTAAGTTTTGGACACCAACATGATTCTTGCTAAACATCAACATGTTGGAGCAATGAATATTGATGAAAGGAATAGGTTACAACCTGAAAACAGGATTTGCCCTAGGTGTAGGCAGCCTGGGCATATCAGAAAAGACTGTCTAGAAAAGGATAATGAGAACAGAATTAAGAAAAGGCCTATCCAAAATCGGGATCAGAGGCCTCGTAGTTCTAAAAAGGGGAAGTTTTTGGTACCCCCGATACAACTAGGGTCTAGTGCACTAGGGAAAGGGCTACCCGGAAAGGATAAATGACCTTTTAGACCATATCAAGAGAATAGAACCTGTCACCAGTGTATACTAATAGGGCATCTAGCAAGGAACTGTCCGGTTGGAAACACAATGGTAACTCAACCACGGAGGCAGAGACATCAAGGTCATTAGAGGAAACTATAACATCCTTGACCTGGGTTATGTTTTAACCCTAGGTGTTTTGTTTAATAAAAGTGATTATATGCTTGCTCTTATCTTTTGAAAAGTAATTAAGGCTCAAGAGGAACATACATTGCAATTTTAGTCCTTTTTGAATATTGTTGAAATCAATGTTTTGCTTATTTTGGACTAAAGTGCAAATTACCCAAGTTGAGCGGTTTATTTGCAAATTGTGCATGATAATATGTTCCTCATGTATTGAAGCATCATGAGAGTGAAGATGATGCAGAGCTATGGCTTGTGATAGCCTGAATACCAAGAAAGAGCTGAAAACGCAATATGTGTGCATTAAAACCTAGTTTTGGTGTAATGTGCAATTTACCCAAAACCTAGGGCTCAATATGCAAATTACCACTTCAAAATGGTCCCTACGATTTCTTGGGATCATGTGGAGCAAATAAAATGAGAGGGTCTTCTCATTTGTATCTCTTTGAAGGAGAGAGAATCTTGATATTAAAATAATCAAGATTTAAGCATAATGGAAACCTTAATTCAAATTAATGCAAAAATAAATAAAATAATTGAAGGACCTTCAACCAAAATTGAAATGGTTGAATTCAGATATGTGTGAACGTCCTTGTGCTTTTCAAAGGCCACGAAATATCTCAAGGAGGTGAAAAACCCACTCACATTATTATAAGAAAAAGAAATATCCACTTGCTTATAGATATTACTATTAAATGGATTAAGGTGCTTAATTTGCTTTTCTTTAAATTGTGGATAATTGAGTGTAATAAGAGGCAAAGAGGATATCCTCATATCTAAGGAAGATATGGGGGCAAGTGGCAAGGGAATTGAGGATATAATTCCTACTTTCTCTCTCTTAATTGAGTATTTAATAAAATTCACATATAAGCTCATTTATCCATAGAATGAAAGGATAATTTCGAATTCACTTCCACCCTTTGCTTGCAAAACGACCAAGGAAGCTTTGAAGGACCACGAGGATGAACCCCAACCTGTTGGTAAGCTTCTTGACCTTCTTTCATCTTGATTTCATGGTGGAAATCATAAATCAATGCATAATTTCTTCTTTTCTTCACTCCATCTTCAACCCTAGCCAATCTTTTCACTCCAATACTTGAGGACGAGCCTTGGGGGAGTTGCAAAATCTTCTTCCACCATTTTTTACGTGAAGATCCAAGCTTTGAATATCAATTGAAGGTGGGTTATATAACTTGAACCCTTATTCATTGTTATTGAACTCAATTTCGCAATCAATTATGTTCAATTGCTCTTCTTGCATTTCTGTTGATTAATTGATGCAACTACCTTGATAATGGCAGTAGTTTTTGATGGACTAAGGCTTGATGATGATGACATCATCTTAGGAACACTTTCCAACAATTTTGAGTTGCAAACGGTTTTGGACCTTTGGTCCAAACGGTTTGCAAACCGTTTGGTGATTTGAGTCCCAAACCGCATGAGAATGTTGACTGTTTGGATGGGTTGACCATTTAAGGTTTGAACCATAGTATACGTTGGATGATGATACAATGGATCCAATTCATTGATTAAATGTATGGACAATCCACCAATTACAACCCTAATCGATTTGTTGGAGGTTCCATAGATTGATCCATTCGATTTCAAGACTTTTTGGGTCAAACAGTCTTGAGACCGTTTGAGCCCAAATGATCTTGAAACCATTTGGGATCAAACGGTTTCAAAACTGTTTGGTGATCCAATGGTTGAGATTTTAGGGTTGGAGATCCAAGAGCCAATAATTGTTGAACTTCAATAACTCAATTGATTGAAGGTTTCAATGTAGCAAATCATGCTCAACCAATTGATGGATGTACCTAATGAACCCTTGTAGTTTTGAGACTGATTTGGCCCAAATGGTCTTGAGACCGTTTGAGTCCAAATGGTCTTGAAACCGTTTGGGGTCAAACAGTTTCAAAACCGTTTGGAATTAAACGGTTTCAAAACCATTTGGTGATGAAACCTCAAAACCGTATAAGGTCAAGTTGTGATTCAATCATTTGGAAATTGAAGGTGATGATTGTTCTAATGATCCAATGATTGATAGTAATGACAATAAATGATAGGTACAAAGGTTGAATCCCAAAAATACCTAATTGATTAATACCTTTAAATGGATCAACCCTAATTGCTTATAAAAACAATAACTTAGTACACTATGTCAATCATAGTTGTATGTACTTGATGGAAGGGTTGATAGAACCTAATCAAGTTGAGAGGATGATAGAGAGGAAATCATACATGAATGATATTCATGTGGTGATTCAGGGTATGATCCTCAGCAAAGAGATCATAAAACCCTAATCATGATCATAAACCCTAATTGATAAGATTATTGAACCCTAACCCTAATCCAGGGTGAAAATATCGTAAACCCTAATTATGGGTAATGGAACATGAAACCCTAATTGGGATGAATAGTAAACCCTAATTATGGGTAATGGAAAATGATACCCTAATTGGGATGAATAGTAAACCCTAATTGTGGGTTATTGAATGTAGACCCTATTCTGGGGTGAAATTTTATGTGAAACCCTAACTTAGGGTGATTTTTATGAGAAAACCTGATGTTTGATGTGATGTGGAGATCAAATCTAGGGTGATGCTATGCAATGTTTTATGAAACCCTAATCTGGGGCAATATGGTGATAAACCATAACCTTGATCTCGGTAATGGTATGAATGTTCCCAAATGACATGAAATGGGAAACCCTAACCCTAGTAAGGGACTAGTGGTGTTACCCTTGAATAGTGAATTCATATTTGTTTTGCATGGTACTGATATGTAATTGAAGTTACTGTTATCATCCGCACTAACCATCCAGGTATTCTAAAATGATGATCATGGCCAGGTATGAGCTATGATGTTTTATTCATTATTGTTTATTGGGCCTTGTGTGCCATAATATGCCTTGCAGCCTGATAAGAGGTAACAAGAGAGTTAATGGGCCTTAAGTGCTATGAGTAATGCTTGTATAGCAGGTACCATGTTTACCTTGGGCAGATGACCTGAAGGTGATAGTTACCTAGAAAAGTGGTAACAATGCTCAATGATGAGCTAAGGGTTTGAATACCCAGAACCATATGATTATGGTGATGAGATTGTGAAGGGATGAGAATTCCCAATATTGAAATGAGGGATTGAGTTCTCAATGTATTTTAAAGACTAATAAGTAATTGATGAAAATAGTACATGTTTCTTTATAGCATTGTCATAACAAGTTATGTTTAAGAACGTGGTTGATGCTAAAAGAATATGATAATGTACTTAATTAATCAAGTAATCTATTCATCTAGTGCTCTGACCATAGATCCATCATCGTCAGTAGTTGGTGATGGTGAAACAGGTTTTCCTATGGGATTTCCTGGAATTTGCATATTTTGAATATGCGGGGGTAAATGGGCGAAAATTTCCTTACATCCTGGTGAAGAGATTGATGGAAGGTAAACATTAAACCTCTCAATCCTTCATGTGTCAGGATGGATTTATCACAAATCTCCCGATGGTTGGAATGGATGTATCACTAATCTCCCAATGATATTCAATGTCGGGTCGATGGAGATAAACATTAAATCTCTTGATTACCGATGAGAGTGTAGTTGACGCTGTAACTCTATAGCGAAGTTGCCAGTATAGCCTGGAAAGCTATATTGAGAAGTTGACATAGTTCTGCTTGTGGTCCCGTACTGACCGAGATGTGGGAGGTCATGCGAATCTGGCTCTTCCATTGACCTATGTATGGTACCAATTTCAATTTAGCAATGGTCAGTTGGAGTATGAGCGGTATATCTCATCTCCTCAGAGCTTAAGTATGTTTGTAAAAATGTAATCAGCCGTGTACCATATTCGCATAAGACTGAAATACAAGAATCACTGGTTGATGATTATCTTTCTTAACATATCCTAGAAGGATAAATGTTATACATGTTCTATAAATCTTTATTGAATATTAGACATGTTGTTTTTATCAAGTTATAGCTAATAAGCTCAAGTGGGAATGTTGCTCTAATCTACTTTAAATAAGTGAATTATCTATTGTTGATTATTTTGTTTCTACTACTCAGTTTATTTCTATTAAACTGTAATAATAATGTTTTCGGCAAAGAGTTATATCTCCCGCTGGGGCAATTTTTATAATTTATTTCACCTTCGTGGGATCCAACATTTTTAGGTAGACACAGACAAAAAGGCAGAAACCCTACTGTAGGGGAAGAGCAGCAGCAGCAACAACAGGGACAACAGTGATCCATCAGGTGGAGATACTGGCGGTCTAGTTTTGTATAGTTTGTCCTATGAGTTGTCTCTTTACTCTCGGGTCCTAGGAGTTAGTGCTTTTAATAATTCGATCTGAGATTTTGGGCTTCAAGCCTCGAGGTTTTCTTTTTATACTACCTGTGTACAGTTAAGACAGAGTAGTGAATGCTTGTATGCCTCGAGAAGTAATGATACATGATATGTATATATGAACCAGGATGTAATGATTTACTTTGGTTCTGAATGAAAGAGTTTTCCTGTGAATGGATCTCGGTGTAAAAGATTTTAATTTTTAGTGATTTTCAGTAATCCACTGCTAATGATACACTTCCGTATTAGTTAATCTGGTTTTATAAGTTGGACACAACAATTTTAGTTTTCTGGTGGCGTTCGAGGACGTGGACAAACGTCCTAGGTAGGATCAACTGCAATAAATAACAAAGTACAAGTTCAACATCAGGCAACGATAAGATTCTATGAAAAGAATCAGCCTGAGGTAGTAAACAAACTACGAGGTGAGACATTTCCGATGAAACAGTTACTTTCTAATATATTATTTCATGATTTAATGTGTTAAATATAAGAAAGTAGTTGGTTTTTAGCTTCCTTTGACTAGTCATATGAGGACACAAGGAAGATGATCACTCATATTTTACTCAGTATTCCTTTAATTGCTTTATAATTTCTCTTATCTGGGTGATAAAGTATGAGATACAGAAGTAATGCCTGAAGAAAATCCAGGAATGTTAAATCCTGTGTTTATAATGATATGAAAAGTTAGGAACATAATAGTAAATAAAGTACATACTACCTAATCTCAATACTTGTATACCCTGGCCAGGTATATAAATATTGGAGTTAGGGTAAATATGGGACTCTTAGATTGTTATCTGTCTAATTACTTTGATCAAGTAGTCATTCTGAAACAATCTAGTGAGCATAAAGAAACTAGAAATATGGCATGGATATCTTTATCACATCCTTAGTACAATAAAATGGAATCTTAAATGATCTCAGATCCATCTGTGTGTATGAGGAAGTAAAAGTATAATCCTCATGATAAAGAAAATGAGACAAGGGAGATGATCCCTGTCTGATAAAGCCTGTGTGAATAGTAAAGATCTTTTCCCATGATGTGGAAATGGGAAATGTGATAAAATCAAAAAATGTTCATAAATATGTTAGACAATAACAAAGGAATGAGTAATGGCATGTAATCATCCTTATAATTCCTTTTCTAGTGTCAAGGAACCTAGGATGAAACAAGAGTAAATGACTCATGAACAGTTGAAAGTTCATACAATAATTGGAGGAGATGATAATCTTTTCTCTTTGATAAACAACCCTGGATGATAATGGGGTGATAAGAGAAATGTGTTTCTTTGTATTCTCTTCTTTTTGGAACATAGCAATCAAGTGAGTACTGTGACACTTGATGTGCATGGATTAGAAATAATCTAATGATGGATACTTAGAAAAGTATCAGTTCATCTTGGACTTTGGTTCCAAGATAAAGATATATGTAACAAATAATGTTCCAAAGATGAAAGAAAGATCTTTTTATATGTGTGACTTTGGTAAAAACAACATAGAAATGTAAATGATGAGGATGTGATGTGTTTTTGATACATGTGATGGATACCAAGGTAAGAAATTCTGGTATCTAAGAAATACCAGGAGGTATGGAAAAGTAAAAGCATAACTCCTAATTAAATGACTTATGTTGGTTACCTGGAATGGCCAACTATCAAATCATCCTAATTACATAAAATAGTATGGACATCACATGTTAGGGGTTTATGCTCTGCATAAACATAACATGGACAAGGATGTGCTAATTGAAGGAAGCATTGTGAAATCATGGTGGAAAAAGCTTACCAAGTTAAAAATAATTCTAAAGATACCTCTAACGTAAGTTCTTAATTGGTAAGTGACCTCCCCTTATGACAAAAGTATGTGCAACTAATGAGATAGTTGGTACAAGAAATAATAAAGTTTAGTGTTGTGTCAGTAGATTGGATGGCACAACAGATATATGCTAATACTTGTAGTCACGAGTGGGTGACAAAAATGTAACTCTGGTCTTTCCTTGAAATTAAAATACTAAACTAAATGAGGAGTATGAGAGACTCCCCAGAATCAAGAATCATGTTACATAAAGTTATAAGTTGAGAAATCTGATAAATTAGTGAGGTTTGACACTTGAATAGAATGAGGCATGTATAATGTATCTCTGATAAAGAAAAATGTTACCTAACAAAGAGTTGACTCTACAGTCACTAATGAAAAGAAACAGTAGAATATGTATCTTGTGTGACAAGTTCTATGATAGCCATATGTGGAAGAACTTTGTGTTGATCAAAGTTCTATGGCATCTCCATGACATTAAGATTTTATGTGGAGACTTGATGATACGATGAATAAATAATATCTGTCTTCCTTTACCTGGGATTCCGAGGACGAAATCCTTGTTAGGGGTTTATAATTGTAACATCCCTGATCTGGGTTAAGGCTTAACCCTAGAGGTTTTGATTAAGTAAGTCATTTATATTCTTCTCCTTATCATTTGAAAAGTAATTAAGGCTCAAGAGGAACTTATGTTTCAATTTTAGTCCTTTTTGAATAATGTTGAAACAATGTTTTACTTGTTTAGGACTAAAGTGAAAATTACCCAAGTTGAGGGGTTAACTTGAAAAGATTACATGATAAAGTGTTACTCAAGTGTTGAAGCATCATAAGAATGAAAATCATGCAGAGGTATGGCTTGTAGTAGCTTGAGCACCAAGAAAGAGCTTGTTAAGCAATGTTTGTGCATTAAAACCTAGTTTTGGTGTAATGTGCAATTTACCCAAAACCTAGGGTTCAATATGCAAAATACCACTTCTAGAGAGTCCCTAATATTTATTGGTATCAATTAGAGGCAAGAAAATCAAAGGGGCATCTCATTTAAATCACTTTGGAGGAGAGAGAATCTTGATATTAAAATAATCAAGATTTAAGCATAATTAAAACCCTAATTCAATTTAATGCAAAAAATAAATATATTAATGGAAGTGCCCTTCAACCAAAAATGATATGGTTGAATTTTCATAAGTGTGCACGTCCTTGGGCCTTGCAAAGGCCACGAGATATCTAAAGTGAGTGGAGAGTCCACTCACATTAGTTAACTAAAAAGTAATATCCACTCAATTTTGGATATTATTATTATAATGGTTAAGGTGCTTAATTTGTTTTCTTTTAATTCATGGATAATGAAGAAGAATTACAAGGTGGGGGAGATGCCTTCGTATGCAAGGTATGGAGGGGAGTATGTGGCACCAATTTTGGGAATTAAAAGCTTTTTAGAACACTTTCTCTCTCATTGAAATTCCCTTATATACATCCCATTTTCAAACCACATGAAAGGCTTTTTCGATCCCTTTTTATTTCCTTGCTTTGGTTGAACACAAGGGAGCTTAGGAGAAGAAGGAGGACGTGCCCCAACCTATAGGTAAGCTCCATTGTCATCTTTAACCTTGATTTTATGGTGGAAATCAAAATTCAATGGTTGATTTCTTCTTTTCTCCATTCAATGCTCAACCTTGATCATCCTTTGTATCCAAAGACTTGAGAACGGACCTTGGACAGTTGAGAGAGCTTCATTCACCATTGAGGACGTGAAGCTTGAAGCTTGGATTCATATTTGAAGGCGGGTTATATAACTTGAACCCTTAAATGTCATTATTGCTTGCAATTTATTCATTATGTGTTGAACCTTTCTTCTTTCTCGATTTCCTTTTGATTATTTGTTGAAATCACCATAAGAATCACAACTGATTTTGAAGGTTTGAAGCTTGAATATGATGATGTCATATTAAGCACACACCTCAACAAAGAAAGGGGCAAACAGTTTTCAAAATGGATTGAGTTGATTCAGTTTCAAAACCGATTGAAGTGATTCAGTTTCAAGACTGAATGGGCAATTGAGTTCAAGACCGAATGGGTAGTTGAACCCAAGACCGAATGGGTAATTAACTTCAAGATCGAATGGGTAATTGAGTTCAAAATCGAATGGGTAATGGATGTCAAGATCGAATGGGTAATGTATCTCAAGATCGAATGGGTAATTGAACTTCAAAACCGTTTGGGGTTAATTGCTGATGTGAGTTATGCAGATCCAATGGCTCAAATTGATTTAATGGATTCAAGAAAGGTGATCCATTGATTACTAACCCAAATTGGATTGAATGGTTGAAACCCTAAATCGATTGAGTCAATTTCTAAGTTGAATGACTCAAATGGTCTCAAGATCGTTTGAGGGCAAACGGTCTCAAGACCGTTTGAGACCAAACGGTCTCAAGACTGTTTGGAGTTCAAGGGATGTGATGGACGATTGGAAATCCAAGGGCTATAATTTGATGTACTTTCAATGGTCCAATTAATGTGTGATTCTACAAAGAAAACCCTAAAATCAATTGATTGATTGATTGGAGGAAACCCTAATTGGTCTTTTTAGTTTCAAGGTGGTTTGGACCAAATGGTCCTCAGACCGTTTGAAGGGCAAATGGTCACAAACCGTTTGATGTTCATTCAGTTTCAATGATAGTTTGTTCATTCAGTTTCAATGATAATTTGAGCAAACGGTTTCAAAACTGATTGAAGGAGTTAGGGCAAGACTGTTTGGAGGTCAAGCACCTCAAAACCATTTGAAGATACAAAAGATTAAAGACCGTTTGGAGATACAATTGAACCAAGACCATTTAAGGTCAACGGTCTTCAAGACCGTTTGAAGGTCAAGTGACTTCAAGACCAATTGAAGGTCAAGGAGGTCAAAACTGTTTGAAGGTTCAAAAGTAACAAAACCATTTGGAGATCTAATAGTCTCAAAGCTATGAAAGATTAATTAACCCTATGATTGTTAATGATGTTTATCAAAGGTAATTCCAATGGTTGTACCTTTAAGGTACTAGGGCGATTAGTACCCTTTGAGGGGTTAACCTTTGATGTTTATGGAAGCAACATCTCAACACACTAAGCTAACCCTAAGTGTGTATACTTAAATGAGGGGTTGACCTAATCTAATCAAGTTTGAAGTGTCAACATCCTAGAGGGGATGAGAGAGAGAGGAATTCATACATGTATAATGATCAAGTAAGTGGTTAAGCCCCTAAACTCTCAACATGAAAATAATATGTAATTAGGGTATGATCCTTGATAAAGAGATCATGAAATCCTAATTGAGAAGGTTGATGAACCCTAACCCTAATTTAGGGCAATGCTAGGTGTAACCCTAATATAGGGTAATGGTGTAACCCTAATCTAGGGTGATGATATGAGAAATCCCAATTCAAGGTAATATAATGAGAAACCCTAATTTAAGAGGATGCTTCATGAAACCCTAATTAAGGGTGATGTCATGTGAAACCCTAATTAAGGGTGATGTCATATGAAACCCTAATTAAGGGTGAAGTCATGTGAAACCCTAATCAAGGGTGATGTCAAGTGAAACCCTAATATAGAGATGTGATATGAACTCTAATCCTAGGGTGATGCTATATAATGCTATATGAATCCTAATATGAAATTCTAACCCTGATATAGGGTAAAGGTATGTGAAGCCCTAATTTTGGGTTATAGAGAATGAAACCCTAATCTTGGGCAATATGATGATAAACTATAACCCTAACTTTGGGTTGAGTTGAGAAACCCTAATTTCAGGTAATGCTATGTGAAACCCATATATGGGGAGATGTTATGTGAACCCTAAATTATAAAGATGTAAAATCCTATTCCTAATAATGGAATAGTGACTAATATATTGATAAGTGAAAGACCTAAAGAGGGTGATAATGGATATATTTATATTAATAATTCCTTAACTCGAGATAAGTCCATATCATTGATAATGGTTGCATACTTCAAATAAGTGACTTATGACCAATACATTACATGATAAATGTGATGAACTGGTGCATACGATATTAGGATGGGAGATACCCTAATTCACAAATAGTTGATGAACTTAAGATAAAGGTGATGAGGGAAGTGATACATTAAGACATGATAGATATCACTTCCAACACCTCAAGATTGATACACCTTGATGTATTCTAAATCCAATATACTTGGATGAGTAACACATGAAGTGTGTCATGTCAATTGTTACATTGAGATGTAATGCACTTTGATAAGTGTAGGCTAACATGCCTTATGAAAAGGTTAAGCCAAATCAATAAGGTATGATGTAATCATATTCTGGTAAAGTTGAGAGAGGAACTTATATCTTGTGTTGATAATTCATTTAATGATAAGTGATGAGAATAAATAAGCATGATTAAATACTTAAGTTATCAATGTTGGATCCTAACTGTGTGGAGCAATGAATTAGGGCTTGATCATTAATAATATGATCTTGAGAACCTAAATGGTTAATTATGGAAAACCCTAAATCTAATGAATGGTGATGATATGTAAGAGAAATCCTAACCCTAAATAAGGGAATAGTGATGCTACTCTTACATTGCATAGTGTTGACATGTAATTGATATAATTGTTATTATGAAATGATCATGTAGGTAATCATGAGATGATGAGAATAGCCAGGTATGAGCTATGATGTGTTAATTATTTAAATGCTTTATGGTCCTTGTGAGCTTAGTAAGAGGTAACAAGAGACTAAATGGGCTTTGAGATCCATGTGAGATGCTTGTGTAGCAAGTATCATGTTTACCTTGGTCAGACGACCTGAAGGTATTAGTTACATGATAAGTGGTAACAAGTGTTCTTTAATGAACTGAGGGTTTGAATACCCATATTCCATAATCATGATGATGAGATGTTAAGGGATGAGAATGCCCATGATATGACAAGGGATTAAGATCCAAATGTTCTATAAAGTTTTAAAAAGTACTTGATAGATGAATTACACTTTTCTGTGTAGCATTTGTCATAATAATGTTTGAGAACTTGACTGATGCTAAAAGAATACAGTAATGCACATAATTAATCAAGTGAAATCTTATCATGTAGTACCCTGGCCATATAACCATCGATGTCAGAATTTGCTGGATGGTGAAATGGGTTGCTCTGCGGAATAACCTGGAATGCATATTTTTGAATATGTGGGGGTGATGGGTGAAAATATTCTTACGCCCTAACGGAGGAATTGATGTGAAATAAACATTAAATCTCTCAATCCTTCATTATATATGTCGGGGTGGATATATCACTAATCCCTCAATACCGGGATAGATGTATCACGAATCTCCCAATAATATTAATGTCAGATCAATGTGAGATAAACATGAAATCTCCCAATTGCAAAGAGAGTACATCCGCCGCTGTAACTCTATAGCGAAGTTTCCAGTATACCCTGGAAATCTATTTAGTAGAGACACAAGATGTCCTACATTAAATCTTGTACTAATCGAGATAAAGGAGGTCATGGCAACCAACTCTTCCATTGACCTTGTATGGCACCGATTTCGACTTTGCAATGGTCGGTTGGAGTATGAGCAGTATACCTCATCTCCTCAGGGCATAAGTGTGATTGTAAAATGTAATCAGCCGGATAACATGTTTTCTCAAGGATTGAATATGAAAATCATTGGCTGATGTTACATTTCTTTATGCATCTTTAGTTGATAAACAATATATTTATGATTCCTTGCATTCCTTGCAAAGTAGATAGATGATGTATAATTCTACCATGGGTAGATGCAATGTTCTCCTTAAGAAAGGAGATTATCCTATTTTGTTCATATAATGATTAATATTGCTGTTAATATAAAAGAACCCCTACTCAGTTATTACTATTTATCTGCAATAATAATGTTTCTGGCAGAGAGTTATATCTCTTTCTAGGACAATTTTCAATTGTCTCACCCCATGGGATCTAACTTTTTAGGTAGACGCAGAAGAAGAGGCAGAAACCCTATAGTAGGGGGAGAGTAGCAGTAGCAACAGGGACATCTGTAATACTCCAAGTGGAGGTTCTGGATGTCATACTTTGTATAGAGAGTCCTATGTGTCATCTCTGTACTCTCAGGTTCTCAGAGTTAGTAGTCAGTACATTTAATGAACCGATCTGAGATTTTGGCTTGATGCCTCGAGGTTCTTATGTTGTCTATGTATAGTTTTATTAAGGCAGCTGATGCTTATAATCCTCAAGAAGAGACGGTACATAATATGTACTTATGAACCAGGATGTAAATAAAGTACCTTGGTTCTTGATAAAAGAGTTTTCCTGTGTTTGGATCTCTTTGAAAAAGGTTTTAATTTTTAGTGATTTTCAGAAATCCACTGTTAATGATCGCTTCTGCTTAGTTAATAACGTTTTATTCGAACATCTAGTTCAATTCTTGAACTTGATAGTTCTGAGTCCGGTCAGTCAATTGTATGATTAATTGAGTACCTAAACACCTTTAGTCTCAATCTAAACATCATTCATGGACAATCTCCTCTTCCAGGGGTATCCTATGTGTGTGACCCTATAGGTTCCAATTTACATTGGTAGTGAATGTCTATAACTAACTAATGACATCACAAGAAATGAGAAGAATCTTGTAACTCATCATTGCTACCCAAGTAACTCAAAAAGTTGGAGAACAACCTCAAACTACAATCTGTGATTAGTGTTACAGTGATCGTATAGTTCCTTTGTTACTGCCATCCGAATTGAACTCGAGGCATGGAACTTCATCCTCTTCAACATTCAGTCCATGATCATTGACCTAGAGTAGACTGTTTGAGATGCATATGAGTTCACATATCATATATTGAATCACATGAGTATGGCCATACAATTCTCAAACTCACTTATCAAGGGGACCTGGATATCATACTCCTTTATAGGAGGGACAAATCCCATCTCTATCACTCAGTCTATCCCCAGGTGTCAAAGTCACCCAACTATCACCTTTATAACAACCCATGCTTTAGGACTGCATTTGATGATTACAAAGTGTACCCAATGACATGTAACGAGTGTAGTGATTTCAGGTCTAAGAACCACTATCACCACTATCACTATGAGATATGATTGTGACTACCATTCCATGGTATCCATGTATCACTCTCAAGGCAGGTCTGTCCGATATACTATTCTCTAACATATATATGTGTGCTTGACTTGACATCATATATCATGACTAATGAGACTCTATCATCAGTCACCACACACTCTAGTGTTGTGTATTAATGTTGTCTATTTTGCTTCCTGACATGACTTTACCATGCATAAAATGCAAGTATACGCATCAATGTAATATATGCCTTGTGAGGTCCGAGTCGAACACAGGGAAACATAATTTTCGGTAGACTACTAATAACTATTCATAATCAGCTAGACCAATTATAAAAGTTGAGAGTTGTTTTGAAAAATAAAATAAAGCAATCGATTAAATGGTTGGTTTAATCAATTAAAATGGAATCTCTAGGATTGCGGTTTCACAGCGGGTTCTCATTATACTAATTCCTACACAGTTGTCATAATTTGTCTCCCTCTCTGGATAGTGTCATGTAGCCAAAATTGTTCACTTCCACGATACAATTCACTACCTTAATTTAAGTGTGTTCCACACCAGTAGTAACCTACCATTCCCTAGACTAGGTGCATGAAAAACATGTCTCTGGGTTCCCACCATTAACCATACATCACCTTTTCCAAAGAATTTATTAGTTAATGTGATTACCACCTCTTTTTAACTGTTAATTCTTCATCAAAAGCAATTAAGGGTATTAAATTACCATTATGGTGATCAAACACAATGATAGCAATGGAGAAAATGATATCATAGCATGGATTTGAGGGACAAATTATGATAAACTATGTAAGAAGAGTCATACAATGATTGCCCAGGATACTCCCGGTCCTAGAGACGAAGGGGATTAGCCCCGCATGTTCATCTCAATGCAAAACACCATGAAGGAAGAAGAAAACATGGAGAAAACGTGGATGGAGATGGTGTAACCCCTGAATGGAGAAGAATTGGGTGATCCTCGGTGTGAGATGAGTGTTCTGTAGCCTTCTGGCGGTGCAAAACTCTGTCTGTAGCTCTGGAAACGTCCAGGGCATAGCTCTCAGCTCCGTTCTTCGCTCTCTCCTCCTTCGAGACTTATGCAATGCAATAGAACATGATTTTTCATTTTGGGCCACCTTTCCCAAGATATAGATATCACTTACGGTTGTAAAAATATCCTAGTCATTCGATCGTGATCATTCTGGGCATTTTACTGATATGACGGTGTCGATACTATTGACGGGCCATTGATGGTATTGACCCCTTAGGGTAGCGGTGCTCCTTCAACTTCTGGGGCTTGCTCTGATGGCATCTCGATACCATTGACCAGCCTCGTCGATGGTAACGACGGGCTGATACTTTGGAATGCTGATGCAGTCTCGATACTATCGACGAGGAGTCGATGGTATCGACTTGTCTGCCTCTTCTCCGGATCTTTTGCTGTTGCCACTGTCGATGGCATCGACGGACCATTGATGGTATCGACATGTCTAGTAATATGGCAAACCTGAAATAAGAAGGAAAAGCCTAAGTTAGAAATGGAATTTCATAAATAATACAAAAATGTAATGAAATATGCTCAATTTGATGCAAGTAAGGATAGTAGGCTAAATGAAATGAATCATGCGATATTGACCATAAATATGACCAATAAGAGCATAAAATGAGTGTAAAACTAGCCTATAAAAGCGACTCAAAACACCTGCATCAAACTCCCCTAAGCTTGAACTTTTCTCATCCTCGAGAAAAAAAACTATAAAATATGATTGCGAGGGTCAACTAAAGAACATACTAGCATAAAAGTCATCACAAAATGATTCCCACCTATCAGGCACATACCGACCCTCACTAACCACAGAATGATAACTACCCTATAGGTGACAATGATCATCCATGAGATATGCCCACCCCGTAATCAATGAACACTATCAAATAAATCAGTTAATATAATAATTTCCTCCGGTTCATGCATGGTGCATCTTGCGATATCCTATCTACGTTGCTCACATCCTAACTACCATCTACAATGGAAGCAGATCTCCTGATATCCAAGAATGAGGAGATAATCATGGGTGGCCTACCATTTTGAGCAATGGGTGGATGTAATGGGCGGTTGTGAAAGAACAGAAAGCATAGAATAGTTAAAATGCAAGACAACAAAAATGACCTACGTGATGCATATGCATATGAAAATGACCTAATGCCTACATTTTAGGTGGGATGATTAATGCTCTACTATTCTGTCTCAGTGTGAGATAGAATGTCTACAGAACTACATCGTGTGCTTGTTCTTCTTATTATGCAGGTGAAACAAGTTCCTTTCTCCCTCTGATTTTCACTTATCTTTTTCTTCTCCTTTTTTTTCCTGAGCCCTTATTTTTCTCAGTTTGACTAAGGAAACATTTATAATACTTTTTTTTTCTTTCGGGCTTATTTTCACATAACTACTACAATTGATGCATTATACTCTATTTTTCAGAGAGTATAGAACAAGTTCCCCGCTTTTCTTATTTTTCAGAAGAAATAAGGCACATAATGTACTATATGCTCAAAAATATGCAAAATGCAACTACATGAAAGTAATTATGCAACTACAATGGCATGCACTCTAGAATGTGTGCATGCATGACTAATTCACAACTTCTTTTTCTTCATTTTTTTTCTTCAAAGCAACCCTAGTTATAATGCAATCCTATCTAAATGACATGTAATCAAGAGATGAAAAACTGTAAGGTGCTCCCAGTTCTTATGGTGGAGTGTGGATGAAGTGAGGTGGATAGATCATAAGACTAGATGACAGAACCATTGGAAAATATTATATGTCCCTCCTTACTGACATGTGTACAGGGTAACTAAGAGGTTTCTTTCTCTCACTTCAAATTAAATTCTCATTATCGTTTGGTCAGTTTAGGCTCAACATCCATATCCATCCTCATTTCTTAAACCATAAGGATATACAATTATGATCATATGTTTTAAAGTTGACCTACCCAATGACTTTCATAAGTTATGTGCTCAATTTCACCAAAGTCAAACTTAAATTTCTTGAAATTTTTTTGTTAATGCTCAAGTTTCACTCAATTTCACACATCAACCCCATATGCAAAACATTGAGATGACAATGCAATTTACATTTAGACATCCAATGATTACACTATATAGAACGTGGATCCTAGAAAGATGTAAATAAACAAAATTACACAACTAAAAGAAATTGCAAAAAAAAACTAAGAAACATGCTAAAATAAAAGCAGATGAAAATAAAACTAAAATAGAAATTGTTCCATCTCCCCCCAAGCTTGAATTCGACTATGGCCTCATAGTCAAGAACAAACTCAGAAGGTGGAACAGTGATACCCTGCTACTGCTCTGGTGGTGGATATGGCAGGTACTGCTGGCCACTGGGATCCCCGGTAGGAAACTACCCCTGAAATGAAAGGTCAGATGGGGGCATCGGTGGTGGCTGTGGGTAGCCTACAAAGTAATCCCTACTCCAATAGTGGTCGTAGAAGGGCTGTTGTTGCATCTCCATCCTATGCAACTGATTGTGAATGTTCTCTTGGTTGGCAAGGAGGAGGCGCTCATTCTCATAGATAGCTTGTTGATTTTCATACAGTCGGTTTGTAGTTTCCTGAATACTGGCAAAAGACGCAGTATGCTGCTGCTGCGTCTGCTGGATGTCCTAGAGCATGGAATACATGCCCTGCATGGAATAGACATCCTCTCCTCCTTGAGCGGGCTGTGGTGGTAGAGGCTGAGAGGAAGATGAAGCTCCCAGATATAAGTGTGGACGCTTCCTTGGAGCTACTCGTGACCGAAGAGGAGTGAAAGTCTCCTCTTCATCCTCATCGTCATCGCCCACATCCTCATCGTTGTTTCCCACATCAACTTCTTCCTCTGAATCCTCAATGGCTATGATAGGCCACCAAAAGTGCTGGCCAGCCTGGAGGTTGAAGATGGGGTCTGGGAGTGTGTGCTCCTGGTATTCCTTATTGACGTGGCAATGAGCATATACCGCATTGTCACAAACTATAAGGAGGTTGGAGCGATGGAGATGGATCAGATTGACAGAGTTCTTGCTAACCAGTGGAGAGAGTGAGGAAAGGTCTAGCCCAAGGTAGATGGCTAGTGGCATGATAAGTCCCCCAAAATGAATAGGGGCTCATCTGGTGCTCCTCTATACTGCCATTACATGCGTCAAGAAAAATGCGCCCCAATTGAGCGTATCTCTCGTCAGAAGCTTATAGAGAAAGAAAAGGTTTGTCTCCTAGAATTTGCTCAGTGATAGTTCGCCTCAAGCAAAGAAGGTAATGTACAACATGCGGTGGAGAATCCGCATGAAGGGGTGCTCGAAGTGAGTGACGGTGGCGTTGTGGTAGCTTATCGTCTTGCCCGATGGAGAGGTCACCAACTGCACAAACATGGCGTCGTAGTCGGCCCGATTGTCCGACCATCTGTACTATTCAGGAGAATGCCACCATTTGTAGATGGAGTTGAACTGGTCGAGTGTGAGGTTGTAGTTTCAGTTAAAAAGCTAAAAAGTGACTCGGCCTTTGATCCACTCACGGTCGGTGGCGATGACGTCATTGGGCACGACGCAGATATCTAAGGACACCATGAATTCCACCATGAGTTATTTGTAAGTAGGCCACTCGCCGAAGAAAGGGTGACCTTCCACATGGTGGGTTACTTGGCCATCTATCTGGCATGTCCTCACCTCCTATCCATGGAGGACATAATTGAAGTTGCCCTCAAACCCCAAATCTCAGATCATGGCACGGTCGCCATAACGAGTAGGCTCGATCGTCCTCTTCATCATTTCATCATATATCTTCTTTAATTCTGCCGACGGATGAGCAAGCCTCAGACGTGGAATGGAGCCTGGCGGTGGTGGGACAAAGATCTCAATCTCCATCAGGGTAGCCTGCGAGGATGATGATTCTGCGGTCCTCACCATGATGAATAGGGAAGAGAGAAAAAGAGCTCGGGAAAGGTTGGAGAAGACGTTCTCCACGGTCGATGAAATGCTCGATGACACTTCTTGCACCTCTAGTTGCTTGTCAGTGCTCAAGGTCGAAGTTTGAGGGAGGGTGCTCCAAAGGTGTGAAGAAAAATGAACACATCCCCTCCTTTTATAAGTGAGCTCACCGCCCCTGGTACCCCATCGATACCATTGATAGTGGGTCGATGGTATCGACACCTATAGCACAATCTGTGTCTTCGAGGCTATCGACGGTCGTCGATTGCTGGATGTGGGGGGCCAGATCGGTGACTCGTCGATACTATCGACAATAGTCGATGGTATCAACCCATCCCATGGATCGATCTTCTAATTTGGCGTGCTTTGTTGATGGCGTATCGCGGATTGCTGACATGGCCCATCGATACCATCGATATTGGGTCGATGTCATCGACTTTTGTATGCATCCTTTGTCCTCACGAGGACTTGGTGCTGAAATCCCCTGAAGCTGGGTTGATACCATCGACATGACGGTCGATGGCATCGACTTCTCTAGCAAGAAATTGTCTGAATATCTCCAGAGATCTTGCAAGCATCAACCACAGAGTCGATGCTATTGACTTACTCCCTTGATTTCTTTGATTCCCATGTTGGGTGGTCGATACTATCGATGAGGCCGTCGATAGTATCGACGGAGCAAAATTTCACCAATTGCTACTAGTCACCCTTGTCGCTACCATCGACACAAGTGTCGATGGTATCAACATCCACACAAACCTGCACACTTAGCAAGCCTATCAGGGTATCATTTTTAAAGACTAAGTGTTAAAGTAATAAAAACTACCTAAGAATACAAAAAATTAAAAGAAACAAATATTTACACTACCAAGGTTGGGTTTCCTCCCAACAAATTCCTCATTTAACGTCTTGGGCTAGACGCAATTATGCTCCTCAGTCATCATTTAGTGCCATAAATTTGATCTCAGTCACTTTCCTTGTGTAGTCTTCCCCATAATAATGTTTCGACCTTTAACCATCACCAAGAATGTTCTTTCACCATCTCTCACCATGATAGCACCATGGTGTTACACCTCCTCTATCACAAATGGTCCACTCCATCGGGATTTCAATTTCTTGGGATGCAACTTCAACGTTGAATTGAACAATAAGACACACTCACCCTTCTTGAACACTCACAATTGAATGTGGTGATCGTGTATTTGCTTTGTCCGCTCCTTGTAGATCCTTGAGTTCTCATATGCATTCATTCTTAGCTCATCCAACTCATTGAGTTCTAGCATTCGCTTCCTCCCTGCATCATCCATACTCAAGTTCAGCTTCCTTAGCGCCCAGTGCGCCTTGTGCTCTAATTCCACCGGCAAGTGACAGGCCCGTCCGTAACCCAACCTAAAAGGCGTGGTGCCTATAGGTGTCTTAAATGCGGTCCTATATGCCCATAGTGCATCCGGTAGTAATGCACTCCAATTCTTCCTTGAAGATGCCACTGTGCGCTCTAATATCTTCTTGATCTCCCTATTAGACACCTCCACGTGGCCTTGCATCTGTGGGTGATATGGGGTACCTACATTACGCTTAACCCCATATTTTCTCAATAATGTAGCAAATTTCCTATTCGTGAAGTGGGTGCCTCCATCACTAACGATCATTCACCAAACCTACAAAAAATATGCTCCTTCACAAACCTGTACACTACCACATCGTCATTAGTCCTTGTGGGTATCGCCTCTACCCACTTCGATACATAATCAACAACAAGCAATATATATAGATTGGAATTAGAGGACACAATGGGTCCCATGAAATCAATGCCCCACAAATCAAATACCTCAACTTATTGAAATACATCGAGGGGCATATCTTGCCATTTTGAGATGTTACCTGCCCTTTGACATGAATCACACTTCCTCACATAGTCGGAGGTGTCTCGAAAAAGTGTAGGCCAATAAAGGCCACTCTCTAGTACCTTTGCCACTGTCCTTGCACTCGCATGATGTCCGCCAGTGGACAATGTATGATAGTGACTAAGCAGGCTATCATAGTCACTCTCGGGTACACACCTACGTAACATTCCATCCCTGCATTGTCTCAACAAGATAGGGTTATCCCAAAAATAGTATCTTAAAAAATGGAAAAACCTCTTTTTCTCTTGATAGGTCCAATCATCTGAGATTTCTTTACATGCGAGATAATTCATGATATGCGAAAACCTAGGATCCTTAGATTGAATAGAAAGGATTTGCTCATCCGAAAATGTCTCTGTAATGGGTATGTTGGTATCTCTCTCATCTACCCGCTCTAATCGAGACAAGTGGTCTGCAACCACATTCTCAATGCCCGCCTTGTCCTTAATTTCAATGTCAAATTCTTGTAAGAGTAAGATCCACCTAATGAGTATAGGCTTGACATATTTCTTTTCCATTAAGTATTTTATGGTGGCATGGTCTGTCCATACCACAACTTTAGACTCCATCAAATATTGCCTAAATTTTTCAAAAGCAAAAACCACAACAAGCAATTCTTTTTCAGTGGTGGTGTAATTAAGTTGGGCATCATTCAAAGTCTTAGACGCATAGAAAATAAATGTGGGTTTATTCTCAAGGCGTTGCCCAAGAACGGACCCCACGGAAAAATCTGATGCATCACACATAAGCTCAAAGGGCTTAGTCCAATCCAGTGTTTGAACAACCGGTGCAGAAATCAACTTTTGCTTGAGAACTTCGAAGGCATGCATGTATTTATCATTGAAATAAAAAATCTCATCCTTCTCAAGTAATTCCGATAATGGCTTATCGATTTTAGAAAAATCCTTAATAAACTGGCGATAAAACCCCACATGACCAAGGAAGCTCCTCACCCCTTTCACCGAATTCAATGGAGGTAGTTTGGAAATGACCTCAATCTTCACTGGATCTACCTCCAATCCCTTGCTAGACACCTTGTGTCCAAGCACTATGTCTTCGCTAACCATCATGTGACATTTTTCCCAATTGAGGACTAAATGTGTGTCCTTGTATCTTTGCAAAACCTTGTCAAGATTATACAAGCACTCATCAAACAATGTGTCGTAGATGGAAAAGTCGTCCATAAAAACCTCTAAACAACGCTCCACCATATTTGAAAAGATAGTAAGCATGCAGCGCTGAAAAGTGGCTGGTGCATTGCACAAACCGAACGACATTCGGCGATATGCGAAAGTCCCATAAAGGCAAGTGAAGGTAGACTTATCTTGATCCTTAGGGTCTATAGAAATCTGATTATAGTTGGAGTAGCCATCTAAAAAACAAAAGTGAGAGCGGCCAGCCAGCCTCTCTAAAATCTGATCAATGAATGGGAGAGGAAAATGATCCTTTAACGTGGCGGAATTCAAACGGTGGTAATCAATGCAGACACACCACCTGGTTACCAATCGGGTGGTGACAAGCTCATTCAAGATATTTTGAGTTACTGTTATCCCCCCTTTTTGGGGACTACCTGTGTTGGGCTCACCCATGTAGAATATGAAATAGCATAGATGATGCCCATGGAGAGAAGCTTAATCACCTCCTTTTTGACAACCTCCATCATGACGGGGTTGAGGCGACGTTGCGGTTGAATCATAGGTTTAGCTCCTTCAGCGAGCCAGATCTTGTGTTGGCAAAGTGTGGGGGAGATCCCCTTGATGTTAGAAACTGACCATCCAAATGCACCACAGTGGTTCTTCAACACTATCATCAACTGTTCTTCCTCTGCGACACTCAAATATGTTGAGATTATCACCGGTTGCCTTGCATCAGCCGCTAAGAATGCGTACTTCAAGTGAGGGGGTAGTGGCTTAAGCTCTAACTCTGGTGGGCTAATAAAAAACGATTGAAGCGGTGATGGCAACGGTCCTAGTTCTTCATAGTGCTTGGCATAGTAAAAAGGAAGAACTTGGAGCATCTTCACACATTCTTGTAAAGACGTGCTTCTCATCCAATCATCCATGATGTTAAACAAACAAGCTTCAAGGGGTAGTTGTGGGTATGAGTCAAGCATGGAGACTGCTATAGCATCATCCTCAGTAGATGGTGGGACTTCCTATTCTTCATCATTGGGATAACCCACAACTTTAACAAGAGAAACCACCTTTGTTTGTTCCATGATGTCCACCGCAATTGTTCCCTTATCTACCTTTGTCATGACGTGATCCATATCAAGAAATGGCTTCCCTAAGCAAAGAGATATGTTATGCTCAAAGTGCCTCACTTTATGACCTTGCTCCTTCGCTTGTGGCTGCTTTGAGTTTGGCGGCATGAGTATCTCGAATATATCATCAGCTATACCCATTGTCAACCGGCCTCTACCCATCTCCAGTATTATATCAGCAGTGGCTTGGAAGGGTCTTCCTAAAAGCAGCTCATTTCCTTTCTCATCTTGCATCTCCATGATGACAAAATCAACTAGAAACACGAACCGATCAACTTTGACTAAGACATCCTCGCAAATACCATATGGTCGTACCACAAAATTGTCCGCAAGTTGAATTGTCATGTTACTTTGTCGAGATTCTTTGAGACTGAGCTTTTTGAATGTAGAAAGGGGCATCAAGTTGATACTTGCCCCGGAATCACACAGTGCTTCACCAAATTTTACCTTCCCAATATAGCATGAAATATTGAAACAACCTGGATCTTATCACATTGGTGGAAATTTACCCAGAATAAAGGCGCTGACCTGCTCCTTAAGCACTACCACCTTTGTGTCAGGAATCTTCCTCTTCTTGGTGATTATATCCTTCAAGAACTTTCCATAACAAGGTATCTGCTCGATAGCTTCTAGCAACGGAATATTGACTGAAAGTTTCCTAAATCTATCTAGAAACGTCTTGAACTGTGCATCCACTTTCTTTGTTTTCAAACTATTTAGGTAAGGTACTGGGACAGTCTGTGCCCTCTGATGTGGTGGCACATAAGGCATCCTCTTCTCAGTTTCTTTCTCTGTAATGGGCTCCTCTGTTATTTTCTCTGTATCATCCTCCACTGTCTCAGTGACTACGACATCTTCTATAGACTCACCTATAACTTCTACATGAGGTGTGTTTGGTTCATCGGCCTTAGAGTTTAAAATTTTCTTTCCACTTCTCAAAAAAATTGCCTTGGCTTGATGGTTCCCTCCTGGAACGTTTGTATTTCTTGGAAACCCCTACTGCGTCGGTTTCTTCAAATTTGCGATTTTTGCTGTCATCTGCACAATGGATGTTTCAAGCTTCCTCATCTGTGCTCCATGGCTTTGTAAAGTCTGACCAAATTGGTTCATAAAGTCTCCTTATGACTTAATTTGTTGGCCGAATGTGCTCATCAACTCTTGGTTCTGCTTTATCACTTGATTGAGCAACTCATTGCTCTTCTCCTCTACAGTGGGTTGTGGTTTGGCATCCGGATCCCACAGAAAATTATTAGGGTCCTTCCATGAGAACTTCCTATCCTTCCTCCAAGAATAATCATCATTCCTAAACCCTTGTTGTTGGCGCATGAATTTAACTTGTGCCTCATCATCAGACCCTTCATTCTCTTTTGCTAGCAGTATCTTTGCTATTAGGTCCATCTTTTAATTTAATTCTTTAATTGACTTGGATTCCCCTACAACTCTCGCTTGTTCCAGTGCGTCTCTATCACCCCAGGACTGCTTCCTGGCCATGTTCTTCAAGATCCCCCAACAGCTTGTGTCTGTGTTATTCAAGAAGAAGCCCGATCCTGCTGAATCCAAGTTGCTTCAGTCATGCTCATTGAGAGCAAAGTAGAAAATTTTTACTTGCTTCTCCTTATCCAGCCTGTGATGTGGGAACTTCCTCAACATGATCAGGAAGCGCTCCCATGTCTCTGAATAAGTCTCGCTGGACTTTTGACTGAAGCTATGGATCTTTCTCATGAGGTCATTTGTCTTCTCAGGTGGGAAGAATCTCTTAAAGAAGACCTCTATCATTTGGTCCCAGGTCTCCACGTACTCGTCATCAAGATTATGCAGCCATTCTCGTGCATTTCCCACTAAAGAAAGGGGGAAAAGCTTCAAGTAGAGCGCCTCTTACGGAAACCTGTCAATCTTTATCATATCACAGTTTTTCACAAATTGGCTGATGTGGGCCACTGGATCTTCATTATTCATCCCATGAAATGCATTAGACTTGACTAGGTTAATCACTGCCGAATCAATCTTATATGTAGGAATGTTGATAGCCTGCCTTTTGATTGGCCCTTTTGACGAAGATGAAGAAGTAGCCTTGATATTCTCCCATATTGTCTGTTCCTCAACCATTGCTTCATGTTCAGAATCTGTTCTTAGCTCCTCAGGTTGATTGTGAATATGCTCCTCTTCACCACCCGATCCCAAAGGTGGAACCTCAGGTGTCGACTGTGCGTAGTCTATACTATGCGTCTTCACCTTGCACTAGTACTTGAAACGTGGAAAATTGAATAAGTACAATGCTGAATGAATAAAGAATCTGAAATATAGACAATTAATCTCAAAAATAAAAATTGCTAATAAAAGGAAAAGGTGGCCTAGAGTGGCTGCTTGCAGCCCTCGTAGTGCCGAAAATTTCCATTCCCTGGCAACAGTGCCAAAAACTTGACACGACTTTACCGTGCATAAAACACAAGTATACGCGTCAATGTAATATAGGCCTTGTGAGGCCCGAGTTGAACACAGGGAAATGTAATTTTCGATAGACTACTAATAATTGTTCGAAATCAGCTAGACCAATTATAAAAGTTGAGAGTTGTTTTGAAAAAGAAAATAAAAATAAAAATAAACGAAAATAAAGCAATCGATTAAATGGTTGGTTTAATCAATTAAAATGGAATCTCTAGGATTTTGGTTTCACCACAGGTTCTCATTATACTAATTCCTACACATTTGTCATAATTCATCTCCCTCTCCGGATCGTGGCTTGTAGCTAGAATTGTTCGCTTCCGCGATACAATTCACTACCTTAATCTAAGACGGTTCCACGCCAGTAGTAACCTACTATTCCCTAGACTAGGTGAATGAAAAACATGTCTCTTGGTTCCCACCATTAACCATACATTGCCTTTTCCAAAGGATTTATAAATTAATGTGATTACCGCCTCTTTTCAACCGTTAATTCTTCATCAAAAGCAATTAAGGGTATTAAATTACCATTATGGTGATCAAGAACAATGATAGCAATGGAGAAAATGATATCATACCATGGATTTGAGGGACAAATTATGATAAACTATGTAAGAAGAGTCATACAAAGATTGCTCGGGCTACTCCCAGTCCTAGAGATGAAGGGGATTAGCCCCGCATGTTCATCTCAATGCAAAACACCATGAAGCAAGAAGAAAACATGGAGAAAATGTGGATGGAGATGATGTAACCCCTGAACGGAGAAGAACTGGGCAATCCTCGGCGCGGGATGAGCGTTCTGCAGCCTTCCAGCGGTGGAAAACTCCGTCTGCAGCTCTAGAAACATCTGGGGTATAGCTCTCGACTCCGTTCTTCTCTCTCTACTCCTTCAGGACTTGTGCAATGCAATAGAATGTGATTTTTCACTTTGAGCCGCCTTTCCCCAGATATAGATATCACTTACGGCCGTCAAAATATCGTAATCATTCGGTCGTGATCGTTATGGGCATTTTGCTGATGTGACGGTGTCGATACCATCGACGGGCCATCGATGGTACTGACCCCTTAGGGTAGCGGTGCTCCTTCAACTTCTAGGGTTTGCTCTGATGGCATCTCGATACCATCGACCAACTTCATTGATGGTATTGACAGGCTGATACTTTAGAACGCTGATGCAGTCTCGATACTATCGATGAGGAGTCAATGGTATCGACTTGTCTGCCTCTTCTCCGACTCTTTTGCTGTTGCCACTATCGATGGCATTGACGGACCTTCGATGGTATCGACAAGTCTAGGAATATGGCAAACCTGAAACAAGAAGAAAAAGCCTAAGTTAGAAATGGAATTTTTTAAATAATACAAAAATGTAATGAAATATGCTCAATTTGATGCAAGTATGGGTAGTAGGTTAAAGGAAATGAATCATGCAATATTGAACACAAATATGACCAATAAGTGCATAAAACGAGTGTAAAACTAGTCTATAAAAGTGACTCAAAACCCCTGCATCACTTCCACAGTCATATCCGACTAGGGACATTTCAAGAATGTATGTACTCTTATCATACATATAATCTAATTATGGAGCTCCTCAACCTGAAGACATATGTCATCGAGTCACATCATTCTTTAGACATCTATCATGTATGTGTCATCATCTCATGACTGAGACAAACGTAATAGACAGAATTACCTTCATCATTATCAAATCAAGTATCATATGCCTCATTGCAATCATCATATGATTGGATCTCTGGGCATACTATACCAACAAAAGTGATTCTAGACGTAGGATTATTGCAAAAATAAAAAATAGATCAATTGCAACACCCCAAATGACTAGAAACCATTCCTAAGTGCTTCCAGTGGCTAGTGGAAATCCCCAACCATAAATAAGATACCTTAGACTTCATTCCAAGTTTGCCCCTTCACTCTACTCAAGATCCTAGCTATAGTTGAGTGCATTCAGTCTACTAGAGCCCTTTTCTCTCTCTTTTTTACACTTCAAAATGTCGATATGAGTGAGATAGGCTGTGTGTGAGAGAGTCCATTATAGTATTGTAAAGATCGCAAAGCTTATCTTTCCCAACCCCTTTCTTCAAGTGAAAAGTTGGTGAAAGCTCCTCTAAGGTGAACGAGAAGGTGAAAAGCTTCTCCAAGTTGAAGGAGAAGGTGAAGGCTGAAGATCCTTGAGTAGAGTGGGTAATTCCTTCAATGCGGAAGACTCGTGCAAGTAAGGGAAATCGTTAGTGAAGCTGTCCAGTTGCTTGGAAGAGTGGGTAAGCCCTTGTAGAGGTTGAAGACTCTAGATCAAAGGATAGTTAAGTCCTTTTAAGGTTTATTGGCTCCTTTTGGTCCTTAAAAAGGAAGGTAGGTATCCTTGACCAGCAAAAGGAAAGTCTAATTGTATGTCTAATAATGGAATATAAGTATGCAATGGTTGCAAAATCCTAGAGCTTGACTTCTCTAGGTAGTGGACTGACTTTCTCCTAGTTTGGAGATTGGAATCATTCTACATAGCTTGTTATTGTGCTTGTTCAATCTCTCTAATCCTTGTTATGTACGTTTAGATTGCACATCAAATTCCATATTTGCAGTAGTCCTACTTGAAATAACTTAAATGTCTAAAGGAACTTTGTGTGAGTGTTTTTAGGTCTATTCACCCCCTCTAGAGCCCTCTGATCCGACACAATTGTTGTGCATATTTGTGGTTGGTAGTTACACTAAGTCCTAATAGGGTCCTATTACCATTTTCTATCTTTTCTTAAACATGTTCTCCATGTTTACACATAATACTACTAATAGTGTCATGTTGGCATGGTGAACATTCTTACTTTGCTTGCATGCAGTTTTTTTTACCTTTAGTCATGCATTTTAGGTGCTAATTGGTAAAAATTTGCCACTAGATGTTGTGTACTTCAATACCAAAACTCATATTTATCATGATATAATCATGCACATGCTTCATACCAATTTCTGTTATTTCATTTTTCTAAAAAAAAGTAAACCTTGAAAATTCATACTTTCATATTAGTGCTCTAAACATACTTGGGTTGATCATATTCATTGGTGTGCAAGCACTATATTAGTATCTTTCATGATTCACTTTATATGTTATCATCTTTCTATGCTCCAAATTAATTATGCATCTTACACATGATATATTCTCGAAATTGTAGAACAAATAATACAGCTGACATGAAAACTCCATGTAGTTGCAAAGTGTAAACATACCAAATAATATGGTAAGCAAATAATACAATTGCGTAAAAAGAAATTTGTGCAATAAACTTTGAATGGTCACACACTTATCATTAAAATGTTTTTCAATATTTTGCATAATATGGATTCTCAAGACATGAGGCTTCAGTTTGTATGGACTAGGGAAGTTGTTGAGGTTGTATTGGTGTTATAACATGGTTTTTCACATGTAATGCAACTATATGAACAATAAAGATATATTGAAAATTTGTTTGCTTTGTTTTAAAACTATGGATTTCTTTTGCAAATGGCCTTCGTGGTTCTTACTGATTTCAATAGTATAATAATGAATATAGGGAAAAGGAAGAAAGAAAATCCAATATTAAGTGAATTACAAAAGGTAATGGGTAATTAATAATATACATATCGAATTATGTGGAATTCTATAGAAAAATGGTGTTGAAGGCCACTAATGGTTTGGTTTCATTTTCACATGGTTCCTAATGATAAAAGTAATCAAAATAAGAAATATGGAGAAGGTAGAAAGAGAAAAGAATCAATTTGATGCCTTAAATAATGAGATAAAGAGGGAGACTTGGAAACTAAGAAAAACACCTTTAAGTTAATTATTTTGGTATCAAAACTCACTCACATAGAAATAGAAGTATTTAAGGTTTTCCTTTAAAATTTGGGATTAAAGGGATAAAAGGAGAGAGATATATGGATTTTTCTAGAAAAAGTGAATAGATTATGGGAAGTATACATTAAATGTCACAGTTTTTTAGGAATAAAAATAATCATTTACCTTTTCACATGGCACAATAACCATTGGATTGGGATCCAGATATGACTAAGTCATCGTCGGCCTTGTGTGAAAAAGGCAATTTGGAACAGTAAACTGACTTTTTCCATTGCTCTCCTCTCCCTCATCAATGATCAAACAACTCTGGAAACTATCCATTAGATTTGTGAGATCAATGCAAACCTACCTATCCTAGGTTTTTCCTAACTTGAAGAACTCTAGAATAATTTCCCAAATCACTGACACGATGAGAACTGACCCCTCAATGCGACATGTGCAACCAATGCGACATCACCAATGCACTCACAAGGCTCTGCGTGATCTTAGACTCATTTCCCTGGTCTCAATTCCTCCTTTAGCACCCCCTTCACCTCTAACCCTCTCTGGATCATCGTTGTAGATCCCTTCTTGTCATTCCATCAACTCTGACCAACACCGGAGCAATTGGAAACACCAGTGAGATCGTGGAGGTGTGGCAGAGGTCTTAGTAGCCTTATAGATTGCTGAGAGGGCTTGGATCTCAAAGTCAACTGGTGAGTTGTCCACCTACTTATGTAAGAGAAGGAGAAGAGGTTGAAGATAACCTATGGTGATTTTACCTATGTATCCCTATGACACAAATTTTCTGTGCGTAGAACGCAAGTGTACGCGTCAATGTAATATAGGCCTTTGTGAGGCCCGAGTCGAACTCGGGGACACTAAATTATCGGAGACTACTACTAACTACTCGTAATCAGCTAGACCGGTTAAAAAGTTGGAAGTTGTTGTAAAATTAAAAGAAAATGAAATAAAACAGAACAAAACAATCGATTAAAGGTTTAATTTAATCAATTCAAGTGGAGATCTTTAGGATTGTGGTTTCACCGTGGGTTATCATTGTATGAATTTCTATATAGCAACTTAGATTTATCTCTCTTTCTGAGTAGTGGCCTGTAATCAGAATTGCCCACTGTCGTGGTACAATTTACTACCTATGTCTAGGTTGGTTCCACCATCGTAGTAACATATACCCTAAACTAGGTGCATTAGAATCGACCTCTGGGTATCCATCATTAACCTTACACCACCTTGTTCAAGGGATTTGTTAATTAATGTGAATTTCGTCTCTTTTCAACCATTAATTCTTCTTTCAAAGCAATTAAGGGCATTAGATTATTATTATGGTGATCAAGCATAACAATATAATTGAGAAAATGAATTCATACCACGGAGTTAAGAGATAAATGATGAATTACTATGGTAAAAACATCATACAATGCTTCCTCGGGCTACTCCTGGTCCTAAAGATAAAGGGGATTAGCCCCGCATGTTCATCTCAGAGAAAAACATGGTAGAGAAAAGGGGAAACATGGTGAAAAACGTGATTAAGTAGTGGAACCCCTGAACGGAGAGGATCCAAGCATTCCTTGGCGTAGAATGCACGATCTCCGACCTTTCGGTGGTGGAAAACGTCTTCTTCAGCGTCCAGAACAGCTGGGGCATGCTCTTGGGCTCCATTCTTCTCTCCACACCTCTCGGGACGTGTGCAGCGGCTAATGACGTGATAGATTGCTCTTGGCCGCCGTCATTAGGTATAATCACCGAGTTAGGTTGCAAAATTATCACAGCCGTCAGATTTAGATCGATCTGAAGCAAACTTGTATCTGACGGTGTCGATACTATTGACGCAAGTCGATGGTATCGACTCTGCACAATATCGACAAATCTTCTTTCCTTTTCTTCGTTGTGCCTGATGCTGACTCGATACCATCGACACGAGTCGATGATATCGACACTCTTAGGCATCGTTTTTTGTTCTTTTCCGTCACTGAATCTTTTGAAGTCGATAGTATTGACTTTGGAGTCGATAGTATCGACTCGCTTCTCGCCAGCAACCAGATGGTAAGTCGCTACCATCGACTTCCGTGTCAATGGTATCGACTCTGTTGACCCCTTGAGACTGGGTGCCTGTGGTCTCGTCGATGGTATCGACCACTGTCGATAGTATCGACAGTAGCAGATATTCATTTTTCTTGAAATTGCAACACAAAACCACATAAGCTGAAATAAAACATATTATTGTAATCATTTATGCTCAAAATACCAAAATAAGGGAGATTTGACACTGAAAAGGATCATAGACCAAAGTAAATGAATCATGCAATATTAACCACCAAAATGACCAATAAATGCATAAAACACAAGTAAAATACGTCTATAAATGCGACTCAAAATCATCGCATCAAACTCCCCTAAGCTTGAACATTGCTCACCCTCGAGCAACTAAACTTTAGAATAGAATTGTGAGGGTCAACTAAAGAATAGATCATCACAACAAACATCACCATATGCTCCCCACCGAAAATTCACAAACCAGCCTTTACTAACCACAGAATGATAATTACCCTAAAGGTGAAAATAATCATCAATAAAAGATATCTACCTACACTATCATATAAGGTAGTTAGCATAATAAAATTCACTGGTTCAGACTCGGTGCGTCTTGTGATCTCCTATTCTACGTTGCTCACCCTAACTACCATCTACATGGAAGCAACTCTCTTGATATTCACAAGTGAGGAGAAAATCATGGTGGCCTACCAATTCGAGCAACGGGTGGATGGAATGGGTGGCTCATGGAAGAAATGGAAGCATTATACGGTTTCAACATGCACAAAGCAAAAATGACCTAAATGATGCATATGCAAGTGTAAATGCCCTAATGCCTACATTTGGGTGGAATGATGCATGCACTATCATTCTGTCTCAAGGTGAGATGGGATATCTAAAAGAACAACATCATGTTTTTATTCTTCTTAATATGTAGTGAAAAGCATGTTCCTTTCTCCCTCTCATTCCTATTTACTTCTCAATTCTTTTTTTTCATTTTCATATTTTTCTTCTTTTTTTAAGGCCCTTATATCCATAAATGACAACGAAGTATTTGTCAGGCTCACTTTTTGTTGCATAGCTATATACTTGAAGCATTCAGAAGGTATGGAACAAGTTTATCACCTTTAATGTTTCAGAAGAAATAAAATGCATGATGTGATCTATATGCATAAAAATATGAATACAACTACAAAATGATAGTCATGCATCTAAATGACATGCACCTAAGGAGAAAGTGCATGTATAACTAATCTAATTTTTTTATTTTCATGCAAAATATGTGGAAATAGTTGCAATGCAAGTCCTATCTACATGAGATGCACTCAAAGAGGTTAAAATCATAATGTACTTCCAGTTCTTAAGGTGGAGTATGAAAACAGTGGGGGTGGATAGATCACAAGACTAATTGACTGAACCTTTGCAAATTATTATGTGTCCCTCCTTATTGACCTATGTGGTAATTAAGAGGTTTCTCTCTCTTACTTCAAATTAAGGTCTCATTATCATTTGGTCAGTTTAGGCTCAAACAACCAATTCCGTCCACTTTTCATGAATCATAGGAATATACAGTTGTGATTTTCTATTTTAGAGTTGACAAACCCAATCATATTCTTAAGTTATGTGCTCAAAGTCAAACAACACAAGCTTGCAAACACTAAAATTTTTTAAGTTTTCACTTAATTCCCATGTACAAGCAAACAAAATGACACAAGACATAAGACATCAACAATTACACTAGATAGAATGTGGATCCTAAAAACAGACTAAGAACTAAGAAAAACAAATGACAAAAGACAAAATAATAAAACTAAAAATTGAGAAAACTAAAGGATAGAGCTGTTCCAACTCCCCCCCCTAAGCTTGAATTCGACTATGGCCTCATAGTCAAAAACAATCTTAAAAGGTGGAACAATGATACCGATCATTCTTCTGGCGGAGGCGGGTACTGCGGGGCTGTGGGGTCCCAGGATGGGTACTGCCCCTGAAAAGTCAGATCATACTGGGGCATAGGCGGAGGTTGTGGATACCCCCCAAAGTAATTCTGGCTCCAGTAATGATCATAGAAGGGTTGCTGCTGCATCTCCATCCTATGCAACATGTCATGAATGTGTTGTTGGTTGTCGAGGAGGAGGCGCTCATTTTCAAAAATGGCCCTCTGATTATCTAGAAACCGGTTCGTCGTATCCTGAATACTGGCATATGAGGTTGTGTGTTGCTGATGCGTCTGATGAATATCTTGCAACATTGCATACATTTCTTGCATGGAGTAGACATCCTCACTTTGTTGCGAGGGCTGTGGTGGTGGAGGCTGTGAAGAAGAAGATGCACCCGGATGCATGTGGGGACGCTTCCTAGGTGCCACTCGTGCCCAAAGAGGAGTGAAAGCCTCCTCTTCCTCTTCATGCTCATCGCCGTCATTGTCGTTGTCGTCGTTGCCGCCGTCTTCATCCGAATCAGCAATGACTATGATTGGCCATCGGAAATGCTGAGTACCCTCAATATGGAAGACGGGGTCTGGAAGTGAACACTCTTGATAGGCTTGGTTGACATGACAATGTGCATATGCCAAGCCATCATGAAGAAGGATGAGGTTGGAGCGGTGCAGATGTTGTAGGTTTACCTTGCTCCTGTTGGAGAGAGGAGTCAGCTGGGCAAAATTTAACCCAAGATAGTGGGCCAGCGGTGTGATGAGCCCTCCAAAGTGATTTGGCGCCTTCTGCGTACTCCTCTTTATAGCCAACACGCGCATTAATAAAAATGCACCCCAATTACACTCTTGGCGCTTCAACAACTTATGCAGGAAAAACAAATCTATCTCTTGAAACTTGCTAAGAGACAGGTCACTACGAGCGAACAACGTGGTGCAGATCATGCGATGAAGAATCCGCACGAACAGATGCTCGAAGTCTGCCACCGCCACGTTGTGGTAGCTCACAGATTTGCCCGGAGGCACAGTCACTAGCTCGGTGAAGATAGCATCATAATCAGTCTGGTTGTCTGGCCTCTGGTACTGATCTCGCCCATGATTCCAGTTATAGATTTCATTGAACTGCCTGAGAGTGAGAGTGTAGTCCTTGTTGTACTGCCGGAAAGAAACACAACCCTTGATCCATTCACAATCTGTGGCGATGATGTCGTTTGGCACAACACATATGTCCAGCGACGCCATGAATTCCGCCACCAGCTCCTTGTACATGGGCCATTCACCGAATAATGGTTGGCTTTCAGCGTGAAATTCCATCTCATCGGGCCTCCTTCCCGTGTGCCTTGCTTGCCCCTTTAGCACGTAGGCCAGATTAGCCTCGAACCCCAGATTGTGGATCATCTCCCGGTCAACATAGTGGGTCGGCTCAATCTTCCTTTTCATGATCTCCTCATAGACCTTCCGAACCTCCGCGGAAGGATAAACGATCCACGGACGCGGAATAGAAGCAGTTGGTGGAGGAACGAACTTCTGGATCTCCATTGGATTTTCCCGGGAAGAGGATGCACTGGCAACATGCACCATTGTCGAGCAAGAAGAAGGATTATAAGATAGAGCTCGGAGAAGGTCGGAGAAGACAATCTCCGCTCGATGAAGGCTCGGTGAAGAACACGCGCCGTGGATGCTCGTAGCCGGGCTCCAATTGCTCAAAAAGATGCACGGCACAAGTGGAGAAGGATTTCTCTGAAGGTGTGACGTCATATGACGAAAATCCATCCCTTATATAACCGTGGCCGGCACTGTTGTATGCCAGTCGATACCATCGACTGCTGTAGCAAAATCCGTCCACCGCTGGTATCGACGGTCATCGATGGCTTGATGTGGGGACCCAGATCGATGATGTGTCGATAGTATCGACCCATCCCACAGACTGACTCTCTCGATGCAGTGATCGCCGTTGATTTCCTCTCGCGGATCGGTGACGTGTCGCGTCGATACTATCGATGCAAGTCGATAGTATCGACTTCTGGTTAGGGCAACACCCTCGCGAGGCCCGGCCGCCGCCTTCTGCCTATAACTTGGTCGATACCATCGACGAGCCTGTCGATGGTATCGACTTCACTGAGACAACTTGTGTCTGAATATCTCCAGAGATCTCGATAGTATCGACATGCATGTCGATACTATCGACCTCGACTTTGCGATCAACCTGTTGGTGTGTCGATACCATCGACGAGGCTGTCGATAGTATTGACGCCGAGCGATTTTTGCAGCTGCCAACCTGTACCCATCTCAATACCATCAACATAAGGGTCGATGGTATCGACTCTGCCTCAGTCCTGCACATTAAGCAAACGATCACGATATCTTTTTTACACTAAAAACAAAATCAAATCAAACGAAAGTACACATGTGAAAGAAACTAAACTAAGCTACCTATGGCTGGGTTGCCTCACAAAAAGCGCCCGTATTTAACGTCTTAGGCTAGACGACATTAAGCTCCTCATGCATCAGGAAGTACAATGAGTTTGACCTCATTCACTTTCCTTATGTAATCTTCACCGCAGTACAATTTCAATCGTTGTCCATTGACCAGGAATGTTGTCTCGACATCACGCACCATGATTGTGCCATGTGGCCTGACCTCCTCTACGGTGAACGGTCCACTCCATCGGGATTTCAATTTCTCAGGATGCATCTTCAACCCGGAGTTGAACAAAAGTACACGATATCCTTTCTTGAAGACACACATCTGAATTTGGCGATCATGAATCAACTTTGTTCGCTCCTTGTAGATCCGTGAGCTTTCATATGCATTCATCCGCAGCTCGTCAAGTTCATTGAGCTCAAGCAACCTTTTCTTTCCCTCTTCATCATAGCTCAAATTTAACTTCCTCAGTGCCCAATGCGCTTTATGCTCCAATTCCACCGGCAAATGGCAGGCCTGACCATAAGCCAACCTAAAAGGCGTAGTGCCTATAGGTGTCTTAAACGCCATCCTGTACACCCACAAAGCATCTGGTAGTAGGGTGCTCCAATTCTTTCCCGTGGAAGCCACAGTGTGCTCCAAGATCTTCTTAATCTCCCGATTGGAGACCTCCACTTGCCCCTGTGTCTACGGGTGGTACGGGGTACCAATGTTGTGCTTTACCCCATAATTTTTCAATAGTGCTGCGAACTTTTGATTCTGGAAATGCATACCTCCATCACTAATAATCATTCTTGGTACACCAAACCTGCAGAAAATATATTCTTTGACAAACCTGCACACTACATCGACATCATTAGTCCTAGTGGGTATTGCCTCTACCCACTTCGACACAAAATCAACAACTAAAAGAATGTACAAATTAGAATTTGAGGACACAAAGGGTCCCATAAAATCAACACCCCACAAGTCGAACACCTCAACCTCTTGAAATACATTGAGAGCATCTCTTGTCTTTTTGAAATGTTACCTGCCCTTTGGCAAGAATCACATTGCCGCACAAAATCATAAGCATCCCTGAACAAAGTAAGCCAGTACAGGCCACTTTCAAGTACTTTGGCGGCAGTCTGAGAACTTGCATGGTGGCCACCCTCGGTAGTGTATGGAAATGAGGAAGAACACTTTCGTATTCCACCTCCGGTACACACCTGCGTAAGACACCATCCCTGCACTGCTTCAATAGAATAGGGTCATCCCATAAATAATAACGCAAAGAATGGAAAATTTTCTTCTTCTCTTGGTATGTCCAGTCATCCGGGATAATTGTATAGGCAAGATAATTAACAATGTAAGAAAACCAAGGATCTTTCAATTTTATAGATAAACATTGTTCATCAGGAAATGTCTTGGTAATGGGTATATGTAAATCCTTCTCATCCACCCTTTCCAACCTAGAAAAATGGTCCGCGACCACATTTTCAATGCTCGCCTTGTCTTTGATGTCAATATCAAATTCTTGTAAGAGTAAGATCCACATAATCAATCTAGGTTTGGCATCCTTTTTCTCCATCAAGTACTTAATGGAGGCGTGGTCCGTCCATACCACGACTTTTGATCCAACAAGATATTGCCAAAATTTTTCAAAAGAAAAAACAACGGCGAGAAGTTCTTTTTCGGTTGTCGTGTAATTCAGTTGTGCGTCATTTAAGGTTTTGTATGCATAGAAAATCACAGCGGGTTTATTGTCCACACATTGTCCCAAAACAGCCCCAACTGCGAAATCGGACGCATCACACATTAATTCAAACGGCTTAGTCCAGTCCGGTGTTTGCACAACCAGTGCGGAAATCAGTTTTTCTTTAAGCACGTTGAACGCATGTAAACACTTGTCATTAAAATCAAGCACAACATCCTTTTCCAACAACTCAGATAATGGTTTGGTGATTTTAGAGAAATCTTTTATAAATCGGCGATAAAAACCGGCATGACCTAGAAAACTTTGAACCCCTTTAACTGAATTCGGTGGGGGCAATTTGGAAATAACTTCGATCTTTACCAGGTCTACCTCCAACCCTTTGCTAAACACTTTATGTCCAAGCATGATCCCTTCGCTTACCATCATGTGGAATTTCTCCCAATTGAGGACCAAAAGTGTCCTCACAACGTTGCAAAACCTCATCCAAATTTTATAAACACTCATCAAAGGATGCACCATAGACAGAGAAATCATCCATAAAAACCTCCAAACAACGTTCAACCATATCAGAAAAGATGGCAAGCATGCAATGCTGAAAGGTTGTCGGTGCATTACACAACCCAAATGGCATATGGCGGTATGCAAATGTTCCGTAAGGACAAGTGAAGGTGGACTTCTCTTGGTCCTTAGGATCAATTGAAATCTGATTGTACCCCGAATAACCATCAAGAAAACAAAAATGTGATCGGCCGGCTAAACGCTCTAAAATCTGATCAATGAATGATCCTTAAGCGTAGCAGCATTCAATCGACGGTAGTCTATACATACACGCCACCCAGTTACCAAGTGGGTCGTGATAGGTTCATTTAACAGATTATGTGTGACAGTAATTCCCCCCCTTTTTAGGGACTACCTGTGTAGGACTCACCCACGTCGAGTCGGATATAGCATAGATGATACCTGCAGAAAGGAGTTTGATCACCTCCTTCTTAACGACCTCCATCATGCTAGGATTTAGTCGACGTTGTGGCTGAATCACCGGCTTGGCTCCCTCCTCGAGCCGAATCTTGTGCTGGCACAATGTAGGGGAGATCCCCTTGATGTCTGCGACCGACCACCTGAATGCACCTCAGTGGTTCTTCAACACAATCAGCAGCTGGTCTTTCTCCTCAGCACTCACATATGCTGAAATAATCACAACAGCTTCTCTTCCTCAGCTAGAAATGTGTACTTCAAGTGAGGTGGCAATGGCTTCAATTCCAAATCTGGCGGGCTGATTAAGGATGACTGAAGTGGTGGTGGGAGTTTGCCAAGGTCTTCATAGTACTTCGCATAAAAACATGGAAGCACCTGAAGCATCTTGGCACACTCCTGTTGTGACTTGCTTCTCATCCAATCATGTGTTATATTGACCAAGAAAGCTTCAAGTGGTAATTCTGGATATGCATTGAAAACTGAACTCGCTATGGCCGCATCTTCAGTAGAGGGGGAAATGTCCTCCTCTTCATCATTAGGAAAACCCACAGCTTTCCTAAGGGACACAACCTTGGTCTGCTCCATGATGTCAACAGCCAATGTCCCTTTCTCCACCTTCGTCATTACATGAGCCATATCTAAAAATGGCTTCCCTAGACAAAGTGAGATATTGCGATCAAAATGCTTCGCCATGCGGCATTGCTCCTTAGCTTTGGATGACGTGATGCTGGAAGGCATGACCATCTCGAATCGATCATCGACGATACCCAAAGTCAAACGACCTCTCCCCATCTCAAGTATCATGTCAACTGTAGCTTGGAAGGGTCGTCCAAGTAGTAACTCATTGCCTTGTTCATCTTGAATCTCCATTACAACAAAGTCTGTTGGAAATACAAACCGATCTACTTTCACCAACACACCTTCACAAATACCATAAGGCTTCACCACTGAATTGTCCGCCAGCTGAATTGTCATATTGCTCGGCCTTGATTCTTTTAATCCCAATTTCTTGAATGTAGATAGAGGCATCAAGTTTATGCTTGCCCCTGAATCACACAGTGCTTCTCCGAATTTCACCTTACCAATGTAACATGAAATGTTGAAGCAGCCTGGATCCTGCCTCTTAGGTGGCAATGTGCCCATGATGAAGGCACTCACCTGCTCCTTGAGAACTACAACCTCCGTGTCAGGGATCTTCCTCTTCTTAGTAATGATGTCTTTCAAAAACTTTCCGTAAGAGGGAAGTTTCTCTATTTCCTCTAATAATGGGATGTTGATTGAGAGCTTTCTGAAACTGTCCAAAAACTTCTTGAACTGGGCGTCCACCTTCTTTGCTTTCACACTATTCGGATATGGGACTGGGACAGCCTGTGCCCTTTGATGTGGCGGCACATATGGTGTCCTTTTTTGTGTCTCCTCCTCAACAACAATGGGGTCCGCGGTGACATCCTCTGCTATTTCCTCAACCGGCTCTGTGACTGAGATTGACACCTCCTAAGTGGCCTCACCTTCAGTTTCTGATTGGGGTTTTCTTGGTTCATCGACCCTGGGGTTTAAAAGCTTCTTGCCACTCCTTAGCAAGATTGCTTTAGCCTGTTGGTTTCCCCCTGGAACGTTTGTGTTACCAGGAAAACCTTTCTGCACTGGCTTCTTCAGATTGGCTATTTCAGCTGTCATTTGCACCATCAACGTCTCTATTGTCCTCATCTGAGCCCCATGGCTCTGCAATGTCTGTCCAAACTGATTCATAAATCCCCCCTCTTGCTTGATCTACTGACCAAAGGTGTTCATAAGTTCTTGGTTCTACTTTATCACTTGGTTGAGCAACTCCGTGCTCTTATCCTCCGCCACCGGCTGGGGTTTTGCATCGGGGTCCTGCAAAAAGTTATTCAGATCTTTCCAAGAAAATTTCTTGTCCTTCCTCCATGAGTAATCATTATTTCTGTAACCCTACTACTGCACATGAATTTGACTTGGGCTTCATCCTCAGATTCAGTATCTTCTTTTGCAAGCAATTTCTTTACTAGAAGGTCCATCTTCTCATTCATCTCTTTGATGGCCTTTGAATCCCCCGCAACTCGAACGTGCTCTACAACGTCTCTATCGCCCCAGGATTGCTTCTTGGCCATGTTCTTCAGAATTTCCCAACACCTCGTGTCTGTGTTGTTCAAAAAGAACCCTGAACCGGTGGAATCGAGGTTACTTCTATCATGCTCGGAGAGAGAAAAATAGAAGATTTTGACCTGTGTCTCTTTATCAAGCCCATGATGCGGGCACCTCCTAAGCATGATCTGAAATCTTTCCCAGGTCTCAGAGTAGGTCTCTCCTGCCTTCTGGGTGAAATTGTGGATTTTCCTGATCATGTCATTAGTCTTATCGGGCGGGAAAAACCTTTCAAAGAATACCTCCACCATGTGGTTCCACGATTCCACATATTCATCGTCAAGATTATGCAACCATTCTCGTGCATTTCCTTCTAGAGAACTCGGGAACAGCTTCAGGTAGAGCGTCTCCTGTGGAAATCTGTCAATTTTAATCATGTCACAATTCTCCACGAATTGGCTTATATGAGTGACTGAGTCTTCATGCTTTAGCCCATGGAACGCATTTGACTTGACCAAGTTGATTAATGCAGGATCAATCTTGTAAGTCAGAATGTTGATCGCCTGCTTCTTTATTGGCCCCTTTGACGCAGATGAAGAAGAAGCCTTGATCTTCTCCCATATTGTTTGTTCCTCTGCCATTTCTTCTTGTTCGGATTTTGAATCTATTTCTTTCAAGTGGTCTTGATTGTAATCCTCCTCATCATAAGGTCCCGGCTGTGGAACCTCTGGTGCCTGTTGCGTGTAGTCGGTACTATGCGTCTGCACCATGCACAGTACTTGCAAAATGAAAAATTTCAGTTCAGTACCGTGCCAGACGATTACAAAAATTGGAAAGATAGAATATGAATTTTAGAATTGATTTCAAAATAATAAAAATAAAAAGGTGGTCTAGAATGGCCGCTTTCAGCACTCGTAGTGCCGAAAATTGCCGTGTCCCCGACAACGGTGCCAAAAACTTGACATGAATTTTCCGTGTGTAGAACGCAAGTGTACACGTCAATGTAATATAGGCCTTTGTAAGGCTCGAGTCACACTCAGGGACACTGAATTATCAGAGACTACTACTAACTACTCGCAATCAGCTAGACCGATTAAAAAGTTGGAAGTTGTTGTAAAATTAAAAGAAAATGAAATAAAACAAAACAAAACAATCGATTAAAGGTTTAATTTTATCAATTCAAGTGGAGATCTTTAGGATTGTGGTTTCACCGCGGGTTATCATTGTATGAATTTCTATATAGCAACTCAGATTTATCTCTCTTTCCGGGTAGTGGCCTGTAATCATAATTTCCCACTGTCGTGGTACAATTCACTACCTATGTCTAGGTTAGTTCCACCGTCGTAGTAACCTATACCCTAAACTAGGTGCATTAGAATCGACCTCTAGGTATCCACCATTAACCTTACACCACCTTGTTCAAGGGATTTGTTAATTAATGTGAATTTCATCTCTTTTCAACTGTTAATTCTTCTTTCAAAGCAATTAAGGGCATTAGATTATTATTATGGTGATCAAGCATAACAATATAATTGAGAAAACGAATTCATACCATGGAGTTAAGAGATAAATGATGAATTACTCTGGTAAAAATGTCATACAATGCTTCCCCGGGCTACTCCCGGTCCTAAAGATAAAGGGGATTAGCCCCGCATGTTCATCTTAGAGCAAAACATGGTAGAGAAAAGGGGAAACATGGTGAAAAACGTGATTAAGTAGTGGAACCCCTGAACAGAGAGGATCCAAGTGTTCCTTGGCATAGAATGCACGATCTCCGGCCTTTTGGTGGTGGGAAACGTCTTCTTCAGCGTCTGAAACGGCTGGGGCATGCTCCTGGGCTCTGTTCTTCTCTCCACACCTCCTCGGGATGTATGCAGTGGCTAATGACATGATAGATTGCTCTTGGCTGCCGTCATTAGGTATAATCACCGAGTTAGGTTGCAAAAATATCACAGCCGTCGGATTTAGATCGATCTAAAGCAAACTTGTATCTGACGGTGTCGATACTATCGACACGAGTCGATGGTATCGACTCTGCGAGATATCGACAAATCTTCTTTCCTTTTCTTCGTTGAGCCTGATGCTGACTCGATACCATCGATGTGAGTCGATGGTATCGACACTCTTTGGCGTCACTTTTTGTTCTTTTCCGTCACTGAATCTTCTGGGGTCGATAGTATCGACTCACTTCTCACCAGCAACATGATGGTAAGTCACTACCATCGACTTCCGTGTCGATGGTATCGACTCTGTGCGGCCCCTTGAGGCTGGCTGCCTGTGGTCGCGTCGATGGTATCGACCACTGTCGATAGTATCGACAGTAGCAGATATTCATTTTTCCTGAAATTGCAACACAAAACCACATAAGCCGAAATAAAACATATTATTGTAATCATTTATGCTCAAAATACCAAAATAAGGGAGATTTGACACTGAAAAGGATCATAGACCAAAGTAAATGAATCATGCAATATTAACCACCAAAATGACCAATAAATGCATAAAACACAAGTAAAATACGTCTATAAATGCGACTCAAAATCATCGCATCACCCTATCTCCTTTTCAGTATAGGTAAGGACTCTTTGGTCCTTTTCCCTATTTTCTCGCCTATCTCAACGAAGATCCATGGAAGCAATATGGGGTGCATTGGCATGAGACCATTTGTTTGGCCCAACGTAGTTGGCAAGGCTGGGACCCGAGCTCACTGCCTAGGTGGCAGCTTGTGATTGACTATAAATCGTTAATTTTGTTAAAATCATAGAAATTCATATGAAGATCCAATGATAATAATTTATACATGAAAGATGATCAGAAAAATGCAAGGAATGAAATATAAATAGTTTGAAGGCCTATATCTACTTCTAATTCTTACCTAAAGTTGCTAACTTTAATGCGCTAAATGTATAAAACCCTAATTTCTTAATTTTAATGATCATAATATGCTCAAAGGGATTTAATGGATAAAGTATGGTCTTTTGGATAAAAGAGACATCTTTGACTTAATTTTAGATTAATAATGCATAAAGCATCACGTTTAGAGTTTGTAACTAAAAGGACATTAAAAGTGATAATTAGGGTTTGATAAGACAAGTCTAGAATGAAACCTAAGTTGACCCAATAACCCTAACTTGGAACCTAAGTCAGTCTTAATGTAAGTTTATGAACAAAATACTAATATTCTGGTGCTATGTATTAATTTTAGGGTGATTGCTTACTTAAATCTCAAATTGCACTTTTAGGCCTGGACATTGAGTACTTTTAAGAAAGGTATGTGTTTACACCTATGACTACTCGACTTAAACAACTTTAGTTACTGAGATTTCCCCACATTGATTGCAAATAGATTTTGGTTTTTTATTCAATTCCTACAATCCTTAAAGCCTCTATGAGTATCCCATTATATAAGTATAACTTGCTTAACTATCTCTGATGGATTTAAGTGATACACGTGGGATGTACAAAATGTCACTATAGTGACAAATGATCAAGCTGAGATAGAATGATCACCAATAAGACCAAGCTGGGATAGGATGGTCATTATGAGCCAAGTCGAGATAGGATGGCAATTGTGAGGCCTAGACAGGAAAGGAAGGCCATAAAAAATTGAGCCTAGGAATGGGAGGCTATGAGAAGTCCACTATAGGGACTAAAACATAGAGAGAGGGAACCCCACAATGAGTAATCCAGAGAGGGAGTGTACCATAAAGGTTAAGTTGATAAGTTAGAAAAAAATGCTTGTTCAATTTTGTAATCATAATTATTGCTATGGTTGATTATGTTGTTACACCTACATGCAAATATTTTGTTTCTCCCACATACCAGTATAACTTTTCATACTGATCATTGTTTTGTTTCATGTCATTTTAGGTTAAACTATTGTATTTCTAAAAAAAATGGACATCCTGAGAAGAAGGAACAAAAAGGAAGGATATCTAAAGAAATCATGGAGGATTTAGTTAGATAGATTCTATTTCTAGTTGCAAACAATAGTTTCCCTTGTTCATGAAACCCCTTTGTGGAGAGTTTATCTTTCATATTGTATCAAAATCTTTTCCTTTCAATGAAATTTAATGATTATTCTTGTTTAATTGCTAAACCATCGTTCTTGTATTATGGTAACAACCCTTACCCTCTCAATCCACCTCAATTGGGGATAACAGGGGGAGGAGTCATTACAACTAGGCTCTTTGAGACAACAATATGTTCTAGGTAGATTTTAGGATGTCCAGTTCAGTCATGAGGCTTGGAGAGAGAGGCACAATGATTTCTAAAATAGAATGGGGAGGCCTGGCATGACCATGGAGTAGGTGAAAACCAGATGGAAGAATACGAGGAAGGATTATGTGAAGCTGAAATCTATGACCAACTTAGTAGGGTTGGATGGGTTGAGTTAAGCAATGAGCCCATATTTTTGATACCCATGAAAGAAGGGATTCACTACGTGTATGTCAAGCATAAAAATAACATGGCATAATAATCATCACTTATTGTAACCTCCTAATAAACTATCTTACACTACTTGGATAAACAAGGAGCTTGTAAAACTACTCAATCATTCTTTCTACCGTTACCATGAGATTGAGTGCATAGTAGGAGAAAACATTGCTAGTGGACACCATGCAGTGTTGTCAAATGACAAACATGCATTGATGGATTATGGATAGGAGGAAAATAATGAGTTTGATTTAGGTTCTTTAGATGTTTCTCCATCAACATAATGACAACAATCAACATGACATCAATCATGTGAGAACACTAGAAAATTAGGTGACATGGGAAACTTTATTGGTCATTGTGATGGAGACAATGTTGGGATGAATTACCTCTTTAGTGGCTCAAATACACCTATATGTGAACACTAGAGATAGAAAGGGCAAATACACTTCTGCCAGTGAGTTTTACAAATGAGGTGGTAAGTAAATTCAAGTAGGTGTATGTGAAGGTGCATGAACTGGATTACCGTGTTTCCGACCACACAATGGAGAATGAGGGATATGCACAAGTTCTACAACATCTTTGAGACAAATTTACAGATCCACTGGTGATGTTGTGTACTAATGTCATGAATGACATCAAGGAGGCAAAAAATCACATCATATATCTTAGACAACATAACTAGAGAGACAAATTCTAGGGTGGTTTTGTGACATGTCTTATAGGTACTATGTAGGTTTTCCACTAGCTGAGATTGACTTGTTTGTCTGTGCCCATGGATTTGATTCCTCTAATCCAGGGATACATTCCCTATTTATGCCACCAACTTATGGGGCTCTTCTGATTCCCACTTCATATGGTCCTCCTTCCACAAGATGATCATGACCCCTATAGGCACATTTAGCACACCTTATTGTATGAAATTTATGTGACAAACATATAGAGGCGATGTAGGAGTTAGTGGTCCCCCAACTACTAGGTTGAGACCAAGCACTTCTTATGAGTGGTACTCTAGGAAAGGTAGTCAAATAGATGCCAAGGTGTTTCTTCCACATAAGGAATAATATGACTTATCTGCATTACCTCCTACAAGATATCTTTCAGTTCACCTGCAAAATATCTTTCAATTTGTCTACATTAGTTTTCCTACATTTTATTTCAGTTGTATCCAAACTTATGAGAAGTTGTAATATTTATTAGGTTCTACTAACATTGGAGTTTAATTCTGCTTGTTATGTCAATCATGTTAAGTCTTCATATTCCATCCATAGTACTTGTTAGCTTATAATGGTTTTAAACTTTATTGCTCTATCACTCATGTTAAGGGCATTTGAGTTCTTTTGTTTTACATTTTTGTAACTTGTGTGACATGGTTTGAATTTTAGGAAGCATGGATCCAAATTTTAATTTAGAAATGTCTGGCCTACTGGGAAACATGTTGGACAATTAGTGTCATCATCTAACATAGTCTCTAAAAAATTAGGCACGAGTGTGAAGAGTATGATGAAGAGTAAAGTACTCATAAAATGAGGCCACTTGTTATTAGGAGAGGTAACCAAAAGGTAATGGAAATCATTATGGGACATAGGAATAGGGATTATGACCTATATAGAATAGAACCTCAACTCTATTAGATCTAGTTGATAAGTTTGAAAGTCATCTTTTCTTATAATGTTGTAGGGGAGATTCATCCATCAAGACAATATGCTGCCTCCTCTAGATGGTTGGCCATGGACACACTGACCATGCTTTAGTGGAGGATTGCATCCACTTGGTGGAGACCATAAGAAGGAAGCTCAAAAAAGAATTACAAGCCATTTGTACATTGTGTAATGAGTATGTGGTGATGCCTACCACATCCACAATCATGCACCATCAAGTTAGGGACAATCCAAGGTTCTTCCTTCACTTAAAGGTACTAATGAACATGATGTGTTGTCTTACACACCACACAAAATTACCAATAAAAATATCTTATCTTAGAATGAAATATGGGCACTTAATGGGACACACATTTGTTGGTTAGAAGGGATAAGAAAAATCGGTCTTGCAACAGGATATCATTCACCACTCAATTTGACATAGATTTTACATATATTCTTTAAAGGTGGTAGGGATTTATACTAGATATGTGGATCCTCCAGGTATCAATGACCACTAGAGGACTACACATTTTTGGTTGGCAAAATATTATGTAGCCGATGTAGGACACATTAACACCAAGAATTTTCTTACCCCATACCACTACACAAATTATCACTTAGATGACTACAGATGTAGTAGAAATGAGAACAAGAACAAGAAAGAGTTTTTCAACAAACAAAGCACACAACTGATGAATGTGGTCCACGAAGCATTTGGTGTGTTAAAGAGACACTTTTCTTATCTAAAACAAAATAACACGTACAACGTGAAGACACAACGACTTATGATATTAGCTTGATGTGTAATATACAACTTTATATGATGTGAATTTAATGCCAACTAGATGATGGAAGAGTATAATGAAGAAACACCCTATGTAGGAGCACCCAACCAAGAAGCAGATCCAAGCCGATGTTCATGCTGGTGAGATGCTATGTGAATACATAACCAACCTACATCAAGAAACACATTGACTTGCAAAGTTTCATAAAATTAATTCATCTCACTGAATGATCACTACCGATATTAGGTACTCAAATTTAGTAGAATTGTTCATTATTCCTACTTCAGCAATACCACACCAGTTCAAAATACTTGTGGTTAGTAATTGGGGGCAAGCCCTAGCTTGCTAGGTAATCAATTTTTGAACATTTTGAATAGATGTTTCTTTTTGAACGGTTAATACAAACATTCTAAAATTTGTTATGATTATGTTGTGATTGGTTAGTTTGAATGAGGTTTGACCGTTACTTGTGAATTCACACAAAAAATTATGTTGAGGCCACATTAGAGCAAGTCAAGTTTACTCAACATATATTCCATTGATTTTAGTTATTTCTTCAACAATGATTTATTATTTTATGTTTAAGCCAAATCATTTCTGGTGATGGACAATACAATGCCGATATTATGACCTTCCTTTCTTGGCACACATGTAACTTGTTGCCATCGATGCCAGTAAGGGTCAATTTGAAGACAATAATCCCCATAGTCCATATTATACTTCCATCCAAGTTCTAGCACCAAACACATGTTGCATGGTGATGACAATCTATCCATTTCAGCACAATCAGACCACCTTGAGTGTAGTGATGGATGAAATGATTAAACATCTACATTATTCAAGGAGTGAACAAAAGCATGTGTCTATTGCTCGTGACTAGTTGTCATCGTCCAAAGAGGACACAAGTAGGCTGATGGTAGAGATCGATGCTCTTAGGAGAAGATACAACTACCTACAAGCATGACTTAACCTCCCAATAGATAGTGGCATTTATATAGAGGATGATGGATGGAATAGCTCTTAGTTGGTGTTCTTTTGACATTTAAGTTTTAAAATTCTACTATTGTGAGTGTTAAACTAGTACTATTGCCTAATGTCTTAAACTTTAAAATTCGCATTTAACTTATGAATTATGTTACTAATCATCAAATTTAAAATTTTGGTTTAGCTAATGCATAGTGTTACTAATCAAATGTAGTTTACCTTATCACAAAGGATACATCTAATGGTATTTTGTGATTTTTTTGGAAAATTAGCAGCATTGCGTGTTAACACCAAAGGCACAGGTTGTATGATTTGAGTGGCTCAATGAACGTCCTAGAAAAAAATTAGGTATGTTAAAGAAAGAGGTAAATGATACAAATGCAACACCAATCATAGAGATAAGGTCATAAATTTTAAATGAAAATATTGTTGAGCCAATACTTTCACTAAGAACTTTAACTCCCACCTAATTCACAATCCCTACAAGTTGTGATTAAGTTACTCAATGATGAATGTCAGTTTGTCTAGGATCATGAAATAAACCTAAAGGATTATGTTGAAAAGATGTAGAGGATGTGTACTGATCATATAAATATAAATACATGCATTGTGCTTTAGAATCAATAGGTTGGAGGACATCAAATAGATTTTAAATATACATACCTCATCACAGACCTCATGAATTAAAATAAACTTATTGTTAATGGGACATTATGTTTAATTTGTGGACAATAAGTATGATTCCATAGGAACTACACACTAGTACAAAAACTATCTTTGGCATAGGTTAAAATAATCCTATAAAGTCGATTATAGATCGAAACTTAAGTGGGCGACACTATAGCCACAAGTCTAAGATGTTGGTTGTTTTGGGATGGAAAAACTGATGCTAGAGATCCTGTGTCAGTTGTGCAGATAAAAGAAACTGACACAGATTGTAGTCCTAGGCATCGGTTGTTTGCCAAAAACTAACACCGCAAGAGCCAAACCATGTCACTTTTGTGAGTTGTAAAGGATCCTACATCATCTGTTTGAAAGAAATCGACACCTGTCATGATGTACATTGTCAGTTGCAGTCTGAACCGATGATTTTACTGTAATGTGACGATTGTAACCAACAAACTAATGACTATGACATGCTACCTAGATCGGTCGTGCCATCCAGCATGACCATTTTGATTTTGTCCTTTAATGTCGGTTATTATACCAACACCGATGATTTAGGCTTATAGTGTCAGTTTTCTTGACACAACCGACGATGAAATTTTGTTTTTTTAAATGATAGGCCTGCAACCAGCTGCTCAGATAGCCAACAAGATGCACAACATGTAGCTCAGTTCTAAACTATAAGTTAACAATATCCTGTGAGTTCAACTGAACAACAAGCCACCAAACCTGCAATAACAAACATAATATGCACATAATTTTTTCCATTCACTAATTCCATTTCACCACATGTGCGATCATAATTCATTCACACACATGTTACTTCATTTATATATATACCAATTTCATTCTCATGACATGTAGAAACATTCATTCATTCATCTTCACATTCACACACATGTATATACATCATCATTCGCATATGCATGCATCAAATTTAGAGTTTCCAATGTGTACATCAAATTTAGAGTTGCCAATATATAGATCATCATTCACATGTATATATATCATCATTCATAAGCACCACATGTATAATAGAAGTCAAATTTATTCATATTCTTTATCCCAATCAAAATCAAATCTGACATCCCTTACAAAGGCTTCTTCCCATTGTTCTTGTGTCTCATCAAGTTGTTCCCTCGTATAGGACATGTGTACGTCTACTAGTTTTTCTTTTGTATCAAAGTATTTTATTCTAAACACATGCAAAGAGAATAACATATATAATTAATAAGTTTGATATGTTCATATTATCTAATGCCCCTTTATACTGATGATGATCAAGACTATATATAGAGAGAGAGAAAGAGTCAGGCTAGAATACACTCGAGTGTATCCGGAGCGGAATACACTCAAGTAGTTTTCCATGATGTAATATTTTTTTTGAAAATCTAATCCGTTGATCTTCTTAAACAACTCGTGAACAACTCATACGCAAAATTTGAGCACATTTGGATATGTATAGCTCATGTTATGAAGACCGCAAAAATTATGCATTTCAAATTAGTTTCGCGCGTTGATTTTGTTGCCCTTGGATGAGTGAGTTACACTCATCCAAATGGGTTCAAAATTTGTATGTAGCCGAGTTATAGTATGACGGTGAAGATCAACGGTTTACATTTTACAAAAACTAGTCTTGATATGCAAACACACTTGAGTGTATCCGTGCGATCCGTACACTCGAGTGTATTCTAGCCTGACTCTATATATATATATATATATATATATATATATATATATATATATATATATATATAGACTCATGTGACTAATGCCTTTTTCAAATCATGTCCCCCATCGTCTACTTTGTCATCCTTAGGATCTAGATAATAAATAGTTAGCGTTATGTGGACCACAACTAATAAGACCCAATGGTTATTCCTGAGTGATAATAAGGCAAAAAAAAATATAACTCATAATCTATAATGAAATGTAATTTCTTAAGTCAAAATTATAAGTAAAGTAAGAAAACTTACAAAACATTGTATGCAGCTAATATCACGCTCTTTTTATTTTTACCAAAATATTTAAATGCGGTGGAGAAATATAGGATTACATATGTAGGGTCTTTAATTACATGGCTAATGAAGGATGGAAGTAGAAATCTTACATGGGCCATTGAAAAATCTATACATACCCTATGTAAGTGGCTGCAAAATATATACCATGTATGCATTAATATATAAGAAAACAGATCACCATATATAAAATGAGGTATATAGCTATATACGATCTCACCATATCCAACCAAGCATAATGAAACAACTCCAAAACATCTTGTAGAAATGTACTACTATCATAAAATTGACCTACATCATCCTCCTTAATAGAAACCATCATAGGTGAATCTTCTTCATGTTCGCCTATATATAGTGCCATACACCTACATTGAGGACCTATCGAATCGAATAGGTCCTGTGCAAGCCAACCAGGTAATTCAGAAGGAGGTGGAGGTGGAGGATGACAAGCTTTAAGGGGTTTCTTAGGCCCTATGTCCCACATATATATAATTTCATATCAATTATCATGTATATACAGATACACATGTAATGTAAATGTACCATACATCATGATCAATATAGATAACTCCTTCTTTGGGCCATGTGACCAAACTTCCTTATGCTTCACCTATTGTCTCAGTGTCAAGGTGGGCATATGGCTGTGGATACTTCTTCCAAGTTTTGTAGACAAGCCTCGAGGACATGCGAACTACATCATTGGGTAATGGAACACCATGAAGCGTGGCACCTGCAAAGGGTGGGTAAGCCTCGCCCACAACAACAACATAGTTTTGTAATTTTAGACGGCATGGCCTCAAGCCCTACAAATTTGCATAGAGTGTTATATATACATAAACATATCATCTTGAAAAGACTACTATGTCATAATAATACTTACAACAGATATGCTAGGTGTTGGGTCCATAGGATTACTCCCAACCACCTCTATCTTAGGGAGGTCCACCTCATATGAAGAGTGGGGCACGATAGCTAGTATCGTTTGAGTAGATAACTGAGAAGGAACCCAATGGCTCATTGCTTCATGAATTCCCTTTGCAATTAACTCTTTTACCTCCTCTTTTGAGAACCCCCCTTTATGAACAGATTTGCATTGTGATGGCCCAAATAACACTCTTATACCCACACTAGCACCTACATCCCTAACATGTCTAGGATGCTCTGGGTTACCTAGAGCAACTATCAATTCATCCCTTGTGCCCTCAGGGATGAACTTGTCTTATTTCCTTTGCTCGTTGAGCTCTCACTAATCATCATCAACAATAATTGGTAAATAAAACATAACAATAATTAATACCAATTGCTCTGAGTGTTAAATATACCATTTTTGTAGTCGCCTCAGCAGTTGCGGGGTTGGTTATTTCTCCAGATTTGAATTGCCTCCCAACTATCCATATATCACACGAAGTAGAGGTTTAATACTAGTAGTAAAGGACTCAACAGTCCGAGGAGTGTGCTGCTAAGAAGAAGACACCTGTAGTAGTTTGTGGAAAAGACCAGCTGGACCCATCATGTGGTTGTTCACATTCTTTTTTACACCTTTCTCTTGGAGCATCGCTTGCAGTCTGGTTAGTGACAATCATCAATAGTAATTTCTAAGTAAAACATAACAATCAAGGTCAAGGCAAATTGTATTCAAATTGGGGAGTGAGGCTTAATACCTTGAATTCATTGGTGTTTTTCATAGAAACAAATGCCTCCCACGTCACCGGGTCAAGATAACTCCATTACTCAGTTGATGACTTCTTCCTTGTATCAACTTCCCATATGTATTGTCTTGTCAGATTTGTCCTATAATTTCTCAGTACCCTCTCACAACATTGCATCACCTTTTTGCGATGCAGATTTTTATCCAGGTCATATATGCTCTGCAAAAGTTCATATACTTAATGGAATGTTCTTAAAAATAGAATTGTAAATAGTTTTAAAAACAAAATTGCAAATGATAATATCTCACACATAGTTCTTTCCATATGAAGTCTTTCTTACTTTTATTAATTTTATGCAAAGAATCTAATGCTATACTACAATGTCTATGAGTAAGAACCCTTAATTATGCCAATGTAAGGTTATATGCATAAATATCTTAGTGGATGTTTTAATGAGGGTCTAAAATGCAATTTAACCACTTAAGTGTGACAAGATAAAATAAATCAACAAGAACTTTCCATGGCCTATTGGAACAAGAAAGAGAAAGAGAAATAAATAGAAAAGTTATAAACATGAAAATGCCATGCCATTAAATGATTTAATTTGATAAGTGATGATAATGTGAAGTAAATTTCCTAAAAATCATAAAAGGAAAACTCAAAAAATAATTCTAAACCCAAATTCTATTTACTTGAGTTAAAGTTTACTTGAATGACAAGTTTCACAATTTTAGAAAATTAATAATTATCTCTGCATTAATTGGAATTGGAAAATATGAGTTTTTCTCCAAATTATTAAATAAATTATTAAATGACTTCAAAAGTGGAAATAACCTCAAATTTGTAATCTACGTGACAAAATGAGTCTATGTGTGAATTTTCATCTAATGTGGAAAATCTTAAACATTTTATTTAATCCAAGAGAGAGAAAATAACTTTCAGACCAAAAATATTAAATAATATATTGAAAAAATAATTTATGTCAAAATTGTGTTCCTCACATTTAGTATCGTTTATAGGCCAAGTTTCTTATTTTTGGAAAGTTTCTAGATGCCTCTAATTAATTAAAAGGATAAATAAGTGAGAAGATTTAAATTTATTAAATAAAATGATAAAAGTCTTCAAAAAAAATAAAATAATGCCAAATTCGTGTTCTATATGTAAAAATATATCTTTGGATGAATTTTTACTCAATTTGGAAAATATTTGATGAGAAGGTAAATTTAGGAGAGAGAACGTATGTAAAACCTTCAAATCATTAATTAAAAAAACAATTTTAACAAATAAAAATAATGGAAATTTCATATCCAACATATTTAATATGACTTATGGGTGAAGTTTTATTAATTTTGGAGAATCCTAGAGTCATTAATGTATGAGGAAAGAGAAAATAAGATTTACTTAAATAGAATAATAAAAGTCTCCAAAGGCAAATATAATTGCATATTCTGATTCTACATACTAAAATTAGCTAAGGTATCAAATTTCATTAATTTTGGAGGCCGTTTTCACCCTCAAATAAGGAAAGAGAAAACATTAAATGATTTAAATAAAACTTTAGTCGAATTGGATTAGAAAGTGATTTAATGTATCAAGCTATGCATGAGCCTTTCCCACCGTGTGATCATGATCTGATAGCTCACAGGTTGTCATCAACCTTGCACCCAAAATAGAAAGTAGTTGCAAGTTTTTGGACATTTTGGATGGGGATTTATCCCTCCACAATCCATCTTTTCATGAGATTTCTTTGCCCACACGTTGCTCTTTCATTTCCGCATGCAATAATCTCTTACTTGCATTGTTTTGGCATCTATTCAAGAAACACACAACTCTTAGACAACAAGCTTCTTCATCCAACTGGCCTTTTCTCATATGCGAACCCCCACCTATAAATGTAGGCATCATTAGCTCCATAGTCCTTCACTTGATCTTTCTCTCCTCTCAATTTCCCCATTATTCGCGTGTTTTGCCCCCGAAGACCATGGATGCGCTCGACTTTGTGGCGGATCTCTCCTCTCCTCCTTGTCACCATTGTTCGATTGCTCATAGTTGTAAGTTCGTCGGACCTTGTCCTTTCTTTCTCTATTCTTAGTTTTCTGAAAAATCAATGTTTGTGGTTTTGCCCAAATTTGGGGCTTGGTTGTAGCTTGCAAACACCAGCCATGGTGTTGGGATGCGGGAGAAAAAACCCCTTGATTTTTTTACAGTTTTGCCCCTCCAGTTTTCTTCTTCTCCTTCGTTTCTTGCACGAGGATAGTTTGGTCTTTTGGTTTTTGTTTTCCTTTACTTTGACGCAGGTGACAAGGTGTTGACCCGTGAATTGGTAGCTTGTGGTTGGGCCAAGTCATGCGGCCACCCACTATCCCTCTCTCTCTTCTTCGCTTGCAATGGATTTGATGACGTGTCGTTCTATGATTGGTTGATATTGCAAAAATCATATCTTTTGATTCGTATGTCCAACAATTAAGTAAAATATGTTTTGGAATCATAATTTTTTTCTTTCTAATAAAAATAGTTTGAGAGCCTGATTTTAATTTTTTTGAAGGATGATTTCTAAGAATCTAATAAATTATATAAAAGCCATAAAAATAGTAACTTAATCATATAAACTTCAAATTTGATAAATTAATATGTTTTCTTGATCAGAAAAACATAACAAATCGTCTGGTCTAGGTTTTTAATCCAAAATATGAGGTTTTCCAAATAGGTCTAGAATTAGGGTTTCATTACATTTATATGAATTTCAAAATCCTAATACATGCAAATAATTTGTAAATAGGCAAAGTTTCTCTTGGAAACAACTAGGATGGTGAAAAGTGTTTCTAGGACTCTGGTTTAAGGTATGTTTGCATCTTCTATTCTTCTACACTGAGCAATGACCTATTTTTATTCTTTCTCTTAATCCTTTGGACATTAGCCTTTATAATGTCTTGTACTTTTGGAAAATATGCTTCATGTCAAGTATCTTATATGTTACTGATCTTGTGATCATGTTTGGACATTGTCTTGCTTCTTTATTATGCTTTTTTCATGTTGAACTCTATATGATGGCATGTGATGTCTTTTTCCCACTTATGAGGTGGATGTATATGTTGGTCACTTATGTGGTGACTACTTTGGTATAATCAGACTATTTCTACTTGCCTCCACATTAAACATGCTATGTGATTCAGTAGCACTAGAGTAATGTAACTGCATTGGTTTTTGGATTATGTACCCTTATTTATTTTTAGGATGGATGTTATGTGCCCCATACCTGGGCAGGTTTCAAGTTTATGAGGCTTGCCTTCCATTGTCTTTATATTGTTCTAGGGCTATGCTTATCTCACATGCATGCAGGACAATGATACTTGATGATGGGTTATGTGCCCTAATCTCATAATATGTGCTTATGTGGTACAACTTTACTATTTATTAATGGCAAGTAATTCTATTTGCTATCTCCTATTACAAACCATTTCTTTTGTGCCCTATTTGGTAGCTCTTATATTTTCTATGGGAAGCCTTTTATATTTGATGACTGTTTATTTCATAATATTGCTCAATTTCCTTTTTAGTATGCACATACCAGCCTTTTCTGATGTTTCCTTTTCTTCTCTTCTTGTTGGGGTATACTTTTGACCCTAGGTGAAGGACATGGATGACATAGCATAAAGATATGTTCCTAGCTTAAGGAGTTAAAGCTTGGAGACAAGGTTGTTATGGTTTAAATGTCCCTCTACTAGATCCTTATGTTGTATCATGCAAATCCTTTATGGGAGATTATGATGTTCTTTTGTAACCTTATGAGAAATTGAATATAGTTAATATTTTACTTCTACTTCTATTCTTTGGTTGTTTTGATTACCATTAATCAAGATTTGAAAATTTTACACCCACCAACATATCTTTTAGGTTTGTTTGGACTAGAGGTTTTATTCTTCAAATTTTTAGTAGGTAGTGGTTCTCCTCTGGGATCCCACTCCTTACATAATGGTATCAAAGCCCATGGTAGTCAAAATCTGACTATTTCAATTTTGTCTCCCTAATTAGAACCCTTGCCTTACATAGTTTCCCTTTAAGACAACATGTTTACCCTAGAATTGACCTATGCGATGATAAAAGGTTGATTAAGGCTCATATGAGTTTCACATTAGAATCATGATGTAATGAGGTTTTAGGTGGACTTACCCTACCATATAGGTTCATGATGACATATATCTTTGGATGTTATAAGGTTTTGGCATGAGGATGATGAAAGTAGTTTTCAAGGAGAACTTATTATGGAAAAGTTGTGAATTGGGTCATGTATTGATTTTTGGCCGGCATGCTTGTTTTTAAGGCACAATTTTGCATCATCAAACTATTTTCATTATACTATTATATGTACAAAAGAATTTTTTTATAGATTTTATCAAAGTTTCCTTAAACTAAGTCATAAATAAGAGATGTGTGATGTATGGATTGTGAAACCCTAGAATATCCCTAGTTTTGTCTATGAAGAAGTGACTAGGAGAAAGTGGAATGATATAAAGGTGTAGTGGACCTACCCTTTATACCTTATGATTTTTGGTTTGACAATTTGAATCTTAAGGTTGTTAGGTTAGAGACATAAGGACCTAAAGCACAACCCCAGGATTATATGACATGTTAGTTACATGAATAACATAAACCTTTAAAATATTCACAACTAATATATGCAAAGTGATCATAGTATCTTGATGTTGTGTAGCTTTTCTTGTTAGGATAAAACCTTTTAGGGGGTGAAGAATAGTTGGTTGATGATGTATGGATGATTAGATTTCATGGACGATATCCTCTTTAAGGGGTGGAGTGTTGTAACATACCGAAACTTGGGTATATTCTTAGTTTAGCCTTAGTCTTAGTTTTTCATAACCCTTATATCCTTTTTGTCCTTGACATTTAATTTGCGGAAATATTAATGGTTTGGAATATAATTGAACATTAGTTATGCCAATGTAAGGTTATATTCATAAATATCTTAGTGCATTTTTTAATGAGGGTATAAAATGAAATTTAACCACTTAAGTGTGATATAATAAAATAAATTACCTATAACTTTCCATGGCCTATTGGAACGAGAAAGAGAAAAAGAAATAAATAGAAAAGCTATAAACATGAAAATGTCATTAAATGATTTAATTTGATAAGTGATGATAATGTGAAGTAAATTGCCTAAAAATCATAAAAGGAAAACTCAAAAAAAAATTCTAAACCCAAATTTGTTTTCCTTGAGTTAAAGTTTACTTGAATGACAAGTTTCACAGTTTTTGAAAATTAACAATTATTTATGCATTAATTGAAATTGGAAAATATAAGTTTTTCTCCATATTAGATAAATTCTTAAACAACTTCAAAAGTGGAAATAAATCTAAAATTCGTAATCTACATGATAAAATGAGTCTATATGTGAATTTTCATCTAATTTCAAAAATCTTAAATATTTTGTTTTGTCTAGGAGAGAGAAAAAAAAATTAAGACCAAAAATAGTAAATAATATGTTAAAAATAATTAATATCAAAATTGTGTTCCTCACATTTAGTATCTCTTATAGGCCAAGTTTCATATTTTTTGGAAAATTTCTAGATGCCACTAATTGATTAAAAGGATAAATAAGTGATAATATTTAAATGTATTAATAAAATAATAAGTCTTAAAAAAATACAGTAATAACAAATTCGTGTTGTATATGTTAAAATATATCTTTGGATGAATTTTGACTCAATTTGGAAAATATTTGATGAGAAGGTGAATTTAGGAGAGAGAACATATGTAAAACCTTCAAGTCATTAATTAAAATAACAAACAACTTCAACAAATGGAAATAATGACAATTTCATATCCAACATACTTAATATGACTTACGGGTGAAGTTTAATTAATTTTGGAGAATCCTAGAGTCATTAATGTATGAGGAAAGAGAAAATAAGATTTTCTTAAATAAAATATTAGAAGTCTTCAAAAGGCAAATCTAATTGCATATTCAGATTCTACATACTAAAATTAGTTTATGTGTCAAATTTTATTAATTTTAGCGGTTGGTTGCACCCTCAAATAAGGAAAGAGAAAAGGTTAAATGATTTAAATATAATTTGGTTGAATTGGATTTGAAATCATGCACGTGCCTTTCCCACCGCCTGATCATGATCCGACGGCTCACAGATTGTCACCAACCTTGTGCCCAAAATAGGAAGTAGCTGCAAGTTTTTGGAAATTTTGGATGGTGATTTCTCCCTCCACAATCCATTTTTTGTAAGATTTCTTCACGTTCACGTTGCTCTTTCATTTCCGCACACAATGATCTCTTACTTGCATCATTTTGGCAAGTATTCAAGAAATGTCCAACTCTTGGGCAACAAGCTTCTTCGAACCCCCACCTATAAATATAGGCACCATTAGCTCTATCGTCCTTCACTTGATCTTTCTATCCTCTCAATTTCCCTGTTGTTCACGTGGTTTGCCACCGGAGACCAAGGATATGCTTGACTTTGCCGCAGATCTTTCTCCTCCTCCTTGCCACTATTGTTCGATTGTTCATAGCTGTAAGTTCATCAGACCTTGTCCTTTCTTTCTCTATTCTTAGTTTTTTGAAAAATCAATGTTTGTGGTTTTTCCCAAATTTGGGGCTTGGTTGCAACTTGCAAACACCAGCCATGGTGTTGGGCTGAGGGAGAAGAACCCCCTAGATTTTTTTACAGTTTTTCCCCTCCGCTGTTCTTCTTATTCTTTGTTTCTTGCACGAGGATAGTTTGGTCTTTTGGTTTTTTTTGTTTTCCTTTACTTTGACATAGGTGACTAGGCGTTGACTCGTGACTTGGCGACTTGTGGTTGGGCCAAGTCATGCCGCCGCCCCTCTCCCTCTCTCTCATCCTCGCTTGCAATGGATTTGATGATGTGTCATTCTATTATTGGCTGATATTGGAAAGATATATCTTTTGATTCGTATGTCCAAAAATTAAAGTAAAATATGTTTTGGAATCAGAAAAATGTGTTCTTTCTAATAAAAATAGTTTAAGAGCCTGATTTTAATATTATCGAAGGATGATTTCTAAGAATCTAATAAATTATATAAAGCCCTAAAAGTGTAACTTCATCATATAAACTTCAAATTTGAGAAATTAATATGTTTTTTTGATTAAAAAAAACATAACAAATCGTCTGGTCTATGTTTTTAATCCAAAATCCGAGGTTCCAAATAGGTCTAGAATTAGGGTTTCATTACATTTATGTGAATTTCAAAACCCTAATATATGCAAATAATTTGTAAATAGGCAAAGTTGATCTTGGAAACAACTAGGATGGTGAAAAGTGTTTCTAAGACTCTAGTTTAAGATATGTTTGCATCTCCTATTCTTCTACATTGAGCAATGACCTATTTTTATTCTTTCTCTTATTCCTTTGGACATTAGCCTTTACAATGTTTTGTTCTTTTGGAAAATATGCTTCATGTGAAGTATCTTATATTTTACTTATGTTGTGATCACGTTTGGACACTCTCTTGCTTCTTTATTATGCTTTGTTCATGTTGAACTTTATATGATGGCATGTGATGTCTTTTGCCCACTTATGAGGTGGATGTATATGTTGGTCACTTATGTGGTGACTACTTTGGTATAATCAGACTATACTTTCTACTTTCCTCAATATTAATCATGCTATGTGATTCATTAGTACTAGAGTAATGTAACTGCATTGGTTTTTTGGGTTATGTGCCCTTGTTTATTTTTGGGATGGAGGTTATGTGTCCCATACCTGGGTTTCAAATTTATGAGGTTTGGCCCACTTTATATATATTAGGGAGTTTGGTTATGTGCCATTCTCTATCAGGTTTCAATTTTATGAGGCTTGGCTTCCATTGTCTTTATATTGTTCTAGGGCTATTCTTATCTCACATGCATGCATGACGATGATACTTGATGATGGGTTATGTGCCCTAATCTCATAATATGTGCTTATGTGGCACAACTTTACTGTTTATTCATGGCAAGTAATTCTATTTGCTATCTCTTGTTAGAAACCATTTCTTTTATGCCCTATTTGGTAGCTCTTATCTTTTCTATGGGAAGCCTTTTATATTTAATGTATGTTTATTTCATAATATTTCTCAATTTCCTTTTTAGTATGCACATACCATCCTTTGCTGATATTTCCTTTTCTTCTCTTCTTGTTGGGGTATGCTTCTGACCCTAGGTGAAGGACATGGAGGACATAGTATAAAGATATGTTCCTAGCTTAAGGATTTAAAGCTTGGAGACAAGGTTGTTATGGTTTAGATGTCCCTCTACTAGATCCTTATGTTATATCATGTAAACCCTTTGTGGGAGATTATGATGTTATTTTGTAACCTTGTGAGAAATTGAATATAGTCAATATTTTACTTCCTCTACCATTCTTTGGTTGTTTTGATTACCATTAATTAAGATTTGAAAATTTTACACAACTCCAACATATCTTTTAGGTGTGTTTCAACGATAGGTTGTATTCTTCAAATTTTTAGTAGGGAGTGGTTTCCCTATGGGATCCCACTCCTTACAACTGTAATATGAAATTTTAACTTCACATGGACTCTTATACTTTATACTAGAAAAAACAATGAAGACGCTTGAAGGGTGACCCCATTGTTTTGGACAACGCTCTTATCATCTTGACGCTTTGTGTAATATGAGAATCCATTTATGTCAAACCCTTCATAAGATATAACATTCATTTTTGGTTTAAAGTCGAGGCATTTGACATTTTCAACAACATTCTTTGGTGTTTGAGATAGTTGACGTAAGACTTTATCTCCAAACCACCTAATAAATGTCTTATTATGCTCTCTAGCAAGCCACATTGAATTGGCCTAAGGATATTCTTTCTTGATGAAATTGGTATGTTCGGTGATATAAACACTCACTTCATCAATGTTGTGTAAAATATACAAGTGAGCTTGTTCGCACAGCTCACGACTGATCTTTCACTCGTGCTTCTAAAGTCTCTTTGGCAGAATAGTCCCCAATATTCTTATCATTTACAGGAGCTTCATTACCACTCAAAATATCACTACAAAAGTCCATAACCTCGCTCGCCACATAACCCTCAATAATATTCCCTTCAGACAGCTAATGGTTTCGAACATCACCTTTAAAAACACTCATGTACCATTCAAAATGATACATCCAATGCTAGAAAATTGGTCCCAATATTTTCACTTCCCTAGTCAAATGGACAACAAGATGTACCATGATATCAAAGAATGAAGGAGGAAAATACATCTCAAGCTAGCATAGGGTAACAAGCATTTCTCTTTGTAACTTGTTGAGATTCTCAAGGTCAATAACTTTGTTGCATAGAGTGTTGAATAAGAAACAAAGTCTGGTTACTGCAAAGCTTACATGCTTTGACAGTATAGATCGAATTTCCACATGCAATATTTTTTGCATTAGAGTGTGACAATTATGAGATATAAGACCTATCAGCTTTAGATCTTTCATTGATACCAGTCTACGGATATTGGAAGAGTATCCTATGGTACCTTAACATTAAGAAAGCACTCACAAAAAGTTTTCTTCTCCTTTCTGGACAACGTCTAACAAGCAGGAGGTAAATATGTTTTCCGATCACTTCTGACTACTTCTATTAACTTTTTCCTTATTCTCATTTCACGTAGGTCCATTCTGGATTTGATGCTATCTTTAGTCTTACCTGGTATATTCAACAAAGTACCAATTTCACTATCAAAAACATTTTTCTCAATATGCATGACATCGATACAATGCTTAACTACCAAAGAACTCCAATATGGAAGATTCCAAAATATTGACCTCTTCTTGAATAAATATTTGTCACACTATGTGGGAATGATACGTTGTGATCTCTTACCGAATTCATTGACAAAGTCTTTTAGTCTTTCATAAACAACCTCCCCTGATATAGGTTTAGGGGCACTTTGTTCCTCATTTGATCCATTGTACACTTTGCACAACCTTTGATAAGGATGGAATTTCAGAAGAAATCTTCGATGACCAAGATATATAGTCAGGCTGCCATGTTTTAGTCATATTGAATCAGTGTTCTCTTCACATATAGAGCATGCTTAGGATCCTTTTACACTGTATCTAGACAAATTCCCATATGCTAAAAAGTTATAAATAATCCAAAACAACATAGCATGCAGACGAAATGTCTCTCTACGTGAAGCATAATAAGTCATCACACCTTCACCCTAGAGTTTCTTTAAGTCATCAATCATAGGTTCAAGATAAACGTCAATATAATTTCTAGGTTGTTTAGGGCCCGATATCAACAACAACAACATAACGTATTTATTTTTCATACACAACTATGGAGGTAGACTATATATAACAAGCATAACATGCCAAGTGCTATGTTGGCTGCTCAATGTTCCATATGAATTCATTCATCTGTACAAAGCCCAAGTCTTAGATTTCTAACATCTTCACCAAATTCAGGGTAAATAAATCAATCTTCTTCCACTATGGGGAATCAGACGCATGTCATAGGATCCCATCATTGTTTTTCTTAACCTCTGCATGCCATCTTAAATCCTCCAAATCCATCAGATTGGCAAACAAGCATTGAAACCATGGTATTATAGGTAGATACCAAATCACCTTAGCAGGAGAGCCAATTTTGGACTTCCCCTAAGTCATCATTTTATACCTTGAGGCCCCAAATTTTGAAGAATATTTCAAATCGACATAGTCCTTTTAAAATATCACACAATCATTCGAGCATGCGTGTATCTTCTTAGCCTTCGTTCCCATTGGGGATAACATTTTATTTAATTTGTATGCTGAGATTGGAAGGTCGTTGCCTTCAGGAAGAATTTCTTTTAACAAAGACAATAATGACATGAAGCTTTTGTCACTCCATATTCTATCATTAGCCTTCAGATTATACAATCTCAACATAGTGGTCAGCTTCATAAACTTAGTACAACCAATGCATAACAGTCTCTCAGCATCATGCACAATGTTCCTAAATAAGGAAGGTGGATCGATGTGCTCTACCCCACAACTATCTAGCATCACATCAAACATGTCTATCAAAATCGATTCGTTTACATATACATCATCATAGTTAATTTCTTCTTCAACACAAGAACTGCTATCAACATCTATTGATCTCAAGTTTGGACTCTCTTCATTCCAGTACCATTCAGTATAGCCCTATACAATCATGTTCCAAATGACATGACTTTTGATTTCATCACCAATGTTAAATTTTATGTTGTTACCGCAATGCCTACATGGATAATAGAACCTATATCTAGGTTGTTTCCTATGTTCCTTTGCAAATCTTATAAATTGATCAAGACCAGTAATAAACTCTGGGGTGCAACAATTTAGAATGGACATCCATGATCTATTTGTTCTATGATCAAAGAGAAAACAAGTATTAGTGTTTGGGATTTACGTATTAGTTGAAGGATTTATAGATAGATTAGTATTTATTGTTTTATATTTAGGGATAAGGGTTTATATATTAGGGTTTAGAGTTTAAATATCAAGTTTTCGAGTTTAAAGATTAGAGTTTATGATTACATATTAGGGTTTAGAGTTTAAAGATTAGGGTTTTGGGTTTAAAGATTAGGGTTTAAAGATTAGTGTTTAAAAATTAGGTTTTAAGGTTTAGTATTGACTGTGTGTACCACCTATCCCATTCTTGAACACCTAATCTCACTAGTAAGTGTATAATGTGTATTCAGTTTTCAAGAAAATTTTGACAGCATCTCCCTCCAATTCCAAGTACACTGATGTAGATGGGTAAATGTCCACCAACTTATGTACTTAGAGAACAAATGGGGAAGTAACGAAGAAAGATTTTGATAACCTAATATACATTATACACTTACATCCTAAATGAGATTAAATGTTTAAGAACAGTCCCAAATCGGGGACTATCCAAGATTTACTCCTAATGAGTAAATCTTAGACGGGTTTCTAGGCCAACAAAATACATGTATGTTGTCATTCCTATACCTATGATCCTACTTTCATCATTCATATCCTAGGTTTTATGGAACATAATTTAATTACATTCATTATTGATTGTTAATCATACCCTAGTCTAGCTATCATACTCTATAACATTAATTTCAACATCTCCAATGTACATGCATGTTCATCATCAAGATAATCATTGCACATAATTTATTCATGACCTAGGGAGGGACATATGACCTAAGTTAAACTAGAAATTAAGGTTAATAAACTAAGAAAAGAAGGAAAATTACACTAAGTAAGATATATCAATCTTAATGAACACTAATCAATGGAAGAGCAATAAGTAACTATTCATAAAAAGTTGGCCATGGGTGGCATGGTGGTTTGTAGGGAGCTTACCTAGTAGTAAGGGAAGAAGATCCAGTTTCCTCAGGAGCCATCCTCCCTAGATCCTCCCAAGGTCCTGGATGGAGGTGGCAGTAGTGTCCTCCCAAGCTCCTTAGGTGGTGGAGCTGCTCAAGTAGCGATGTCGTCCCAAGATCTTGGCTGGAGGTGGTGGCGAGAAGATACAACACCGAAGACTGGTGAGCTATAGATGAATAGAGGAAGCGAGTAGCAGAGCGGCGATGGGGGACCTTTGAGCTACGAAGGTGGTGGTGGGCATCAAAAACTGGTAGAGAATAAGTAGGTGTGTATCATGATGAAATAGAGAATTGGGAGAAAGTGTGTATCGTACGGGTGCTATTAAGTTACTCATAATCATCAGTTGTTTTGTAAAATTGACAACTAAGAACTTAGTTGTTGGTTTGAATAATAAAACTGACGAATAATTCCTAATTCAAACAAAAAATATACAATTTTGGGGACATAATAATCAGTTAAGTCTGTATAAACCAACAACTAACTACATATTCAAACAAAAAAACCTTCAGGTTAGGGATATAGTTGTCGGTTTAGCAAGAATAACCGACTTCTACAAAGCAATTTGAGGGGAAAATATTTTTGAGGGGAAATGGCACGAAAACACCTAATCCTTGATTTCTGCTAAGAAACCCAACGATTTAGACCCATCTCCAAAAAAAATTAAGTCTCACCAAGGGGTCTAAATCGTCGCTTGTTTGATAGAACTGACGACTAACGGGGGATATTTTTTCCCATAGGGACATGGCACAAACACTTTATCGTCGGTTGTATACAAAAATTGACGACGGCCTGAAAATTTTGGAGGCAAATTTTTCTTTAGAAATTGTATTTTGTGGGAAATTTTAGACATCAGTTTCTATTAAAAGAAATTGACGTTTAAGTTAAAGTGGTACCTGTATCTTTTCTAAATCAGCATGACTTCACATATGGTGCCATTTGGCATGAGGAATCGACGTTGTTGGGGCTTTGATGTCAGCTTTTGTAAGGAATCGATGTCACAAAAAGTGACATTAAATGTCAGATTTGTACTAGTGACAACTTTATTTATGTGATGTTACTTCATACATGTGGATTATGTATTTGTGGGCTTTTTGAAAGTAAATTCTTATTTGGGCGCATAATGTGTCTGCATATATATGTCTGATCTTGAGGTTTGTATGTGAATGATCCATAATTTACTTTGTGTTATGATTTCTTACCATGAATTAAATTTCATTGAAATAATTATTTGTATTATTTTGAAACACCCAGTACGTCCCTATAAATTACATTGTACATTTATTTTGATGAACAACTTCATATTACTTTCTTACATCAAAGTCTGTGAATTAATTTGTAGTGGTTTCACATTAATATTTATTACTTTAAATGGAATCAATAGAATGATGATGCTCTATCCATTGCATTAGGATGTCAAAACTATTTAGATAGAATTGAACATGAACATTTCACCTATAAGTCTTGGTGGGAGGCCATTTGTGAGTGCCACATAACAATTGGAAGGAGTAACACATTTGTGAATATGCTCAAAACTAAGTGGGATATTTTGAACTTGTTGACACAATTCCACACATCTTCTATAGCATTCATTATAATTCTACATTGGGGCTAGTGTACTAGCCTCACCAACTCAGAAGCTATTAAACAAATTTGGCAGGCTTGCATCCACCTTTACATACATCACACATTGGCCAAACATCACGTGATGATGGACTGACATCACCCAATGGTACAAAATATAACCTCAGGATGGTTGGTGACATTAATGAAAATGGGATAGAATAAAGGTGATACTCATCACTATCAAAAGGTTGTACTCAATACATGTCTTTGTATAAAAGCACTAAACTAGATAATTTGTTAATTTTAGTTCCTACTTGTAATAATCCTTAACAACAACTAGCTATTATGTAATTTTTAATATTAATTCATATAATATACTCATGCCACATCTAGAAGAAGATCAATTTGTATTATACTATATATTTCAAATGATAACTATGATATAATTTTTAGTGAATTTGGAATTGTAAGCTTGTGTATTCTATTTGTATTCAATAGGTTTGAATAAAAAGTTACTAATTTGTGGAAATGTATGTACAACATCTCATGTTTCATGTATTCATCATACAAAAACTTGTAATAGTTGTATTATGTATAAATTCACCTATTCTAAGGGTGAATTGGATATTTTTTTGACATTAACATAGATAGAATTATTTCAAAAAATCCATATGTCATCTATAATAGTGTCAATAGTGACACTGGATCAGGAACAAAGCCACACCTATTGGGAAATATGGCTACAGAGTAGACAGTGGAAACAAAAATTTAACTGCCATATCCTCCTTTGATCAGTTGATTGTGTCAATAACTATAATGGTAAGGATAGTTAGTAAGGTTAAACATGGTCCTGGAGCTAGTCCAGCAACAATACCCTTGTATTAGTGTGGGCCTTTCTTCAAGTTGCACCCAGACAACATCAACACCATCATCTTGGTTTATCACCATGGACATCAGTTGATTTTTACCTCCTAGTGGCAGACAACAACCTCCTCACCTCTATAGTAGTCCACACAGACCATCATGAACTCATGTCATTCTATATGAACATGTAAGAAGGTATTGTCCCTTCTAGTTGGTGTGGTAGCACCAAATTTCTCTCACACAATTGTCTCTCCCTTGTTATCCCTCCCTTTGATGGGTAGGACTTGCTCGGGTTCTCTCGGTTACCACAACCAGAGAAGACAACAATTATTAGAGTGATTGATGTGTCTCTAGAAAGCCTCGACTACCCATCTATTTATAGAAGGGTCGGGATTAGGAGTTCTAGTGTAAGAGAGAGTCAAAGGGGACATAATTTGATGTTTTTTTCATCTTGTGAATGGCAAAACAATCAGTTCAAAGGTGAACTGTAAGGACCCTGACCTGCATTTAGGGTTTACCCTGTTTGTTTTGCTTAATCTTGGTGCCCTGATGCTTGCTAATCACCTCTTAGTGATTAGGGTTTTGTTGTGCTTTGTTGAGAGTTCGAGGGGCTAATTGCAAATAAACTAAGTTTACGGTTTTGTGTGCAAGTTTGCCATCTTGTGAGATGTTTCCCTCTCTTTGCTTCCACTAGGGTTGAGAGGAAGGCTTGGGCTTGTTGTTTGAGTTCTTTGGGTCTGTGTTGAGCTTGTTTGGGCTTGGTTGAGCCTTGTGTCGGCCAAAGCTTGCCTTGTGTCGTCCAAGGTGAGTTTGTGTCGACCTAGGGTGAGTGTGTGTCATCCAAGGTGGTCTTGTGTCACCCAGTATCTTGGTTGTGTTGCCCAACAGGAGTTGTTGCTTGTGTCGCCCATGTGCTTGGCCTTGGTTGGTGGACACTTGGTGCATGGCTTGGACAAGTGTCTCTTGGTGTGCTAGTGTGTTGTCTTGAACCCTAGGACAAGTGTCCCTTGGGTGGACAACACATATCATGGTTGTACCTTGGTTTCTTCTCCCCTTCTTCCTATATATGTAGCTCTTCTCCTTACCTTAGTCTCCTTTGATCTTTTGGTCTCCCCTCCACCTTGAGTGCACGATATCCCTCTCCATCTTGCTTGTGTTGGCCGATACACTCCCTTGGAGTTGAAGTGGTGGCTGATACACCTTCCTGGAGAAGCCGGTGGACGATAGCTTTGGACCTTGTAGTGCCTTGGAGCTTGGAGATTAAGGCGGGTTGCATAATTTCTAACCCTAACTTCATTGCCTTTTGTTCTTGTTCTTGTTCATAGTGTAGTAGCTTCGACTTGTACCTTGCTTGAGTTTCCTTTGGTGGCCGATATCCCCTTAGGGTTTAGGGTTTCTAGTGTACCTTGTGATCTAGGGTTTGGGTTCCCTTGAGTTGGAGGTTGATGGTGACCTAGGGTTGGGCGCTATCCTTTCTCTGTTGGTGTGTTGGACGATATCCTTTGAGTTGGACAACATGGCACCTTTGCCTTTGAGTTGGACGATATGGTATCCCTTTGTTGGACGATATGTATACCTTGGTGGACGATATGATGTGTTCTTAGGGTTGGCCGATACCTTGCCCATGTGTTGGTTGATAGGGTGAGCTAGAGTTATGTTGACAGATATGGCTAGGTTGAACGTTATCCTTTTGATGGGCGATAGGCCTTAGCATCTTGGTAGTTCTTGTGGTGGACGACAGGGCCTGCTTTGGTAAGTTGGTTTGAGTTGCACGATATGCAAAGAAGGTGTGACTGCCGATAGTTGTGGGGGTGTATCGGGCGATACCCCTAGAATGTGACGAGCGTCAGGAGTGGGTCGTGATGGGCGTCACGCCCCTGGTTTGGGTGTGTGTCGGCCGTTAGGCCAGTTGCACGATAATGAGGAGTGTTTCCTCTCTCCTTCTTTATTTCCTTCTCTCTCTTAGCAGTTGTGGGTTGTTAGCTAGGTGATAGCCTAGGATATTGGGCGATAGAGTCAGCTGTGATGGGCGTCGCGGTAGGGCATTGCCCGATATGAGTGACGCACGACACCCATGTCGCCCAGTACATTTGTAACGCAGCGTTGCGGGCAGAGTGCTGGGTGCAGCGCATCGTTGCTGCCTTCCCATGCCCTAGCCGTGTAAGCTAGCTTTGGTGAGGGTTGAGAGTTGTAGTGAGGGTGGTGTGGACCTTTGGTGAAGGTCACAAGTGTGACAGGTATGGGTGCTTATGCAAACATAACGACAATGTTGCCTTAATTAGTAATAATAACTATGACAATGTCAATGACATGATAATCATGATAATAGGGTTAATGGTAATAGAAATGTAAAGGATAGTAATGATGTTTGCCTTGCTAGTAGTGGAAGCAATAATAATTCTAATGTTGGTAATAATGATGTGCTTAATACACTTGATTATCAAATAGTTTAACAATGATAAGTAGATTATCTTGAATGATAGTTCATGATAGTGAGCATATTTCTTATGTTGAAACTGTGGTTATTGTGTATCCTAACCATGCAGGTGATGTGTAGCCATGAAAGGGCTATGTGACATATGTGATGAGTAACATTACTTTGATAGTTATTCTATGAGGCTATATGTATTATGTGTTTGTCCCATAATGATAATGTAAGCCTCGGAAAGGCAGTGACATGATGAGGGATTAAGATCCTATGGTATGTGATGATCCTTGAGATGGATCTGGATGGTTGGAAAGAGGCCAAGTGGTAACATGTGATGCTGTATCTTTGTGATGGATCAGGACGATGTGGTTTTCATAATAATATAATGTTCTTTGTTTTCTGTTATATCTTGCATGTTATATAACTTGGTTGAATCCTGCAATCCATCTAAAAGATCTAATTAATTACAGTGAAATTATATCATGTAGTTTGCCCTGGCCATAGATCCATCATCGTCAGGACTTGGTGATGGTGAAACAGGTTCTCCTACGGGTTAATCTGGAAGCACATATTGTCGAATATGTGTAGGTTGCTCCTAGCCTGAAAATGAGGAGGTAAGAGTGTAACTTCGGTTACAGACTCAGATATGTATGAAGAGCATGGTGAACAGGCCCATGGCTCAGGATATGTGATGTGTGGAGCATGAATGCGTTCATGGCTCAGAGCACGGTGAACAGGCCCGTGGCTCAGTTTTACTAGCGCCGAGACCTGTACCAAGGCGGGCTAGAATGAGGGTAGCCTATGGAGCTGACCCTGTGGTTTAGACCACTTCAGCATGTGACTACGGTCCTGCTTGTGTTGTACTCGTGTACTGACCACGAGGTGGGAGGTCGTGGAGTCTGGCTCTTCCATTGACCTTGTATGACACTGGATTGGGTTTCATAACCGAAAGTTGGATTTGAACGGTACGGTTCAAATCCCCAGGGCATAATAATATGTAACACAACCATTTAGTATTTACTATTTAAAATAAACACGTAACATTGGTTGAGGCCTTGTTTGTGTAATATCTTTGTTATATCTTGCAGGTTATGTGACAATATGTCTTATCTTGATAAGCAGGTTATGTGACATAATATCTTTTTCTGAAAATCATGTTACATAGGGATACATCTTATCTTGCTAAGCATATTCCTTGAGATATATCTGGTTATATGCTTTTGTATAGTAGGTAAGCTTGTCGGTAAGAATAATCTGTTTTATATAGACTGCTCTTGTTATACATGTTATTAGATATCTGCTGTTATAATCTATCTTGTTGAGGTTCTGTAGTTGTGGTGGGGAGTTATGTTTCCCGCTGGGATAATTGTTCAATTGTCTCACCCCGCTAGTTTAACTCCTTTTTAGGTGGTCGAGGTAGACGTGGTCGTGATTATGGTGTTGCGGCCGAGCAGCTTGAGGAGCAGTAGAAGGCAAGCGATGGATATGTTGCTATTTTGGATGTTTTGTAGTAGAGTCTAGAGTCATCCCTGTACTCTCAGGTCCTTCGCAGTGTTTTGACGTTGTTTCATGATGATCGATCGATGATGTTTGTATATCCTACTGTTGGCCGGATGTGGGCCTTTGTGTATATGAATAGGTGGTGAACTCATGAGATGGATGGACAACTGTTTCTGTAAGCTGTAGACACGTATCAGATCTCGTGTATGTATATATTTGACATGTTTCTGTGTAGGATGAGGACTGGAAAGTAATAGTTCCACTGTTTATATGTTTTCCGCAATCGGTTTTAATTAACCTGTGTTTTCATAATCTGTGGTTATGGTGATTTCTGCACATTTTCACGTAACACCTCGTTATCTGTGTGATAATGGGATGTGTGCCACAAGTTTTGGTATCAGAGCTCTATGTTCGCTGAGTCTACATGGATTTAGGACTAGGTTGAGTCTGTTCTTATGAGTTTTCCAGGTTCTCTTACAAAACCTTCTGCCCTCAGTGGAAGAAAAGTCAAGATGTCTGGAAACCATGAAGAACATGCTCCTGAGCATAGTGATGCTGCATCGGTTGATGGAGTAGATGGACAGGCACATGAAGATCGGGTGCCTGAGGTCCCCCAACCTAACCCAGCCATACTTGAACATCCTGCCTACCAACAGCTTATGGGGCATTTAATGGCTACGATGAATCTCATGGTTGAGCGATTACCAGTGCCTCCCCCGTAAGCACAGGTTCCCCATGGAGAAGCATCGGGTATTGGGAAGACCTTTGAGCGGCTTTGCCGAGTTGGAGCTTCAGAGTATACTGGAACGGCTGATCCAGCAGATGCTGATTTGTGGCTGACAAGTCTTGAGAAGGCTTTCCGGATCCTTGACATCCCCAAAGCAGACAAGGTAAAGCATGCTGTCTACCTTTTGAAAGGTAGTGCTGGTCACTGGTGGACCATCGAAGAAGAGAAGTGGCCCGGTGAGGTGATCTGTTGGGAGGTGTTTCGGCGTGAGTTCGTCAACAGATACTTTCCGAAGACGTATCTTGATGAGAAGATCAGTCAGTTTGAGAAGTTGCGACAAGGAACGATGAACGTCATTGAGTATGAAGCTAAGTTTATGGATCTGTTGAGATTCTTCCTCACATGGCGGCAACAGATGAGGAATGGATTAGACATTTTGAGAAGGGTTTGAGTGCTGAGTTGAAGACTCTGGTATCTGCGTTGGAGAACTGAGAGTGGTTTTCTACGTTCATAGAATCAGTTCGACGGATCGAGAGGACGGTGCGGGAGAAAAGAGAGTCTATGTCTCTTAAAAGACCTGCTCAGTTTCTAGGACGAAGGTTTAGTGGCTTTAAGAAGCCTAGGTTATCGGCACCATCAGCAATGAGAAGCGCTGGTGTACCATCTCAGTGGTCTCTGAGTAAAGGGAAAGGTTATGTTTCTTCACCATCTAAGGTGCACAGTTCAGCTTCTGTGGCAGTGATAGGGCCAGCTAGACCACGGTTTGAGGACAAGTCATGTCATCTTTGTGGACAAGTCGAGCATTTCAGGCTTAATTGCCCAAATAGAGATGTTGAAGTGACACAGCAGTCGAGGCAGAGTTTTCAGAAGTCTGAGAGACCACAGCCCAGTGGTAGCAGAGGATGAGGACGCGGTCAGGCATCTCAAGCTGGATCAACTGTTCAAGGGAGCATAGGTCGTGGACAACAAGCAACAGCTCGATTCTATGCCATGAATCAGCCGGAGGCGATAATCAACCCACGAGTGGTGACAGGTCAAATGGAGTTATTTCATTCTGATATGCCTTCTTCTTGCTTTATATATGTTCTGGTTGACCTGGGTGCTACACACTCTTTTATCGCCTATAGTATGCTTGAAAACTGTCATTTACCTGTTAGCTGTAAGAAGGATAGCTTGTTGTTAGAAACCCCTCTTGATGGTTCCTCTTTGCTTTGAGAAGAGTGTCCATCTTGTGTCTTGTCTTTCTCGGGACATCGCATCCAAGTGGACCTTATACCACTTGATATGCATGGTTTCGATGTTATCCTTGGGATGGATACCTTAGAGAAGTATAAGGTTGTTTTGGACTGTGGTTCCAAGAAGGCAGTGTTTGATGTTGCTGGAGAGAAGTGGATCTTCCAGGGAGATAGGAAGATTCTTCCGACGAGTTTGGTATCAGCTATGGTGGCAGATAAGTTGTTACGACAAGGATGTGAGGCATTCCTAGCTCATGTGGTGGATACCGTTATGGTTACCAAGGCAAAAGGTCCTAGTCTTGAGGAAGTGTCACTGGTTCGAGAGTTTGCAGATGTGTTTCCTAAGGAGTTCCCTGGTGTTCCTCCACCCCGAGAGATTGATTTTGAGATCAATCTGGTTCCTGGAACACAGCCAGTTGCACAGTCACCATACAGGATGGCTCCAGCAGAGATGGCAGAGCTGAAGAAGCAGTTGCAAGAGTTGTTGGAGAAAGGTTTTATCCGACCGAGTACATCGCTGTGGGGTGCTCCCATGTTGTTTGTTAAGAAGAAGGATGGTTCGATGCGGTTGTGTATAGATTACCGGCAGTTGAACAAGGTCACGATCAAGAACAAGTACCCATTGCCGAGGATAGATGATTTGTTCGATCAGTTGCATGGTGCTACAGTGTTTTCAAAGATCGATCTACGGTCTGGATATCATCAGTTGAGGATTAAGGCAGATGACACACCAAAGTCAGCTTTTCAGGATGAGGTATGGTCATTTTGAGTTTGTGGTTATGCTGTTTGGGTTAACCAATGCACCTGCTGCTTTCATGGATTTGATGAACATGGTGTTCTGTTCGTTCTTAGATCAGCTTGTTGTAGTCTTTATAGATGACATCTTGATCTATAGTCGGGACAGGCTAGAGCATGAGCAACATCTTCGTAGAGCGTTGACTCTTCTTCATCAACATCAGTTGTATGCCAAGTTCAGTAAATGTGAGTTCTGGTTGGATGAAGTGGCTTTCTTGGGTCATGTGATATCTGCAGAAGGAGTCAAAGTAGATCCGAAGAAGGTGGAATCCATTGTGGATTGGGAACAACCAAAGACGCCGACAGAAATTCGTAGTTTCCTTGGTTTAGCAAGATACTACTGGAGGTTTATCAAGGACTTCAGTGTGATCACTTTGCCGATGAAGAAATTAACCAGGAAGGATGTACCTTTTGTTTGGGATGATCGATGTGAGCGAGCTTTCCAGAGTTTGAAGGAGAAGCTGACCAGTGCTCTAGTGTTGATCTTTCCAGAGCCTGGGAAAGGCTATGTTGTTTTTTGTGATGCTTCTAAGAAAGGTTTAGGTTGCGTGTTGATGCAGGAAGATCATGTGGTTTCTTTTTCCTTGCGACAACTCAAGAAGCATGAGGAGAATTATCCGACTCATGATTTGGAGTTGGCAGCAGTGGTTCATGCGCTAAAGATTTGGAGACACTATCTGTATGGGGAAGCGTGTCAGATCTTTACGGATCATAAGAATCTGCATAACCATGGATTTCGTAGTTGGTCTACCCTAGACAACTAGGAATCATGATTCCAATTGGGTGATAGTGGACAGATTGACTAAGTCTGCCCATTTTCTACCAGTGAAGATGACGTATACAGCTGAGAAACTAGGTCAAGTATATGTGGATGAGATAGTACGTTTACATGGTGTGCCAGTGACGATAGTTTCTGACAGAGGTCCTCAGTTTACGAGTCGTTTTTGGGAACAGTTGCACAAGGTGTTGGGAACACACTTAAGGTTCAGTACAGCTTTTCACCCGCAGACAGACGGACAGTCTGAGAGAACTATTTAGATTTTGTAAGATCTTCTTCGAGCTTGTGTTCTGCAGTTTCTAGGCAACTGGGATGTACATATGAGTTTGATAGAGTTTGCTTACAACAACAGTTATCAACGAAGCATCGACATGGCTCCTTATGAGGCTTTGTATGGAAGAAAGTGCAGATCCCCTTTGTGTTGGTATGAGTCTGGTGAGTATCAGCTTTTGGGTCCTGTGTTAGTTCAACAAACGACAGATAAGATCAAGGTGATACAGCAATAGTTGAAAGTGGCACAGGACAGGCAGAAGTCTTATGAAGACAATCATCGACGACCTTTGGAGTTCCAGGTAGGAGACAAAGTGTATCTTAAAGTCTCACCATGGAAAGGTGTGCTAAGGTTTGGCCAGAAAGGTAAGTTGGCTCCCAAGTATATGGGGCCTTATCCAGTGATAGCACGTGTTGGCAAGGTAGCTTATGAGTTAGAGTTGCCTCCAGAGTTGCACAAGTTGCATCCAGTGTTTCATGTTAGTATGTTGAAGAAAAGTCATTCGGATTCAGGTACAGTGATATAGCCAGTTGAGCTTGAGCTTGATGAAGATGTGACCTATGAGGAAGTTCCTGTGGCGATCCTTGATAGAAAGATCAAGAAGCTGAAGAGGAATGACCTGGTTCTTGTGAAGGTTCTTTGGCAGCGTCGTGGCGTCGAGGAAGCCACGTGGGAGCTTGAGGAAGAGATGAGGAGGAAGTATCCCTCTCTTTTCTCTTCGGATTTCGGGGACGAAATCCCTTAAAGGGGGTTAGATTGTAAGGACCCTGTCCTGCGTTTAGGGTTTACCCTGTTTGTTTTGCTTAATCTTGGTGCCCTGATGCTTGCTAATCACCTCTAAGTAGTGATTAGGGTTTTGTTGTGCTTTGTTGAGAGTTCGAGGGGATACTTGCAAATAAACTAAGTTTAGGGTTTTGTGTGCAAGTTTGCCATCTTGTGAGATGTTTCCCTCTCTTTGCTTCCTCTAGGGTTGAGAGGAAGGCTTGGGGTTGTTGTTTGAGTTCTTTGGGTCTGTGTTGAGCTTGTTTGGGCTTGGTTGAGCCTTGTGTCAGCCAAAGCTTGCCTTGTGTCATCTAAGGTGAGTTTGTGTCGACCTAGGGTGAGTGTGTGTCGTCCAAGGTGGTCTTGTGTCGCCCAGTAGCTTGGTTGTGTCGCCCAACATGAGTTGTTGCTTGTGTCACCCATGTGCTTGGCCTTGGTTGGTGGACACTTGGTGCATGGCTTGGACAAGTGTCTCTTGGTGTGCTAGTGTGTTGTCTTGAACCCTAGGACAAGTTTCCCTTGGGTGGATGACACATAGCATGGTTGTACCTTGGTTTCTCCTCCCCTTCTTCCTATATATGTAGCTCTTCTCCTTACCTTAGTCTCCTTTGATCTTTTGGTCTCCCCTCCACCTTGAGTGCATGATATCCCTCTCCATCTTGCTTGTGTTGTCCGATACACTCCCTTGGAGTTGAAGTGGTGGCCGATACACCTTCCTGGAGAAGCCGGTGGATGATAGCTTTGGACCTTGGAGTGCCTTGGAGCTTGGAGCTTAAGGCAGGTTGCATAATTTCTAACCCTAACTTCATTACCTTTTGTTCTTGTTCTTGTTCTTGTTCATAGTGTAGTATCTTAGACTTGTACCTTGCTTGAGTTTCCTTTGGTGGCTGATATCCCCTTAGGGTTTAGGGTTTCTAGTGTACCTTGTGATCTAGGGTTTGGGTTCCCTTGAGTTGGAGGTTGATGGTGACCTAGGGTTGGGCGATATCCTTTCTCCGTTGGTGTGTTGGATGATATTCTTTGAGTTGGACGACATGCCACCTTTGCCTTTGAGTTGGACGATATGGTATCCCTTTGTTGGACGATATGTATACCTTGGTGGACGATATGATGTGTTCTTAGGGTTGGCCGATACCCTACCCATGTGTTGGACGATAGGGTGAGCTAGAGTTATGTTGGCCGATATGGCTAGGTTGAACGTTATCCTTTTGATGGGTGATAGGCCTTGGCATCTTGGTAGTTCTTGTGGTGGACGACAGGGCCTGCTTTGGTAAGTTGGTTTGAGTTGCACGATATGCAAAGAAGGTGTGACGGTCGATAGTTGTGGGGGTGTATCGGGAGATACCCCTACAATGTGATGGGCGTCAGGAGTGGGTCGTGACGGGCGTCACGCCCCTGGTTTGGGTGTGTGTCGTCCGTTAGGCCAGTTGCACAATAATGAGGAGTGTTTCCTCTCTCCTTCTTTCTTTCCTTCTCTCTCTTGGCAGTTGTGGGTTGTTATCTAGGTGATAGCCTAGGATATCGGGCGATAGAGTTGGCTGTGATGGGCATCGCGGTAGGGCGTTGCCCGATACGAGTGACGCGCGACACCCATGTCGCCCAGTACCCTTGTAACGCAGCGTTGCTGGCAGAGTGCTGGGTGCAGCGCATCGTTGCTGCCTTCCCATGCCCTAGCCATGTAAGCTAGCTTTGGTGAGGGTTGAGAGTTGTAGTGAGGGTGGTGTGGACCTTTGGTGATGGTCACAAGTGTGACGGATATGGGTTCTTATCCAAACATAACGACTGTAAAGAGGCGAGATCACCTCTCTACTAAATTTAAAGGAAATACAACATCCACAATTTTTAACTAAAATTGAGACTTTTGAGGATGATTGCACAATATTCCAAATAAATAAGCATGATTCCAGATACATAATAAAATGTCAATAGCAGCGGAAAGAAATAATAACAAGCCTTCTAATGGCTTTATTGTTTATTACATCATTGCTTTCTAAAAGAAAAGATAAGATAGAATAGAGGATCTAGCTATAGCAACCTAGCCATCCTTCTTGTCAAGCAAACGATCACAACAAGGATTCTTTCTTCAAGACCTTCCTTCTCCTTGAACAGCTCCAACACCTGGGTGGTTGGGAAGGCACCCAGCAAGAGGGAAAATAAGAAGAGTATGTGTTACACTAATAATCTATCAAAGGAAAAGAAAGTTGTAACAAGTAAATTTAGGCTAGATATTTGGTGTAACAAGATATCAAAAAGCATGAGGTTTTCATAAGAGAACTTGCCATTAACAAAGTAAGTAAAGGTTTTAGCATGTTTATTAATATGTCTATCTAACTAAGTAGGGTTGAGGCACCTATCGAACCTCTAACCTTAGGTGAGGGAAGAATTATAAACATTTCCAAATCACCTACAAATTTTTAATGGGGAGAATAATAAACATTCCCCTAGGGCGATTTTATACATGCCCTCTATGGGTGGTTGTACATAAGTACCACTACTTAAAGATTAAATAGAACATTTAATTTCATGCTAATAAGAGATTTATGGCAAGATAAGCAAAAGAATATATATAATGGCAGTGGGGTATGAATACCCAAACGAGAGAATACTATATCTGATTTTTGAGGCAAATAAGACATTTAGGTTTCAAGAAATTCAATGGTTTAGATCAAGTTAAACCTCATAGAAGAAATTTAGGTATTAGATTAAGTATTTCCCAACTGATAGGTAGATGTACAACAAAACTTATACTAAACACATACCTTGGCCACAGGTGTCCTAAGTTTTCCCTTTTTCAACTCTTCACACGAACTATAAACCCAAACTTCCTATTACATCATTATATATATATATATATATATATATATATATATATATATATATATATATTAGAATTACATGCATTCATTTAAAAGATTGAAAACCCTAATTTACCAACTTTTTGCACAAACTCTCGATTCAGACTTCAAAAACCTCATAATCGTCTTAGTTAGGTTTTCCTGATCAAAATAACATATAATATTGTATATTTTGGAAATATAGATTTTTAGGGTTAATTTTAGGGATTTTTAAGTTAATTAAATCGATTTTAAAAACACCTTTTCAAAAAACTCAAAACCAGATCTCAAAAACATTTTTATTAAATAGATCTCGTTTTCCTGATTTCAAAACACTATTTATTTATTATTTTTGACCAACGAAATAATTTATAAAAATTATTTTATCTCGACCAATCACAGCCTGTCACGTAGGCAAGGCTGGATGGCCGAGCGGTAGCGAGCGCTCGGCAGTGGTGACCCGCGCCTCGCAGCCGCTCGCTACCGGCCGCGCGGTGAGGGTAGGCGAGCGATCAAAAGACAGTAACGCCCTCAGCGAGAAAACGAGAAAGGAAGGAGCCGGAGGGGCAAAAAGGTAAAAATGGGGTCGTCTTCCTCCCCCTTGCCCGCGCGACACGAGCAGAGAGCACAACTCGACCGATTTGGGCAAAACCACGATTCTCGACCAAATCGAACGCTTAGGTACTCAAAAGAAAGAGGAAGAAGAGCCGAAGCCAATGGTACCTTTCGATTGAACGGAGATGAAGCACCCAGAGAAGAAAAGGCGCCGCAAGCCAGGCATTGTCGGTGGCTAGCTAGGGGTCCAAACGTCCACGAATCTTGAAATCAAAGGTATAGGGGAGTTGCTAAGGTCGTTGCGGTCCTAGGTACCTAGATATATATAGGCAACATGCCCTAGGCTAGGGTTTAGCTAGGGGCAAGGTGAGGGAGTCGGCGGCCACCTTGGGCGTTTCCCAAATACGCGTCAAAGCTCGAAAAGTTTGGGATAATCCTATGCGAAATCTCGCAAGGAATCCAACGCAACAAAAATCAAGGAAAATCATTGAGTAAATCTCAAGTTATTGTGATTTTAAGAAAATGAAAAATCGAATCTGTTGCCAAATCCGACTCAAGGTAGAAGATGACCGTGCGCCGTTGGATCGGTGGACGCGAGTCCATCAAGCAATCTGAGCCGTTTGATCATGAATTAGATCAGGGAAATATCCCTGATCAAAAGTCGATTAAAATCTATTAGATTTTAAATGTTTTTCTCTTTCTTCTTTTGCAGGCTCAAACGTTGCCCAAAAATTATGAAAATTTATATTCTGACTTATTTTGATGCGTAGAATCCAAATATGGAATTATTTTTTCATTTTGAGAAAGTTTATTAGGTGAAATAATTAATATGTCATTTTCTCTTTCCTCCCTCAAAAGAAGTGATAACAATATCTAAAATTAATGTAACTTCACCCTTAAGTCTCCTTAATGGGTTGGAACACGATTTTTCAATTATCTTCACAAGTTGACATTATCTTTATATTTATTAAATTAATTAGAACATTCTACACACTTTCTCTCTCCTATTTTTCTTATTATTCATATATTATCCAAATTAGTTGCAAATTTGCACAGAGGCTTATTTTTATGTTTAGAATACAAATTTGAAGTTATTTCCCCGATTTGAAAGCATTAAGTATTTTATTTCTTTTTATTGGCTTATTTCCTATATTCCATTGATCATGTCATTAATATTTTTATTTTAAATAATACTTGACCCTTAAGTTACTCTTTGCTCAAGGAAACGAATTAAACTATCAAATTATCATGATGGTTTTAGATTATCATATTTGTTGCAAAAAATCTTTGTAATTATCTTCTTTACTCATAAATTCTCATATTTCCTTTACTTATTATATTCATCTTCTTTCTTTTACAAAAATTCGGATTTTCTTCTTATCTCTTATATTCTAGGAAACTCTAGAAGATTCTAGGACGAATTATTTTACTCTCTTTATTACTAAATGTAAATTTGCACTTTAGGCCCATTATCTAATTCTAACTAAGGCATTTGTGCATGCAACCTCAAAATAAGAATATATGGGAAACATTTAACCAATAACCATCTTAATTTCTTTTAAATCAAAAACAAGGACAAATGGAACGAAAATGAAGATCAAAGCTTATAGAAAAGAGTACAAAGAGGTACAAAGGAGATTTCAGTATGTTACAGCACTCCACCCCTTAAAAAGGATTTTGTCCCCGAAATCTCATACAAAGAGGGAAGGGTGAGTACGCAACATCTCATCTCTCAACTCCCAAGTGGTTTCTTCTAAACCATGCTACCTCCACAAAACCTTCACTAACTCTATCTCCTTATTCTTCAGCTGCTTTACTCGGGAGTCAAGGATCTTCACAGGTAGTTCTTCATAAGTCAGATTCTCATTAATCTCCACAGGTTCAAAGGTGAGCACATGAGACGGATCCTTAACGTACTTCCTCAACACAGAAACATGGAACACATTATGAATCTTATCATAAGCAGGAGGCAAAGCTAGACGATATGCACAATCTCCCACTTTATCTAAGATCTCAAATGGTCCAACATAGCGAGGACTCAACTTGCCTTTTACTTTAGATCTTGCAATAGAACGTATAGGCTTGATCTTTAGAAAAGCATAGTCACCCACTAAGAAGCTTACATCAGACCTCTTCTTATCAGCATACATCTTCTGTCTGTCTTGAGCAGCTTTCATCCGTTTCTTAATCAACTGTATCTTCTCGAGCATCATCTGCATGTCATCAGTCTTCACTAGAGAACGCTCACCAACATCATCCCAGTGCAAAGGTGAACGACAAGGTCTACCATAGAGTGCTTCAAAAGGTGGCATACCAATACTGGCTTGGTAGCTATTGTTGTAAGCAAACTCTACTAAAGGTAGATACCGATCCCAGGCACCACCCCAATCCATCACACAAGCACGAAGCAAGTCCTCCAGAATCTGAACTGTTCTCTCTGACTGACCATCAGTTTGCGGATGGTAAGCAGTGCTGAAACGCAGATCAGTACCCATCTCTTCCTGAATCTGACCCCATAAACGAGAAGTGAATTTCGGGTCTCGATCAGAAACTATCACGGCAGGGACACCATGCAGACGAACTATCCACTCCACATACAACTGAGCCATCTCAGCAACTTTATACGTGGTTTTGAATGGCAAGAAATGAGCAGATTTAGTAAGCCGATCAATTACCACCCAAACAGCATCATAACCTCTCTTGGACTTAGGGAAACCAGTAACAAAGTCCATTGTGATCTTCTCCCACTTCCATTTTGGAATCTCAAGAGGATGAAGAAGACCACCAGGTCGTTGATGTTCAATCTTGACTTGCTGACATGTCAAGCACTTCGCCACAAACAGAGCTATATCGTTCTTCATGTTCTTCCACCAGAAACTTCGTTGTAGGTCCTTGTACATCTTGGTTGTGCCAGGGTGAATAGTGTACTTGGAACCATGAGCTTCACTCAGAACCTTCTATCTCAGATCACTAGCATCAGGTATCCACAACCTTTGTCTGAAGCGGATAGCTCCATCCACTCCGACAGAGAAGTCAGATTGCGGTTTCTCAGATAAAGCTTTCAACTCTTCAAGCTCTGAACTCTCCAACTGTGCAGACACAACTTCTGAGATCCAGGTTGGTGTGACGGTCAGACTGGCCATATGAACACACAACTTATCTTCATCTATTGAATCGATAGGTTGAGGTTTCCAACTGGCCACATGTTCAAGGTTTTCCCACACAGAACATCTCAGAGCAGCACAAACAGCATCCTTCTTGCGACTTAAAGCATCAACTACAACGTTTGCTTTCCCAGGATGATAGGTGATGGTGAAATTATAATCTTTAAGATATTCCATCCACCTACGTTGTCGCAAGTTCAGATCCTTCTGAGTCAGCAGATATCTCAGACTCTTGTGATCAGAAAAGACTTCAAACTTTTCTCCATAGAGGTAGTGTCGCCAGATCTTCAAAGCATGAACTATGGCAGCCAGCTCTAAATCGTGCGTAGGCCAATTAGCTTCATTAGGTTTCAACTGTCGTGAAGCATAGGCGATCACCTTTCCGTCTTGCATCAGAACACACCCTAAGCCTTGTCGGGATGCATCAGTGTAGATGACATAGGGTATACCCTCAACAGGTAAAGCAAGCACGGGAGCAGAAGTCAGACTCATCTTCAACTTCTGAAAATTGTCCTCACATTCAGGGGTCCAAGTGAACTTAACTTCCTTCCGAGTCAGCTTGGTCAAAGGTAAAGCCAACTCAGAAAACCCTTTGATAAACTTCCGATAGTAACCAGCTAGACCAAGGAAACTACGGATTTCAGACGGGTTTCTCGAAGCTCTCCACTTTGTCACAGCTTCTACCTTTACGGGATCTACAGCTATATTGCCGACAGAAATCACGTGACCAAGAAACATCACTTCCTTTATCCAGAACTCACATTTTGAGAATTTTGCATATAATTGATTTTCTCGCAATGTGTTGAGTACAATCCGCAGGTGTTCGCGATGTTGTTCCAACGTCTCGGAATAAACCAAAACGTCATCAATAAACACCACCACAAACTTGTCGAGGTATGGGCGGAATACTCGGTTCATCAGGTCCATAAACGCAGCAGGGGCATTTGTCAAACCAAAAGGCATGACCAAGAATTCATAATGCCCATAGCGAGTTCTGAACGCTATCTTCGGAACATCATCATCTTTCACACGCATCTGATAGTAGCCACTTTGCAGATCCATCTTGGAGAACACGGTGGCTGACTTCAGCCGATCGAATAGGTCGTCGATGCGCGGAAACGGATAACGATTCTTCACTGTCACCTGGTTGAACATGCGGTAATCCATACACATCCGCAAGGAGCCATCTTTCTTCTTCACGAACAGGACAGGGGCTCCCCAAGGGGAAACACTGGGGCGAATGAAACCCATGTCAAGAAGCTCTTCAAGCTGCTTCTTCAACTCCGCCAGCTCAGCAGGAGCCAAGCGGTAAGGTGGCTTCGATATCGATGAAGTTCACAGTATGAGCTCGATGGAGAATTCCACCTCACGATTTGGTGGCAACCCGGGTAACTCCTCAGGAAAGACATCTGGGAAGTCCTTCACCACATCAACATGGTCTAGGGCAGGAGGTGTAGCATCGAGAACAATGGAGGCTAGGAAGGCTCTACACCCTTGAGAGACGAGCTTTTCAGCTTTGATGGCAGAGATGACGAACTGTCGCTCTCCTCGCTTCTTGCCCTTGACACACACTCTTCCTTCATCAGGATGGAACAGGCTAACCTTGGATTCCTCACAGAACAGAACAGCTTTATATTTATTTAACCAATCCATGCCCAGGATTATGTCAAAGACAGACATATCAAGCAAGACAAAAACTATGGGAAACATTATTCCAGATATATAGAGGTTCAAGGTAGGAGTTTGGAGATACGAGGAGCAGATTTTTCCACTAGGAGTTTTTACATCTAACACATGGTCCATAAACTCAGATTCGATTTCAAGCATAGAGGCAAACTGGCTAGATATGAAGGTATTGGAGGAACCAGAGTCAAATAGAGCTTTTAAAGGATGCATATTGAGGTGTAGTGTACCTTCAATCACTTCATTGCCTTCACCATCTTCTTCAGCATTGAGAGCAAACACTCTCCCATTCCGCCTCTCAGCTGGTGGACGTCTTGGGTTCTGGTTGTTGTTGTTATTGTTGTTGTTGTTCCACGGTGGAGGATTCTGTCTCGGCTGTTGTGGCTGCTGAGCATGATTCTGCCCTTGCTGGAAACGAGGGCAGTTGGGTCGGATGTGCCCAACCTGGCCACACTCATGGCAGGTTGGTGAAGGACGGTTGCCAACACGAGCAGGTGCATTGTTGGCGGGGCATCTTCCAGGAGGATGGTGGCGATTGCATCTGTTGCAGCGATCACGTCCACGGTTTTCATGCTGGTTCGGATTCTTCCTTTTGTTGTTGTTGAAGCCACTGGAAGACTGAAATCCCGGATAAGACTCGATGGCGAGAGCCTTGTCCACCATCTGTTGAAACGTGAGTGGCAGCTGCGGAACGAGGCTTCGACCAACATGATAGTTCAGGCCCTCCAAGAACAAGGTTGCTCTCCTGTCAGCTCCAAGGTCGGTGGCGTATCGTTCTAACAACAGAAACTTCTGAACATAATCAGCCACGCTCATTCTTCCTTGCTTGAGACTGTAAAACTCAGCCTCCTTCTTCCTCAGGAACGCAGGACAGATGTACTTCTCTCTGAACAGCTTCAGGAACTGAGTCCACTCCATGGAGGATGTGTCTCGAGTACGGGCAACTCCATTCCACCAAACACGCGCTGGTCCATCCAGCACGTACGTCGCAAACCGAACCTTCTGGTGAGGAGGGCAAGCCATACCCTCGAAGGTCTGATCCAGGGCCAACACCCAGTCATCAGCTTTGTCCACCATGTTAGGCTCACTCTCACCCTTGAAGTAGGGTGGCTGCATCTTGATGAAGTCAGTGAGGGTGAACTCCCTCGGCTTGGCGGCAACATCAGCAATGGTGTTGAGTTGTCCCATCATGGTGGAGGACAACAGCTGTCGCAGCATCACCAGCTCTTGCTCGGGTGTGAAAGCAGGAACACCAGAGGTTGGTTGGGTAACAGCAGGAGTCGCAGGAGTGTCGAGGTTGTCAGCGTTGGACTCCTGGTTTGAGTTGTCGAACAGGTCACCTCTCCTGAAATTAGGGTTATCATATTAAATTTTCAGGAGTAAAGAATCATAGATGAGAGGGAAAAGAAATAGAGATGAGAAAAGGATAACTAGAATGCTATTGCCTAAAAGCATACTACTTCGGGCAGTTCGTATCGGCGCAGGCCAGGCCGGATCATATGGGCACGGGAGTCCCCGTATGCCAAGATAGTGGGTCGGAGGAAAATCTTGCCAGCCCCCATGCCCTGATCCTTTCTAGACACCCTTGCCTCAACTGCATGCCCTAATAGTTGCCTAAAGGCTCTGATACCATGCTGTAAAGAGGCGAGATCACCTCTCTACTAAAATTTAAAGGAAATACAACATCCACAATTTTTAACTAAAATTGAGACTTTTGAGGATGATTGCACAATATTCCAAATAAATAAGCATGATTCCAGATACATAATAAAATGTCAATAGCAGCGGAAAGAAAGAATAACAAGCCTTCTAATGGCTTTATTGTTTATTACATCATTGCTTTCTAAAAGAAAAGATAAGATAGAATAGAGGATCTAGCTATAGCAACCTAGCCATCCTTCTTGTCAAGCAAACGATCACAGCAAGGATTCTTTCTTCAAGCCCTTCCTTCTCCTTGAACAGCTCCAACACCTGGGTGGTTGGGAAGGCACCCAGCAAGAGGGAAAACAAGAAGAGTATGTGTTACACTAATAATCTATCAAAGGAAAAGAAAGTTGTAACAAGTAAATTTAGGCTAGATATTTGGTGTAAGAAGATATCAAAAAGCATGAGGTTTTCATAAGAGAACTTGCCATTAACAAAGTAAGTAAAGGTTTTAGCATGTTTATTAATATGTCTATCTAACTAAGTAGGGTTGAGGCACCTACCGAACCTCTAACCTTAGGTGAGGGAATAATTATAAACATTTCCAAATCACCTACAAATTTTTAATGGGGAGAATAATAAACATTCCCCTAGGGCGATTTTATACATGCCCTCTATGGGTGGTTGTACATAAGTACCACTACTTAAAGATTAAATAGAACATTTAATTTCATGCTAATAAGAGATTTATGGCAAGATAAGAAAAAGAATATATATAATGGCAGTGGGGTATGAATACCCAAACGAGAGAATACTATATCTGATTTTTGAGGCAAATAAGACATTTAGGTTTCAAGAAATTCAATGGTTTAGATCAAGTTAAACCTCATAGAAGAAATTTAGGTATTAGATTAAGTATTTCCCAACTGATAGGTAGATGTACAACAAAACTTATTCTAAACACATACCTTGGCCACAGGTGTCCTAAGTTTTCCCTTTTTCAACTCTTCACACGAACTATAAACCCAAACTTCCTATTACATCATTATATATATATATATATATATTAGAATTACATGCATTCATTTAAAAGATTGAAAACCCTAATTTACCAACTTTTTGCACAAACTCTCGATTCAGACTTCAAAAACCTCATAATCGTCTTAGTTAGGTTTTCCTGATCAAAATAACATATAATATTGTATATTTTGGAAATATAGATTTTTAGGGTTAATTTTAGGGATTTTTAAGTTAATTAAATCGATTTTAAAAACACCTTTTCAAAAAACTCAAAACCAGATCTCAAAAACATTTTTATTAAATAGATCTCGTTTTCCTGATTTCAAAACACTATTTATTTATTATTTTTGACCAACGAAATAATTTATAAAAATTATTTTATCTTGACCAATCACAGCCTGCCACGTAGGCAAGGCTGGATGGCCGAGCGGTAGCGGGCGTTCGGCAGCGGTGACCCGCGCCTCGCAGCCGCTCTCTACCGGCCGCGCGGTGAGGGCAGGCGAGCGATCAAAAGACAGTAACGCCCTCAGCGAGAAAATGAGAAAGGAAGGAGCTGGAGGGGCAAAAAGGTAAAAATGGGGTCGTCTTCCTCCCCCTTGCCCGCGCGACACGAGCAGAGAGCACAACTCGACCGATTTGGGCAAAACCACGATTCTCGACCAAATCGAACGGTTAGGTACTCGAAAGAAAGAGGAAGAAGAGCCGAAGCCAATGGTACCTTTCGATTGAACGGAGCTGAAGCACCCAGAGAAGAAAAGGCGCCGCAAGCCAGGCGTTGTCGGCGGCTAGCTAGGGGTCCAAATGTCCACGAATCTTGAAATCAAAGGTATAGGGGAGTTTCTAAGGTCGTGGCGGTCCTAGGTACCTAGATATATATAGGCAACATGCCCTAGGCTAGGGTTTAGCTAGGGGCAAGGTGAGGGAGTCGGAGGCCACCTTGGGCATTTCCCAAATACGCGTCAAAGCTCAAAAAGTTTGGGATAATCCTGTGTGAAAACTTGCAAGGAATCCAACGCAACAAAAATCAAGGAAAATCATTGAGTAAATCTCAAGTTATTGTGATTTTAAGAAAATGAAAAATTGAATCTGTTGCCAAATCCGACTCAAGGTAGAAGATGACCGTGCGCCGTTGGATCGGTGGATGCGAGTCCATCAAGCAATCTGAGCCTTTTGATCGCGAATTAGATCAGGGAAATATCCCTGATCAAAAGTCGATTAAAATCTATTAGATTTTAAATGTTTTTCTCTTTCTTCTTTTGGAGGCTCAAATGTTGCCCAAAAATTATGAAAATTTATATTCTGACTTATTTCGACGCGTAGAATCCAAATATGGAATTAGTTTTTCATTTTGAGAAAGTTTATTAGGTGAAATAATTAATATGTCATTTTCTCTTTCCTCCCTCAAAAGAAGTGATAACAATATCTAAAATTAATGTAACTTCACCCTTAAGTCTCCTTAATGGGTTGGAACACGATTTTTCAATTATCTTCACAAGTTGACATTATCTTTATATTTATTAAATTAATTAGAACATTCTAAACACTTTCTCTCTCCTATTTTTCTTATTATTCATATATTATCCAAATTAGTTGGAAATTTGCACAGAGGCTTATTTTTATGTTTAGAATACGAATTTGAAGTTATTTCCCCGATTTGAAAGCATTAGTTATTTTATTTCTTTTTATTGGCTTATTTCCAATATTCCATTGATCATGTCATTAATATTTTTATTTTAAATAATACTTGACCCTTAAGTTACTCTTTGCTCAAGGAAACGAATTAAACTATCAAATTATCATGCTCGTTTCAGATTATCATATTTGTTGCAAAAAATCTTTGTAATTATCTTCTTTACTCATAAATTCTCATATTTCCTTTACTTATTATATTCATCTTCTTTCTTTTACAAAAATTCGGATTTTCTTCTTATCTCTTATATTCTAGGAAACTCTAGAAGATTCTAGGACGAATTATTTTACTCTTTTTATTACTAAATGTAAATTTGCACTTTAGGCCCATTATCTAATTCTAACTAAGGCATTTGTGCATGCAACCTCAAAATAAGAATATATGGGAAGCATTTAACCAATAACCATCTTAATTTCTTTTAAATCAAAACCAAGGACAAATAGAATGAAAATGAAGATCAAAGCTTATAGAAAAGAGTACAAAGAGGTACAAATGAGATTTCAGTATGTTACAACGACAGTGTTGCCTTGATTAGTAATAATAACTATGACAATGTCAATGACAAGATAATCATGATAATAGGGTTAATGGTAATAGCAATGTAAAGGATAGCAATGATGTTTGCCTTGCTAGTAGTGGAAGCAATAATAATGCTAATGTTGGTAATAATGATGTGCTTAATACACTTGATCATCAAATAGTGTAACAATGATAAGTAGATTATCCTGAATGATAGTTCATGATAGTGAGCATATTTCTTATGTTGAAACTATGGTTATTGTGTATCCTAACCATGCCGGTGATGTGTAGCCATGAAAGGGCTATGTGACATATGTGATGAGTAACATTACTTTGATAGTTATTCTATGAGGCTATATGTATTATGTGTTTGTCCCATAATGATAATGTAAGCCTTGGAAAGGCAGTGACATGATGAGGGATTGAGATCCTATGGTATGTGATGATCCTTGAGATGGATCTGGATGGTTGGCAAGAGGCCAAGTGGTAACATGTGATGCTGGATCTTTATGATGGATCAGGACGATGTGGTTTTCATAATAATATAATGTTCTTTGCTTTCTGTTATATCTTGCATGTTATATAACTTGGCTGAATCCTGCAATCCATCTAAAAGATACTAATTAATTACAGTGAAATTATATCATGTAGTTTGCCCTGGCCATAGATCCATCATCGTCAGGACTTGGTGATGGTGAAATAGGTTCTCCTACGGGTTAATCTGGAAGCGCATATTGTTGAATATGTGTAGGTTGCTCCTAGCCTGAAAATGAGGAGGTAAGAGTGTAACTTCGGTTACAGACTCAGATACGTATGAAGAGCATGGTGAACAGACCCATGGCTCAGGATATGTGATGTGTGGAGCATGAATGCGTTCATGGCTCAGAGCACGGTGAACAGGCCCGTGGCTCAGTTTTACTAGCGCCGATACTTGTACCAAGGCGGGCTAGAATGAGGGTAGCCTATGGAGCTGACCCTGTGGTTTAGACCACTTCAGCATGTGACTGTGGTCCTGCTTGTGTTGTACACATGTACTGACCACGAGGTGGGAGGTCGTGGAGTCCGGCTCTTCCATTGACCTTGTATGGCACCGACTTGGGTTTCGTAACCGAAAGTTGGATTTGAACGGTACGGTTCAAATCCTCAGGGCATAATAATACGTAACATAGCCATTTAGTATTTACAGCTTAAGATACACACGTAACATTGGTTGAGGCCTTGTTTGTGTAATATCTTTGTTATATCTTGCAGGTTATTTGACAATATGTCTTATCTTGATAAGCAGGTTATGTGACATTATATCTTGTTCTGAAAATCATGTTACATAGGGATACATCTTATCTTGCTAAGCATATTCCTTGAGATATATCTGGTTATATGCTTTTGTATAGCAGGTAAGCTTGTCGGTAAGAATAATCTGTTTTATATAGACTGCTCTTGTTATACCTGTTATTAGATATCTGTTTTTATAATCTATCTTGCTAAGGTTCTGTAGTTGCGGTGGGGAGTTATGTTTCCTGCTGGGACAATTGTTCAATTGTATCACCCCGCTGGTTTAACCCCATTTTAGGTGGTCGAGATAGATGTGGTCGTGATCGTGGTGTTGCGGCCGAGCAGCTTGAGGAGCAGTAGAAGGCAAGCGATGGATATGCTGCTGTTTTGGACGTTTTGTAGTAGAATCTAGAGTCATCCCTATATTCTCAGGTCCTTGGCAGTGTTTTGACGTTGTTTCACGATGATCGATCGATGATGTTTGTATATCCTGCTATTGGTCGGATGTGGGCCTTTGTGTATATGAACAGGTGGTGAACTCATGAGATGGATGGACAGCTGTTTCTGTAAGCTGTAGACACGTATCAGATCTCATGTATGTATATATTTGACATGTTTCTGTGCAAGATGAGGACTGGAAAGTAATAGTTCCACAGTTTATATGTTTTCCGCAATCAGTTTTAATTAACCTGTGTTTTCATAATCTGTGGTTATGGTGATTTCCGTACATTTTCGCGTAACACCTCGTTATCTGTGTGATAATGGGATGTGTTGCCACAAGTTTTGGTATCAGAGCTCTAGGTTCACTGAGTCTACAGGGATTAAGGACTAGGTTGAGTCTGTTCTTATGAGTTTTCCAAGTTCTCTTACAAAACCTTTTGCCCTCAGCGGAAGAAAAGTCAAGATGTCTGGAAACCATGAAGAACATGCTCCTGAGCATAGTGATGATGCATCGATTGATGGAGCAGATGGACAAGCACATGAAGATCGGGTGCCTGAGGTCCCCCAACCTAACCCAGCCATACTTGAACATCCTGCCTACCAACAGCTTATGGGGCAGTTAATGGCTACGATGAATCTCATGGTTGAGCGATTACCAGTGCCTCCCCCGCGAGCACAGGTTCCCCATGGAGAAGCATCGGGTATTGGGAAGACCTTTGAGCGACTTCGTCGAGTTGGAGCTTCAGAGTATATTGGAACGGCTGATCCAGCAGATGCAGATCTGTGGCTGACAAGTCTCGAGAAGGCTTTCCGGATCCTTGACATCCCCGAAGCAGACAAGGTAAAGCATGATGTCTACCTTCTGAAAGGTAGTGCTGGTCACTGGTGGACCATCGAAGAAGAGAAGCGGCCCGGTGAGGTGATCTGTTGGGAGGTGTTTCGGCGTGAGTTCGTCACCAGATACTTTCCAAAGACGTATCTGGATGAGAAGATCAGTCAGTTTGAGAACTTGTGACAAGGAACGATGAACGTCACCGAGTATGAAGCTAAGTTTATGGATCTGTTGAGATTCTGTCCTCACATGGCGGCAACAGATGAGGAACGGGTCATACATTTTGAGAAGGGTTTGAGTGCTGAGTTAAAGACTCCGGTATCTGCATTGGATAACTGAGAGCGGTTTGCTACGTTCGTGGAATCAGTTAGATGGATCGAGAGGACGGTGCGGGAGAAAAGAGAGTATATGTCTCTTAAAAGACCTGCTCAGTTTCTAGGACGAAGGTTTGGTGGCTTTAAGAAGCCTAGGTTTTCGGCACCATCAGCAATGAGAAGCGCTGGTGTACCATCTCAGTGGTCTCCGAGTAAAGGGAAAGGTTATGTTTCTTCACCATCTAAGGCACACAGTTCAGCTTCTGTGGCGGTGACAGGGCGAGCTAGGCCACGGTTTGAGGACAAGTCATGTCATCTTTGTGGACAAGTTGGGCATTTCAGGCTTAATTGCCCGAATAGAGATGTTGAAGTGACACAGCAGCCGAGGCAGAGTTTTCAGAAGTCTGAGAGACCACAGCCCAGTGGTAGCAGAGGACGAGGACGCGGTCAGGCATCTCAAGCCGGATCATCTGTTCAAGGGAGCAGAGGTCGTGGACAGCAAGCAACTGCTCGATTATATGCCATGAATCAGCCGGAGGCGATAGTCAACCCACGAGTGGTGACAGGTCAGATGGAGTTATTTCATTCTGATATGCCTTCTTCTTGCTTTATATCTGTTCTGGTTGACCCGGGTTCTACACACTCTTTTATCGCCTATAGTATGCTTGAAAACTGTCATTTACCTGTTAGCTGTAAGAAGGATAGGTTGTTGTTAGAAACCCCTCTTGATGGTTCCTCTTTGCTTCGAGAAGAGTGTCCATCTTGTGTCTTGTCTTTCTCGGGACATCGCATCCATGTGGACCTTATACCACTTGATATGCATGGTTTCGATGTTATCCTTGGGATGGATACCTTAGAGAAGTATAAGGTTGTTTTGGACTGTGGTTCCAAGCAGGCAGTGTTTGATGTTGCTGGAGAGAAGTGGATCTTCCAAGGAGATAGGAAGATTCTTCTGATGAGTTTGGTATCAGCTATGGTGGCAGATAAGTTGTTACGACAAGGATGTGAGGCGTTCCTAGCTCACGTGGTGGATACCGTTGTGGTTACCAAGGCAAAAGGTCCTAGTCTTGAGGAGGTGTCAGTGGTTCGAGAGTTTGCAGACGTGTTTCTTGAGGAGTTCCCTGGTGTTCCTCCACCCCGAGAGATTGATTTTGAGATCAATCTGGTTCTTGGAACACCACCAGTTGCACAGTCACCATACATGATGGCTCCAGCAGAGATGGCAGAGCTGAAGAAGCAGTTGCAAGAGTTGTTGAAGAAAGGTTTTATCTGACCGAGTACATCGTCGTGGGGTGCTCCTGTGTTGTTTGTTAAGAAGAAGGATGGTTCGATGCGGTTGTGTATAGATTACCGACAGTTGAACAAGGTCACGATCAAGAACAAGTACCCGTTGTCGAGGATAGATGATTTGTTCGATCAGTTACGTGGTGCTACAGTGTTTTCAAAGATCGATCTACGGTCTAAATATCATCAGTTGAGGATTAAGGCAGATGACACACCAAAGTCATCTTTCAGGACGAGGTATGGTCATTTCGAGTTTGTGGTTATGCCGTTTGGGTTAACCAATGCACCTGCTGCTTTCATGGATTTGATGAATAGAGTGTTCCGTCTATTCTTAGATCAGTTTGTTGTAGTCTTTATAGATGACATCTTGATCTATAGTCGGGACATGCTAGAGCATGAGCAACATCTTCACAGAGCGTTGACTCTTCTTCGTCAACATAAGTTGTATGCCAAGTTCGGTAAATGTGAGTTCTGGTTGGATGAAGTGGCTTTCTTGGGTCATGTGATATCTGCAGAAGGAGTCAAAGTAGATCCGAAGAAGGTGGAATCTGTTGCGGATTGGGAACAACCAAAGACGCCGATAGAAGTTCGTAGTTTCCTTGGTTTAGCAGGATACTACCGGAGGTTTATCAAGGACTTCAGTGTGATTGCTTTGCCGATGACGAAATTAACCAGGAAGGATGTACCTTTTGTTTGGGATGATCAATGTGAGCGAGCTTTCCAGAGTTTGAAGGAGAAGCTGACCAGTGCTCCAGTGTTGATCTTGCCAGAGCCTGGGAAAGGCTATGTTGTTTTCTGTGATGCTTCCAAGAAAGGTTTAGGTTGTGTGTTGATGCAGGAAGATCATGTGGTTTCTTTTGCCTCGCGACAACTCAAGAAGCATGAGGAGAATTATCCGACTCATGATTTGGAGTTGGCAGAAGTGGTTCATGCACTAAAGATTTGGAGACACTATCTGTATGGGGAAGCGTGTCAGATCTTTACGGATCATAAGAATCTGAAGTATATCTTTATGCAGCAAGAGTTGAACATGCGACAACGTCGATGGATGGAGTTGATCAATGATTACGACTGCACTATCGAGTATCATCCTGGTAAGGTGAACGTGGTAGCTGACGTGCTTAGCAGGAAGTCTTCTTCTCTTTCTTCAAAGAAGGCACAATTGAGTTCTCTGGTATGCCCTAGGAAAGATATGTTTATTTCTCTACGACAGATGAATGTACGGATGGAGGTTTCTTTGTTGTCTGGTCTCTTTGCACAAATGCAAGTTAAGCCTACATTGAGACAACAGATCAAGGATGCACAGTAGACTGATGATGCGGTACAGTTGATCAGATCAGAGTTCGACAGCGACAAGTGTGATGGGTTTCATGAGTCTGAGGATGGACTAGTTTGCTATCGTGATAGGATGGTGGTTCCAGATGCTGATGATCTGAGGAAGTTGGTGCTTGAGGAAGCACATACATCGTTCTATGCTATGCATCCACGTGTCACCAAGATGTATCATAGTCTGAAGGACTTGTATTGGTGGCTCGGTTTGAAGAGAGATGTAGCTGAGCTCGTGGAAAGGTGTGTGGTTTGTCAGCAAGTGAATTCTGAACATCAGAAGCCGACAGGTACGTTGCAACCCTTGCCGATACCGCAGTGGAAATGGGATCACATAACCATGGATTTCATAGTTGGTCTACCCCGGACAACTAGGAATCATGATTCCATTTGGGTGATAGTGGACAGATTGACTAAGTCTGCCCATTTTCTACCAGTGAAGACGACATATACAGCTGAGAAACTAGCTCAAGTATATGTGGATGAGATAGTACGTTTACATGGTGTGCCATCGACGATAGTTTCTGACAGAGGTCCTCAGTTTATGAGTCGTTTTTGGGAACCGTTGCACAAGGCATTGGGAACGCAGTTAAGGTTCAGTACATCTTTTCACCCGTAGACAGACGGACAGTCTGAGAGAACTATTTAGATTTTGGAAGATCTTCTTCGAGCTTGTGTTCTGCAGTTTCTAGGCAACTGGGATGTACATCTGAGTTTGATAGAGTTTGCTTACAACAACAGTTATCAATGAAGCATCGACATGGCTCCTTATGAGGCTTTGTATGGAAGAAAGTGCAGATCCCCTTTGTGTTGGTATGAGTCTGGTGAGTATCAGCTTTTGGGTCCTGAGTTAGTTCAGCAAATGACAGATAAGATCAAGGTGATACACCAACAGTTGAAAGTGGCACAGGATAGGCATAAGTCTTATGCAGACAATCGCCGACGACCTTTGGAGTTCCAGGTAGGAGACAAAGTGTATCTTAAAGTCTCACTGTGGAAAGGTGTGCTAAGGTTTGGCCGGAAAGGTAAGTTGGCTCCCAGGTATATGGGGCCTTATCCAGTGATAGCACGTGTTGGGAAGGTAGCTTACGAGTTAGAGTTGCCTCCAGAGTTGCACAGGTTGCATCCAGTATTTCATGTTAGTATGTTGAAGAAAAGTCATCTGGATTCAGGTACAGTGATACAGCCAGTTGAGGTTGAGCTTGATGCAGATGTGACCTACGAGGAAGGTCCTGTGGCGATCCTTGACAGAAGGATCAAGAAACTGAAGAGGAAGGACCTGGTTCTTGTGAAGGTTCTTTAGCAGCGTCGTGGCATCGAGGAAGCCACGTGGGAGCTTGAGGAAGAGATGAGGAGGCAGTATCCCTCGCTTTTCTCTTCGGATTTTAGGGACGAAATCCCTTAAAGGGGGTTAGATTGTAAGGACCCTGACCTGTGTTTAGGGTTTACCCTGTTTGTTTTGCTTAATCTTGGTGCCCTGATGCTTGCTAATCACCTCTAAGTAGTGATTAGGGTTTTGTTGTGCTTTGTTGAGAGTTCGAGGGGCTACTTGCAAATAAACTAAGTTTAGGGTTTTGTGTGCAAGTTTGCCATCTTGTGAGATGTTTCCCTCTCTTTGCTTCCTCTAGGGTTGAGAGGAAGGCTTGGGCTTATTGTTTGAGTTCTTTGGGTCTGTTTTGAGCTTGTTTGGGCTTGGTTGAGCCTTGTGTCGGCCAAAGCTTGCCTTGTGTCATCCAAGGTGAGTTTGTGTCGACCTAGGGTGAGTGTGTGTCGTCCAAGGTGGTCTTGTGTCGCCCAGTAGCTTGGTTGTGTCACCCAACAAGAGTTGTTGCTTGTGTCGCCCATGTGCTTGGCCTTGGTTGGTGGAAACTTGGTGCATGGCTTGGACAAGTGTCTCTTGGTGTGCTAGTGTGTTGTCTTGAACCCTAGGACAAGTGTCCCTTGGGTGGACGACACATAGCATGGTTGTACCTTGGTTTCTCCTCCCCTTCTTCCTATATATGTAGCTCTTCTCCTTACCTTAGTCTCCTTTGATCTTTTGGTCTCCCCTCCACCTTGAGTGCATGATATCCCTCTCCATCTTGCTTGTGTTGGACGATACACTCCCTTGGAGTTGAAGTGGTGGCCGATACACCTTCTTGGAGAAGCCAGTGGACGATAGCTTTGGACCTTGGAGTGCCTTGGAGCTTGGAGCTTAAGGCGGGTTGCATAATTTCTAACCCTAACTTCATTACCTTTTGTTCTTGTTCTTGTTCATAGTGTAGTAGCTTAGACTTGTACCTTGCTTGAGTTTACTTTGGTGGTCGATATCCCCTTAGGGTTTAGGGTTTCTAGTGTACCTTGTGATCTAGGGTTTGGGTTCCCTTGAGTTGGAGGTTGATGGTGACCTTGGGTTGGGCGATATCCTTTCTCCGTTGGTGTGTTGGATGATATCCTTTGAGTTGGACGACATGGCACCTTTGTCTTTGAGTTGGACAATATGGTATCCCTTTGTTGGACGATATGTATACCTTGGTGGACGATATGATGTGTTCTTAGGGTTGGCCGATACCCTGCCCATGTGTTGGGCGATAGGGTGACCTAGAGTTATGTTGGCCGATATGGCTAGGTTGAACGTTATCCTTTTGATGGGCGATAGGCCTTAGAATCTTGGTAGTTCTTGTGGTGGACGACAGGGCCTGCTTTGGTAAGTTGGTTTGAGTTGCACGATATGCAAATAAGGTGTGACAACCGATAGTTGTGGGGTGTATCGGGCGATACCCCTAGAATGTGACGGGCGTCAGGAGTGGGTCGTGACGGGAGTCGCGCCCCTGGTTTGGGTGTGTGTCGGCCATTAGGCCAGTTGCACGATAATGAGGAGTGTTTCCTCTCTCCTTCTTTCTTTCCTTCTCTCTCTTGGCAGTTTGTGGGTTGTTAGCTAGGTGATAGCCTAGGATATCGGGCGATAGAGTCAGCTGTGACGGGCGTCGCGGTAGGGCGTTGCCCGATATGAGTGATGTGCGACACCCATGTCGCCTAGTACCCTTGTTACGCAGCGTTGCGGGCAGAGTGCTGGGTGCAGCGCATCGTTGTTGCCTTCCCATGCCCTAGCCGTGTAAGCTAGCTTTGGTGAGGGTTGAGAGTTGTAGTGAGGGTGGTGTGGACCTTTGGTGACGGTCACAAGTGTGACGGATATGGGTGCTTATGCAAACATAACGACAGTGTTGCCTTGATTAGTAATAATAACTATGACAATGTCAATGACATGATAATCATGATAATAGGGTTAATGGTAATAGCAATGTAAAGGATAGCAATGAAGTTTGCCTTGCTAGTAGTGGAAGCAATAATAATGCTAATGTTGGTAATAATGATGTGCTTAATACACTTGATCATCAAATAGTGTAACAATGATAAGTAGACTATCTTGAATGATAGTTCATGATAGTGAGCATATTTCTTATGTTGAAACTATGGTTATTGTGTATCCTAACCATGCAGGTGATGTGTAGCCATGAAAGGGCTATGTGACATATGTGATGAGTAACATTACTTTGATAGTTATTCTATGAGGCTATATGTATTATGTGTTTGTCCCATAATGATAATGTAAGCCTTGGAAAGGCAATGACATGATGATGGATTGAGATCCTATGGTATGTGATGATCCTTGAGATGGATCTGGATGGTTGGAAAGAGGCCAAGTGGTAACATGTGATGATGGATCTTTGTGATGGATCAGGACCATGTGGTTTTCATAATAATATAATGTTCTTTGCTTTCTGTTATATCTTGCATGTTTTATAACTCGGTTGAATCTTGCAATCCATCTAAAAGATAATAATTAATTATAGTGAAATAATATCATGTAGTTTTCCCTGGACATAGATCCATCATCGCCAGGACTTGGTGATGGTGAAATAGGTTCTCCTACGGGTTAATCTGGAAGCACATATTGTTGAATATGTGTAGGTTGCTCCTAGCCTGAAAATGAGGAGGTAAGAGTGTAACTTCGGTTACAGACTCAGATACATATGAAGAGCATGGTGAACAGGCCCATGGCTCAGGATATGTGATGTGTGGAGCATGAATGCGTTCATGGGTCAGAGCATGGTGAACAGGCCCGTGGCTCAGTTTTACTAGCACCGAGACCTGTACCAAGGCGGGCTAGAATGAGGGTAGCCTATGGAGATGACCCTGTGGTTTAGACCACTTCAGCATGTGACTGCGGTCCTGCTTGTGTTGTACTCGTGTACTGACCACGAGGTGGGAGGTCGTGGAGTCCAGCTCTTCCATTGACCTTGTATGGCATCGGCTTGGGTTTCATAACCGAAAGTTGGATTTGAACGGTACAGTTCAAATCCTCAGGGCATAATTATACGTAACACAGCTGTTTAGTATTTACTGCTTAAGATAAACACGTAACATTGGTTGAGGCCTTGTTTGTGTAATATCTTTGTTATATCTTGCAGGTTATGTGACAATATGTCTTATCTTGATAAGCAGGTTATGTGACATTATATCTTGTTCTAAAAATCATGTTACATAGGGATACATCTTATCTTGTTAAGCATATTCCTTGAGATATATCTGGTTATATGCGTTTGTATAGAAGGTAAGCTTGTCGGTAAGAATAATCTGTTTTATATAGACTGCTCTTGTTATACCTGTTATTAGATATCTATTGTTATAATCTATCTTGCTGAGTAGTTGCGGTGGGGAGTTATGTTTCCCGCTGGGACAATTGTTCAATTGTCTCACCCCGCTGGTTTAACCCCTTTTTAGGTGGTCGAGGTAGACGTGGTTGTGATCGTGGTGTTGCGGCCGAGCATCTTGAGGAGCAGTAGAAGGCATGTGATGGATATGTTGCTGTTTTGGATGTTTTATAGTAGAGTCTAGAGTCATCCCTGTACTCTCAGGTCCTTGGCAGTGTTTTGACTTGTTTCACGATGATCGATCGATGATGTTTGTATATCCTGCTGTTGGACGGATGTAGGCCTTTGTGTACATGAACAGGTGGTGAACTCATGAGATGGATGGATAGCTGTTTCTGTAAGCTGTACACGTATCAGATCTCGTGTATGTATATATTTGACATGTTTCTGTGCAGGATGAGGACTGGAAAGTAATAGTTCCACAATTTATATGTTTTCCGCAATCGGTTTTAATTAACCTGTGTTTTCATAATCTGTGGTTATGGTGATTTCTACACATTTTCGCGTAACACCTCGTTATCTGTGTGATAATGGGATGTGTTGCCACATGAACTGATCGGTTGACATGTGAGTTGATCAGTTCAACCCTTGAACCGATCATTTCACTATGATTCCCAATCACAATTGAATTAGCAACTAATATTGGATTAATGCACGACATGACATTAACACTAATCCTTGATTTAATCGTATTGATCAACCAAACAGTCGGTTCACAACCTGAACCGATCAATTTATGGACGTTAGACGATGGATTCACTTATTGAACCAGTCGTCTCATGGACCAAATTGCCAATACTGGTTAAATTTACCTGACACTTGAATCGATTGGTTCAACACTTGATCCGGTCAGTTCACAGTCCAGTCAGTCAACATTTAGCAATTATTATTTAAATTGAATACCTAACTTCTTATTAATCAAGTTTAAACTATATTCATGAATAAAATCATATTTCCAAGTGTATCCTATGTTTTTGAACCTATAGGTTCCAAGTTTCATTTGAATTGAATGTCCATAACTAGTTTATGACATCACAAGCAATGATTGGTATCTAGAAAGACATCATTGCTTCCCAAATAATTGAAAGTTTGAGAACAACTTTAACCTACAATATGTCATTGGTGTTATAATGATTGGATAATTACTTTGTCACTAAAATTCAAATTCAAATTGAGGCATGGAATCACCATCCTCTCAACGTTCAATCGATGTTCCTTGAACTAGAGCAGACTGCATGAGATATATATGAACTCAATATCATATATAGATTCACATGTGCATGCACATGCTTTTCTCAGTCTCTCTTATCAAGTGGCCTGGATATCAAACCCATGTAGGAGAAACAAATCCCATCTACTTCACTCGTAGGCATCCCCATGTGTCACAATGCACCCGAGCACCACCTTTATGGTAATCCTTATTCAAAGTCATGTGTATGATGTATAAGTACATGGAACATCATGTGATGAGTGTAGTGATTTCAAGTCTAAGAAACACAATCACCACCATCACTATAAGAGATGATTCTGACTACCAATCATGGTTTCCATGTGTCACTATCAAGGTGGGTCTATCTGATACACTATTCTCCAACAAGTATCTATGTGTTTAGTTTGATATCACATATCATGACTAATGAATTTTGTCATCAACCAACAAAAACTCTAGTACTATTTGTAATTGTTGTTTATCAACTTTCTACAAATATATCTGACTAGCGACATAACAAGAATGTATATACTCTTGACATCTGTATGGTTTTATTGTTTAGGTCCTCAACCCAAAAACATTCATCATTGAGTAATATCATTCTTTAGACATTCATTATGTTTCATCATTATTTCATAACTGAATGAAACAAAATAAATTGAAAGATTTCCTTCATTACTAATCAAATCAATTACAAGATATGCCATTATAATCATCATTTGATTGGATCTCTAGGCATACATACCAACATACTCCCACCAGCACATAGATCCAATCACCCATGAATCTTATTCTAAGTGATGTTAAACATGTCCATCATGTTTTTTCTACACAAATGCTAATCCATTGGGTCAGCAACATTTGTCTTTAGTCAGTGTATTGCATTTTTCACATCTCTTTTCTATACAACCTCTCATATCAGATGAAATTTTCATAGTATTCTATCTGGTATTCCTTGCCTAACTAGTAGCTCCATCACTACCATATTAGTTTTACTATGTCATTAGTGGTAGGAACATCCCATAAGTTCGTAAAAATGAACTTCTAGATCCATTCACTATCCTCTGTTGTGTTCATAGCACCAGGATACTTGGTTCTATTATATAATTAAATAATTTCCTCTTGCTTGGAATTTTTCCAGCTTACAGTTCTTGTTTTAAGGTCAAACACAAATTTTAGATTGCGGTCATTAATTTTCATTGTTATATTGGAAGCTTGAATCGGGGTACCTCTTTACACCCAACTCTTCCTTATTGACATAACCAAGGAACTAATCCTTTTAATTCTTCTCAAGTACTTAAGGATGTTCTTTAGGGCATTACAATGACCTTCATTGTAATCCGACTGATATTATCATGTCATGTCCAATACATACAAGATAATGGGATGAGTACATTATATTGCATACATGATAGATTCAATTGTGAATGAAGTATATGGAATCTTACTCAGGTTTTCCCATTCTTCACGAGAACTGGAGTACATGGTTCTTTGAGAGACTAATCCCGTGAGACATGGACAAATTCTATCTCATTGAATCCTTCAAGCTAAACCCTTTCATTTTTTTTGCCAATGTATCTTCTCTTACTTAGGTCAAGAAGCCTTCCAGATCTATCTCTATAGATCTAAAATCCTATCACATAGGATGCTTCTCCTAAATCCTTTATATAGAAGGTACTTTCTTTTTCCATGTAGTATAAGGATGTTATTCCCCACCAATATGTGGAATATAAATATGTTCCCACTAAATATTTTGTAATCATAGATTTCATCTTCATTTTGATTAAAATAAAACTCTTTGACTATCCTACCAAACTGAAGATTTTGGCTCTGATATGCTTGCTTCAATCATAGTGATTGATCATTGTAGCTTAAAGACTTTATTTGCATCAATGGAGTTATAAAGCCTTCAGGTTGTTTCATGTACACATCCTCTTAATTCTTCCTTTTAAGGGACACAATTTTAATATTCATATGCCAAATCTCATAGTCATAAGAATGATCCTAACGAACTTAACCATGGAAATTGGTACAGAGATTTCATCATGTTCAACACCTTGGACTTGTTTGAAAACCTTTGCAATCAATCTTCTCTTATAGGTTATCCATGTTTGTCTTATTCTTAAAAATAAATTGCATCCTATGGGTTTTACCCCTCTAGGTGGTGCCACCAAGTTCATACCTTGTTGGTGTACATGGACTCCATTTTGGATACTGTGGCTTTAAGCCAATTCTCAGACTCTGGTCCCTCAATAGTTTTTATATGGATTGTTGGCTCATCATCTTATGACCAACTCACTGCCCTTTTGTGCTATAAGATATCATAATCTTTCAAGCTCATGGCATGTTCTACTAGATTTATGAGGTTTTGTGTTACATAAGGAGCTTGAGATTCCACAACAAAAATTTGTGATTCTCATTGTTCCTATTGTACCTCTTTAGGTTTATTTCTTTATTGTTGATCTTGAACTATTTGAGTTATACTGTTCTCCCATTGATTACTTTAAAATGAAATTCCTCATTAGGAATTCAGCCATCCCAGTAACAAACACTTTTGTTTTCGGATTGGAGTGAAAGTAGTATTCAACAAACTAACATTTATATGATATATGGATATGATTTTTCAAGAAACTATTTTCTTATACAACCTTTCAATCCTAATCCTTATAAAGGAATATTAGGACACCTCCCATGCCATATCTCTAGGGCTCTTTTGAACCATTATAGACAATACATTGTTTTAGTGTAAAGCATGTGCCCAAAAGGAATTTTGAAGATAAGTTAGATTTATTAATAATTGCATCATGACTCATAGGGATGTGATTCCTTCTTTCTGATACATCATTATCTTTCAATTGGAGTTTGTTATTTTTTTGGTCAAATAATCGTGAGTCTTTTATTCAAGTAACTAAACTTTAGGTATAGCATATGGTGCACCCCCTCAAAGAAAAGAAAACAAAACCTAGTCAGTAGCACCAAAAAAGGCACCAAAGATCAAATAGACCATTGGCATGTATGTCAAAAAGAACCAGCACAAAGAACTTCCTACTAAGCATTGGCAAACTAAACAACCAAAATAGCAAGTCAACATTTATAAACCCATGTTGACTAGAAAACTAGGGTAAGAAGACCCTTCAAAGAAACCAACAGAGAAACCTAGTGCACACTCAATCACAACTAGGATCATCAAAGCATTTCTTTTTCCTTGACTTCTTCTTCTTAACCTTCACTCTGTAATCTACATCCCAGAGATTAGGTATATCCCAATCCTTTGTATCAGATACTTGATAGTCATCTGTAGAGATTTCATCTTCTTGGAGTAAGTGTTCTTTGGCCTTTCTTTGATGATAATTGGGAGAGACACAAAAACTTTCAAACACTCTATTAGCAAGTGTTTTAGGAGAAGACATCCTCATTACATGAGACAATCTAGCATTCAGATCCCAATCCATATTAAGACTACCTGCATAGAAAAGGAGAAAGGAGCATGGTCCCGACATATCTGGCTCTTCCAAATAGGTAGTATCTCTTTTCTAGTTTGGGATTTGGACTACTACACATCTCCCATCAACATCCTTCAGATGATTCAGTAATTGGATGCTTGTCATGTGAATATGGGATCCCTTCAATAACAATAGCAACATGGCCTACCAAGTGCCATGAGATAGCTTGGTCTTTAGAAGTAGAACCACATGAGAAATCAACAACTACTCTTTTTTCACCAGAACATTGGTAGCCATACTTCTGCTTCCCAAAGCAAAGCTATATAACTACTTGAGACCCTACTTCATGGTTTCTAGAAGGGCAAGATGCAAGACAGTGGCCAAAGAACTTGCAAGCTGCATACAAATTTGGCTTTGCAATGAACTCCACCTTGAACATGATAGGGTCCCCATTCACAAGAGCAACATGGCTTTAGGCAAAGGTGAAGAAGCCTGAAAATCTATACAGATCTCTGCTACATTAAGGAACCCATCTGTGAGAGTTGAGTCCTCATAGTCAATGGGGCACCCCAGAGTGCTAGAGATCCTTGCCACTTGGTCCAAGGTCTGTGGAACTCCAAGATTTCAAACGCTGATCCAGATTGTCAATGAAGGAAAAGAGAGAGGAGTAAGGATTGATCCTAGCAACCATTCTAGGACGATAATGAGAAAACCATCTATTATCCAAGGAGTTGCGTCCAGAACCCTATCTCTCTCCTTCTTTTCAGGCAACTTGATGATGAAGCCCCCTTTTCCTCGACAATAATCTCAAATTTTCCACTCGGGCACCAACATCTCTAGATCCATCCAGCTAGAAGTCCTCAAATGGGTTTCCTTCCAGTACAACGAACAGAGACATATTCCTTCCAAGAAGGAATGTCATCTCTCAAACCAAAGATGTCAGCCATCCTCACTCCATTGTAGACAACCGGCTCCATGAAAGGGATGGCAGCAAAGTTGACTCCATCTTGACCAAGGTGATAGGAGTGGAGCCAAAAGGACACCCCTTTCAGATTGACTGAGGTGATGAAAATAAAGGATCTTGCTCAGTGGATGAGATTGTCTTACCTCAGAGGTGGCAAAATCTATGATTTGGTGGTTTCCCATGGAGAATATTATTGGTCTATCCTTCCCGACATTGGCGAATCTCACAAAGGAGACAATGACACAGCCAAAAAATTCAAATTTCCTTACACTCCATTACCCTACACGCCATCTTCAAACCTCCCATGCCCTCGACCTCCTCACCCTCACCCTCACCCCCTCCCCCTACTTCCCATGTCATTGGAGTTCATTGTGATACACTTTCATAGTCTCCATAAGCTCCTCAAACTTTTGGTGTTAAGTATTTCAATCATCAATCATATCAAAGTGTCTTAATACTTTTACTAAGGTGGTTATGTACTTCATTGATGATCTTCTTGAGCATTTAAAGTTTTTCATGTATGTATTTCACTAAATATGAATTACTATATCCACTGAGATAATCATTAAATATAACGAGGTACTAATAACTACCTTTAGCATTTATTCTAAAAGGTCTTCATAAATTAATAAGTACAAGGCCTACTAGAATACTTGCTTCTTTCACTACATCTAGTTAAAGGTGCTTTTTTCATATTTCCCAATAGATAAGATTTTCATGTCTCTATTGGTTCATTAACCAAAAAAGTCTAGAATAATATCATCATGGATTCTAGAAATGCATTTGTCATTTATGTGTTCTAGATGAAAATGTTGTAGGTATTCATTTTGAGTTATAAAGTTTTAATGTTTTGGTATTTATGTTATATAAATTTATCTTTGTATCCAACAAATAAAGACCATAATATATTTGGGGCTCTTCCATAAAAGATCTCAACCTTTGAAATAGAATACTGACCATACTTTATATGATTTCCATATTCATCCTTGTCCATACAAGATGCAAAAAATGTTTCTATTATTGGTAGGTATCAAGTAGCAGTTCATTAACTCCATTACATGCCCTTTGGGCATAGATATAATAAAGGTTCTGACTACAGTGGCATCAAATTTTGCTCCATTTTCAAAGCATAGTCCAACCTTGCACTTTTGTAAAGGCTTACTTCTTTTCAGATCCTGCATGTTCAAACATATGTGAGATCTACATCTGGTAGCATATACCCAAGATGAAAAAGTAGTCAAATTTATCTCATAACGTATATACCTGAAGTGGAGATCCCTATCCCCTCCTCCTTCTTCTTTAGTTCCTCCATGTTAGAGGGCAATTCATCTCCCAGTATCCAGGTTGATGACAGTGGTGATAATTACCTCCCTTATTCATTCCCTCCCTTTGCTTTGAGTGTTAAAGACTTGGGATTTTGGCCAACTTTAGAACTCTTCTTAGCTTTGCCTTTGCCATTGGATTTCCCCTTTGATCTGATGATCATCATCAAAAAACTTGGGCTTGTCTTTCTTCATTTGTGCCACAACTATTTCTGAACATGCCAAGTAACTTTGTCAATGACTTGTCAAAGTCATTCATGTTGTATTTCACGACAAATTGACTCTATGACTCTGGCAATGACTGCAGAATCACATCAGTGGCCAACTCTTGACCCAAGAGAAATCCCTATCTAGTAGGTTCTCCACATACCCAATAAGCTTGAGCACATCAAGACATATTGAATCTCCTTCTACCATGTAACATTTGAAAATCATCTTGGAGAAATCATATCTCTCATGTCTTGCCTGATCTTGGTACATATTCTTAAGATGTGTTACCATCTCAATAACATCCATGTTCTCATCTCATCTCTGCTACTCATAGTTCATGGAGCACAACATTAGACATATTATATCAATGACATCTTCAGTATGCTTCTTGTAAGCATCCCTATCGGCCTTAGATGCAATGGGAGCAGGTTCACTGGCTCTGGTGTCTCGAGGACATGAAGCTTGCACTCCTGTGTGAAAACAATTCTTAGTGTCCTGAACCATTCGTAGAAATTATTGTCATTTAATTTGTCTTTCTCAAGGATTGATCACAAAGAGAATGTGTTATTTGTTGTCATTTGATTCTATAAGAGAAATTTGTAATTTTCCAAAATAGTTTTGATTTGATTTGATTGAACAAAATTTTTGATGATGGTTAATTAGGCCTTTAATTAATTATTATCTCACTGCTTTCTTAAAATCGATAGCTCTCACTTATCAATTCAAAGATTGCAGGGTACAACCTTCTAGTGAGCCAAGATCTAAGACAATTGAGTTATTACCCAACCAATGACAGTGTCCATAATAAATAATTAATGTAGGCACCTTTTTCCAATTGCATCTTATGTAATTCTTGGATAGATGTCAGGTACAACAATTTGTCATAGTCATATGCATGCTTCTAAGTGCTTAATCTCATTAAGATCACTTAGTGAAGGCTAACCCAAAAGAAAACTTGATAGTAATGAAAGATCTAGAGGGGGGTGAATAGAGCTTTTGATAATTTTAAAATTAATTTAGAACTTAAATTCCAAGAAAGAGAGGGACGTAACGAGGAGACTCGCAATTTAGAGTGGTTCCACCCCTCGAATCCAAGGATGTCAGTCCACTACCCAATTGTTTCCAATTGGGATTTACAAGTGATCAATTTTATTACCTCTCAAGGAATTACAATAAAATACAATCACTTCACCTACACCTCTTCTTTACTAGGATGTGGAAGAGAACCCAAGGAGAGGATGACAATCCACCTCCACCACCTTGACGCAACCTTCACCTCCTTGAAGTAGAGCCAATCACCTTGGAGTAACCTTGACACCTTTAAGTATCTCTGAGAAAGCTCCATCAGAAAACCTCCCACACTTGGAGTAGTCAAGGAGCATAATACATCAAAATGGAGAAGTAGATTGGAAGAAGGAAGATTACACCAATGCACTATAGCGTTTTGATCCTAAATCAAGCATTAGACCTCCAAACCACTTAGGAGAGATTTTTCTAGGTGGTGACTAGGATATTGTAGTTGTAGGACACTAAATTAGAGCTTAAAGAAGAAGATGACAAGTGTAATTCAACTCTTTTACTCTCTAGAATGATTGTTCAAGTGTAGCTTGTGTGTATATGGTGTCCTAAGGTCACTTATATTATAGGAGTGGGTTGCAAGTGACTAGGGTATCTTAAGAAAGTTTCTAGAGGGTTGTTAGTGGATAATTATCCATTTTAGATGAGTTAATGTTAGGTGCAATGACTAATTTAGTTGTCTCTATAAATCAGTCCAGAACCCAGTTCGGTCGAATACTTTTTTGACCGAAAGTCTCTCGATCGATAATTTCTTCGATTGGGTGTGGTTTGAGTGTACAAGTTATCTCTAACAGATACTTGTAGTTTTAAGCTTCTTAGTTCAACTGGTTTAATGGTCTAATCCCAGATGACAAAATGTTCGAACAGAGGTGTCTCGGTCCACAAACTACTCGATCGGGAATGACTTAGAGAAAGTGCATTATAAACATTTTTCCGGTTCACTGAGTCTTCGACCGAGGGATATTTCGATTGACAATTTTCTCAATCGAGGGCTTCTCAGTTGACAATTTTTTTGATCAAAAATCCAAGTTAATAGGTGTGCAAAATTTTGGAAAACCTATTAAATGATTTTTCTAATAAAGAATAATGGCTCTAGACCATGGGGAGATCCTAACTAAGGATTCTGGGTGGATAGAAAAAATATAACACTTGATTTTACATGACTTCTAGGTACTTGTGCATTATACACTTGTACAAGCTACGAACATGCAAATATAAGAATTTAAACATGTTAAGTTCATCCATCTATTGAGTGTGATCTCTTTGGACCCTGAAACACTTAAGTAACAAGTTAGATCCACAAGAATGAAATGTTTGTCATCATCAAAATATAGGATAAGCTAATGTCCAATTTATCCGACAATATCCCCCTTTTTGAAGATCGCAAACATTTCTAAAATATAAGAAAAATATTATAAAGATGAGTTTCCTACCTGAAAAAAAGTCCTTGAGTTGCATAAAAATGTGTGCTAGTATGCTTAGAGAGATATGGAACATGATATCCATCTCGTAAAGTGATTTAGCATCAAATTTGTATTTTCTAAGTGAGTAAAGTCATGAAACTGTCGTGAAGCTCAAGGAATGAAAATATTTTGTTTTAATTTTATTTCTCCCCCTTTGTCATCTTAAAAAAATAGTCAAATATTTGCATTAAGACAACTCCCCCTAAATGGGATACTCCCCGTTAATAGAATACCCATGTTTTAAGATATAGAAACCAAAGTGAGTACAAAATGTCCAATGAAAGCAAGAATTTCAAGATGCACACTAGAAACCAAGAATGTCCAATGATAGTACACATAGTATAATAAAAATATTGAGAAAATATATCAAAGTAAACGTCTTCTAGTTGAGTAATGAGTAAATTCCTTCTAATATATTGAAATTAATCCAAAGGAATCAGTTTGGTAAAAAAATCAGCTAATTGTTTCTCCATATCAACATGATGAAGAGAGATGTTTTCTTGGCAATTTGATCTCTCAAAAAGTGATGTCTAATCTCAATGTGCTTGGCACCACACTGTAGAATGGGATTAAAAGTCAAGTTTAATGCACTAGTATTATCATAGAAAATCAGCATAGAAGAAAATACAAAACCATAATCATTCAGGACTTGTTGCATATAAAGCACTTGAGCACAACATGATCCCGCAGCTATGTATTCAACTTTGGTGGTAGATAAAGCAACCATATTTTGTTTCTTACTAAACAAAGAAACCAAGACACTTCCTAGAAAGAAACAACCACCTCTTGTTATCTTTTGATCAAGATGACAATCAACATAGTCAACATCAGTAAATCTAATGGTGGCCCTTTGGATGCCATAATCCAAAATTTATAGTGCCAACAAGATATCTCAAAATTATTTTGACAACTTGAAAATGAGAGTACATAGGGTTCAATTGAAATCTAGCACAAAGTCCAACCGCCAACATAATTTCTAGTCTTGATGCGGTAAAGTATAGCAAGATACTAATCATGACTCTATATAGGAATCATCAATGGGTTCACCATCTTCATCCTTGCCAATTTTAGTGGAAGTATCCATTGGAGTGGTAGCATGTTTGCAATTTTCCATGTTAAACCATTTTAAGAGTTCGTTAATATACTCCTCTTGACTTAGAAAAATTCCAACATGCGTTTGTTTTATTTGAAAACTAAGGAAGAATGTCAATTCACCCATAAGACTCATTTCAAATTCCTTTTGCATGATATCACTGAATTGAGTACATAAGGTGTCATTCGAAGCACCAAAGATAATATCATTGATACATATTTATACAACTAGAAAATACAATTCATATGATTTGAAAAATAGTGTCAAATCCAATTTTCTGATAGAAAAACCATTAACAAAGAGATAATTCTTAAGTCTTTCATACCAATTTTGGGGTGCTTGTTTCAAATCATAAAGAGCTTTCTTAAATTTATAGGCATGGTTAGGCTTGTTTGGAATTTCAAAACTAGGTGGTTGGGCAACATATACTTCTTCTTCTATGAATCCATTTAGGAAAGCACTTTTTACATTCATCTGGAATAGTTTGATGTATATATGGGAAACTAGAGCTAATAGCATACGAATGGCCTCAAGTCTAGCTACGGGTGCATAAGTCTCATCAAAGTCTATTGCTTCTTGTTGATTGCACCCTTAAGCAACCAACCTATATTTGTTTCAAACCACTTCCTTGGCTTCATTAAGTTTATTTTAAATAACCCACTTAGTTCCAATAATGGTTTTGCCTTGAGGTCTCGGAACTAAATCAAATACATTATTCTTCATAAATTGTTTTATCTCTCCTTATATATAAATTATACAATAATCATCTTTTAAAGATTCATTTATATTTTAAGGTTCAATAATTGATACAAAGGCCATGTTTGCAACATCTCTAACTGATGATCGAGTTTTTACTCTATCAAAAGGATTTCCTATGATTAGGTATTTAGGATAATTTTTTATTATTCTAGTAATAGACAATTGTGATCATTGTTTTGTTCAATTTCAGAATTTTATTATCTTTTTGATATGGTTGAGTCCTTAATTTGATGAGTACATTCAAGTTTTCATTGTCAATTTCATTTTCAACAGTTTGATTTGTAATTTCATGAAATGTTATATGAATTGATTCCTTAACTTTCTTAGAACTAAAGTTTTAAATTCTAAATGCCTTACTAGATGTTGAATATCCCAAGAAGAATCCTTTGTGTGAATTATGGTCGAATTCATCTATCATCTTTTTTGTTCAAAATATAGCAAGGTGTACCAAAAGTGTGAAAGTAGTCAACTCTAGGTTTCTTGTTAAAGATGAGTTCATAAGGAGTTTTCTTAAAATGAGAGTGAATTGAAACACAGTTTAAGTCATAGCATAATGTATCTACTGGTTCGGCCCAAAAGGTTTTGGGTGTGTTATGTTCAAGTAGCATTGTTCTAGCCATTTCTTATAAGGATCAGTTTTTCCTCTCAACTGTCCCATTTGTTGTGGGGTGCTTGGAGCTGAAAATTATGCATATACCCTTTAGATGTACAAAATTCCTCAAAGATATGGTTTTCAAACTCTCCCCCTTGATCACTCCTAATTGTGCATATTTTGTTTTGTAGTTGATTTTCAATCTTAGAGAAAAATTGGATAGATATTCTAATAGTATCATCTTTTTTGAAAGTAAATGCACCCAAGTATATCTATATAATCATCAATAATGACAAAACAATACTCATAGGACCAAATAAATCCATGTGAATAAGTTCTTAGGATCTAGTAGTACTAAGAAAAAATCTATATTTGAATGAAGTTTTAATTTGCTGGCCTAGAGAACATGGTTCACAATTTCTAGGTTTATCAAAAGAAAGTTTAGGTAAACCACGAACAAAATCATATTTAAGAAAATTTTTAATAACATGTGAGCTTGCATGTCCTAGATTACTATGCCATAATTGTAAAGATACATCATTTGCAAGAAGGCATTTTCTAATAATAGCTTGCATAGATTTAGGTCTATGTAAATATTTCCTACTAGTTTTCCTTCATAAACAAGATCACTAGTGTTTTCTATGAGCAACTTGCAGCAAGATTTGTTAAAAAGAACGTCATGGCCATTGTCACACATTTGACTAATACTAATTAGGTTGTGATGCAATCCATACACAAGTAGCACATTTTTTATTTGAAGAATTTTACCTACATTACCTATCCCAATGATTTTACCTTTGGTATTATCTCCAAATGTGATTGTTCCACTCTTTTTTTCTTAAAGTGTATGAAAAGCTTCGTTGTTTCCAGTCATATGATTGGAGCAACTACTATAACTACCCAATCATGCAAGATATGAAGATTTTTGGTACCCATGTGGTTGTCCTTTTGGTTAATAACATTAATACACATACCTTGAAGATTTTAGCATTTTGAGTTTTTGAAATGAATCGATGATGAACATTTTACAATTTTAAAATGTCAATATTAATCACAAGTAAATGATTTGTTTTAAAAAAAAATTGTTCTATCAGGCTTGTTTTTAGTTGACCTTGACTTTGACCAGAAGGCGCCTTGGTCGAGGTATTGGTCGACTGAGAGGCAATTCTGCAGATTTCTAGAAATTTGTAGCATTTCTAGTGGGAACAAGATATATCATTTTTAATTATTTTAATCATGAATGACACAAGTAAACAATCACATATATAAAGATGTTCATTTTAAAGCTAATTTCAATTAAGATAAGACACAGATGAATTTCAAAATGAAGTTTAGGTCAAATCTCAACAAAGAATCTCAAAAACTCTAAGTTTGGGGTATTGGAATCCAAACGATGTCCTTCTTCTTGTTGTAACTATAAGATAATGAATAATGTCTAAGACGTTGACAGTAGAAACAAGAAACAAAGTCGATTTGGTTTCTCTTCTTAACATTTTGGGTATGTGCTATATTGTTCTTGGGCACATAGATGGTTTTGGGTCTGGGGGCTTGTATTTTTCTAGCTCTAGGCCTTTGATAAGATTTTTATTTGGGTACATAGCCTAGTCCCCTTCTCCCAACATGCCCAAAATTGCTTTCCTAGACTCTATCTAGGATATTACCATGCTTTAAACTATCCACATACTTTATTAATTCATCAATTTTAGCAAGTTTCTTTGTAATGTCTAGATTGACTTGAGCTAAATTTGAAAGTAAGGTACCTCTTTATGTACCAATGATATCATAATCCTAATGAGGGCACAAAATAGGTTGAGTTTGGTAGTCATTTATCTTACAAAGCAATTCAACCTTTTCTTGAGAAAGAGAATCATTATTATTTTTTAAGACAAGCAACTTGGCATTATATTCATCAATAGAAGCTTTCAAATTATCATTTTCAAAAACTAAGACTTGCATTTGAAAAGGTAAGATCATAGAGTTTAGCATGCAACTCATCATTAATTTTAGAGAGCTTTTTCAATTTTCTTTTGCAATCAACATATTTAGTATGAGTTTCTTCAAGACTACTAACTACATAAATTTTGGATAATTCTAAAATGTCTACCTCATTTGAGTCTTCATCTTCATCTTCCTTAGCCATGAGACACTCCATTTCTTCCTCTCCACTCTCGCTATCATAACTTGACTCATCCCAAGCTGCTTTTTAGGCTTTGTCTCCCTTATCCTTCTTCTATAAAGAAGATTTCTTGCCCTTCTTGATTTTAGGAAACTCATTCTTCATATGTCCCTTCTTATCGTATTCAAAGCACCTAAGGGAAGATGAGGAAGAAGCACTAGAATTTTTGTTAGATTTATACCTTCAATATTTCTTACCATTTACAATGAGTGCATCCTCTTGATCATCTCCTTCACTTATCTCATCACTTTCTTGAGTGATGGCTTTTGATTGAGCTTTAGTTGGAGCCTATGATGCAATATCCTTTCTTTTCCCCTTTTGGAGTTTGGTCTCCACTCCTTCTTCTTCTTCAACGGTGGCTTCATCTGTCTCAAGGTCTCCAATTAGATGCTCCATCATCAATTTGGTGCGGTCATTGGCTTCTTCAATGGCTGTTACCTTGGGCTTGTACTTTGGAGGCAATGATCTTAGTATCTTGGATACTTGATCCTCTTCACTAATGTACTTTCCTAAAGCATTCAAGATGTTGATGATAGAAGAAAACCTAGCATATATATCACTTATAGATTCATTAGGCATCATATGAAAATTTTCAAACTTTTGCTTAAGCATATTGATTTTAGTATTCTTTACTTGAACGAAACCTTCATGTGTAATTGAAAGTTTACGCTAAATGTCACAAGCGGTTTCAAAAGAAGATATGCGATTAAACTCAACAAAGGATATTGAAGAATATACACTGCTTATGGATTTGTCTTTGAGTTGAACCTTTTTTACCATCTCTGGATCCCATTTATCATACTACATAGTTGGAAGCTCATATGGATGAGTCACCATTATCCAAAACTCCAAGCTTATTCCTTGGAGGTAGAATTGCATCCGCCTTTTCCAGCAAGTGTATCTGGATCCATCAAATGGTTGTAGTAGGCTTACATATGTCCCTTCGAGGTTGAGGTTGCTAAGAAAGTTTTTCCCCATGCTTCAAGACTTGTGGGATCTCCTTGAAGACATGATCTGATACCAATTGAAAGTTCTAGAGTGGGGTGAATAGAGCTTTTGATTATTTTAAAATTAATTTAAAACTAAAATTATAAGAAAGAGAGGGATGCAAGGAGGAGACTATAAATTTAGAGTGGCTCCGCCCTTCAAATCAAAGGATGTCAGTCCACTACCCAATTGTTTCCAATTGGGATTTGAAAGTGATCAGTTTTATTACCTCTCAAGGAATTACAATAAAATACAATCACTTCACTTACACCTCTTCTTTATCGAGATGTGGAAGAGAACCCAATGAGATGATGATGATCCACCTCCAAAACCTTGACACAACCTTCACCTCCTTGAAGTAGTGCCAATCACCTTGGAGAAGCCTTCACACCTTGAAGTAGCTCTGAGAAAGCTCCATCAGACAACCTCCCACACTTGGAGTAGTGAAGGAGCACAATTACATCAAAATAGAGAAGTAGATTGGAAGAAGGAAGATTACACAAATGTAGTATAGCGCTTTGATCCTAAATCAAGTGTTAGACCTCCTAATCACTTAGGATGGACGTTTCTAGGTGGTGACTAGGAGATTGTAGCTATAGGAAACTAACTTAGAGCTCAAGGAAGAAGATGGCAAGTGCAATTCAGCTCTTTTGCTCTCTAGAATGATTGTTTTAGTGTAGCTTGTGTGTACATGGTGTCTTAAGGTCACATCTATTTATAGGAGTGGGTTGTAAGTTAAGGGGGTATCTTAGGAAAGTGTCTAGAGGATTCTTAGTAGAGAATTAGCCATTTCATATGAGTTAAGCTTAAGTGCAACAACTAATCTAGTTGTACCTAGAAACCAGTCAAGAACCCAGTTTGATCGACAACATTTTCAACCAGAAGTCTCTCAGTTGAAAATTTCTTTGACCGAGTGTGGTTTGAGTCTATAAGATATATCTAATGGCTAGTTGTAGTTTTAAACTTCTTTGTTCAATTGGTTTAACAATCTAATCCAGGTCGACAAAATATTTGACCATAGGTGTCTCGGTCCACAAACTACTCGGTTGGGAATGACTTAGAGCAAGTGCATTATAAAAAAATTCCTGGTGCACTGAGTCTTCGATTGAGGGATGTCTCATTCAATAATTTTCTTGATGGATACTTTCTCATTTTACAATTTTCTCGACCAAAAAATCCATGGTAATAGGTGTGCAAAATTTTGGAAAACCTATCAAATGATTTTTGTAATTAAAGATAATAGATCTAGACTCTAGGGGGGGGTCCTAACTAAGGGTTTTGGGTGGATAGCAGAAATATAATGCTTGATTTTACATGACTTCAAGATACTTGTACATTATACACTTGTACAATCTATTACAAGTTGTACAAACATGTAAATACAAGGATTTAAACATGTTAACTTCATCCATCCATTGAGTGTTCTCTCCCTGGACCATGAATCACTTAACTAGAAATTAAGATACACAAGAATGAAATGTTTGTCATAATCAAAATAGAGGATAAGATAATGTCCTATTTAGCCAACAATTAATGCACCCTGCTTGGGAGGCCCACCTAACTACCATCATACTTCTAAGAGATAGACAATGCACCACGATTGGCGTGCCCACACATAGTCGATTAAGCTTTTCATGTGTGTTGCTAATGGGAAACATCTTAGACTTAATATGTTTGATTGAGGTATTTTATATTTATAAGTATATATACATAACCAATCACCACATATTGTAGTACATATCAGATACATGCTATAACAAACAAATGAAAACACACAAGTAAAAACATAAGTGATGGTTATGGCCATACTATTGTAATCTCTTGTAGCCACAAGGAATTACTACCAGGTCTACATCACATGCAGCAAGTTGTTGTTGTGGAAGATATGTGCTTTGAACCATTCTAGAAAGATCAGTTCAACCCCTAAACTGATCGACTTGTCTCCTAGTCGATTGGTTGTCATTTGTATCGACTGGCCTCCTGTCCAAACAGCATAGGACACCTCTAGTCACTTGGTTGGATCACCAATTGATTGGTCCTGCTCATCCTGTTGTCGTCCTCCTCCATCCTCCAAATTATTGGCTCGTCTTTTAAAATGGGTGTTTCTTCTAGTACTGAATGTCTTCTTCATCATAATAAGAATTAAATTATCTTAATGATATTTAACATATTACCTGGTAATAGGAAAACCTCAAGTTACATTCGAGGGGAGCATAGGAAGGAGAGAATAATACTTTTACACGTGGAAGAGAAGATAAGTATTAGTATCCAAACTGAGATATAACCAAGAAAAACAACCACAACCAACTAAGCATTGACAACTAGGGTTATAAGAAATAACCATGCCACACATCCACCATCAAAACCAATGTTAGGGAAACACTTGTAGTGTATATATATATATATATATGTATATATATATATATATGTGTGTGTGTGTGTGTGTGTGTGTGTGTGTGTGTGTGTGTGTGTGTGTGTGTACATATGTATATATATATATATATGTGTGTGTGTGTGTGTGTGTGTGTGTGTGTGTACATATGTATATATATATATATATATATATATATATATATATATATATATATATATATTAGTTGCAATTGTATTTGGTATTTAATCAGATATGCACATCGGTCATATTAAGTATTCACATAATATGCAATAAATGATGAAAATCAAAATCTGATCATATAGATTAAATCCCTAAGCATAGTAAATTGACGTGTCTCTAATATCATTGTTGGAAGATATGGCTATAGAATAGGCAGACTAAACAAAAATTTAACTGCCATGTTCCCTTTTGAACAATTTATCACATCAATAACTATGTAATGGGAAGGATGGTTAGCAAGATTATACCTAGCCTGGTGCTAGTCTAGTAACAATCCCCTTAGAGTAGTGTACAATTTTCTTCAAGTCGCCCTGGACAGCGTCAGCAGTAGCCTCCTGGTTGATCACCACATACATTAGTTGACCTTGTTCTCCTAGTAGCATGAAACATCCTCCTCGTCTCCATAATAGTCCACACGGACGACTGGGAGCTCCTGTTGATCTAGATGAATAGACAAGAAGGAATTGTCCCTTCTAGTCAGTGTGCTATTGCTCTCTCACAATTGTCTCTTCCTTACTATCCCTCCCTTGATGGGTAGGACTTGCTCAGGTCCTCTCAGTTACAACAATTAGAGAAGAGAACAATTGTCAAACCAATTGATGTGTCTCTAGAAAGCCTCGACTAGCCCTCTATTTACAGTAGGGTCAAGGTCAGGAGTACTAGTCTGAGCAAGAGTCGAAGGGGAAGAAATTTCATGAATGTTTGCATCCTACAAATGGCTAAATGATCAGTTCAAAGGCGAACTAATAGGTTCACATGTGAGCTGATCGGTTCAACCCTTGAACCGGTCATTTTACTATGTTTCCCAACTAAAATGAAATTGGAAATTAATATTGGTAGCACCAATCCTTGATCCAATCAAATTGGTTAACCAAATGGTCAATTCACCACCTGAACCGTCTGGTTCATGGACCTGAGCTGATTAGTTCACTTCTTGAACAGGTCATCTCATGGACCAAATTGCCAATATCAGTTCAATTGACCTGACACTTGAATCGATCATTTCAACACTTGAACCGATCAATTCACAGTCCAGTCAATCGACATTTAACCATTGTTTATCAAGTTTACACTTTATTCATGAATAAACTCCTATTCCAAGAGTATCCTACATGTTTGACCCTATAGGCTCCAAGTTACATTGGCAGTGAGTGTCCATAACTAGTTTATGACATCACAAGAAATGATTGGTCTCTAGCAAGATACCATTGCTACCCAAGTAATCTGAAAATTGGAGAAAAACTTCAACCTACAATCTGTGATTGATGCTTTAGTGATTTTATAATTCCTTTTTCACTGATATTTAGATTGAACTTGCGGCATGGAATCTTCATCCTCCCAATGTTCAATCCATGTTCCTTGAACTAGAGCATACTCTTTGAGATATATGTGAACTCAATATCATATATTGATTCACATGTGCATGCACATGCTTTTCTCAGTCTCTCTTATCAAGTGGTCTAGATATCAAACTCCTGTAAGAGGGACAACCATCTACATCACTCACAATCAACCCCATGTGTCATAATGCACCCAAGAACCACCTTTATGTTAACCCTTATTGAAGGTTACAGTGGATGATGTCTAAGTAGATCAAATGGCATATGATGAGTGTACTTATTTTAGGTCTAAGAACCACAATCACCACCATCACTATGAGAGATGATTCTAACTACCAATCATGGTTTCCATGTGTCACTCTCAATGTGGGTCTATGTGCTACACTATTCTCCATCAAGTATCTATATGTTTGTTTTGATATCAAAAATCATGACAAATGATATTTTTCCATCAACCAACACACACTCTAGTCTTATGTGTCATTGATCTATCAACTTTCTACAATAACATCTGACTAGGGACATAATATGAATGTGTATACTCTTGACAACGTATGATTTTATTGTTCAGGTCCTCAACCTGAAGACATACGTCATTGAGTAATATCATACTTTAGACATTCATTATGTTTCATGATTATCTCATAACTGAATGAAACAAAATGAATTGGAAGATCGCCTTTATTATTATTCAATTTATTTACAAGATATTCCATTACAATAATCATATGATTGGATCTCTGGGCATACATACCAATAGACTCCCACTTTCACTGAGAGCCATTCACCCAACAATCTTATCCTAAGTGATTTTAAACATGTCCATCATGTTTATTCTTTGCAAGTGCTAATCTAGCGGGTTAACAACATTTGTCTTTAGTGGATGTGTTACTTGTTTCACATCTCTTCATTGTATGACCTCTCGTATGAGATGAAATTGTTGTATTATTCTATCTGATATACTTGCCTAACTAGTAGCTCTATAGTTATCATAGTATTTCTAATGTGTCATCAATGGTTGGAACATCCCATAATTTCATCTAAATGAACTTCTAGATCTATATAGTATCCTTCGTTGTGTTCATAACACCAAGATACTCGACTTCTATTGTAGAATTAAATAATTCTCTCTTGATTGGAACGTTTCCAGCTTATAGTTCTTTTTTTAAGGTCAAACACATATTTTGAATCGCTGTTATTGATTTTCATTGTTATATTGGAAGCTTTCATCAATGTAACTCTTTACATCGAACTCTTCCTTATTGCCATAACCAAGGAACTAATCCTTTTGATGCTTCTTAAGTACTCAAGGATGTTCTTTATGGCATTCCAACGACCTTCATTGGAATCTGACTGATATTATCTCCTCATGTCCAATACATACAAGATAAAGGGATGAGTACATTATATTCCATACATGATATATCTAATTGTGAATGCATATGGCATCTTACTCATGTTTTCCCATTCTTCACAAGAATTGAAGTATAAGGTTCTTGAGAGACTAATCCCATGAAACATGGACAAATTCTCTCTCATTAAATCCTTCATGTTGAACCTTTTCAACATTTTACCAATGTATGTTCTCTTACATAGGTCTAGATGCCTTCCAGATATATCTCTGTAGATTTGAATTCATATCACATAGGATGATTCTCCTCAATCCTTCATACATAATGTACTTTCCTTTTCCATGTAGTATATAGATGTTATTCCCCATAAATATGTGGAATATAAATATACTCCCACTATATCTTTGTAATCACATATTTCATTTTCATTTTGACTAAAATCAAAATCTTTGATTATTCTATCAAATCAAAGATTTCATCTTCTTGATGATTAATCCAATAACATTGACTGGTCTTTGTAGATTATACACTTTATTTGTATTTATGGAGTTATAAAACCTTCAGATGTGACATCCTTTGCCACACAAAGCAAGATTACTCAAAACTTAAACCACGATCAACCATTAACAACATATTACTGAAAAATCATAGGAAATTAAAACCAATTTGCAACAAGCACCATTAGCTGAGATTTCTTACACAAGAATCAACACTTGCATTTCGTAACATATATTCAGAGTGCTACATCATTGTTTTCCAATCAACCTATTACATAAGATAACAATCCCACATGTACATACATACAACTAAAGGCACACAAGTCAGTAACCACATGCCGATCATCATGTCTACAAAACACATTGAGAATACCCCCAAGGACCTAAGTGTACATGGACAACACATAGGACTCTATTACTAGACACTATCCATATACCATGATCCACCACATGTAGTTCCTCTTATTCATCCTCAGCCACATGATCTTTAACTCAACATGCACGTCCACCTAAAAAGATATTTAACCAATGGGGTGAGACAACGGTCCCAGTGAGAGATATAACTCTCTACCAAGTCAATTGTTATCACTAATAACTAGGTAAATAGACTAACATACTGAGCAGATTGAACAGAATTAACTAAATGATGTAGATGTCATGGATGAAGTAAATAGAGTAGTAATATGCACTTGTCAATGAATAATAGAACAATTAATAAATTAGAAAGGAATACGAAGAACATGTATAATTGTTATAAACTAAACAATATAAAAATAAGGCAAGGCTTCATCTAATGTTTTTGTGTTTGATCCTATATGTGCACACTACACGGATAATTACATATTCATTATGCTTTGAGGATTTGAGTCATACCACCCAAATCCAGCCGACCACTGCTAAGTCAAAATCGGTGCCATACAAGGTCTAGTGGAAGAGCTGGAATCCACGACCTCACCTTCGTCGGTCAATATGAGTGAACATACAGTGACATCACAAGTCAACTTATTCCAGTGACATATAGTTCAATTGTGCAAACAAAGCCCACATTGGTATAGGTCACGACACTAGTGAAACTGAGATATGGCCCACAGTTGCACTCTTCCAGGGTATGGCCCACAACCAATACTGTGAAATCTCATAAACATAATATCACTGAGCTACAGTCTGAAGCCGGACTCTTTCTAGGGTGTAGCCCACAACTAATCTTGTGTCACTTATTCCTGGACGTAAGGGGATATTCATCCTCATCCCTGCATATTAAAAAATATGCACTCTGAGTTCAACTCGTTTCACTAATCAGCAAATGTTGACACTTAATGGATCTATGGCACAGGGCAAGCTACATTATTAGATTCCACTTGATTAATTAGACCAATTAAACTTTCTTATAGCATCAATCAAGTTACAACGTACATTCCACAAAAAAATCCTTTAAAGGAAAGGGGCATAGTATTACAACAATAGATATCATCGTTTGAACTATAAACTGATTCTCATCATCTCATAACACGGTATCACTGCCAGCCACAAGGCTATCATCATCAACATATTATCATAGGATATCAATCCCTCATTCCAATACCAGAGGATATCACCTCAACCAGACACCAAGCCCTTACCAGGTCCTAAGACCCATCACATCAAAGTTGTGATTCGTGGATATCTCATCATGCTTCATTGGGCATATGAGCATTAATTATTACAATCATCATTTGTTCCATATCACATATACATACCATAACAATCCTTAGATATTACATTCATCTTTGTGACAAAGATAATATTATATAATCAGATAATATTACGTTCCAACACATCCAACACCATTAGATAAGGCAGACAATGCATCATAAGTTATAAAATTTAAGATTTGGCATCATGCTTAGTTCACAAAAGGTTCTCAAGCATCATTCTATCCCAAATCTCTGACTTTCACTACCTCCCATAAGTTGGGGTATATGAGGCTAAGAATTAGACAATTTAGTCAAGTATGCACATTCACATATTCATACTTCCCGTGCTCCCTTATCAAGGTTCATAGCCAAATTTTATTATTATTTAACCATCTTCATAGTACTCACAAGTTATAACACCCAATTAGCCCATTAGGTTAAAGTCATGTAATTTAAGAGAGGAAGTACAATATCATGCTTTCCTTTTCATATGCACCCAATAATATGACCTACCCTTAGAGTTAAGGTCATTTCTCTACACATACAGCCGATTAGGGTTTTACCTCATGGTTACATCACCAAACCCTAATCACACAAATTTCCACTCTCTTGAAACTGATTTAAGTTTGAACAACATTAGTTAGATGTGAATAGATTATTGTATCATCAACACTAAGTATCACCATTTTATAAATATATATGTGTAGCATCCTGTTGATTTATATGTGGATTATAATAGTATATTATGTAAACACATCAACCATGTACTAACATAATGTTTCATCATCAAGTGATCCATATGTTGTTACCCTTTACAAGTTATCAACCCCATTATCATAATAAGGATCGCCAAACCTTAGATTACATAACTAGAGAGTTTTACTTCAGATTATCCATAAGAAACTTATTAGATCATTAAACTCATTCATTTGATTTCTACACAAAAGATGTCTCCTTTTATTCCAACAAGTCTTATCACCACCCTTACTTATATTCACATAGTTGTGTCATTAACATCACCTCACAAGTTAAGATTATATGCAAAGGAAATATAGTAGAAACTATTCTTGGATTATAATCTTTCATCAAGATGAGCACATGAGTCATACTCTTTCATGATTAAGGATATCATGTGGATATTCAACCATTGAACCCTACACACATTACTTCCCACATTGTTGGAGAGTTTATGGCTAAGCTCTTTCATTAAGGATGGACCACTCATAGTAACATCATCCTTTGGTGCAATAGCTTTAGGATAAGAAATTATGATTAATCATACATTATCTAAAACAACACCCTTTATATCATGTGTTGCTCATATGTGTAAATCATGGAGTATCCAAGCATACCCTTCAACCCTCATCATGTGATATCGGTTTCATCTCATCCACATGTGTCGGGTTGACTACATCACGGTGTGTTGGGTTAACACATCTAGGTATGTCAGGTGAGCTCATCCAAGGTATTTGTTTAGACCCTATTGTGGTGTATCGATTTAGCACGTATGGTGTTTATCAGTTTGTAGCATCTTGAGTCATCTTTGGTATATTAGTTTCTCATGGATGGGAGGATCCCAATCTCATGATCCTCATATATCGGCCTAACCACAAAAAGGTGTGTTGCACAAGCTCACCTTTGATGTATTGGGCAACCCTACTTAAAAGTGTGTTGACCTCTTGCTCAACCAAGGGTGTCACCGTTTGACACTCAAAACAAACCAACCCATAAGATACTACCCTAGTCATGAAGGGCTAACACACTCAAAGAATATCAGTTTAAGCATCATATAGGTTTGGGTACCATACCGGTTAGCAAACATATCAGTTTAGGGTCTTCTAGGGCATGATGGTTTAACTCCTTATCTAGGCATGTTGGTCTAACCAACATATCAGTTTAACCTTCATATCAATTTAACATCTCCAAAGCCATGATGACTTCTCGCATGGTGTGTCAGTTTGTTGCATCACAATTCATGGAGACCACTCACAACCTAGTACATGTGTGTGTCAACTTGGTCATCTTCAACCTTAGGAAACCCAGCTACAAGTCCATCTACTGTCATGGCAAGAAAGAGAAACACATGGAAGCAACTTAAAAGAAATTCCTTCATCAAAACAATCCTTAAATCCATTACTAACTACTACCATATATGAGATAAATGATCTAGAGGTGAAGTACAACATATGCATATGAAAGAGTGAAATAACAAAGAAGGATAAGAGTTATATAACCCACCTCAAGAGGGTATCCATAAAGGGTTCAAGCTTTCATGATCAGAGCTCCAAAGCACATGTTCCTCAACTTGAAGATGATCCATCAAGAAGAGTCCCAACTCGACCTCAACATCACCTAAAGAAAGAAGAAGAAGATGACATGGCTATGATAGCTCAAGAATAAAGGAAAGAGGGAGAAACACATCCTAATCAAACTTCATTCAAGGTAAGATCCATGGATGAGAGATGAAGAAGAGAGCTCAAAGAAATGGCCATCAAAGAAACATCACTCACCAAGATGGAAGTTAAACCAAGAATCACCATAAGCAAGGAACTCGACCTCTTAAGCTCCATGGGGGCTTCCTCTAGCTCCTTAAGCTTCCAAGCTCGTCCACCAAGAGGATAATAACAAGAATGGACAAAATGGTTCACTTGTGTGAAGAAGGAGGTGGTTATATACTTGAGGGAAGGAAGAAAGATCAAAGGAGAGGTGCCATCACCTTAGGAGCTTAGGTGACACTTGTCCACGAGAAAGGGGCCACATGCAACAAAATGCAAGACATAGTGATAAGATCTAGGATAGATCTCTCCCTCTTGTCTCCTACCAAGGTCATGACCTATATGCCAAAACCCTACACTCTCAAAAACCGATATGGCATAACCCCATACACTCACAAACCGATAGGGAACAACCCTACACACTCACAAATTGATAGAGAACAACCCTACACACTCACAAACTGATAGGAAACAACCCTACACACTCAAAAAATGATAGGACACAACCCTACACACTCACAAACCGATAGGCAGCCTCTCTAACCTGAGATAACCCATCTAAGAGCAAAACACATCTCACTCATGGGTCCTATACATCACCAAGGATGCTTCCACACAACCAAGATCGAAACAAGGTGTCGATCTCTCTTTATCTCCTCTAGATGATGCCAAGATATGGAAGTAACACTCTAGAGATGGTAAATTGCATGTTAACCCTTCATTTTAGGTAAATTGCAATTTACACCAAAACTAGCTCATAAAACACAAACATCAACCATACAAGCTCAACTTGGAACTCCATACAAGCTCAACTTGGAAGTTAAGCTTTCCACAGGGCACACCTTAGCATCATTATCTCTTATTATGCTAAATCACTTAAGGGCACACTCATCATGTGACATATTGCAGCATAACCCCTCATCTTGGGTAAATTGCACTTTGGTCAAAAACAAGTAAACATTGCTCAAATGACATTCAAACAGGACCAAACATGAAACATAAGTGTGTCATATGATTACAAAACACCAAAAAAGATTAGATTGAAGTTCTAAGCAACTTAATTAAGCAAAAAAAAAACATGGTTATCCCAAAACCCAGGTCAGGGTCCTTACAAGTCATAAACCCCTAATAAGGATTTCGCCCCCAAAATCCCAGGCCAAAGGAGATGGATATTACTCATACATCACACCTTCAAACTTTCACATAGTTCCTTGATTTCAGGGTGATGTCATAAGGCTTGATCAACATATTGGTCTTATGTCCAAGTCAACACAGGATCTGGTGCACATGACACATACTCAACTTATCCTTTCCACTATCAGTTGTAGAGTCAACCTTATGTTAGGTGATAATTTCTTGGCCATAGAAGTACTATACATACTTATCCAACTTAGGTGTCAAGTCTTTCTTATGTATCACCTTCTCAACTTATAACATCATATGATAAGATTCTTGATTCTGGGAGTTTACCATACCCTCCTCAAACCTCATCATGCTCTTCCAAAGAAAGACCAGAGATATGTTATGTCATCCACTTGGAACTACAAAACATATCATGCTTCTGATGTGCTACTCTGACCTGCAGACTCAACACTAGTCTTACTCTTACCAACTATCCTGCCAACATACTCTCTCTCAGCTGTACATTCTCTTGTCATAAGAAGAGGCTATTTATCCAGGGAAAACTATCTCAAAGGTAACTCAAGATGTTATATATATGTATATGTCATCTTAACTGACCCAGATAGGGATTGAAAACCCTACTTATCCATCTATATCCAAAGCACAATCTTCTTGGTACCTTTCTTTCTTGCAAGCCTGATAAGAGCACTCCAAGGGATTATACTTAGCATGATGAACTTTACCCAAGAAGATCTTGCAACTGTCTCTTCAACTTATGCATCTTTGTTGATGTTACATTTATGCAGAGCATAAGTCCCTAACATGTGATATCCATACTATAGGTTGGGTACTTGTAACCAGATTGATCCAAATTCAACCTTTCTAGGTAGCCAAACACCTAATCATCCTATCAAGTGACATGTTCTCACTCTCCCATACAACTGGCACTACTTGGATACCAAGATTCCTTACCTTGGTATCCATCACATGTGTCAGAAACTCATCACATCCCTATCACATCCAACATCTGCTGTTTTTACCAAAACCAAACATGTTAAGAGGATCTTTCTTTCGTCTCAAGATATGTCCTATCATAGATATCCCTATCTTTGAACAAAAACCCAAGACCAACTAATACTTACCAGAGTATCTATCTTAAGATCACTTCTAAACCATGCACATTGAGCGACATAAGACCCACTTGACTGCCACATCCTTGAAATGACAGAACACAGGGAAACATATTCCTCTTATCACTACATCATAACCCAGAGTTTGCTTATCAAGGTGAAGGTATTATCACTTTATTTTATTATTTCATGAGTTTTCAACTGTTCACGTGTCATTTTAACTTGTCTCGTCTTAGTTTCCTTGCCATTAGCATAGGAACTATAAAGATGATTACATGTCATTACTCTTTCTTTGATTATTGTTCTCCATGTTCATGAACATTTCCTTATTTTACCACATTTTTCATCTTTACATCATGAAAAGGATCATTGTTCTTTACATATTCTTTATTGAACATGGATCATCTCCCTTGTTCCCTTTCATATATCATGAGAATTACACTTTATACTTTCGCATACTCATGGGTTGGTCTGAGATTAACTCAGGTTCCATTTGATTTATTTATCATTCGTTCTTATTTGTCTTCTCATTTCATCCTTGTTTTAAGAACTCTCTTCATCTTAGGTGGATTTTACACCTTGACTTGCTTTATTAGCACAAGTTCATATGTGTTTTTCTTCATACATTTCTTGAAATTACAGCTTCAAGAACTTCTCATATCATATTCACACTTAGATTTAGGTTTCATGGTGTTGTATCTTTCTCTTTTAATCACCAAACATTCAAGTTTTAGTGAATTATGGTATAATATGATGGAGGTATTAGCATCATGATTCATGATTTTTATGCTCTTTAGATGTTCCAAAATGATTACTGATCGGAGTAATCAAAGAGAAATCAATCTAAGAGTTACATACTTACCTTTTATTCAATATTTGAATACCTAGCCAGGGTACTCAAGTACTGAGATTAGGCAGTATGCACCATATTTTATATCATGTTCTTATCTTAGACACCATCCTAATCCTAGTCCTAGTGTCCCTGTAGACTCAGTGAACCTAGAGCTCTGATGCCACAAAATGTGACACCCTTTGCCACACAAAGAGAGATTACTCAAAACTTAAACCACGATCAACCATTAATAGTGGATTACCAAAAATCACAAGAAATTAAAACCGATTTGCAACAAGCACCATGAGCTGAGATTTCTTACACAGGAATCAACACTTGCATTTCATAACATATATTCAGAGTGCTACATCATTGTTTATCAATCAACCTATTACATAAGATGACAGTTCCACATGTACATACATACCACTAAAGGCACATAAGTCAGTAACCACATTTCGATCATCATGTCTACAAAACACATCGAGAATACCCCCAAGGACCTGAGTGTAAATGGACCACACATAGGACTCTATTACTAGACACTATCCATATAACATGATCCACCAGGTGTAGTTCCTCTTATTCATCCTCAACCACATGATTGTTAACTCAGCATGCTCATCCACCTAAAATGATATTTAACCAACATGGTGAGACAACATTCCCATCGAGAGATATAACTATCTGCCAACTCTGTTATTATCACAGATAACTAGGTAAATAGATTAACATACTGAGCAAAGTGAATAAGAATTAACTAAATGACATATATCTCATGGATGAAGATAATAGAGAAGTAATATGCACTTGCCAATGAGAGATAGAACAACCAATAAATTAAAAAGGAATATAAATCACATGTATAACTATTATAAACTAAACAATATATAAACAAGGCAAGGCTTCATCCAATGTTTCTGTGTTTGATCCTATACATGCACACTACACGGATGATTATGTATTCATTATGCCCTAAGAATTTGAGTCATACCATCCAAATCCAACCAACCACTGCAAAGTCAAAATCGGTGCCATAAAAGGTCTAGTGCAAGAGTCAAAATCTATGACCTCACCTTCATCGGTCAGTACGAGTGAACATGTAGTGACATCACAAGTCAACTTCTTCCAGTGACATATAGTTCATCTATGAAAACCTAGCCCGCCTTGGTACAGGTCACGATGCTAGTGAAACTGAGCTACGACCTACAGCCACACTCTTCCAGGGTATGGCTCACAACGAATCCAATGAAATCTCATAAACATAATATCACTAAGCTACGGTCTGAAGCCACACTCTTTCCTGGGTATGTCCCATAACCAATCATGTGTCACATATTCCTAGACGTAAGGGGATATTCGTCCTCACCCCCGCATATTAAAAAATATGCGCTCCGAGTTAAACTTATTTCACCATTCAGCAATTGTTGACACTGAATGGATCTATGGCACAGGGCAAGCTACATGATTAGATTCCACTTGATTAATTAGACCAATTAAAGTGTCTTATAGCATCAATCAAGTTACAACATACAATCCACAAATAAATCCTTTAAAGGAAAGGGGCATAGTATTACAACATCAGATATCATCATTTAAACTATAATCTTATTCTAATCATCTCATAATATTGTATCATTGCCAGCTACAAGGCTATCATCATCAACATATTATAATGGGATATCAACCCCTCATTCCATTACAAGAGGATATCACTTCAACTAGGCACTAAGCCCTTACCAGGTCCTAAGACCCATCACATCACACTTGTGATTCATGGATATATCATCATACTTCATTGAGCATATAAGCATTACTTATTCCAATCATCATTTGTTCAATATCACATATACAAACCATATCAACCATTAGATATTACATTCATCTTTGTGACAAAGATAATATTATATAATCGGAGAGATATTACACTCCAACACATCCAACACCATTACATAAGGCATACAATGCATCATAAGTTCTCTAATTTAGGATTTGACATCATGCTTAGTTCACATAAGGTTCTCAAGCATCATTCTATCCCAAATCTCTGACTTTCACTACCTCCCATAAGTTGGGGCATATGAGACTAAGAATTAGACAATTTAGTCAAGTATGCACATTCACATATTCATACTTCTCGTGCTCCCTTATCAAGGTCTATATCCAAAGTTTAATATTATTTAACCATCTTCAAGTACTCACAAGTTATAACACCCAATTAACCCATTAGGTTAAAGTCATGTAATTTAAGAGAGAAAGTGCAATATCATGCTTTCCTTTTCATACACACCCAATAATATGACCTACCCTTAGAGTTAAAGTCATTTATCCTCACATAAAGTTGATTAGGGTTTTACCTCATGGTTACATCACCAAACCCTAATCACACCAATTTTCACTATATTGAAACTGATCTATGTTTGGACAACATTAGTTAGATGTGAATAGATCATTGTATCATCAACACTAAGTATCACCATTTCATAAATGTATATGTGTAACATCCCCTTGAGTTATATGTGGATTATAATAGTACATTATGTAAACACATCGACCATGTACTAGCATAATGTCTCATCATCAAGTGATCCTCATGTTATTACCCTTTACTAGTAATCAACCTCATTTTCATACTAAGGATCGCCAAACCTTAGATTACATAACTAGAGAGTCTTACTTTAGATTATCCATAAGACACTTATGAGATCATTAAACTCATTCATATGATTTCTACACAAAAGTTGTTTCCTTTTATTCCAACAAGTCTTATCACCACCCTTACATATATTCACATAGTTGTGTCATTAACCTCACCTCACAAGTTAAGATTATATGAAAAGGAAATATAGTAGACACTTGTCATGGATTATAATCTTTCATCAAGATGAGAACATGGGGCATACTCTTCCATTATTAGGGTTATCAAATGGATATTCAACCATGGAACCCTACATCCCTTACTTCCCACATTGTTGGAGAGTTTAGGGCTAAGCTCTTTCATTAAGGATGGACCACTTATAGGGACATCATCCTATGGTGTACTAGCTTTCAGAGAAGCAATTAAGATTAATCATACATTATCCAAAACAACACTCTTTTATATCATGCGTTTGTCAGATGTGTACATCATTGAGTATCCAAGCATACCCATCAATCGTCATCATGTGATATCGATTTCACCACATCCACGTGTCGACTTGACTACATCATGGTATGTTGGGTTAACACATCTAGGTATGTCAGGAGAGCTCATCCAAGGTATCGATTTAGACCCTCTTGTGGTGTATCAGTTTAGCACTAATGGTGTGCATCGGTTTACAACCTCTTGGGTCAGCTTTAGTATATTGATTTCTCATGGCTAAGAGTATTCTAGTCTCATCATCCTCATATATCAGCCAGACCACATCAAGGTGTGTCGGGCAAGATCACCTTAGATGTATTAGGAAACCCTACTTGAAAGTATGTCAACCTCTTACTCAACCAAGGGCGTCATATCTGGACACTCAAAGCAATCCAAATCATAAGATACTACCCTGGTCATGACGGGCTAACACCCTCAAAGCATATCGGTTTAGGCATCATATCGTTTGGGCACCATATCGGTTAGCAAACATATCAATTTAGGCACTTATAGGGCATGACGGTTTAACTCCTTATCAAGGCATGTCAGTTAGGTCTAACCAACATATCATTTTAACCTTCATATTAGTTTAGAAACCCCTAAGTCATGATGATTTGTCACATGGTGTGTCATTTTGTTGCATCACAAGTCATGATGACCACTCACAAAAGTGTACATGTGTGTGTCAACTTGGTCATATTCAACCTTAGGAAACTTTTTCACAAGTCCATATACTATTATGGAAATAAAGAGCAAGATATGGGAAGCAACTTAAAAGAAATTTCTTCATCAAAACAGTCCTCAAATCCATTACTAACTACTACCATATATGAGATAAATGATCTAGAGGTGAAGTACAACATAAGCATATAAAAGAGTGAAATAACAAGGAAGGCTAAGAGTTATATAACCCGCCTCAAGAGTGTCTCCATTAAGGGTTCAATCTTCCATGATCAGAGCTCCAAAGCACACTTTGTCAACTTGAAGATGATCCATCAATAAGAGTCCCAACTCGACCTGAACATCACCTCAAGAAAGAAGAAGAAGAAGATGCCATGGTTATTATAGCTCAAGAAGAAAGGAAAGAGGGAGAACCACGTCCTAATAAACCTTCACTCAAGGTATGATCCATGGATGAGAGAGAGGAAGAAGAAGATGAAGAATAGAGCTCAAAGAAATGACCATCAAAGAAACATGACTCACCAAGATGGAATTTAAACCAAAAATCACATGAGCAAGGAACTCGACCTCCCAAGATCCATGGAGGCTTCCTCTAGCTCCTTAAGCTTCCAAGCTCGTCCACCAATAGGACAATAACAAGAATGGATGAAAGGGTTCACTTCTGTCAAGAAGGAGGGGGTTATATACTTGAGGGAAGGAAGAGAGATCAAATGATAGGTGTCATCACCTTAGGATCTTAGGTGAGACCACTCCATGAGAAAGGGGCCACATGCAACAACATGCAAGACATGGTGATAAGATCTAGGCTAGATCTTTCCCTCTTGGTATCCTACCAAGTTCATTCCCAATATTCCAAAACCCTACACTCTCACAAATTGATATGGCATGACCCCATACACTCACAAATCGATAGGACACAACCCTACACACTCACAAACCGATAGAGCACAACCCTACACTTTCACAAAACTATAGGGAACAACCATAAACACTCAAAAACTGATAGGGAACAACCCTACACACTCAAACCGATAGGCAGCCTCTCTAAGGCTCTCTAACTCGAGATAACCCATCTAAGAGCAAAACACATCTCACTCATGGGTCCTATACATCACCAAGGATGCTTCCACACAACTAAGATCCAAACAAGGCACCCATTTCTCTCTCTAATTTAGATGATTAAAAGAGAGGGAAGGAAAACTCAAGAGATGGTAAATTGCATGTTAACCCTTCACATTGGGTAAACTGCAATTTACACCAAAACTAGCTCATAAAACACAAACATCAACCATATAAGCTCAACTTGGAAGTTAGGCTTTCCATAGGGCACCCCTTAACATCATTATCTATCTTATGAATCTAAAGAACTTAAGGAATCACTCATAATGTGACATATTGCAAGATAACCCCTCATCTTGGGTAAATTGCACTTTGGTCCAAAATAAGCAAACATTGCTCAAACAACATTCAAACAGGACCAAACATGAAACATATGTGTGTCATATGATTACAAAACACCTCAAAGGATTATATCAAATTTCTAAGAATAATACTTAATAAAAAATAGAGTTATCCCAAAACCCAAGTTAGGTTCCTTACATTCAAGCTATTTTGTGTACACATCCTCTTAATTATTCCTATTAAGGGATGTAGGTTTAATATCCATATGCCAAATCTCATAGTCGTAAGAATTATCCTAACGAACTTAACCATGACAATTGGTAAAGAGATTTATCATCTTCAACACCTTCAATTTGTTTGAAAACCTTTTCAATCAATCTGCTCTTATAGGTTATCCATTTCTATCTTCTTCTTGAAAACTCAATTGCACCCTATGGGATTTACCCCTTTGTGTGATACCACTAAGGTAACACCTTGTTGGTGTACACAGACTCCATTGTGTATACTATGGCTTTAAGCCAACTCTCAGACTTTAGTCCCTCAATAGCTTTGTAACTCCTCAAATTTTGACACAAGAACATGAGTGGAAGTGTCAATTCCTAATTCATAATATTGATTGGGTGTCACATACATTAAATATCATTCATCAAGAACAATTGAAATATAACCAACACATCACATACTTTTCATTCTCATTCTCAAAAGTTTTCATGAAAGGACCTTATCACAACTAATGACATAGATTAAAACATGAACATAAATAGCTAGTGTGATACATGAGATAAATTTGGTCTGGATAATGGCACCCTAGCAGGGCATTCCTAGTCTTTCATTAGGTCCTCCATGTTATCCACCTATTGCCCTCATCATCCTATGATTTTCACATGTGGACATCCCTTCCCCGATCATGCATTGGAAAAATCATAATCAATAAGTGGCACGAGTATTCTATATATATATTAAATACTGGAATATGAAAAGGACTATACATTATTATTAAACATGATGCAAGAAAGATTACATAAACTAAAGGAAAATTCGACATGAATATATGATATTTCCTTAAGATTAGTTCATATTCCTTTACATAACTTATTCTAGAGACATGTACTCTGGTACCGCAGTCTTATGACCTACACTCTAGCCTCAGTCATCTTGTTTGAATCAGCTTGGACTAAGGGCCTAGGCCTCATGACATGCACTAAGGGTCTGGGTCACGTCTCTTGAGTTGAACTACACTAAGGCATGTGTCTAACTCCATAATCCAATGTCAATTTAATTCTTATCTTAACTTAAATCTTATTGCATGAAAATAACTTGAAACATGAGTATTGAACATTATTAGCATGATTACTTGAAGACTTAAGTAAATTGACATGATTACATGAAAATTGCATATTTTATCTTGAGTTAATATAATCCATGTCGTGAATGCACCATAATGCTTATAAGGTCAATTAAGGATCACATAAGGTGGGTTAAGGCTTACATAATTCTCCCATAGAGCTCATAAGGTCGGTTAAGGTTCACTTAAACATGATCGAGAGGACTATATTAACCTAACATGATTTCTTAATAATAAACATGATTTCCATAATTTCATAATTCATTAAATGTTGATTATCATTATATCTTGATTCATTAGCATGGAAATCATATATAATATTTTATTTGAAATCATAAACATGAGTACAATATAAAATGTAACTTCTTAGTATGAACATGATTTTTCATAAGCATATAAATCATGAATATCTCATTTAACAACCTAGGCATGTGAACATGCTAAGAATAATAAATATTAAATACTAATGGACATGGGCCACTTACCTAATCTGAGGAGGTTAAGTAACAACAGATCGAGTCATGATCAGTCCTAATATCATGTGTATAGCATAATCATGAATTAATTATACTTAATTAAGATAGATGTATGATTTATAATTAAATATGAGAGTTAGATTGAAACTTGGGGTTTGGTGATGGGTTAGGAGGTTCCTTGTCTCGAGACCCTTACAATGAGTATTTAAACACAATTTTCTGACATCAGGTTAAAAAGTTATGGATTTTTTAGGTTTTGAACAATCAGGGAATCAGGAAAAATGATTTATCAATTAACAGAAAATCCATAAAACATTATCCAGTCAGTGGGTCTACACTAAAGTGGTCGAATGGAGCATGTCACCTGGACTTGGGATCCAGTAGAACCAGAGCATGATCAAACAAAATAATTCACACAAAATACTAAATTACCCATGAGTGGTTAATGTTGACATTAAGTTGACTAGGGTAGGAATGCAAAATAACCCCCACCATTGATTCTGGCTCAACAATGAAAAGACATAGAACATGATGGTTATATGGTGAAGATATTAGATTTCAAGGTTGCTAAATTGATGATCTCATTGGAAAACAAACATTTGGTGGCCTTCCATACATTCTGACGAAGCTGTCATGCCCAAGAATAAGAGGACAATGTTCGAAATTGTTTAGAGCATCATCCTCCATGGTTGGAAAACTGACAAAGTAAAATGCCACAGAGAGAGAGGAAGTAAACTAAGAAAAAAACATCCTATGAGTTCATGGATACACATTGAAGTCATGAGAACAAACAACTACGTGTACAGACCCCTCAAAACCTCAAGTGTCACTGTGATTACAAAAAAACAGAGGAAAAAAGCCCATACTTGGGATCTTTGATTCTAGTGAAGCATTAGGAAAACAAACAGAAGGTGGAGTTGTACCTGACCATACTTAAGATATAGGAATGCCTTTCATTACCTGACCATGGACAAGTGGTTGGTAGATGATCGAGCTTTACCATGACAAGAACATGGTTTCATGGGTAAGGGTAGATGAAACACATGGCCTAAGGGAGTGTTGAAAAGCATGAATAGAAACTAAAGAATCTTACATGCTAAAGAATTTCACAATGGTCGTTGGAGGATCTTGTTCATGCTTGCCACAACAACCAAGGAAAATCAAGCTCGCTATGTTGCCTTAGGCAATTCAACATCAATTGATGGATGTGGGATATCTAGTAGACCCTGTTGAAGCTTTTAAATTCATGGGATGTCACTTCCGAGGTAGGTGTAAGGACCCTGACCTCCGTTTTGGGCTTACCCTATTTTCTTTTCCTAAACCTTGTGTTTAGATGTTTATTAATCACTTGAGGTGTGATTAGGATCTTATTTTTTCTTTTGGGAGGTTGAGGTGCAACTTGTAATTCACCCAAGTTTTAGGGTTGTGTGCAAGTTTGCTACCTTGAGAGATGTCTTTCTCTCTCCTTACATCCTCTAGGGTTGAGAGGATGAGTTGGGCACCTTGCTTGAGTTGTTTTGGGCCTCATTTATTCTTGTGAAGCTTCGGCTTGTTGTTGGGCTTCCCTGGGCCTTGTTTGCTTGGTGTATCGGCCAAGAGTGTATCGAGGATGAGTTTATTAGCCAGGGTTGTATCAGCTAAGTGGTGTATAGGCCATGGCACCATGTTGGGAGATACACACCCCTCTTGACCTGGCTTCATTTGTGTCACCATTGGGGACACCTGATGATCTTTGCTAGTAAGGTGGCATAGCTTGGACAAGTGGTGGTTTGGGCGAGAACATGTAGAGCAATCCTCTAGTGGATGCCCACTTAACTCCTTGCATATATACCCCCTTCTTTGCTAGATTTGGATCCCTTTAGCTCCTTAGTTTCTTTCCTTCTTCCTTGGTGGCTGATACACCCCCCTTAGTGGAGCCTTGGTGGCCGATACACTTGGTAGAGCTTGGTGGCCGATATCCTTAGTGGAGACTTCTTCTTCCTCTAATGGTGGCTGAAACCCTAGAGAGTGTCTTGCTCCTTCTTCTCTTATGGTGAGTATCTCTCCCTTTCCTTAGCATCTTCTTCTTCTTCTTCCTTTCTTTTCGGCCATGGTGGTTATGGAGTTCTCTTCTCTCCTAGTATTCACCGAAGGTGGTGCCTTGGAGCTTGGAGCTTGGAGCTTTAGAGCTTACTTGAGGCGGGTTACATAACTCCTAACCCTAGCTATATTACCTTCTTTTTATGTTACTTGTTTATATGCTATCTTGATCGGCCAGGCTTATCTTGTTAGTAATATATTTGTTGTAGTATGTACCCTTGACATTGTGGGATATGATGACATGGTTATTTTATTTAGATGTGTTCTTAGACCTTTTTGGCCGAACCATTAGATTAGGGTTCTTTGGGCAACACCCCCCTCTCTTAGTTGTTGAGAGGGGAGCCTAGGGTTTCCTAATTCCATGGTGCGTGTGGTTTGTTCTTGGGGCAAAATCCCTTTCTCTCTTTGGTCTTGAGAGGTGAGTTTGAGCACTAGTGGTGTAGGCAAAACCCCTCTCTTCCTTAGTCATTGAGAGGTGAGTCTATTCTCTAGTTGCTTGGACAATACCCCTTTCTTACCATGGACTTAAGAGGTGAGCCTTTGGTTGGTGTTGACCTAGTTGAGGTTGGAGGGTTGGCCGATATGGTGATGACCCACCTTACTGCCCGATATATGATGGAAGTTGTGCAAAACCCCTCTCACTTGGTTGTTGAGAGGTGAGCCAACTCTCTTGATCTATTAAGGATTCTAGGTGGCAGCCTTGAGGTTGAAGATGACCAACCCGTCATGACCTTTGGACCCTTGCATGATACCCTAAGGTTAGTACTTGCCCGATATCCCTCTTCTAGGGTTGAGATTGGGCGATATGCTAGATGGATGTCTTGTTGACTTCTTGACCGACATGGATCTTTACCCAAGATGTTGTTGGGCGATATTTCCTTGGCCGATATGGTACTTGGTTGACATCCCCTCTTAAGTACCTTGGACGACATGGTTAGGCCATGCCTTGATGATTGAGCAACACCCCTCCTTCCTTGAGTTGTGAGGTGAGCTCTAACCATTGGTCAATATGATGTTGCTCAATATGGGGTCTTGGTCGATGTAACCCTAGTTGGGCGATACATCGTGTTGACCGATAGGGAGCCCTAACCCTGGCTTGGACGATAGGGATGTGCCTTGGGCAATAGGGTATCTTGCTGCATCTTTGTTTTCTTTGGCTGATAGGGGTATGATCTTGTATTGGGTGATATGGCTTGCACCTTTCACTTTGCACTTGTGGTGCTGCCCGGCATGGTGCCTTAGTGGCTTGGGCGATACGAAGTGGATATTAGGGTTTGTTGCCTTAGGCGTTTTGAAGCCTACCCTCTTCCTTGGCCGATATCTTCTTGTTTGATGCTGCCCAATACCAAGGTGATAGTGGTTGGCCGATATTGTTGTAGCCCTAGATGGGTGTTGGCCGATACACTAGGTGGTGAAGAGTTGCATTCTCAACTGATATAGTGTTGGGTGTCACACTCTTTGGTGAGAGATGTTGTGCCTTTGGTGAGGGATATCCCTTACTCGAGATGCTTTTGGTGAAGGTTGTTCCTTACCCGATACACCTATAGTGAGGGTTGTACCTTGTGTTCGGTTGGTAACCCTAATACTTGTTATGCTTGATATATATAAGAATGCTATGCTTTGATACACTCATCTATGTTGCATGGTTGACTCTCATAATAAAGTAAGTAGTTGTAAATGTTCCTTGTGCAAGTATCATTGCTCCTTTGTGATTTCACTAACCATGCAGGTAACAATTGTACGATGAGGCCATGGTAATGGCATGATAGTAACATGATGTGGAACATCATGGGTTATGATGAATATAGTACTATGTGATGGGTGTTACCCATGGAATGGTATGGAATACCTTGATGATGGGATTGAGTCCCAGTGATGTTGATCCTTGTGATGGATCTAGATGATTGGCTAGAGGCTAAGTGGTAACATGTGATGTTGGATCCTTGTGATGGATCAAGATGATGTTGATGGCACTGAAGGCCTTAGTGACAATGTAACACAAGATAATGAGTTTTATGTTTATTGATTCTTGTTATAGTTGCATGTTACATAACTTGATTGATCCCAACAACCCACTTAAAATATACTAATTAATTACATAAGAACCTTTCATGTAGTTTTACCTGGCCATAGATCCATCATCGTCAATAGTTGGTGATGGTGAAACGGGTTCTCCTGTGGGTTAACCTGGAGCGCATATTGTTGAATATGTGGGGTTTCTCCTAGACAAAAATAGGAGGATTAGAGTGCAACTGCGATTGTAGACTCAAGATGTGTATAGAGTAGGGTGAACAGGCCCATGGCTCAGTGTGATAGAGCATGAATGCGTTCATGGCTCAGGAGCATAGTGGATAGGCTATGGCTCAAGGTATGCTAGCGTCGAGACCTATACCAAGGCATGCTAGAGAAAAGGGTAGCTTGCGGATCTGACCCTATGATTGAGGTCACTTAAGCATGAGACTGTGGTCCTGCTTTGGATATCATGTACTGACCACGAAGAGGAGAGGTCGTGGCTTCTGGCTCTTCCATTGACCTTGTATGGCACTGACTTTGGGTTTTGCAACTGAAGTTGGATTTTATCAGTACGGCTTATTTCCTTAGGGCATAATAAATTGTAATCCATATGTATAGTATATTTGCTTAGGGCAAATATGGAACATTGGTTGAGGCCTTATTTGTATAGTTTCCCTAGTTATATCTTGCAGCATGTTCCTCAGATGTTATGATAAGATCCTATAAGACTTGTCTTGTCAATCATGTTCCATATATTATCTGTTTATATGCCTCTTAGATATCCTAGTAAGATGGTATAAAGATAGTTCTATTTAGTATGTTGCATATATGATCTTCTTATATCAGTTACCTACTTTATCTGTTCTAGCTCTCCCGAGGTTTTATATTTTGGCGGGGAGTTATGTTTCTCACTGGGACTGTGTGTCTCACCCCGTTGGTTTAAAACCTTTTTAGGTGGACGTGCTTGATGTGGTTGTGATCGTGGTGTTGCAGCTGAGCAGCTAGAAGAACAGTAGAAGGCAAGAGATGGATATGCTACTTTTGTGGTTGTTTTGTAGTAGAGTCCTAGAGTCATCTCTGTACTCTCAGGTCCTTGGAGGTGTTTTGACAAGGTTTCATGATGTATAATTGATATGGCTTTCTTATCCTGTTGTTGACCTGGCTAGGTCTGTTATGTACATAAACATGTGGTGAACTCATGTGCTTATGGGACAGCTAGATCCTATGAGATGTGTGTTGGGTTTTAGGGGAGACAGAGAAGGCAGCGGAAACAAAAAATTTCTCCCCAACCCATACCGAGGAAACGCGTCAACGTCTATATAATAGGAAAGGATGGTTTGTGGAATCATACCTTGTCCTGAGGCTTGCTCAGCGACAATACCTCGTGCAATGCGCGGTCTTCAACTCCGGACTTCGACGGTGTCTGTGCAGCTCCTGGTCGCACCGGGACTGACAACTCCTACTCGAACCGGACTGTCGGATGACAGTTGTCCTCCTAAGAGGCAGTGTCCTCCCGCCTCTGTAGTAGTCCATACGGACCACCTGGAACTCCACTCTCCTTGTCCCACAAGGAAGTGGAAGGAGTCGCACCCTCCTGTTGACGTACTAGTCGCCAACACGCTATCCTGCCTCCTGTTGCAACTGCAGTTGTCCTTCCCTTGCTGCACCTCCCTTTTACGGGAAGCACTTGCTCGGGCTCTCTCACGGTTACCAAAACCAGAGAGAACGACAACTTGCAGAGCAACTGGTTGCACTGAGCTGTACTTTGAGAAGCCCCCAATACCCCTATATATATAGGAGAGTCATGGGACAGGGTTCTCCATCCCGGGCAATGCGGGACTAAAGCAGGAGTAGAAGGGTTCGAGAATTTTCCACAAAAAGCAACCGGTTCGCAACTTGAAATGATCAGTTCACAACTGAACCGATCGGTTCGGCCATTGAGCCGAATGGTTGGACCTGAGCCGATCGTTTGGGGCACACCAACCGATCGGTTGGTGCCCTGAACCGATCGATTCATGGTCCTAATCCGGCTCAAAAAGACTTTCTTTGTTTCTTTCCCAATTGGTATCAAATACCAATATTATTTCCCAATCGAATTGGGCAATTTGAAACCAAAGGAAAGTTCTTGCCGACATGACTTTTCCCAACTGGTCGGTTGCACCAGTTGAGTCGATCGGTTCAACCCTTGAACCGGTTGTTTCAACCTGGGCATGAGCCGATCGGCCTGGACACTCCAGCCGACCGGTTCAGCAACCTCAGCCGACCGGTTCATCACATGAACCGATCGGTTGGGAGCACAGGTTGGGCAAAATTAGTCAATTGCGATTTCAATCAATCTGATACTCCAATCAATGCGTCCAACACCTTGAACCATACGATATTGAGTCATCGACTGATTGAGTGTTTAATTGAACGAATAAACTCCTTTAGTAATCAATCTAAACATTGCTTGTGGACAAAACTCCTCTTCCAGGTTAAATCCTATGTGTGTGACCCTACAGGTCCATTTCACATTGGCAGTGAAAGTTCATAACGCTTATGACTTCACAAGCAAAGAGCGGTGCCTAGTCACACATCAGTGCTACCCAAGTGAAAGTAGAAAGTTGGAGAACAACTTTCATCCTACAATCCGTGAATGGTGTTACAGCGAATGTATAATTCCTTTGTCACTGATATCCCGAATGAACTTGAGGCATGGAACAGTCATCCTGTCAACGTTCATTCACTTCCTTGATCTCAGAGTAGAATGGAAGAGATATGTATGACATCAGTATCATATACTGATTCACACATGCGTGCACGCCTTTCTCAATCCTACTCATCAAGTGGCCATGGATATCAAACTCCCTCAGGAGGGACAAATCCCATATCTATCACTCACCCCTCAAAAGCCCCATGTGTAAAAGCCACCCAATCATCACCTTTATAACAACCCATGTTTCAGGACTGCGTTTGATGATGTCAAAGTGTGCCCAATGACATGTGTTGAGTGTAGTGATTTCAGGTCTAAGAATCACACTCACCACCATCACTGTGAGTACTGACTGTGACTACCATCTCATGGTTCCATGTGTCAAACTCACGGTGGGTCTGTCCGGTACACTTGTTCTCTAACAAGTACCTATGTGTTTGGTTTGATATCTCTATATCATGACTAATGAGATTCTGTCATCAACCAACACCACAATCTAGTCTTGTGTGTCATTGTTGTCTATCTACCTTCCACAATGACATCCGACTAGGGACATAACAAGAATGTACAAACTCTTAGCATCTGTATGATCTCATCGTTCAGGTCATGAACCTGAAGGCATACGTCATTGAGTAATGTCATTCTCTAGACATTCAATCTGTTCTATCACTATCTCATATGACTGAACCAGAAAGAATTGGAAGCTCACCTTTGATGTTTATCAAATCAATCTTAATGTATCCCACCAATCATCCCATGATTGGCTCTAGGGCATACATACCAACAGACTCCCACTTGCACTGCGAGCCAATTACCCATGAATCATATTCAAAGTGATCTTCAAACATGTCCCACATGTTACTGTGCTCTTAGTGCAAACTTAGTGAGTAATGGCAACACCTTGCCAAAGTCTGTACAAATTGCATGTCTCTCATCTCTTCTTTGTACGTCATACGTATGAGATGGAGTTGCCGTAATATGTGATCTAGTATTCCATTGCTAACCTTTAGCCACATTGCATGATCAAGGATTCCAGACTTGTCATCAATGAGCGGAATATAAGTTCATCTTATGAACTTCCAGATCCATATAGTATCTACTACTGTTCTTTAACATATAGATACTCGACATTTCCTCTTCAATGGTTTTATTGGAACACTTCCAATTATCAACAAACTTTCACTTTTATACATCTTATGTATATATATTGCGATTAATTTTCTGTCCTTTTGGAAGTTCGCATCAATGTAACTCTTTACATCGAACTCTTCCTTATCTCCATAGAACTAGTATTTCACAAGCACTTATCAAGTTCTCATGGTATTCCGGTAACCCTTACTGGAAGCAGACATACATCCACTCATCATGTCCCACATACGAGTTATCAGGATGAGCACATCATATTGCCATGTCCTACATACAAGATGATGGATGCACTTTATTCTTGCCATGTCATACATGCAAGATAATGGTATGATTACATACATGATAGATCCATATCTATTCTTAGTGTTCCCATTCTTCACAAGAATTGGATACTTGGCCTTGGGATACTAACTCCATGTAACATGGACAAGTTTTCTCCCACTGAATCTGTTCATACTGAACACTTCAGTACAGATTGCCAATGTATGCTCTCTCTTTCCAGGTCAAGAGATTTTCGATAACTATCTCTATAGATCTCTATTCCTATCACATAGGAAACATCTCTATCTCCCTTAAAGATAATATCCACTTTTGGATTTCCAATCTTAAATAATTCCATTTCACATCAATATGTGAAATGTGAATACGCTCCCACTAAATCACAGATCCCTTCTTTATCTTTGACATATCAGTCAAACCCTTTGACTATATCACCAAAGTAAAGATCCAATTTGAGTTGCTTGTACTCAATCAATCACATTGATTAGTCCATTGTAACTTATAGACTTCATTTGCATTAGTGGATTCATAAACCTTATAGGCTGTGTCACGTACACATCCTGGTTTTATTCCTCATAGGAATGCGGTTTTAGTATCCATATGCCAAATGTCTTAGTCATTAAGTTGCAATCAACAAGCATCATCCTTTCAAAATGTTATCCATGTGTCTTAACACTTAAGACTCATCTGCACTTATGGATATGATCCAATGAGTGCTACCATCAAGGTCATACCTTATAGTTCACATGGAAGTCATTTAGGATGTAATGGTTTTAAACCATAACTCAAGATTCGGTTCCTCATATTCATATTGATAGTTGACTCATCACATGAACAACTCATCACATAGATAATTGAGGTGTATCTGTTAAAGATATAAGAACTCACAACCCTTGTGATTCTTAATTTCTTTTATTAGTGTGGGGGTATTCTTTTATTAAGAAGAATTCAGTTATTTGATAATCATTTTCTAACTCCTTAGAGTATGATTCCTTCTTGATTCAGACATCATCATGCCTTAATCATGAGTTCACTATGATACACTATCATAATCACTCATAAGGATCTCAAACATTTGGTCCAAGTATTTCATTCATTGATCTCATCAAGAATTAATACTTTACCAAATTTGTACTTCATTTATGATAATCTTGAACACTTCAAGATATTCATATTGGTATTTCTCTAAACACCATTTGAAGTATTAGCATTTATTCCAATAGGTATGTAAATACATCACATGTATTATACCTAATAGGATAATCACTCTCCCACTACATTAGTGAAGATTGATTAATCATGTCCAAGATATTCATGTCTCTTACTAGTTCTCAAACCAAAAGAGTCTAGTTTTATCCATCACATGGAAACTAGAAATGAATTTCTCATGATTAATGCTAATTAAATTGTTTGAGTTATCTATAACTTTTAGGTATCATCTTATCTTATGCATATTAAATATCACAAGATAAATAAGGCATTGCCACAAAGATCACATCTTTATAAATTGAAACATCTCTTTATTAATTTCCATCATTGTCATACAATATGCAAAATTAAGTGTTTCTATCTATTGGCAAGTATGAAATAGCAGTTCATAACGGTATTACATGCCTTATTGGCTGAAAATAAACTAAAGTATTCCTATCTATAAAGGCAACACTTGCCCCAAGTAAGAATGCTTTACACTTTACATCTTGATATCATATATCTCAAAAGTGTTACAAGTTTATTTACATGACACCTTCAAGTAGAGGCTTCAGTCGCCTCCTTCTTCTTTTGTTCTTCCAGGTAGAGAGGACAATTCCTTTTCCAATGTCTTGGCTTTTGACAATGGTGGCAATTTCCTTTCTTTGTCACGCCTCCCTTGGCCTTGAGAGCTGAAGATGGCTTGGACTCCTGGCTAGCTTCAGAACCTTTCTTAGCTTTGCCATTTCCCTTGCGCTTGGACTTGCCTTTCTTGCTCGTGATCACCATCACGGAATTAGGCTTGTCCTTCTTCATCTGTAACTCGGCTGTCCTCAACATGCCCAACAACTCTGACAGTGGCCTATCAAAGTTGTTCATGTTGTAGTTCATCACAAACTGACTGTAAGATTCTGGCAACGATTGCAGTATCACGTCAGTAGCCAACTCTTGGCTCAGTGGAAATCCCAGTCTCTGTAGGTTCTCCACATACCCAATCATCTTGAGTGTGTGAGGACCAACTGGATCTCCTTCTGTCATGACGCACTTGAACAACGCCCTAGAAACATTGTACCTCTCTTGCCGTGCCTGATCTTCATACATGTTCCTGAGATGCAGAATCATCTCTATGACACCCATGTTCTCATGTTGCCTTTGCAACTCATGGTTCATTGAACATAGCATCAAGCACTTTGCATCAATGGCATCATCAGAATGCTTCTTGTAAGCATCCCTTTCTGTCCTTGGTGCATTAGGAGCGGGTTCCTCTGGAATTGGAGTATCCAGGACATAGAGCTTACGCTCTTGAGTGAGAACAATTCTCAATGTCCGATACCAGTCATGGAAGTTTGTCCCATTTAGCTTGTCCTTGTCAAGGACTGATCGCAAAGAAAAGTTGTTGTTGTTTGTTGCCATTGGAACTACAAAAGGAAAATATGCAATTTTAGTCCAAAACTCATTTTTAACTTATTTGATTGATTTGAAAAATTGACGATATAATTAGGCCTTTAATTAATTATCTCTCCCACTATTTTAGTTCAAATTGATAGCCCTCACCATCAATTCGGAAGATTGCAGCGTACAACCTTCTAGTGGGCAAGATCCTGAAATCCTCTAAGTCATGAGTCAGCTTTGGCTGATCGCCCACAACTTAGATCTCTCAGGTAGGCAACTCTTGCCAATTGCATCATATGCAACTCTTGTTTAATGAACATGCACAACACCTTGCCATGAACATTCCTTGCCTCTGGGCTTAGACGCTCTAAGAATCACCAGTTAAGTCTAACCCAAAAGCCGACACGGTAAACATGCACCCTGCTTTGGCAGAACCTACATGTCTACCCTTCACACTTCCACAAGATAGACGGCGCACCACGCTTTGGCGTAACCTACGCTTGGTCGATCGAGCTTTTCATGTGTGCCGCTAATGGAAGGCATATAAGACTTAATATTTTAATGAGGGATTTGGTTTTTTATATACATATACATATCCAATCACCACAATACATAGTATGTATCATATACATGCTATATCCCACAGAAAACATGCACAAACGATAAAAAGCGATAATTATGGCCATCCTAATGTGATTCCTCGAGCCAAGAGGAATCACGGTCATCTAGGTCTACATCACATGCAACCTGTACAAGATGAACATATGTGCCTTGCCTTCCGAGTAGATCAACTCATCACATGAATGATTTGTACTCTCCATCCGGTCGTCTGGGTGCCACCAGCCAATCGGTTGGCTCCTCCAACCGATCGGTTCGCCTGGTCGTCATGCATCTCATCATGTCCGCCACCCGCTCGTCTCGCTCCTCAAACCGGTCATCAACCGATCGGTTCACTCCTTGAACCAACCGTCTGGAAGGTCAACCGATCGGTTCACGCCTTGAACCGATCGTCTGAGCAGTCGTCTTGATGTCCGCCGGTCTTTGACATAACAGGAAATAAAATCTATCCTATTTATTACATTGCTTTAAAAAGGAAACCCCGAGTTACATTCGGGGGGAGCAAAGGTAGGAAAGAATCTTGAATTATTTCAAGTTACATCAGGAATAAGAGAGGGAAGATCGGTGCGCAGACCGAGATGCAAGCAACCACACACAACCAATCACAGATAGGGGTTTATAGGCCATAATCATGCTACACACATCCACCACAAAACTCATTTAAGGGCGACGCGTATCGAGTGCATTAATAATACATATCATATATGTAATTAGGGATTTGTGGATTTAGGATTGGACATGCATAAATCCGATACTATTCGCATCGTATGCAATAAATAAAGGCGACAAACCAAAATCGATCATATCGATATTCCTAAAATATAGAACAGCTGACGTGGCTCTGATACCACTGTTGGGTTTTAGGGGAGACAGAGAAGGCAGCGGAAACAAAAAATTTCTCCCCAACCCATACCGAGGAAACGTGTCAACGTCTATATAATAGGAAAGGATGGTTTGTGGAATCATACCTTGTCCCGAGGCTTGCTCGGCGACAATACCTCGCGCAATGCACGGTCTTCAACTCCGGACTTCGACGGTGTCTGTGCAGCTCCTGGTCGCACCGGGACTGACAACTCCTACTCGAACCGGACTGTCGGATGACAGTTGTCCTCCTAAGCGGCAGTGTCCTCCCGCCTCTGTAGTAGTCCACACGGACCACCTGGAACTCCACTCTCCTTGTCCCACAAGGAAGTGGAAGGATTCGCACCCTCCTGTTGACGTACTAGTCGCCAACACGCTCTCCTGCCTCCTGTTGCAACTGCAGTTGTCCTTCCCTTGCTGCACCTCCCTTTTGCGGGAATCACTTGCTCGGGCTCTCTCACGGTTACCAAAACCAGAGAGAACGACAACTTGCAGAGCAACTGGTTGCACTGAGCTGTACTTTGAGAAGCCCCCAATACCCCTATATATATAGGAGAGTCATGGGACAGGGTTCTCCATCCCGAGCAATGCGGGACTAAAGCAGGAGTAGAAGGGTTCGAGAATTTTCCACAAAAAGCAACCGGTTCGCAACTTGAAATGATCGGTTCACAACTGAACCGATCGGTTCAGCCATTGAGCCGAACGGTTGGACCTGAGCCGATCGTTTGGGGCACACCAACCGATCGGTTGGTGCCCTGAGCTGATCGGTTCATGGTCCTAATCCGGCTCAAAAATACTTTCTTTGTTTCTTTCCCAATTGGTATCGAATACCAATATTATTTCCCAATCGAATTGGGCAATTTGAAACCAAAGGAAAATTCTTGCCGACATGACTTTTCCCAACTGGTCGGTTGCACCAGTTGAGCCGATCGGTTCAACCCTTGAACCGGTCATTTCAACCTGGGCATGAGCCGATCGGCCTGGACACTCCAGCCGACCGGTTCAGCAACCTCAGCCGACCGGTTCATCACATGAACCGATCGGTTGGGAGCACAGGTTGGGCAAAATCAGTCAATTGCGATTTCAATCAATTTGATACTCCAATCAATGCGTCCAACACCTTGAACCATACGATATTGAGTCATAGACTGATTGAGTGTTTAATTGAACTACTAAACTCCTTTAGTAATCAATCTAAACATTGCTTGTGGACAAAACTCCTCTTCCAGGTTAAATCCTATGTGTGTGACCCTGCAGGTCCATTTCATGTTGGCAGTGAAATTTCATAACGCTTATGACTTCACAAGCAAAGAGCGGTGCCTAGTCACACATCAGTGCTTCCCAAGTGAAAGTAGAAAGTTGGAGAACAACTTTCATCCTACAATCCGTGAATGGTGTTACAGCGAATGTATAATTCCTTTGTCACTGATATCCTGAATGAACTCGAGGCATGGAACAGTCATCCTGTAAACGTTCATTCACTTCCTTGATCTCAGAGTAGACTGGAAGAGATATGTATGACATCAGTATCATATACTGATTCACACATGTGTGCACGCCTTTCTCAATCCTACTCATCAAGTGGCCATGGATATCAAACTCCCTCAGGAGGGACAAATCCCATATCTATCACTCACCCCTCAAAAGCCCCATGTGTCAAAGCCACCCAATCATCACCTTTATAACAACCCATGTTTCAGGACTGCGTTTGATGATGTCAAAGTGTGCCCAACGACATGTGTTGAGTGTAGTGATTTCAGGTCTAAGAATCACACTCACCACCATCACTGTGAGTACTGACTGTGACTACCATCTCATGGTTCCATGTGTCAAACTCACGGTGGGTCTGTCTGGTACACTTGTTCTCTAACAAATACCTATGTGTTTGGTTTGATATCTCTATATCATGACTAATGAGATTCTGTCATCAACCAACACCAAAATCTAGTCTTGTGTGTCATTGCTGTCTATCTACCTTCCACAATGACATCCGACTAGGGACATAACAAGAATGTACAAACTCTTAGCATCCGTATTATCTCATCGTTCAGGTCATGAACCTGAAGGCATACGTCATTGAGTACTATCATTCTCTAGACATTCAATATGTTCTATCACTATCTCATATGACTGAACTAGAAAGAATTAGAAGCTCGCCTTTGATGTTTATCAAATCAATCTTAATGTATCCCACCAATCATCCCATGATTGGCTCTCAGGGCATACATACCAACAATGTGGACATGTATCAAGTTTATGTTTATTTATATAACATTTTTCTTTGCAGTATGTAGATTTGGTTGTAATAGTTCCTTTCTTATCTGCCTTCCACAATCAGTTTTAATTAACCTGTGTTTTTGGTAATATGATGTTTATGACGGTTTCACACGTTTTCACGTGGCATTTTGTTGTCTATGTGATGGAGGGATGTCACAATTAGGTTGGTATTAAAGCTCTAGGTTCGCTGAGTCTACAGGGATGTAGGATTAGGTTTGTGTCTGTTCTTATGATTTTCTCTAGATTTTATCATAATGACCTTCTACCCCTAGAAGAAGATAAAGCTAAAAGATGTCTGGAAATCACAAAGAGCATGCTGCCGAGAGCAGTGCCACTGCATCAGTTGATGGAGCGAGAGTGCACACACATGAAGATCGGGTGCCTGAGGTCCCCCAAATCGACCCAGCCATTCTTGAGAATCCTGTCTACCAGCACCTCATGGGATAGGTAATGGCAATGATGAATCTCATGATGGAGAGATTACCTGTGCCTCTACCAAGAGCACTGGTTCCCCTTGAAGAATCATCGGGTATTGGGAAGACCTTCGAGCGGCTTCAGCGAGTTGGAGCTTTGGATTATGCTGGAACAGCTGATCCAGCAGATGCAAATCTATGGCTGACAGGTCTTGAGAAGGCCTTCTGGATCCTTGAAATCCCCGAAGCATACAAAGTCAAGAACGTTGTCTATCTTCTGAAGGGTAGTGTTGGCCACTGGTGGGCCATCAAAGAAGAGAAGTGACCCGGTGAGGTGATCTGTTGGGACGTCTTCTGACGGGAGTTTGTGAGTTGATAATTCCCAAAGACGTATCTAGATGAGAAGATTAGTTAGTTTGAGCATCTGTGCCAAGGATCTCTGAGCATCACTGAGTACGAGGTTAAGTTTATGGAGCTGTTGAGGTTCTGTCCTCACATGGTGGCGAAAGATGATGAGAGGATCAGACGGTTTGAGAAAGGTTTGAGTGTCGAGCTATCAACACATGTTGCTGCTTTAGAAAACCAAGAATAGTTTGCCATGTTTGTGGAGTATGTTTGAAGGATTGAACGGTCAGTCAAGGAGAAGAGAGATGCCATGACCAAGAAAAGGTCTGCTCTGTTTCAAAAATAGAGGTTTGACAGCCACATGAAGCTGAGGTTTTCTGCACCTTCTGTGATGCAAGGTTCTAGTACACCATCTCAGTGGTCACCAAGTAAAGGAAGAGAGTGTGGTTATTCGCCATCCAGAGCCTACAATACAACTTCAGTAGTAGTGACAGGGCCATCTAGGCCGCATTTAGAGGACATGTCATGCTATCCTTTTGGGCAGACATGGCATATGAAGTCAAATTGCCCAAGGAGAGATGTTGAAGTGATGCAACAATCGCGATAGAGTCAACAAGGTTTAGATAGACAGTAATTAAGTGGTGCTAGAGGGCGAGGACGTGACCAAGCATCACAAATTGGATCATCTGCTCAAGGAAGTAGAGGGTGTGGATGACATCAAGCAACGACTCGATTCTATGCTATGAGTCAGTCTAAGGCGATAGTCAACCCGTGAGTGGTGGCAGGTCAGATGGAGTTATTTCATTCTGATTTGTCTTCTTCTTTCTTTATATCTGTTTTGGTTGACCCGGGTGCTACACACTCTTTTATCTGTCGTAGTATGTTTGATAGCTGTTTTTACCTGTTAGTTGTAAGAAAGATAGCTTGTTGTTAGAAACCCCTCTTGATGGTTCCTCGATGCTTCGAGAGGTGTATCCATCTTGTGTTCTATCCTTTTTGAGACACAACATACAAGTGGATCTCATACCACTTAATATGCATGGATTTGATGTAATCCTTGGTATGGATATCTTAGAGAGGTATAAGGTTTTGCTGGATTGTGGTTCCAAACAAGCGGTGTTCTCTAATGATGGTAAGAAGTGGATCTTCTAGGGAGATAGGAAGATTCTTCTAACATGTCTGGTATCAGCTATGGTGGCAGAGAAGTTGTTGCGGCAAGGTTGTAGAGCATTCTTGGCTCATGTTTTGGATACCGAGGCAAAAGGTCTGAGTCTTCCAGATGTGACAGTTGTCAGGGAGTTTGAGGATGTGTTTCTCGATGAGTTTCCCAGTGTTCCCCCACCTTGAGAGATTGACTTTGACATCAATCTAGTGCCACGGACACAACTAGTTTCTCAGACACCATACAGGATGGCTCCAGTTGAGATGGAAAAGCTAAAGAAATAGTTATAGGAGTTGCTGGATAAGGGTTTCATCAGACAAAGCACATCACCGTGGGGTGCTCCAGTTCTGTTCGTGAAGAAGAAGGATGGATCGATGCGTCTGTGCATAGATTATCGGCAGTTGAATAAAATTACGATCAAGAACAAGAATCCTTTACCAAGGATTGATGATTTGTTTGATCAGTTGTGTGGTGCTACTATGTTCTCAAAGATCGATCTACGGTCTGGATATCATCAATTAAGGATCAAGGACGATGACATACCAAAGTTAGCTTTCAGGATGAGGTATGGTCACTTTGAGATTGTGGTTATGCCGTTTGGGCTAACCAATGCACCTGTTACTTTCATGGATCTGATGAACATGGTGTTCCGTCTGTTTTTAGATCAGTTTGTTGTGGTTTTCATAGATGACATCTTGATCTATAGTCAGGACAGTCAACAACATGAACAACATCTTCGATAAGTGTTGACTCTCCTTCGCCAACACCAGTTGTATGCCAAGTTTAGTAAGTGTGAGTTCTGTCTAAAGGAAGTGACTTTCTTAGATCATGTGCTATCGGCGGAAGGAGTTAGAGTGGATCCCAAGAAGGTGGAGTCAGTTGTCGAGTGGGAACAAATGAAGACACCAACTGAAGTTAATAGTTTTCTGGGTTTAGTAGGATACTGCCGGAGGTTTATAAAGAACTTCAGTGTGATCGCGTTGCTATTAACAAAGTTGACTAGGAAGGGTGTACCTTTTGTTTAGGATGATCATTGTCAGTGAGCTTTTCAGAACTTGAAGGAGAAGCTGACTAGTGCTCTAGTGTTGGTGTTGCTAGAGCCTGGGAAAGGCTATGTTGTTTTCTGTGATGCTTCCAAGAAAGGCTTAGGTTGCGTGCTGATGCAGGAAGATCATGTGGTTTCTTTTTGCTTCGTGACAGCTTAAGAAGCATGAGGAGAGTTATATGACACATGATTTGGAGTTGGCTGTGATGGTACATGCGTTAAAGATTTAGAGACACTATCTTTATGGGGAAGTGTGACAAATCTTTACGGATCATAAGAACCTGAAGTATATCTTATCGTAGAGTGAGATGAACATGCAACATCGTCGCTGGATGGATCTAATCAATGATTATGATTGCACCATCGAGTATCATCATGGTAAGGAGAATGTGATAGTTGATGTGCTTAGCAAGAAGTCTTCATCTCTCCCTACAAAGAAGGCACAGTTGAGTTCTTTGATATGCCATAGGCAGGATATGTTTGTCTCTTTGCGGCAGATAAATGTATAGTTGGAAGTATCCTTGTTGGCAAGACTGTTGGCACAGATGTAAGTGAAGCCTACGTTGAGGCAGCAAATCAAAGAAGTACAGTAGGAAGATGCTACAGTTCAGTTGATCGGGACATAATTTGGCAGCAAGAAGCGTGACGACTTCCATGATTCTGAGGATGGACTAGTTTGTTACCATAACAGGATGATGGTTCCCGATGTTATGATCTGAGGAAGTTAGTGCTCGAGGAAGTGCACACATCGATGTATCCAATGCATCTAGGTGTCACCAAGATGTAACATAATCTAAAGGACCTATATTGGTGGCCTGGCTTGAAGAGAGATGTGGCCGAGTTTGTGGCTAAGTGTGCAATATGCTAGTAGGTTAAGGATGAGCATCAGAAGCCGACAGGTACGTTGCAACCCAGGCTGATACCAAAGTGGAAATGGGATCATGTAAATATGTATTTTGTAGTTGGTCTTCTGAGGACAACTAGGAATCATGATTCCATCTGGGTGATAGTGGATAGGTTGACAAAGTCTTCTCATTTCATTCCGATAAAGACAACATACACAACAAAGAAGCTTGCTCAGGTGTATGTGGATGAGATAGTGCATTTGCACGGTGTGCCAGAAATGATAGTCTCTGACAGAGGTCCTCAATTTACAAGTCATTTTTTGGAACAGTTGCATAGAGCATTGGGAACACAGTTGAGGTTTAGTACCGCTTTCCACCTGCAGATAAATGGACAGTCTGAAAGGACTATTCAGACTTTGGAAGATCTTCTCAGAGCTTGTGTTTTGCAGTTCCTAGGTAGTTTGGATGCACATCTAAATTTGATAGAGTTTGCCTACAACAACAGTTACCAACGGAGTATCGACATGGCACCTTATGAGGCTTTATATGGCAGGAAGTGCATATCTCCTTTATGTTGCTATGTGTCTGGTGAGTATCAGCTTTTGGGTCCTGAGTTAGTGCACCAGATGACAGAAAAGATCAAGGTGATACAGCAACAGTTAAAAATAGTACAAGATAGACAGAAGTCGTATGCAGATAATCGTTGACGATCTCTAGAGTTCCAGGTGGGAGACAAGGTGTATCTCAAGGTCTCTCCATGGAAAGGCATGCTGAGGTTTGGCCGAAAAGGCAAGTTGGCTCCCAGGTTTATGGGGCCATATCCAGTGCACTAGTACAGAACTGACCTTTAGTGTTGGTTATTTAAGGCCTTTGGCATCGGTTTCAAAGCGACACCCAAGTGGGTGCCGCTAAAAGTCGAACCCTTCAGCATCGGTTTTAACACCGATGCCATAACCCTTCCCACCACCAAAAATGTGCCAGCAAGTGTACTATAGGCATCGTTTATTTAATAAAACCAACACTATATCCAGGTCAAAGACGTCGGCGTTTCACAAAAACTGACACCATATAACCCTTCCCACCACCAATAAAATGCGCCAGCAAGGGCACCATCGGCGTCGGTTGTTATATATAACCGACACCCATAGCCACATAGACGTTAGTTTTTTGCTAATAACTGACGTTGTATCTATTTGGTGTCGATTTTATACAAATAACTGACACCTATGTTCTGATTTTTTTTTCTTATCAGTTTGTAGGCATGTTGTATGGCTGGTCAGCAGGATGCAGAACCTGCAGTTCAATTCTAAACTGTAGGTTTACATCATCCATTGATATCAGCCAACAATAGGCCACAAACCTGCAAAGTCATTCACATTCAGACACATGTATTGATCAGATACATGTAGAAACCTGCAAAGTCATTTACATTCACATTCAATTCCATTCATTTCATCACTTTTCACATTCAGACATTCATGTATTGATTAGAAAAAGTCATTCACATTCACACATGACAATTCAAAAAAAGTCATTCACATTCACACAAAAATAAGTATGAGAACAACGTTTAGAAATATCATTCTGTATTGATCATCGTCATCATTGTCATCCCAATTATATTTAAAAATTCCCACTACTTGTAGGGCTTTTTCCCATTCTTCTCTTACAACATCTAATTCCTCCCTCGTATAGGGAGTATGTACATCTAATAACTTTCCACTTGTACTGAAGTCAGTTTTAAACACCTGTAAAGAGAATGACATATATATATATAATTAATAATATTAAGATTGATATATCTCATATTATCTAATGAGACTATATATAATACCTTATGTATAGTATCGATTTCCATTGTGGCATGTTTGATGATTAGGTCCATAAATCACATCACATAGTAGGAACATGCCCATCCGTTGTCTTGTGTAGCACACTATAAATTGAAACATACAAAATAGTCAAAAATACAAATAAGCACAGTTCACATAAATAATATATACATTGGATTCGGGAAATTACTTTCACATTCTCCCAAATTAGTGGTTGATTCTTTTTCCTGGGGACCTTTCCTCCAGCTTTTTTGAACTCTTGTAAAGCCCTACATGTTAATGTAACACATTTAATTGCATCATTAAATAGTAATGTAATAACAGATGTTAACGGATATAAAAATATGAAATATTTCTCACAAGAATAATGGCCTTTTCATTGTGTGTCCATATAATGTATTCAATTCATTCCCCGCAAGACCTAGATAATAGATAGTGAACGACTTGGGGACAATAACTAGTAACTCCCAATGTCTACCACTACAGGTAAGAAAGTTAAAAATTAATAACTCAAAATCCACAATAAAAATGTAATTTTCTTAAGTTCAAATTATAAGCAAAGTAAACTTACTCGACATTGAATGGAGCTATTATCACTGTCTTCTTATTTTTACCAAAATATTCAAAAGCATCACAGCAGTATGAAGTAACTGAAGAAGGGTCTGTATCTACAAGACTAATCAAAGATGGAACCAAAAATCCCACATGGGGAAATGCAAAATATGTACATATCGTGTGTAAGTGGCTGCAAAACATGTATTATGTATGCATTAATATATAAGAAACCAGATCATTGTATATAAAATAAGGTATATAGATGTATAAATAAGATCTCACCATATCCACACCTCTATCATAGATGTGTTCAGCCAATCATAACGAAACAACTCCAAAATATCTTGTATAAATAGCTTGTTTTCGTATGATTGACCCGCATTAATACATATGCATTAATACGTATGCAAAACTTATATAAATAGATTGTTATCGTATGATTGACCTGTAGCATCCTCCAGAATTGTAACATTTATAGGGCAATTTCGATCATGTTCGCCGATCCAAACTGCCATACCCCTACAATTAGGACCTATCGAGGCATGTAGGTCCCTTGGAAGCCAACTTGGTAATTGAGGAGGTGGACGTAGAGGCCGAGATGTAACGGGTGTCATATTTTTGACATGTATATATAATTTTAGATCAATTGACTCATATATGCACACTAACAAATTAACGTAATGTAAATTTACCATACAATATTAGTATAGATGACATCCGCTTTGGGCCACATTATCACTCCGCCTTCTGCATCACCAAGCATTTCAGAATCTGGGTGGGCATATGGCAGTTGAAGATCCTTCCAATTGGGGAGTATATGTATCAGTCTCACACGAACTGCACCAGCTGGTACTGGAGTCCCATGAAACATCTCCCCTGGAAGGGCTGGGTAAGCATGTGCCTCTACAACGATATATTCTTGACTTTTTAGACGGCATGGCCTTAACCCCTACAAATTTACGTAAAGAATGTTATATACATATATACATAAACATATCATCTTGAAAAGACTAGCTACTATACATGTCATAAAAATGCTTACAGCGGACGTGCTAGGTGGTGAGTCAAAAGGATTACTCCCAACCTCTGTAGTAGGAGAAGAGCGGCCCGCCACAGGTAGTGTTTGAGTGGCAGTCTGAGACGCCTGCCACTTGCTAATTGCTTCATTGAGTCTCTTATCAAGTGTTTCCTCGACTCTCCTATCAAGTGCTTCCTCGACTCTCCTATCAAGTACTTCCTCGACTCTCCTATCAATTATCTGATCTACCTATACATGGATAAAAGAAATGCTAGCTTTTGATTATTGAATTCTCTTTCGTAATAACATTCTAAAAAAATAATTAAGTTACCTCAACTTGTGAAAGTTCTGCTTTTGGGACTGGTTTGCGTTGTGATGGCCCAAAGAATGCTTTGATGCCCACACCAACGCATGCACCCCTAACATGTCCAGGATGCTCTGGGTTACCCAGAGCAACTGTCAATTCATCCCTTATGCCCTCAGGGATGAACTTGCCTTCCTTCCTCTGCTCGTGCATCTCCCGCTAATCGCCATCAACAGAAATTGGTAAGTAAACATAACAATAATCAATATCAATCGATTGCTCTAAGAGTTAAATTTTACCATTTTTGCATCCGCCTCAGCAGTTGTGGGCTTTGTTATATTTCCCTTCTTGTTTTGCCTCCTAGCTATCCATAGAGCATGGTGAGGTAGAGGTGCGGGACCAATAGTAGAGGACTCTGCATTCTCTTGAGTAGCAGCAGATTGAGCAGTAGACTCAGCATGTAGTCTTTGGTGAATGCCTACATAGCCTCTTGGACCCATTGTGTGGTCATGAACATTCAGTGCACGCCTTTCTCTTTGAGCATTGTTGATAGCCTTGTTAGTAAGAACATTGATTTGGTTAGTAACACTAAAGGTTAATCATTAATAGGTGAATACATAAGAACGTATATTAATTAAATTGGGAGTGGCGCTTAATACCTTGAATTCATCTATTTTTTCTTTGGGTAACAAACTCCTCTCAGGCTTTGGGGTCCAGGTAGTGTCATTGCTCAATGGATGCCTTCTTCCTAAATTTATTTTTTAAAAAGAATACAAACAATAATTATTAGTGTAGAGTTAGTCAAAAAGTGATCAATGTCTAGAATTGGAAATCAATCAAGAACCTCTCCTCAACATCATGTATGTAATCTTGGGTGAGATTTATCCTATAGTTCCTTAGGACCCTCCCACAGTGTTGCATCACGCATTTATGATGCAACTTTTCATCCAGATCAAATATACTCTGCAAAATAGAATTGCTATTAACTAGTATCCTAAAAAATAGTAATATACAAAAATAGAATTGCAAATAATAATAACTCATGCATAGTTCCTTCCATACTAAGTCTTTTTTCCCCTTAGGAACTTTATGCCAGGATTCTAAGTGAGGACTACAATGGATGTGAGTAAGAACCCCAAGATATGAAACAAATGAGTTGTGGTTCACTCCAACTGGATTTCTTGCATGATCAAAATCCACAGCTAGTTTGTGTCCATTGTCCCTTTGATGTAGTAACTTATTCATCATTATGATGCCCCTCACTTTCTCAAAAAAAAATTGTTGCTCATCAAGTGTCCCAATTTCTTTAGGGGGTACATCACCAACCTAAAATTTGACAAAAAAAACATACTTACAGGATATAACTATAAATGAACATATAGATATAAATATAGGATATATTTTTAAAACTTACATTGTGAGGCGGCGCATTGATATCCTCACCCTCACGGTAATCATAATCACGGTCATCATGCTCATGCTTAGCCATCTGAAAGTGTCATTAAAAAATCAAACATTTAGCATTTGACATAACTAGAAGATAATAAAACATTGTAAAGTTCACATTTAGAAAAATAAAACATATAAAAAATATAAACATGCATGCCTCTAATATTGTGATCTTTTATCAATTAACAATCCCTCATTGTGATCTTCACGCACATACAAGTCATCATTAGCTTCAATATTTGGTGGTGTTGGCAACCCAACTAAGAATGGACTGGAGTCATCATACTTATCATAATACTATTCTTCATCTATAGGATCTTCAATAAACTATCTTTTACCATGAAGAACAACTGACCATTTATCATTTGCAGGATCATCGATATAAAATACTTGTTTTTCCTATGATGCCAATATGAATGGTTCACCCTTCTCGCCAATCTTTTCAAATTCACTAATGTGAAACCCAATTCATCCACTATAACTCCTTTGGTGTTATCAACCCAATTACATTTAAAGAGCGGAATTCTAAAATCTATGTAGTCAAACTCCCATATGTCTTCAATGACACCGTAATATGACATTTTAGCTTTACGTGGACTCTTATCCTTTACACTTGCAAAAAATAATGAAGATGCTTGAAGGGTGTCCCCACTATTTTGGATGACACTCTTATCATCTTGACGCTTTGTGTAATATGAGAATCCATTTATGTCAAACCCTTCATAAGACATAATATTCAATTTTGGTTTAAAGGCGAGGCGTTTGATAGTTTCAGTAAGATTATCTGGTGTTTCAGATAGTTGATGTAAGACTTTATCTTCAAACCACTTAATAAATGTCTTGTTATGCTCTCTAGAAAGCCACATTGAATTGGCTCGAGGATATTGTCTCTTGATGCAATTGGAAGGTTCCTCGATATAAACACTCACTTCGTCGATGTTGTGTAAAATATATAAGTGACCTTGTTCCAACTGCTCACTGGTGATTACTTTCATCCTTGATCCCAAAATTCCTTTGCCAAAATGCTCCTCAATATTCTTGTCATTAATAGGAGCGTCATTAGCACTCAGAAAGTCATTGAAAAAATCCATAACCTCTCTCACCACATAACCCTCAATAATACTCCGTTCAGGCCGATAACGGTTTTGAACATCACCTTTAAAAATGCTCATGTATCATTCAAAGGGATACATCCAATGCAAAAAAACTAGTCCCAACATTTTCACTTCCCTAGTCAAGTGGACAACAAGATGTACCATGATATCAAAGAACGAAGGAGGGAATTACATCTCAAGATGACATAGGGTAAAAACCACTTCTCTTTGCAATTTATCGAGAGTATCAGGGTCAATAACTTTGCTACACATACTATTGAAAAAGAAACAAAGTCTGGTGATTGCAAACCTTACATGCTTCGACAATATAGATCGAATTGCCACAAGCAATATTTGTTGCATTAGAGTGTGACAATCATGAGATTTAAGACCTATCAACTTCAGATCTTTCATTGATACCAATGTACGGATGTTGGATGAGTAACCATGTGGCGCCTTAACATTTACCAAGCATTCACAAAAAGCTTTCTTCTCCTTTCTTGACAATGTGTTACAAGTGGGAGGTAAGTATGTTCTCTGATCGCTACTAACTACTTCTGTTAATTTTGTCCTTATTCCCATTTCATATAGGTCCATTCTGGATTTTATCCCATCTTTAGTCTTACCTGGTATATTCAACAGAGTACTGATGACGCTATCACAGACATTTTTCTCAACGTGCATGACATCGATACAATACCTGATTGCCAAAGAACTCCAATAAGGAAGATCCCAAAATATTGACTTCTTATTGAATAAATATTTGTCACTCTGTGTGGCAATGGTACATTGTGATCTCTTACCAAATTCATTGGCAAAGTCTTTTACTCTTTCATAAACATCCTCCCCTGGTATTTGTTTAGGTGCACTTCGTTCCTCATTTTGTCCATTGAATGCTTTGTGCAACCTACGATACGGATGGAATTTTGGAAGAAACCTTCGATGACCAAGATATACAGTCTTGTCATCGTGTTTTAGTCATATTGAATCAGTGTTCTCTTCACATATAGGACACACTGTAGATCCTTTAACACTATATCCAGACAAATTCCCATATGCTGGAAAGTCATTCACAGTGCAAAATAACATAGCGTGCAAATGAAATGTCTCTCTTCATGAAGCATCATAGGTCATCACACCTTCACCCCAGAGTTTCTTCAAGTCATCAATCAGAGGTTCAAGATAAACGTCGATATCATTTCCAGGTTGTTTAGGGCTCGATATCAATAATGACAACATAACATACTTATTTTTCATACACAACCAGGGAGGAAGATTGTATATAACAAGCAGAACTGGCCAAGTGCTATGTTGGCTACTCAATGTCCCGTACAGATTCATCCCATCTGTACAAAGCCTAAGTCTTAGATTCCTGACTTCTTAACCAAATTCAGGGTACAATAAATCAATCTTCTTCCACTGTGGGGAATCAGACGCATGTCGTAGGATCCCATCATTATTTTTCTTAACATCTTCATGCCACCTCAAATTCTTTGCATCTATCGGATTGGCAAACAAGCATTGAAACCGTGGTATTATAGGTAGATACCACATCACCTTGGTAGGAGAACCAATTTTGGACTCCCCTGAAGTCGTCAATTTATACCTTGACGCACCACATTTGGTACAATCTTTCAAATCCACATAGTCCTTTTGAAATAATACACAATCATTCGGGCATGTGTGTATCTTCTTGGCCTCCATTCCAATTGGGCACAACAATTTCTTTAACCGGTATGTTGAGATTGGCAGCTTGTTTCCTTCAGGAAGAATTTCTTTCAACAAAGACAACAATGATGTGAAGCTTTTGTCGCTCCATCTATTGTTAGCTTTCAGCTTATACAATCTCAACATAGTGCTAAGCTTCATAAACTTACAACCTGTGTATAACAGTATCTTAGCATGATGTACAATATTTCTAAACATGGGAGGTTGATCGGTGTGCTCTACCCTACAACTATCCAGCATCACATCAACGATGTCTACTGGAACTAGTTCATTCACATCTATGTCATCGGAGGCAATTTCTTCTTCCACACAAGCACTGCTATCGACATGCACTGATTTCAAGTTTGAAATCTCTCCATGCCAGTTCCATTCTATATAGCCTTGTACAATCCCGTTGCACATGACATTACTTTTGATTTCATCACCAGTGCTGACTTTCAAGTTGTTACCGAAATGCCTACATGGACAGTAGAACCTATCTCCAGGTTGTTTCCTATGTTCCTCGGAAAATCTAATAAACTGATCAAGACCAGAAATAAACTCTGGGATGCAGCAATTTGGAATGGACATCCATGATCTATCCATTCAATGATCAAAGAGAAAACAAGTATATATTAGAACAAGATTAGGGTCTAGGGTTAAAATATTAGGGTTTATGGTTAAAACTTTAGGGTTTAAGGTCTTATATATAATAAATGTGTACCACCTATCCCATTCTTGAACACCTAATCTCACTAGTAAGTGTGTAATGTGTATTGGGTTTTCAAGAAAATTTCGGTAGCATTTCCCCACTGTTCTCCAAGTACGTACATACTTAGAGAACAAATGGGGAAATGCTACCGAAATTTTCTTGAAAATCAAATACACATTACACATTTACATCCTAAGTGAGATTAGGTATTCAAGAACAATCCCAAACTGGGGACTATCCAAGATTTACTCCTAATGAGTAAATCTTGGACATGTTTCCAGGCCAACAAATACATGTATGTTGTCATTCTTATTCCTACAATCCTAGTTTCATCATCCATATCCTAGTTCTTTAAGTTAGGGTGATTATTGATGTCTTTAGAAGCATGACTGGAAATCTAGGGCAAAGTTTCATCATTTACATTCTAAGCATGTCACGTGAGTGCATTAGAGTTCATCATCAAGCAAGAAGGGTGATTAGGATTCTCAATATACTGAACAAGGAAACAAGTTAATTACCAATTTCATAGTTAGGATGGTAGAGATACCCTAAGATCTAGATCTAATGGTTCATAATGAGCCTGTGATAAAGTTACATCACTAGATATGATTATATAATTTCAAAAGCAGTACACAAATAAATTCAAATGACTAGATAACTAAATAAAAAATAGTAGACAAAAAATACATATAAGTAGATGAATAAATACAAATCTGTTGATAAACTAATATAAATAAGTAGATGATCAATTAATTCCTCAATCAGTACATAAATAAATACAAATAGTAGATGAATACATACAGATAAATTGAAAAATAAAGTTAAATCAGTTGATAAATAAATTTAATTAAGTAGATGATTAAATCATAACAAAATTAGTACATAAATAAACACAAATTAGTAAATAACTTAATAAAAAAATGCCTAGCGGCAGCCTAGGCGTGCCTAAGGAGAGATGTCAAAGTGACACAACAACCGAGATAGAGTCAACAAAGTTCAGATAGACAGCAGTTTAGTGGCGCTAGAGGGTGAGGACACGACCAAGCATCACAAGCTGGATCGTCTGCTCAAGGAAGAAGAGGGCGTGGACGACATCAAGCAATGGCAAGATTCTATGCTATGAGTCAGCCTGAGACGATAGTCAACCCACGAGTGGTGGCAGTTCAGATGGAGTTATTTCATTATGATTTGTCTTCTTCTTGCTTTGTAATAGTTTTGGTTGACCCGGGTGCTACGCACTCTTTTATCGCTCATAGTATGCTTGATAGCTGTCTTCTACCTGCTAGTTGTAAGAAAGATATCTTGTTGTTAGAAACCCCTCTTGATTGTTCCTCGATACTTTGAGAGGTGTCTCCATCTTGTGTTCTATCCTTTTCGGGACATAACGTACAAGTGGATCTCATAACACTTAATATGCATGGATTCGATGTAATCTTTGGGATGGATACCTTAGAGAGGTATAAGGTTGTGTTGGACTGTGGTTGCAAACAAGCAGAGTTCACTAATGACGGTGAGAAGTGGATCTTCTAGGGAGATAGGAAGATTCTTTTGACATGTCTGGTATCAACAATGGTGGCAGAGAAGTTGTTGCGGCAAGGTTGTAGAGCATTCTTGGCTCATGTTTTGGATACCGAGGCAAAAGGTCCGAGTCTTTCGAATGTGACAGTTGTCAGATAGTTTGAGGATGTGTTTTCTGATGACTTTCCCAGTGTTCCCCCACCTCGAGAGATTGACTTTGAGATCAATCTAGTGCCAGGGACACAACCAGTTGCTCAGACACCATACAGGATGGCTCCAGCTGAGATGGCAGAACTAAAGAAATAGTTACAAGAGTTGCTGGATAAGGGTTTCATCAGACTGAGCACATCTCCGTGGGGTGCTCCAATTCTGTTCGTGAAGAAGAAGGATGGATCGATGCGTCTGTGCATAGATTACCGGCAGTTGAATAAAATTATGATCAAGAACAAGTATCCTTTGCCGAGGATTGATGATTTGTTTGATCAGTTATGTGGTGCTACGGTGTTCTCAAAGATCGATCTATAGTCTGGATATCATCAATTGAGGATCAACGATGATGACATACCAAAGTTAGCTTTCAGGATGAGGTATGGTCACTTTGAATTTGTGGTTATACTGTTTGGGCTTTCCAATGCACCTGCTACTATCATTGATCTGATGAATAGGGTGTTTTGTCCATTTTTAGATCAGTTTGTTGTGGTTTTCATAGATGACATCTTGATCTATAGTCAGGATAGTCAACAGCATGAACAACATCTTTGAGAAGTGTTGACTCTCCTTTGCCAACACTAGTTGTATGCCAAGTTTAGTAAGTGTGAGTTCTGGCTAAAGGAAGTGACTTTCTCGGGTCATGTGATATCGGAGGAAGGATTCAGAATGGATCCCAAGAAGGTGGAGTCAGTTGCCGAGTGGGAGCAACCAAAGACGCCGACTGAAGTTCGTAGTTTTCTAGGTTTAGTAGGGTACTACCGGAGGTTTATAAAGAACTTCAGTGTGATCGTGTTTTCATTGACAAAGTTGACCAGGAAGGATGTACCTTTTGTTTGGGATGATCATTGCCAGATATCTTTTCAGAACTTGAAGGAGAAGCTGACTAGTGCTCCAGTGTTGGTGTTGCCAGAGCCTGGGAAAGGCTATGTTGTTTTCTGTGATGCTTCTAAGAAAGGCTTAGGTTGCGTCCTGATCCAGGAAGATCATGTGGTTTCTTTTGCTTCGCGACAGCTTAAGAAGCATGAGGAGAGTTATCCGACACATGATTTGGAGCTGGCAGTGGTGGTACATGCGTTAAAGATTTGGAGACACTATCTTTATGGGGAAGTGTGTCAGATCTTTACGGATCATAAGAACTTGAAGTATATCTTCTTGTAGAGTGAGATGAACATGTGACAACATCTCTGGATGGAGCTAATCAGTGATTATGATTGCACCATCGAGTAACATCCTGGTAAGGCGAACGTAGTAGCTGATGTGCTTAGCAGGAAGTCTTCTTCTCTCCCAACGAAGAAGGCACAGTTGAGTTCTTTGATATGCCATAGGCGAGATATGTTCGTCTCTTTGTGGCAAATGAATGTACATTTGGAAGTATCCTTGTTGGAAGGACTATTGGCACATATGAAAGTGAATCCTATGTTGAGGCAGTAGATAAAATAAGCACAGTAGGTAGATGCTACAGTTCAGTTGGAGGACAGAATTTGGCAGCAAGAAGCGTGACGGCTTCCATGAGTCCGAGGATGGACTAGTTTGTTATCATAACAGGATGATGGTTCTCGATGTTGATGATCTAAGGAATTTAGTGCTCAAGGAAGCACACACATTGATGTATGTTATGCATCTAGGTGTCACCAAGATGTACCATAATCTAAAGGACATGTATTGGTGGCCTGGCTTGAAGAGAGATGTGGATGTAACATACCGAATCTTGGATATTTTGTCTTTTGGACCTCTTTTCCATCTTTCCTTTCATTTATATCCTCTTTGGCCTTTTTGTTTAATTTGTGGAGAAGATGATGGTCTAATGAACATTTGTTCACCTTTTCTACCAATAATTAGGTTTATGCACAAATACCTCAGTGAAAGCTTAGTAATGGGTTTAATATGTAAAATGTCCACTTAAGTAATAAATATAATAAAATATTTCGTCCTATAACTTTCTAGTGCTTTTTAGAATATGAAAAAGTAAATAAATCCCAAAATATATATAAAGGAGATGATAAATGTAATAATTGGAAATAATATGGGATATAATGGATAAAAGGAGATAATGTGGAATATATTGTTCCAAAAATTCCAAATAGGAAACCATGAGATAATTTGATATGCAAATTCGTTTTCTTGACTTAAAATATACGTAATGGCCAAGTATCATCTAATTTGGATAATAAATAAATATATAAAAGCCTTTATTACAAGATAATGGGAAATAAGCCAATAAGGTGAAATAAAATATCTAATGTCCTCAAATTGGAAAATTAACTCCAAATTCGTAATCTATATGTCAAAATGAGTCTATGTGTGAATTTTTATTTAATTTGGTCAACGTTAAATATTTTATTTTATTCAGGAGAGAGAAAATGACTTAAAGACCAAGAATATTAAATATATGTTGATAAAAATTAATTAATCTCACAACAGTGTTCCTCACGTTTGTTATTACTTGTATACCAAGTTTTGTATTTTTAGAAAGTTTCTAGATGTCTCTAATAAATTAAAAGGATAAAATAACTGATAAAATTCAAATATATTAAATAAAATAATAAAAGACTTCAAAAAAAATAATGCCAAATTCGTATTCTACATGTTAAAATATATCTTTTGATAAATTTTGAATCAATTTGGAAAATATTTGATGAGAAGGTGAATTTAGGAGAAAGTGTGCAAAACTTTTAACTCATTATTTAAAATAATAAACAACTTCAACAAATGGAAATAATACCAAATTCGTATCTGACATACTTAATATGACTTATAGGTGAAGTTTTATTATTTTTGGAGAATCCTATAGTCATTCATGCATGAGTAAAGAGAAAATGATATTTCAATTATTTAACCTATTAAAAGTCCCCAAAAGGCAAAACTAATTCCATATTTGGATTCTACGTGTCAAAATCAGTCAGATTATGAATTTTGGTAAATTTTGGAAGTTGTTTGAGCCCTCAAATAAGGATCAATAATTAAATAATGCACTTTGTTCGAATTGATTTGGAAAGGAATTCAATGTCTCAATTTTGGCCGTGATGTGAGCCATCTGATTTCAATCGCACGGTGGAGATTACATCTCCTACCTCACATCGGACTGGTTCATGTAAGTGAACAGTGCGCCGACTGCGGGGCTTGGTTTTTTGTGATTTCCTCTCTCGTTTCTTGATGGTTTTTTGTGATGTTTCTTGCGTTGGATTCGGGAGTGAATTCCTCACACATCCCTCTCCTACTCACAAACTTTCATCAAGTATTTAAGATTTGACTAATTCTCTCCCAAAAGCTTCTCGAAGCTACCCTCCTATAAACCCTTATACCTAACTATATAAACAAGTGTTTACACCTTTAGTTCCTCCGTCACCTCAGCAACTCACGGGTACTGTCGATTTCATGTTTCGTGGATGTTTGGGCCTTCATCTAGCTGTTGTAGCCTCAGTAATTGTGACACCCCTCACACTCTGCTCTCTTTGTCTTCTTCAAATACAAGGTACCAATAGATTTGTCTCGCTCTCTTCTTTCTTTTGCATACTTGTGCGTTGAAATTGGTCGAGTATTTAGATTTTACCCAAAATCGCTAGCAGCAGTAGTTGTTGCTCATCGGTTGTCGTGCGGGTGAGTTGGGGAAGATGATGCTCTGTCATTTTACCATTTTGCCCATGATCAATTCTCTTCGCCTTTGTCCTGCTTATGGACGTGATCGTCTTTTTCTTTTGTGGTTGATCGGCCTTTGACCCGGCTTGGACCTTTTCCAGCCAGTGGGGTGGGCCATTAACTTGGGTCGCTATGATTGGACCAAGCAGTGGGCCCGGTCCCACCTTCTCTGCTTTTCAAAATGAAAATCTAATTTTCTAATTTTCTCATTGGCTGATATTGTAAAATTGATATTTGTTTACTCATTTGTCCAAAAATAGAAACAAAATATGTTTTGGAATTGGGACAATGAGATCTATCTAACAAAAATACTTTCGTGGTTTGATTATGATGTTTTCGAATAGGTGTTTTAAGGATGAATTAAATTACTTAAAAATATGGAAAATAGCCTAAAAAGTCAGTATCTCGAAAATATACAAACCTATATGTTATTTTGATCAGAAGAACGTAAATAAGACATTAGTGAGGTTTTTAGAGTCTAATTCGATCGTTTGTGGAAAAGTCGATGGTTTTGAGGTTTTAAGTCTTTAATGAATATACATATATCTAATACATAAATATGATGATATATTAGGGAAAGTGGATCTGATCTCGTGTAAAAGTTATGAAAAGTGATTCTAGGATTCTAAAGAATAATGTGTGTGCTTAATACACTTCAGTTGGGAATTATTTGTTCCTTAACCTATGCTTTCCATAATGAGGCTTATTTACACCTTGTATTCTTTTCTTTTGAGTCTATTGCTATACTTGCCTCATAATCATTTTGGAATATTGTTAATGGATCTTGGTACCCCTTTGCCATGTTCTATTTGGATGATGTTATTACTTGCCATTGTTTCTAGCATGTTGATTTTATTAGACTAATTAACTAGTGTAGTGGTACTTGTATGTACAACCACCCATAGTTGGGGAATGTGTTATTTCTCCCCTAGGGAACGTGTTACTCTCCCCCACACACAAAATGTGTGTAGGTGATTGGGAATGTCTTATTCTCCCCTCGCCCTTTGGTTGAAGGTTTGGTAGGTGCCTCAACCCTACTTAGTTAAGGTAGTCAATATTAATCATACATGCAATCCTTGGTTATATATTGTTTATGGCAAGCATCTATTGAAATATTCTTTTATAAATATGGCCTCATCCTCTTGATATCTTCATCATATGATGAACCCTATCATTTTTATATTTTCTTTGCTTATCTTATTGCATTAGAATAGTTTTGTAACACATACTTGTCTTTCCTTTCCCTCTTGTTGGGTGCCTTCCCAACCACCCAGATGTGGAGCAAGGTGATGAATAGGACTTGAAGATCTTAGCTTGGCTTGGACTTAGCTGATGGATATGTTGCTTGGAGACAAAAGTGGAGTAGTCTAGACTTCCCTCTATCTAGATCCTAGTTGTGTATGATGATGTAACCCTAAAAGGGAGAATTTGATGTATTTTTGTACAATCATTCATGAAATTGAATATAGTCAGAAATTTTTTATTCCGCTGCTTTCTAATGAGTTTTGTTTATCATAATTAGTATAGGGTGGTTAATCCCACTCTTTACAACATGGTATCAGAGCCCATGGTAGTCGGAATCTGGCTATTTTAGTTTTGTCTCCCTAGTTAGAATCCATGACTTACATAGTTCCTTTAGGTGACATGGTTAACCTAGATTTGATCTACCTTGATGAAAGGTTGACTTAGAACTCAATAGTTCCACATTAGAATCTTGATGAATAAAACCCTAAAATACTCATGACTAAAATATGCAAAATTTGATGTCGTTTAAGTTTGCCTTTAGCTGACTATTAGGGCATGAAGTTGAAGTAAAGGTGTCTAGAAAGGATCAGGGTTTCGGGGGCTGACAATATTTTCCTCCGTGCCACTAGCTTGGTTTACGAGGACTTCCGTACCCATATGATACTAGCCTGGCCTGAGCTAATACGAATTGTCCAAAATAGTTTGCTTTTAGGCAATAGTGACCTTAGCTTCTATGTTGTATATCTTTGGGAACCCTAAGTTGACTTGTTTGAGGATGGATACTGAGATAGTTTCCTTATGTCCCTTAGGACCACATGCTTGGATAAGTTTATCCCTAGAACCTAGACCTTAGAGTTTGGGTGTTTTGAGAAGATATCAGAGTGCATAGTGGAAGCATGGTGGATCTTGAGTATGGTTTAGTTAGACTCATCATTTAACCCTAATGTAGTTTGGCTTAATGGGTCGAACCCTTTAAAGGGTGGAGTATGGTTGGTTGATGATGTTTGAGTGGTTAGATTTCATGGACAAAATCCTCTTTAGGGGGATGGAACCCTAAAACATCTTGAAGTCTATCTAATCTATCTTTAGAAACCCTAACTCCATGCTTAGGAGGTTGTTGTGCTTGAATCCTTAGTGTTGTCCAAATAAGTAATAATGGTAACCCTAACATGTTTGTTTATATATAATGAACATATAATGATCATATGAGGAATAATTCATATGTTCAATCCTCAATGGATAACCCCTAATGGATAGCCAATGCACATAATAAGAGTAAGTCACATCTTAATGAGAAATTATGGATCATATGATGCTAACCATGCCATAAACCCTAATGATATGATAGTAACCTAATATTTGACTTAATACATGCTAAGGATGAATAAGTGAAATAATATGGTCATGTCGACCTAAACCCTAAGTTGCAATAATCTAACCCTAATCTATACATCTTTTATGCCTTTCATTATACATTAATGATGTTAAGTGCTATAATCAGTTAACCTACATTGATACACATAAATGATATATATAATCATCTAATCATATATTAATCAAGTCATCAATATAAAATGCAAGTTACCTTGTTATCTAATATACATGTGATTAGTCACTTAATGTGAATCAATTCATTAACAAGTAGGATGTCCCACCTTGATCATTTAAAATACATGTAAAGGCTTCAATGTGAATATGAAGTAATTGGATTCACATAAGTGTGCAAAATCAATAATATAAAGGAATAAATATGAGAGATGATTAATGATGACATTAATGTGAGCAATAAAGATAATGTGATGATGTGAACATGTTTAATATGAGTATAAGTAACTAATGCGACAAGCTGCGGAAAAATAACTCCCCAGCCATGCGGCTCTCTCACCCTAGCACTACTAGGGTTTCTTCTTCCATAGGTGGTTGGATGGGGGGAGGGGGTTTGGCCTCCACAAACTGGTGCCCCGCTCCCCCTCGGCCTCTTCTCGCTCGTCATTAATAGGGTCTCTTCTTCGGGAAGTGTGTGGGTGTGGTGTCTTTGGAGGCAGCGATCTTCTTCCTCCCTGTCGTTGAGCCCGGCTGCGATGAGTTTCTTATCCCCTTTCTCTTTTACTGGATTTCTGTTTAGAATTGTTCTCTTATTTTTTCTATCTCACTGTTAATCAGCGCTACTTTCTCTTCTCGTGGTATATTTTTCTTTCTCGATCAATTTTATTATGGAGTTTGTATGGCAGCAAGTGCGGGAAAAATATCCTTTTCGAACACTGATTTGGTGCAGGTAGTCTACCGCATATACATACCCAGGTTGAAGGTATTCCTCATAGAAATTCGTCTTAGCCAGCGAAGAAGAAGAGGGATCTATACATCATTGTCCTTATCAGATTCTGATATGAGTTTTTGTGGTGGTTTGTATCTATTCTTGATCTTTGTGTGGTCTTTTAGTTTATTTTTCTCCTCATGTAGATGTCGTATGGCTCCTCCATAATGAAATTTGTCTATTTAACTTCAAAAAAAAAGTAACTAATGTGACATTAATTGGAATAATTGTATGCTTATCCACAAATTGAATAGAATCTTATTTCATGTAAAATAATTTGTTATAACTCAATAAAGTGATAATATGAGGATAATGAAGTGTAAATTGAAGTTATTAATGATCAAATGTATTGAGATAATTGAGTAACCTCTAATTGTGCATAATAATGAAATATAACCCTTTTGATAATAAATTGAATATAACATGACATAATTAATATAATGTTGATAATGTGATATCATAATGAATGTAATCCTAATGATCCATAAATGTAAATATTGTTAAATCTCATAAAAAGAATATCTTAATAGTGGAACCCTAGGTGATCCTTGAGAAACCAACCTATGTTGAGCTGTGTGTGAAGTTTCTGAACCCTTAGTTGTAGTTGAAGTATAAGTTATGGTAGAAGTTTTATGGTTGGAGGAACAACCTAAAGTTTTGTGATGTGAGGTTGCACACTCACCCTTCCCTAATTGCTAGTGATTTTGGGGACGAAATCCTCTTTAAGGGGTGGAGTGTTGTAACATACCGAATCTTGGATATTTTGTCTTTTGGACCTCTTTTCCATCTTTCCTTTCATTTATATCATCTTTGGCCTTTTTGTTTAATTTGTGGAGAAGATGATGGTCTAATGAACATTTGTTCACCTTTTCTACCAATAATTGGGTTTATGCACAAATACCTCAGTGAAAGCTTAGTAATGGGTTTAATATGTAAAATGTCCACTTAAGTAACAAATATAATAAAATATTTCATCCTAAAACTTTCTAGTGCTTTTTAGAATATGAAAAAGTAAATAAATCCCAAAATATATATAAAGGAGATGATAAATGTAATAATTGGAAATAATATGGGATATAATGGATAAAAGGAGATAATGCGGAATATATTGTTCCAAAAATCCCATATAGGAAACCAGAAGATAATTTGATATGAAAATTCGTTTTCTTGACTTAAAAGATACTTAATGGCCAAGTATCACCTAATTTGGATAATAAATAAATATATAAAAGCCTTTATTACAAGATAATGGGAAATAAGCCAATAAGGTGAAATAAAATATCTAATGTCCTCAAATTGGAAAATTAACTCCAAATTCGTAATCTATATGTCAAAATGAGTCTATGTGTGAATTTGTATTTAATTTGGTCAACGTTAAATATTTTATTTTATTTAGGAGAGAGAAAATGACTTAAAGACCAAGAATATTAAATATATCTTGATAAAAATTAATTAATCTCACAACAATATTCCTCACATTTATTATTACTTGTATACCAAGTTTTATATTTTTAGAAAGTTTCTATATGTCTCTAATAAATTAAAAGGATAAAATAAGTGATAAAATTTAAACGTATTAAATAAAATAATAAAGTCTTCAAAAAAATGTCAAATTCGTATTCTACATGTTAAAATATATCTTTTCATAAATTTTGAATCAATTTGGAAAATATTTGATGAGAAGGTGAATTTAGGAGAGAGAAAGTGTGCAAAACTTTCAACTCATTATTTAAAATAATAAACAACTTCAAAAAATGAAAATAATACCAAATTCGTATCTGACATACTTAATATGACTTATAGGTGAAGTTTTATTATTTTTGGAGAATCATATAGTTATTAATCCATGAGTAAAGAGAAAATGATATTTCAATTATTTAACCTATTAAAAGTCCCCAAAAGGCAAAACTAATTCCATATTTGGATTCTACGTGTCAAAATCAGTCAGATTATGAATTTTGGTAAATTTTGGAAGTTGTTTGAGCCCTCAAATAAGGATCAATAATTAAATAATGCACTTTGTTTGAATTGATTTGGAAAGGAATTCAATGTCCCAATTTTGGCCATGATGTGAGCAATCTGATTTCAATCGCATGGTAGAGATTACATCTCCTACCTCACGTCGGACTGGTTCACGTACGTGAATAGTGCACCGACTGCGGGGCTTGGTTTTTCGCGATTTCCTCTCTCGTTTCTTGACGGTTTCTTGTGATGTTTCTTGCGTTGGATTCGGGAGTGAATTCCGCACACATCCCTCCTCTACTCACAAACTTTCGTCAAGTATTTAAGATTTTCCTAATTCTCTTCCAAAAGCTTCTCGAAGCTACCCTCCTATAAACCCCAATACCTAACTATATAAACAAGTGTTTACACCTTTAGTTCCTCTGTCACCTTAGCAACTCACCGGTACTGTCAATTTCATGTTTTGTGGACGTTTGGGCCTTCATCTAGCTATTGTAGCCTCAGTAATTGTGGTGCCCCTCACACTCTTCTCTCTTCGTCTTCTTCAAATACAAGGTACCAATAGATTTGTCTCGCTCTCTACTTTCTTTTGCATACTTGTGCGTTGAAATTGGTCGAGTATTTAGATTTTGCCCAAAATCGCTAGCAGCAGTAGCTGTTGTTCATCGGGTGTCGTGCGGGTGAGTTGGGGAAGATGACACTCCGTCATTTTACCATTTTGCCCACGATCAATTCTCTTCGCCTTTGTCCTGCGTATGGACAGGATCGTCTTTTTCTTCCATGGTTGACCGACCTTTGACCTGGCTTAGACCTTTGCCATCTAGTGGGGTGGGCCACTAACTTGGGTTGCTATGATTGGGCCAAGCAGTGGGCCCGATCCCACCTTCTCTGCTTTTCAAAATGAAAATCAAATTTTCTAATTTTCTCATTGGCTGATATTGTAAAATTGATACATTTTTACTCATTTGTCCAAAAATAGAAACAAAATATGTTTTGGAATCGGGACAACGAGATCTATCTAAAAAAATACTTTCGTGGTTTGATTCTGATGTTTTCGAATAGGTGTTTTTAAGGATGAATTAAATTACTTAAAAATATGGAAAATAGCTTAAAAAGTCAATATCTCGAAAATATACAAACCTATATGTTATTTTGATTAGAAGAATGTAAATAAGACAGTAGTGAGGTTTTCAGAGTCTAATTCGATCATTTGTGGAAAATTCGATGGTTTTGAGGTTTTAAGCCTTTAATGAATATACATATATCTAATACATAAATATGATGATCATATTAGGGAAAGTGGATCTGATCTCATGTAAAAGTTATGAAAAGTGATTCTAGGATTCTAAAGAATAAGGTATGTTCTTAATACACTTCAGTTGGGAATTATGTGTTCCTTAACCTATGGTTTCCATAATGAGGCTTATTTGCACCTTGTATTCTTTTCTTTAGAATTTATTGGTATACTTACCTCATAATCATTTTGGAATATTGTTCTTGGGTCTTGGTACCCCTTTGCCATGTTCTATTTGGATGATGCTATTAATTTCCATTGTTTCTAGCATGTTGATTTTACTAGTGTAGTGGTACTTGTATGTACAACCACCCATAGTTGGGGAATGTGTTATTTCTCCCCTGGGGAACGTGTTACTCTCCCCCACACACAAAATGTGTGAAGGTGACTGGGAATGTCTTATTCTCCCCTCACCCTTTGGTTGAAGGTCTGGTAGGTGCCTCAACCCTACTTAGTTAAGGTAGTCAATATTAATCATACATGCAATCCTTGGTTATATATTTTTTATGGCAAGCATCTACTGAAATATTCTTTTATAAATATGGCCTCATTCTCTTGATATCTTCATCATATGATGAACCCTATCATGTTTATATTTTCTTTGCTTATCTTGTTGCATTAGAATAGTTTTATAACACATACTTGTCTTTCCTTTCCCTCTTGTTGGGTGCCTTCCCAACCACCCAGATGTGGAGCAAGGTGATGAATAGGACTTGAAGATCTTAGCTTGTCTTGGACTTAGCTGATGGATATGTTGCTTGGAGACAAAAGTGGAGTAGTCTAGACTTCCCTCTATCTAGATCCTAGTTGTGTATGATGATGAAACTGTAAAAGGGAGAATTTGATGTATTTTTGTACAATCTTTTATGAAATTGAATATAGTTAGAAAATTTTTATTCCTCTGCTTTCAAATGAGTTTTGTTTATCATAATTAGTAGAGGGTGGTTTATCCCACTCTTTACAGTGGTCGAGTTTGTGGCTAAGTGTGTGATATGCCAACAGGTTAAGGTTGAGCATCAAAAGTCGGCAGGTACGTTGTAACCCATGCCAATACCATAGTGGAAATGGGATCATGTAACTATGGATTTCAATGTTGGTCTTCTGAGGACAGCTAGGAATCATGATTCCATCTGGGTGATAGTGGATAGGTTGACAAAGCCTGCTCATTTCATTCTGGTAAAGACAACATACACAGAAGAGAAGCTTTCTCAGGTGTATGTGGATGAGATAGTGTGTTTGCACGGTGTGCCAGCAACGATAGTCTCAGACATAGGTCCTCAGTTTACAAGTCGTTTTTGGGAACATTTGCATAGAGCATTAGGAACGCAGTTGAGGTTCAGTACCACTTTCCACCCACAGACAGATGGATAGTCTGAAAGGACTATTCATACTTTGGAAGATCTTCTCAGGGCTTGTGTTTTGCAATTCCTAGGTAGTTGGGATGTGCATCTCAATGTGATAGAGTTCTCCTACTACATTAGTTACCAATAGAGTATCGACATGGCACCTTATGAGGCTTTATATGGCAGGAATTGTAGATCTCCTTTATGTTGGTATGAGTCTGGCGAGTATCAGCTTTTGGGTCCTGAGTTAGTGCAATAGATGATATAAAAGATCAAGGTGATACAGTAACAATTAAAAATGGCACAAGATAGACAGAAGTCGTATGAAGATAATCGTCGACGACCTCTAGAGTTCCAGGTGGGAGACAAGGTGTATCTCAAGGTCTCTCCATGGAAAGGCATGATAAGGTTTGGCCAAAAAGGCAAGTTGTCTCCCAAGTATATGGGTCTATATCTAGTGATATCACGTGTTGGCAAAGTGGCTTACAAGTTAGAGCTACTTCCAGAGTTACACAGGTTACATCCAGTGTTCCATGTCAGTATGATGAAGAAAAGTCATCCATTCATAGAGATAGTGATATAGCTAGTTGAGTTTGAGCTTGATGAAGATGTGACTTACGAGGAAGGTCCAGTGATGATCCTTGACAGAAGGGTGAAGAAGCTGAAGAGGAAGGACATGGTTCTTGTGAAGGTTCTTTGGCATCATCGTGGCATTGAGGAAGCCACATGGGAGCTTGAGGAAGATATGAGGAGTAAGTACCCCTCATTTTACTCTTCAGATTTCAAGGGCGAAATCCTTTTGTAGGGGTTTATGGCTTGTAAGGACCCTGACTTCCATTTTGAGCTTACCCCATTTGCTTTGCCTAAACCTTGTGTTTAGATGTTTGTTAATCACCTGAGGTGTGATTAGGATCTTGTTTGTGCTTTGTTGGGAGTTTGAGGTGCAACTTGAAATTCACCCAAGTTTTAGGGTTATGTGCAAGTTTTCCACCTTGAGAGATGTCTTTCTCTCTCCTTGCATCCTCTAGGATTGAGAGGATGAGTTGGGCGCTTGCTTGAGTTGTTTTTGGGCCTCGTTTAAGCTTGTGAAGCTTGGGCTTGTTGTTGGGTTTCCCTGGGCCTTGTTTGCTTGGTGTATCGGCCAAGAGTGTACTAGGCATGAGTGTATCAGCCAGGGTTGTATCAGCCAAGTGGTGTATCGGCCATGGCACCATGTTTGGCGATACATACCCCTCTTGACCTAGCTTCGTTTGTGTCACCATTGGGGACACTTGGTGATCTTTGATAGCAAGGTGGCATAGCTTGGACAAGTGGTGGTTTGGGCGAGCACATGTGGAGCAATCATTCTAGTGGACGCCCACTTAACCCCCTTGCATATAAATCCCCTTTTTTGCTAGTGTGGGATCCCTTTAGCTCCTTAGTTGCTTTCCTTCTTCCTTGGTGGCCGATACACCCCCCTTGGTGGATCCTTAGTGGCTGATACACTTGGTAGATCTTGGTGGTCGATATCCTTGGTGGAGTCTTCTTCTTCCTCTAGTGGTGGCCGAAACCCTAGAGAGTGTCTTTCTCCTTCTTCTCTTGTGGTGAGTATCTCTCCCTTTCTTTAGCATCTTCTTCTTCTTCTTCCTTTCTTTTTGGCCATGGTGGTTATGGAGTTCTCTTCTCTTCTAGTGTTGGCCGAAGGTGGTGCCTTGGAGCTTGGAGCTTGAAGCTTGGTTCTTGGAGATTTAGAGCTTGCTTGAGGTAGGTTACATAACTCCTAACCCTAGCTATATTACCTTCTTTTTATGTTGCTTGTTTATATGCTATCTTGATCATCCATTCTTATCTTGTTAGTAATATTTTTGCTCTAGTATGTACCCTTGACATTGTGGGATATGATGACATGGTTATGTTGTTTAGATGTGTTCTTGGACGTTGTTGGCCAAACCATTGGATTAGGGTTCTTTGGGAAAAAAACCCTCTCTCTTAGTTGTTGAGAGGTGAGCTTAGGGTTTCCTAATTCCATGGTGTGTGTGGTGTGTTCTTGGGGGAAAATCCCTTTCTCTCTTTGGTCTTGAGAGGTGAGTTTGAGCTCTAGTAGTGTAGGCAAAACCCCTCACTTCCGTAGTCGTTGAGAGGTGAGCCTATTCTCTAGTTGCTTGGACAATAACCCTCTCTTACCATGCACTTGAGAGGTGAGCCTTTGGTTGATGTTGACCTAGTTGAGGTTGGAGGGTTGGCCAATATGGTGATGACCCACCTTACTGCCCGATATATGATGGAAGTTGTGCAAAACCCCTCTCACTTGGTTGTTGAGAGGTGAGCCAACTCTCTTGATCTATTAGGGTTTCTTGGTGGTAGCCTTGAGGTTGAAGATGACTAACCTGTCATGACCTTTGGACCCTTGCACGATACCCTAAGGTTAGGACTTGGCTGATATCCCTCTTCTAGGGTTGATCTTGGGTGATATGCTAGATGGATGTCTTGTTGACTTCTTGACCGACATGGATCCTTACCCTAGATGTTGTTGGGCGATATGTCCTTGGCTGATATGGTGCTTGGTTGACATCCCCTCTTGAGTACCTTGGATGACATGGTTAGGCCATGCCTTGATGGTTGAGAAACACCCCTCCTTCCTTGAGTTGTGAGGTGAGCTCTAACCTTTGGCCGATATGACGTTGCCCAATATGGGGTCTTGGTCGATGTAACCCTAGTTGGGTGATATAGTGTGTTGACCAATAGGGAGCCCTAACCCTAGCTTGGGCGGCAGGGATGTTCCTTGGGCGATAGGGTAGCTTGCTACCTCTTTGTTTTCTTTGGTTGATAGGGGTATGATCTTGTGTTGGGCGATATGGCTTACACCTTTCACTTTGCACTTGTGGTGTTGCCTGACATGGTGCCTTAGTGGCTTGGGCAATATGAAGTGGATGTTATTGTTTGCTGCCTTAGGTGTTATGAAGCTTACCCTCTTCCTTGTCTGATATCTTCTTGTTTGATGTTGCTCGATACTAAGGTGATAGTGGTTGGCCAATATGGTTGTAGCCCTAGATGGGTGATGGTCGATATAGTGGGTGGTGAAGAGTTGCATGCTTAACTGATATAGTGTTGGGCGTCACACTCTTTGGTGAGAGATGGTGTGCCTTTGGTGAGGGATATCCCTTACCCGAGATGCTTTTGGTGAAGGTTGTTCCTTACCCGATACACCTATAGTGAGGGTTGTACCTTGTGTTAGGTTGGTAACCCTAATACTTGTTATGCTTTGGTATATGAGGTTTTTATGCTTGATATATATAACAATGCTATGCTTTGATACACTCATCTACGTTGTGTGGTTGACTCTCATAATAAAGTAAGGAGTTGTAAATGTTCCTTGTACAAGTATATCATTGCTCCTTTGTGATTTCACTAACCATGCAAGTAATAGTGGTACGATGAGGCCATGGTAATGGCATGATAGTAACATGATGTGGAACATCATGGGTTATGATGAATCTAGTACTATGTGATGGGTGTTACCCATGGAATGGTATGGAATACCTTGATGATGGGATTGAGTCCCAGTGACATTAATCCTTGTGATGGATCAAGATGATTGGCAAGAGGCCAAGTGGTAACATGTGATGTTGGATCCTTGTGATGGATCAAGATGATGTTGATGGCACTGAAAGCCTTTGTGATAATGTAACACAAGATAATGAGTTTTATGTTTATTCATTCTCATTATAGTTAAATGCAACATAACTTGGTTGATCCCAACAACCCACTTAAAATATACTAATTAATTATAGAAGAACCTTTCATGTAGTTTGCCCTGGCCATAGATCCATCGTCATCAGTAGTTGGTGATGGAAAAATGGGTTCTCCTGCGGGTTAACTTGGGGCGCATATTGTTGAATATGCAGGGTTTCTCCTAGCTAAAAATAGGAGGATTAGAGTGCAACTACAGTTGTAGACTCAAGATGTGTATAGAGCAGGGTGAATAGGCCCATGGCTCAGTGTGATAGAGCATGAATGCGTTCATGGCTCAGGAACATGGTGGATAGGCCATGGTTCAAGGTATGCTAGTGCCGAGACATGTACCAAGGCAGGCTAGAGAAAAGGGTAGCCTGCAGAGCTGATCCTGTGACTGAGGTCACTTAAACATGAGACTGCAGTCCTGCTTTGGATATCGTGCACTGACCACGAAGTGGAGAGGTCGTGGATTTCGTCTCTTCCATTGACCTTGTATGGCACCAGCGTTGGGTTTCATAACCAAAGGTTGGATTTGAGTGGTACGGCTCACTTCCTCAGGGCATAATAAATCGTAATCCATCCATATAGTATATTTACTTAGGGCAAACACGGAACATTGGTTGAGGCCTTGTTTGTACAGTTTCCCTAGTTATATCTTGCAGCTAATTACATGTTCCTCAGATGTTATGATAAGATCCTATAAGATTTGTCATGGCAATCATGCTCCATATATTATCTATTTATATGCCTCTTAGATATCCTGGTAAGATGTTATACAGATATTTCTGCTCAGTATGTTGCATATATGATCTATTTATATCAATTACCTACTTTATCTGTTCTAGCTCTCCCGAGGTTTTATAGTTTGGCGGGGAGTTATGTTTATCGTTGGGACTGTATGTCTCATCTCGTTGGTTTAAAACCTTTTTAGGTGGACGTGCTCGATGTGGTGGTGATCGTGGTGTTGCAGCTGAGCATTCAGAAGAATAGTAGAAGGCAAGAGATGGATATGCTACTTTTGTGGTTGTTTTGTAGTAGAGTCCTAGAGTCATCCATGTACTCTTAGGTCCTTGGAGGTGTTTTGACGAGGTTTCATGATGTATAATTGATATGGCTTTCTTATCATGTTGTTGACCTGGCTTGGTCTGTTATATACATAAATAGGTTGTGAACTCATGTTCTTATGGGACAGCTAGATCCTATGAGATGTGGACATGTATCAAGTTTATGTATATTTATATAACATGTTTCTTTGTAGGATGTGGATCTGGTTGTAATAGTTCCTTTCTGTCTTCAGTAATTGGTTTTAATTAACCTGTGTTTTTGGTAATATGATGTTTATGACGGTTCTGCACATTTTCATGTGTCATTCTATTATCTATGTGATGGCGGGATGTCACAATTAGGTTGGTATCAGAGCTCTAGGTTCGCTGAGTCTATAGGAATCTAGGACTAGGTTTGTGTCTGTTCTTGTGATTTTCTCCAGATTTTCTCATAATGATCTTCTTCCCCCAGCGGAAGATAAAGCTAAAAGATGTCTGGAAATCACAAAGAGCATGTTGTCGAGAGTAGTGCTGCTGCATCAGTTGATGGAGTGAGAGTGGAGGCACATGAAGATCGGGTGCCTGAGGTCCCCCAAATCGACCCATCCATTCTTGAGAGTCATGTCTACCAGCACCTCATGGGACAGGTAATGGCAATGATGATTCTCATTGTGGAAAGATTACATGTGCCTCCGCCAAGAGCACTAGTTCCTCATGAAGAATCATCAGGTATTAGGAAGACCTTTGAGCGGCTTTGCCGAGTTGGAGCTTCAGATTATGCTGGAACGACTCATCCAGCGGATGTAGATCTATGGCTGACAAGTCTTGAGAAAGCCTTCCAGATCCTTGACATCCCTGAAGTAGACAAAGTCAAGCATGTTGTCTACCTTCTGTAGGGTAGTGTTGGTCACTGGTGGGCCATCGAAGAAGAGAAGCGACCCGGTGAGGTGATCTGTTGGGACGTCTTCCAGCGGCAGTTCATGAGTCGATACTTCCCAAAGATGTATCTAGATGAGAAGATCAGTCAGTTTGAGCATCTGCGCCAAGGATCTTTGAGCACCAATGAGTATGAGGTTAAGTTTATGGAGCTGATGAGGTTCTGTCCTCACATGGTGGCGACATATAATGAGAGGATCAAACAGTTTGAGAAAGGTTTGAGTGTCGAGATATCGACACCTACTACTTCTTTAGAAAACTGAGATTGGTTTGCCATGTTTGTGAAGTATGTTCGAAGGATTGAACAGTCAGTCAAGGAGAACAGAGATGCCATGACCAAGAAAAGGCCATCTCAGTTTTAGAAATAGAGGTTTGACAGCCACAAGAAGTTGATGTTTTCTACACCTTCTGTGATGCAAGGTTCTAGTGCACCATCTCAGTGGTCACAAAGTAAAGGAAGAGGGTGTGGTTATTCGCCATCCAGATCCTACAATACAGCTTCAGTAGCAGTGACAAGGCCATCTAGGTCGTAGTTAGAGGACAGGTCATTCTATCTGTGTGGGCAAATAGGGCATATGAAGTCAAATTGCCCAAGGAGAGATGTCAAAGTGATGCAACAATCGTGACAGAGTCAACAAGGTTCAGATAGAAAGAAGTTTAGTGGCTCTAGAGGGCGAGGATGTGAACAAGCATCACAAGTTGGATCGTCTACTTAGGGAAGCATAGGGCGTGGACGACATCAAGCAGCGACTCCATTCTATGCTATGAGTCATCCTGAGGCGATAGTCAACCTGCGAGTGGTGGCAGGTCAGATGGAGTTATTTCATTCTGATTTGTCTTCTTCTTGCTTTGTATCTATTTTGGTTGACCCGGGTGCTACATACTCTTTTATCGCTCATAGTATCTTGATAGCTGTCTTTTACCTATTAGTTGTAAGAAAGATAGCTTGTTGTTAGAAACCACTCTTGATGGTTCCTCGATGCTTCGAGAGGTGTGGCCATCTTGTGTTCTATCCTTTTTAGGACACAACGTACAAGTGGATCTCATACCACTTAATATGCATGGATTCGATGTAATCCTTGGGATGGATACCTTAGAGAGGTATAAGGTTGTGCTGGACTGTGGTTCCAAACAAGTGGTGTTTGCTAATGATGGTGAGAAGTGGATCTTCCAGGGAGATAGGAAGATTCTTATGACATGTCTAGTATCAGCTATGGTGGCAAAGAAGTTGTTGTGGAAAGTTTGTAGAGCACTCTTGGCTCGTGTTTTGGATGTTGAGGTAAAAGGTCTGAGTCTTCTAGATGTGACAGTTGTCAGAGAGTTTGAGGATGTGTTTCCTGATGAGTTTCCTGGTGTTCCCCCACCTCGAGAGATTGACTTTGAGATCAATCTAGTACCAGGGATACAACCAGTTGCTCAGACACCATACAGGATGGCTCCAGCTGAGATGACAGAACTAAAGAAATAGTTACAGGAGTTGCTGGATAAGGGTTTCATCAGACTGAGCACATCTCTGTGGGGTGCTCTAGTTCTATTCGTGAAGAATAAGGATGGATCTATGCGTTTGTGCATATATTACTGGCAGTTGAATAAAATTACGATCAAGAACAAGTATCCTTTATTGAGGATTGACGATCTGTTTGATCATTTGTGTGGTGCTACAATGTTCTCGGTGATCGATCTATGGTCTGGATATCATCAATTGAGGATCAGGACGATGACATACCAAAGTTAGCTTTCAGGATGAGGCATGGTCACTTTGAGTTTGTGGTTATGCCGTTTGGGCTAACCAATGCACCTGTTGCTTTCATGGATCTGATGAACAGGGTGTTGAAAAACACTAGAGGGGGGGTGAATAGAGTTTTTAAATATTTTAATAAATTATTTAACTCAAACAAACACAATTGAAAATGGAAGAAGGAGACAAGTGTTTAGAGTGGTTCCAACCTTAGCAAATACTAAGGTTGTCAGTCCACTACCTGGTTGCTTACCCAACCGAGATTTTGAAAGTATTAATTTTATTACCTTCACAAGGATTTACACAAAATACAATACTTTCTTACACCCCTTGAACAGCCTTCACTTGAAGTAGATGCACCAACCCGAGGTAGCCTTCTTGAAGTAACTCCAAGCTCCCCCTTGAAGTAGCCTTCCTCTTTAGAAGTAACCTCCCGTTGCACCAGCCTTCTTGAAGTAGTTCAAGGTCTCCTTCTTCACCAAGAAGATCTTCCAACCTCTCCAATCCGCAGCCTCCAACCTAGGAGTAGCAAGGAGAGTACAAACAATAATAGTGAACAAGAAAGGAAAATGGAAATTACAACTTATCTTTTGAAGCACAAGGCTTGATTTGCCTATATCAAGCGTATAGATCTCCTAACCAATGTGTATGGAATTTTGATTGCTGTGGATAGGAGATCCTAGCCTATAGGACACGAAATTTGAGCTAAGAGAAGAAGTAGCCAATTGTCAATATGCTCAATTTTCTCACAAACAGATTGCTCAATGTAAGTGTATGCTCAAAGATTGCTCAAGTGTGTAATCAAGTAAGTTTTAGGTGTCCTAAGGCATGTCCTATTTATAGGAATGTCCTACAAGTGCTTAAGGACGTTCTAGACACTCTTTAGGGGTTTCTAAGTGCTTAACTAGCCATTAGATATAAGTTAGTTGCTTTAACAACGGCTAGTTAATTAATTTTGCAGTTGCTGTCAGAGACCATCTCGGTCGAGAAATGGTCGACCGAGACACCTACTCGGTCGAAGTTTTGTCGACCAACAGGCTCTCTGGATCAAGTGTTTTGCAATGTTTATCTCCAACTGCCAACTACCTTGTCAGCTGTGTCTAACGGCTACTTGGGTCTTTCTCGGTCGAGAATTTTGTCGACCGAGAGTGTCTCGGTCGAGGATTTTGTCAACCGAGATAGACCCTGTTTCAATGTTTCAAATGAAGACATTAAGTGTGTGTATGAGTGTGCATATGTGACATTGTTGAAGGGAATGACCTATCTAAATGTGGTGTTTAGCTAGGGAAGATCTAACGCTTGATTTACATGAAGTCTAAGTACTTGTACATTATATATTTGTACAAGTTTACAATTGATTACATTTCATGACATTTACAATCATTCAAGCATGTAGATTCCCTAGTGCTTTGTCATCCACCTTATTCCTGCAACACTCAAGTAGCACGTTAGATTAACAAGAATGAAATGTTTGTCATTATCAAAACAAAGGGATTTACAGATGTCCATTTAGCCAACAATCTCCCCCTTTTTGAAGATGACAAACATTTCCTAAATATCAAATAAGAAAATATAAAACATATGAGTTTCATACCTGAAGATTACCTTTGTGAATTTCTTCTCTTGTTTATAAAATGTGTGCTTATTATTCCCTATGAATTATGGAACATGAAATCCAATTCTTTAGGGAATATAGCAACTTTCAATGTAAAGCCAAGAGTTTATGAAACTCATTGATTGAGTTTTACATTTATATTTATTTCTCCCCCTTTGTCATTTCAAAAAGATATCCGTTAAAAATAAAACGCCCCCTTAATTAGATGTCCCAACAAATTTAATGACAAAGATGTCCATTAAAGCCAAAATGATGCAAACAAACGACATTGTTAAGAAACACAAATATCAAAGAAAACGTCTTCCAAAGAAGTGATAAGCAATTGCTTCCTTATTTTGTTGAATTGGTCTAGTGGAAGCGGTTTTGTAAAAATATCAGCCAATTGATCTTCCGTATCAACATGATGAAGGGAAACATGATTTTTAGAAATATGATCTCTTAAAAAGTGATGACGGATTTCAATATGTTTAGCTCTGCTGTGTAAAATAGGATTGTGTGCTAAGTTTATAGCACTTGTGTTGTCACAAAAGATAGGTGTAGATGAAAGAGTAAAACCATAATCGTTTAATACTTATTGCATATAAAGCACTTGAGCACAACAAGATCCGGCTGCCATATATTCAGCTTCAGTTGTAGAAAGGGCAACCGTGTTTTGTTTCTTGCTAAACCAAGATACTAAAGCTCTCCCTAACAAGAAATAGCCACCACTAGTGCTCTTGCGATCAAGTCGACAACCAGCATAATCAACATCAGTATAAGCTTTAAAATCCAAGGATTGTCCTTTTGGATACCATAAACCAAAACATGTAGTGCCGGCTAAGTATCGAAGAATTCGTTTAACTGCTTGAAAATGAGAGTGCATAGGTTGTGATTGAAATCGAGCACAAAGACCAACGGAAAACATGATGTCCGGTCTAGAAGCAGTTAAGTAAAGCAAACTACCAATCATGGCTCTATATAAGGAATCATCAATAGGTTCCCCATTTTCATCCTTATCAATTTTAGTAGAAGTGGCCATAGGAGTAGTAGCATGTTTGCACTGATCCATCCCAAAACGTTTTAAGAGTTCTTTAGTATACTTTTCTTGGCTTATAAAAATCCCGACAGGCGTTTGTTTAATTTGGAAACCAAGAAAGAAAGTTAGTTCACCCATGAGGCTCATTTCAAATTCTTTTTGCATAATGTCACTAAATTGTGTGCACAATAATTCATTTGAAGCTCCAAAAATAATTTCATCAACATATATTTGAACTACTAGAAAATCATATGTATATGTTTTGAAAAATAAGGTAGAATCTGAATTTCCAATAGAAAAACCATTTTCAAAAAGATATGTCTTGAGCCTTTCATACCAGTTCCTAGGTGCTTGTTTTAAACCATAAAGTGCTTTCTTAAGTTTATAAACATAGTCACCTTTTTCCGGTATTTCAAAACCGGGTGGTTGGGCAACATATACTTCTTCTTGAATGATTCCGTTTAGAAATGCACTTTTTACATCCATTTGGTAGAGTTTGATGTTTTTATGTGCAGCAATAGCTAGTAACATTCTAATAGCTTCAAGTCTTTTTTTTTAAATAACATTGTGCTCCTGCAAGCATTAAAGTTCTAAGAAACATATTACCAATGAATTATTATGCATCATCAAGGATCAATGCATACAATTATCATTATCTATTCGTGCTAACATAGCATCTTCTTTATGAGCTGAAAGCATATCTTATGATGTAATGACAGAACAATAACAACATATAATGATAATTCCATGAAATACAATGATTGTGATCATTTAAGCTAGATGTCATGATTTCTAGTGAATAAATCAGGAAATACTTTAGGAAAATCATGTGAAACAGTAATTTATTTTATTGAGCCAAGCATGATTTTCAGTTTTAACTTATTTAGAAAATCGACCAAAAATAATCTCATTTATATTTATAAGTTTTTCAAACATGGTCTTCAACTTGTTTTGCATAGCAATTTGATCAATTGAAAACACATTCAGCAGATTTATTGCAGACTGGAAATCATTGACCTGCTCCGTCGACAATTTCTCGACCGATGGTTCTCTCGGTCGACTGTTTCTCGACCGACAAGGTTTCTGAAATGTTTTCAGAACTGTTAATTGCTTCCAAGTAAAACAAAAGTATGCAAGTTAGAGCTTGATTGTGTTGAGACATGACATTTGTATATCAAGAATCAGTTTAGGTCAAATCTCAACTTAATTCCGTTCATTTAGTTTGGAGGTTTTGGAACCCAAACTAACTCGACATCCTTTTTCTTATAAGGACATGAAAAAGAATAGTGACCAAGGCGCAAACAGTAATGACAACATATAGAATCAACCTCATATCTCTTTCTATGATTTTGTTCTAGGTTGTTCTTGGGTATATATGTATTTGTGCCTTTAGGTACATACATAGATTGACTCTTTGGCACTTGTGTTCTTCCCCAACTAGGCTTTTGATAAGATTTTCTTTTAGTCTTGTAACCTAGTCCTCTCCTTCCAATTTGATGGTAAGAATTATCTAAAATTTTATCAAGCGTATCATTGTTATTCAACCTACTAACTTTTTGTTGCAGCTTAACAATCTCATCCATTCTTTTATTTATATCTAACTTTTCTTGATCTAGATTAGATAACAAGGAATCTCTTTCTTTCACAATAGTATCATAATTTAGATGTGTACATAGAACAGGTTGTTTTTGAAGATCATTTACTTGAGTTTGCAAGTTTAACTTTTCTAGAGAAAGAAGATTACAATTTGCTTCTACAGATTTTAGCTTAATATCATGATCTTCAATAATCTTTTTGAGATCTTCATTTTTAGATGTAAGAGCAAGAAGCTTAGCATGTAACTCATCATTTTCTTTATTAGATTTCTTTAGTTTCTTCTTGCACTCAATATATTTATTGTGTGTCTCTTCAAGAGTAGCAACTAGCTCTTCTTTAGATAACTCAAAAAGGCTTACCTCTTCTTCTTCTTCTTCACTTATTGTAGCAATAAGACATTCTTTATGCGTATCTTCCTTCTTTGACTTCCATGGGCAACCAAGTGTTGTATGGCTTGTTCCTAAGCACCAACTACAACTTGTTGAAGATTGCTCCATACTTTTCCTTTGTTTGCGGTTGTAGACACTACCACACTTCATACTTCAAGACTCGATTAGAGCTCCTTAAAGCCTGCTCTGATACCAATTGAAAAACACTAGAGGGGGTGAATAGAGTTTTTAAATATTTTAATAAATTATTTAACTCAAACAAACACAGTTGAAAATGGAAGAAGGAGACAAGTGTTTAGAGTGGTTCCAACCTTAGCAAATACTAAGGTTGTCAGTCCACTACCCGGTTGCTTACCCAACCGGGATTTTGAAAGTATTAATTTTATTACCTTCACAAGGATTTACACAAAATACAATACTTTCTTACACCCCTTGAACAGCCTTCACTTGAAGTAGATGCACCAACCTGAGGTAGCCTTCTTGAAGTAACTCCAAGCTCCCCCTTGAAGTAGCCTTCCTCTTTAGAAGTAACCTCCCGTTGCACCAGCCTTCTTGAATTAGTTCAAGGTCTCCTTCTTCACCAAGAAGATCTTCCAACCTCTCCAATCCGCAGCCTCCAACCTAGGAGTAGCAAGGAGAGTACAAACAATAATAGTGAACAAGAAAGGAAAATGGAAATTACAACTTATCCTTTGAAGCACAAGGCTTGATTTGCCTAGATCAAGCGTATAGATCTCCTAACCAATGTGTATGGAATTTTGATTGTTGTGGATAGGAGATCCTAGCCTATAGGACACGAAATTTGAGCTAAGAGAAGAAGTAGCCAATTGTCAATGTGCTCAATTTGCTCACAAACAGATTGCTCAATGTAAGTGTATGCTCAAAGATTGCTCAAGTGTGTAATCAAGTAAGTTTAGGTGTCCTAAGGCATGTCCTATTTATAGGAATGTCCTACAAGTGCTTAAGGATGTTCTAGACACTCTCTAGGGGTTTCTAAGTGCTTAACTAGCCGTTAGATATAAGTTAGTTGCTTTAACAACGGCTAGTTAATTAATTCTGCAGTTGCTGTCAGAGACCATCTCGGTCGAGAAATGGTCGACCGAGACACCTACTCGGTCGAAGTTTTGTTGACCGACAGGCTCTCTGGATCAAGTGTTTTGCAACGTTTATCTCCAACTGCCAACTACCTTGTCAGCTGTGTCTAACGGCTACTTGGGTCTTTCTCGGTCGAGAAGTTTGTCGACTGAGAGTGTCTCGGTCGAGGATTTTGTCGACCGAGATAGACCCTGTTTCAATGTTTCAAATGAAGACATTAAGTGTGTGTATGAGTGTGCATATGTGACACTGTTGAAGGGAATGACCTATCTAAATGTGGTGTTTAGCTAGGGAAGATCTAACGCTTGATTTACATGAAGTCTAAGTACTTGTACATTATATATTTGTACAAGTTTACAATTGATTACATTTCATGACATTTACAATCATTCAAGCATGTAGATTCCCTAGTGCTTTGTCATCCACCTTATTCCTGCAACACTCAAGTAGCACGTTAGATTAACAAGAATGAAATGTTTGTCATTATCAAAACAAAGGGATTTACAGATGTCCATTTAGCCAACAGGTGTTCCATCCATTTTTAGATCAGTTTGTTGTTGTTTTCATTGATGACATCTTGATCTATAGTTAGGACAATCAACAGCATGGACAACATCTTCGACAAGTTTTGACTCTCCTTTACCAACACCAGTTGTATGCCAAGTTTAGTAAGTGTGAGTTCTGGCTGAAGGAAGTGACTTTCTTGGGTCATGTGATATTGGTGGAAGGAATCAGAGTGGATCCCAAGAAGGTGGAGTCAGTTGCCGAGTGGGAGCAACCGAAGACGCCGGCTGAAGTTCGTAGTTTTCTGGGTTTAGAAGGATACTACCAGAGGTTTATAAAGAACTTCAGTGTGATCGCATTTCCATTGACAAAGTTGACCAAGAAGGTTGTACCTTTTGTTTGGGATGATCGTTGTCAAAGATATTTTCAGAACTTGAAGGAGAAGATGACTAGTGCTCTAGTGTTGGTGTTTCTAGAGCCTGGGAAAGGCTATGTTGTTTTCTGTGATGCTTCCAAGAAAGGCTTAGGTTGCGTGCTGATGTTGGAAGATCATGTGGTTTCTTTTGCTTCGCAACAGCATAAGAAGCATGAGGAGAGTTATCTAACACATGATTTGGAGCTGGTAGTGGTAGTACATGCTTTAAAGATTTATAGACACTATCTTTATGGGGAAATGTGTCAAATCTTTACGGATCATAAGAACCTGACGTATAACTTCTCACAGAGTGAGCTAAACATGTGATAGAATCACAAGATGGAGCTGATCAGTGATTATGATTGCACCATCGAGTATCATCCTGGTAAGGCGAATGTGGTAGTTGATGTGCTTAATAGGAAGTCTTCTTCTCTCCTTATGAAGAAGGCACAGTTGAGTTCTTTGATATGCCATAGGCGAGATATGTTCTCCTCTTTGCGGCAGATGAATGTACAGTTGGAAGTATCCTTGTTGGCAGGAATGTTGGCACAGATGCAAGTGAAGCCTACATTGAGGCAGCAGATCAAAGAAGCATAGCAGGTAGATGTTACAGTTCAGTTGATCAGGACAAAATTTGGCAGCAAGAAGTGTGACGGCTTCCATGAGTCCAAGGATAGACTAGTTTGTTATCATAATAGGATGATGGTTCCTGATGTTGATGATCTGAGGAAGTTAGTGCTCGAAGAAGCACACACATTGATGTATTCTATGCATCCAGGTGTCACCAAGATGTACCATAATCTAAAGGACATGTATTGGTGGCCTGGCTTGAAGAGAGATGTGGTTGAGTTTGTGGCTAAGTGTGTGATATGCCAGCAGGTTAAGGTTGAGCATTAGAATTTGGCAGGTATGTTGCAACCCATGTCAATACCACATTGGAAATGGGATCATGTAACTATGGATTTCATAGTTGGTCTTCTGAGGACAGTTAGGAATCATGATTCCATCTGGGTGATAGTGGACAGGTTGACAAAGTCTGCTCATTTCATTCTGGTAAAGACAACGTACACAGTAGAGAAGCTTGCTCAAGTGTATGTGGATGAGATAGTGTGTTTGCACGGTATGCCAGCAATGATAGTCTCAGACATAGGTCCTCAGTTTACAAGTCGTTTTTGGGAACATTTGCATAGAGCATTGGGAACACAGTTGAGGTTCAGTACCGCATTCCACCCACAGACAGATGGACAGTCTGAAAGGACTATTCAAACTTTGGAAGATCTTCTTAGGGTTGTGTTTTGCAATTCCTAGGTAGTTGGGATGTGCATCTCAATTTGATAGAGTTCGCCTACAACAACAGTTACCAACGGAGTATCGACATGGCACCTTATGAGGCTATATATGGTAGGAATTGTAGATCTCCTTTATGTTGGTATGAGTCTGGCGAGTATCATCTTTTGGGTCCTGAGTTAGTGCAACAGACGATAGAAAAGATCAAGGTGATACAGCAATAGTTAAAAATGGCACAAGATAGACAGAAGTCGTATGCAGATAATCATCGATGACCTCTAGAGTTCCAGGTGGGAGACAAGGTGTATCTCAAGGTTTCTCCATGGAAAGGCATGATGAGGTTTGGCCAAAAAGGCAAGTTGGCTCCCAAGTATATGGGTCTATATCCGGTGATAGCACGTGTTGGAAAAGTGGCTTACAAGTTAGAGCTACCACCAGAGTTACACAGGTTACATCCAATGTTCCATGTCAGTATGTTGAAGAAAAGTCATCCAGGCATAGAGATAGTGATATAGCCGGTTGAGGTTAAGCTTGATGAAGATGTGACTTACATGGTTGAGCTTGATGAAGATGTGACTTACGAGGAAGGTCCAGTGATGATCCTTGACAGAAGGGTGAAGAAGCTGAAGAGGAAGGATATGGTTCTTGTGAAGGTTCTTTGGCATCATCGTGGCATTGAGGAAGCCACGTGGGAGCTTGAGGAAGATATGAGGAGTAAGTACCCCTCACTTTACTCTTCAGATTTCGTGGGCAAAATCCTTTTGTAGGGGTTTATGGCTTGTAAGGACCCTGACTTCCGTTTTGGGCTTACCCTGTTTGCTTTGCCTAAACCTTGTGTTTAGATGTTTGTTAATCACCTGAGGTGTGATTAGGATCTTGTTTGTGCTTTGTTGGGAGTTTGAGATGCAACTTGTAATTCACCCAAATTTTAGGGTTATGTGCAAGTTTTCCACCTTGAGAGATGTCTTTCTCTCTCCTTGCATCCTTTAGGGTTGAGAGGATGAGTTGGGCACCTTGCTTGAGTTGTTTTTGGACCTCGTTTAAGCTTGTGAAGCTTGGGCTTGCTGTTGGGCTTCCCTGGGCCTTGTTTGGTTGGTGTATTGGCCAAGAGTGTACTGGGCATGAGTGTATCGGCCAAGGTTGTATCAGCCAAGTGGTGTATCGGACATGGCACCATGTTTGGCGATACATACCCCTCTTGACCTAGCTTCATTTGTGTCACCATTGGGGACACTTGGTGATCTTTGATAGCAAGGTGGCATAGCTTAGACAAGTGGTGGTTTCGGCGAGCACATGTGGTGCAATCATTCTAGTGGACGCCCACTTAACCCCCTTGCATATATACCCCCTTATTTGCTAGCTTGGGATCCCTTTAGCTCCTTAGTTGCTTTCCTTCTTCCTTGGTGGCCGATACACCCCCATTGGTAGAGCCTTGGTGGCCGATACACTTGGTAGAGCTTGGTGGTCGATATCCTTGGTGGAGTCTTCTTCTTCCTCTAGTGGTGGCTGAAACCCTAGAGAGTGTCTTGCTCCTTCTTCTCTTGTGGTGAGTATCTCTCCCTTTCTTTAGCATCTTCTTCTTCTTCTTCTTCCTTTCTTGTTGGCCATGGTGGTTATGGAGTTCTCTTCTCTTCTAGAGTTGGCCGAAGGTGGTGCCTTGGAGCTTGGAGCTTGAAGCTTGGTTCTTGGAGATTTAGAGCTTGCTTGAGGTAGGTTGCATAACTCCTAACCCTAGCTATATTACCTTATTTTTATGTTGCTTGTTTATATGATATCTTGATCAGCCATTCTTATCTTGTTAGTAATATCTTTGCTCTAGTATGTACCCTTGACATTGTGGGATATGATGGCATGGTTATGTTTTTTAGATGTGTTCTTGGACCTTGTTGGGCAAACCATTGGATTAGGGTTCTTTGGGAAAAACCCCTCTCTCTTAGTTGTTGTGAGGTGAGCCTAGGGTTTCCTAATTCCATGGTGTGTGTGGTGTGTTCTTGGGGCAAAATCCCTTTCTCTCTTTGGTCTTGAGAGGTGAGTTTGAGCTCTAGTGGTGTAGGAAAAACCCCTCTGTTCCTTAGCCGTTGTGAGGTGAGTCTATGCTCTAGTTGCTTGGACAATAACCCTCTCTTACCATGGACTTGAGAGGTGAGCCTTTGGTTGGTGTTGACCTAGTTGAGGTTGGAGGGTTGGCCGATATGGTGATGACCCACCTTACTGCCTGATATATGATGGAAGTTGTGCAAAACCCCTCTCACTTGGTTGTTGAGAGGTGAGCCAACTCTCTTGATCTATTAGGGTTTCTAGATGGTAGCCTTGAGGTTGAAGATGACTAACCCGTCATGACCTTTGGACCCTTGCATGATACCCTAAGGTTAGGACTTGGACGATATCCCTCTTCTAGGGTTGATCTTGGGTGATATGCTAGATGGATGTCTTGTTGACTTCTTGACTGACATGGATCCTTACCCTAGATGTTGTTGGGCGATATGTCCTTGGCCTATATGGTGCTTGGTTGACATCCCCTCTTGAGTACCTTGGATGACTTGGTTAGGCCATGCCTTGATGGTTGAGAAACACCCCTCCTTCCTTGAGTTGTGAGGTGAGCTCTAACCTTTGGCCGATATGATGTTGCCCAATATGGGGTCTTGGTCGATGTAACCCTAGTTGGGTGATACAGTGTGTTGACCGATAGGGAGCCCTAACCCTAGCTTGGGCGGCAGGGATGTTCCTTGGGCGATAGGGTAGCTTGCTACCTCTTTGCTTTCTTTGGTTGATAGGGGTATGATCTTGTGTTGGGCGATATGGCTTACACCTTTCACTTTGCACTTGTGGTGCTGCCCGACATGGTGCCTTAGTGGCTTGGGCGATATGAAGTGGATGTTATGGTTTGGTGCCTTAGGTGTTATGAAGCTTACCCTCTTCCTTGGCTGATATCTTCTTGTTTGATGTTGCTCGATACCAAGGTGATAGTGGTTGGCCGATATGGTTGTAGCCCTAGATGGGTGTTGGCCGATACAGTGGGTGGTGAAGAGTTGCATGCTTAACCGATATAGTGTTGGGCATCACACTCTTTGGTGAGAGATGTTGTGCCTTTGGTGAGGGCTATCCCTTACCCGAGATGCTTTTGGTGAAGGTCGTTCCTTGTCCGATACACCTATAGTGAGGGTTGTACCTTGTGTTAGGTTGGTAACCCTAATACTTGTTATGCTTTGGTATATGAGGTTGTTATGCTTGATATATATAACAATGATATGCTTTGATACACTCATCTACATTGCATGGTTGACTCTCATAATAAAGTAAGGAGTTGTAAATGTTCCTTATACAAGTATATCATTGCTCCTTTGTGATTTCACTAACCATGCAAATAATAGTTGTACAATGAGGCCATGGTAATGGCATGATAGTAACATGATGTGGAACATCATGGGTTATGATGAATCTAGAACTATGTGACGGGTGTTACCCATGGAATAGTATGGAATACCTTAATGATGGGATTGAGTCCCAGTGACATTGATCCTTGTGATGGATCTAGATGATTGGCAAGAGGCCAAGTGGTAACATGTGATGTTGGATCCTTGTGATGGATCAAGATGATGTTGATGACACTGAAAGCCTTAGTGATAATGTCATACAAGATAATGAGTTTTATGTTTATTCATTCTCGTTATAGTTACATGCTACATAACTTGGTTGATCCCAACAACCCACTTAAAATATACTAATTAATTATAGAAGAACCTTTCATGTAGTTTTCCCTGGCCATAGATCCATCATCGTCAGTAGCTGGTGATGGAGAAACGGGTTCTCCTGCGGGTTAACCCGGAGCACATATTGTTGAATATGTGGGGTTTCTCCTAGATGAAAAGAGGAGGATTAGAGTGCAACTACGGTTGTAGACTCAAGATGTGTATAGAGTGGGGTGAATAGGCCCATGGCTCAGTGTGATAGAGCATGAATGCGTTCATGGCTCAGGAGCATGGTGGATAGGCCGTGGTTCAAGGTATGATAGCGTCGAGACTTGTACCAAGGCAGGCTAGAGAAAAGGGTAGCTTGCAGAGCTGATCATGTGACTGAGGTCACTTAAGCATGAGACTGCAGTCCTACTTTGGATATCGTGCACTGACCACGAAGTGGAGAGGTCGTGGATTCCGGCTCTTCCATTGACCTTGTATGGCACCAGCTTTGGGTTTCACAACCAAAGGTTGGATTTGAGCGGTACGGCTCACTTCCTCAGGGCATAATAAATCGTAATCCATCCATATAGTATATTTTCTTAGAGCAAATAGGGCATATAGTTAGAGGACAGGTCATGCTATCTATGTGGGCAAATAGGGCATATGAAGTCGAATTGCCCAAGGAGAGATGTCGAAGTGATGCAACAATCGAGACAGAGTCAACAAGGTTCAGATATATAGCAGTTTAGTGGCTCTAGAGGGCGAGGACGCGAACAAGCATCACAAGTTGGATCGTCTACTTAGGGAAGCATAGGGTGTGGACGACATCAAGCAGTGAATCCATTCTATGCTATGAGTCATCCTGAGGCGATAGTCAACCCGCGAGTGGTGGCAGGTCAGATGGAGTTATTTCATTCTAATTTGTCTTCTTCTTGCTTTGTATCTATTTTGGTTGACCCGGGTGCTACGCACTCTTTTATCGCTCATAGTATGCTCGATAGCTATCTTTTACCTATTAGTTGTAAGAAAGATAGCTTGTTGTTAGAAACCCCTCTTGATGGTTCCTCGATGCTTCGAGAGGTGTGGCCATCTTGTGTTCTATCCTTTTCAAGACACAACATACAAGTGGATCTCATACCACTTAATATACATGGATTCGATGTAATCCTTGGGATGGATACTTTAGAGAGGTATAAGGTTGTGCTGGACTGTGGTTCCAAACAAGCAGTGTTTGCTAATGATGGTGAGAAGTGGATCTTCCAGGGAGATAGGAAGATTCTTATGACATGTCTAGTATCAGCTATGGTGGCAAAGAAGTTGTTGCGGCAAGGTTGTAGAGCACTCTTGGCTCATGTTTTGGATACCGAGGCAAAAGGTCCTAGTCTTCCAGATGTGACAGTTGTCAGAGAGTTTGAGGATGTGTTTCCTGATGAGTTTCCCAGTGTTCCCCCACCTCGAGAGATTGACTTTGAGATCAATCTAGTGCCAGGGACACAAGTAGTTGCTCAGACACCGTATAGGATGGCTCCAGCTGAGATGGCAAAACTAAAGAAATAGCTACAGGAGTTTCTGGATAAGGGTTTCATCAGACTAAGCACATCGCCGTGGGGTGCTCCAGTTCTGTTCATGAAGAAGAAGGATGGATCGATGCATTTTTGCATAGATTACCTACAGTTGAATAAAATTACGATCAAGAACAAGTATCCTTTCCTGAGGATTGACGATCTGTTTGATCAGTTGTGTGGTGCTACAGTGTTCTCGATGATCGATCTACGGTCTGAATATCATCAATTGAGGATCAGGACGATGACATACCAAAGTTAGCTTTCAGGTTGAGGTATGGTCACTTTGAGTTTATGATTATGCCGTTTGGGCTAACCAATGCACCTGTTGCTTTCATGGATCTGATGAATAGGGTGTTCCATCCATTTTTAGATCAGTTTGTTGTGGTTTTCATAGATGACATCTTGATCTATAGTCAGGATAGTCAACAGCATGAACAACATCTTCGACAAGTGTTGACTCTCCTTCTCCAACACCAGTTGTATGCCAAGTTTAGTAAGTGCGAGTTCTGGCTGAAGGAAGTGACTTTCTTAGGTCATGTGATATCGGCGGAAGGAATCAGAGTGGATCCCAAGAAGGTGGAGTCAGTTGCCGAGTGGGAGAAACCGAAGATGCCGACTGAATTTTGTAGTTTTCTGGGTTTAGCAGGATGCTACCAGAGGTTTATAAAGAACTTCAGTGTGATCACATTTCCATTGACAAAGTTGACCAAGAAGGATGTACCTTTTGTTTGGGATGATCATTGTCAAATATCTTTTCAGAACTTGAAGGAGAAGATGACTAGTGCTCCAGTGTTGGTGTTTCCAGAGCCTGGGAAAGGCTATGTTGTTTTCTGTGATGCTTCCAAGAAAGGCTTAGGTTGTGTGCTGATGTAGGAAGATCATGTGGTTTCTTTTGCTTCGCAACAGCTTAAGAAGCATGAGGAGATTTATCCGACACATGATTTGGAGCTGGCAGTGGTAGTACATGCTTTAAAGATTTATAGACATTATCTTTATGGGGAAATGTGTCAAATCTTTACGGATCATAAGAACCTGAAGTATATCTTCTCACAGAGTGAGCTGAACATGCGATAGAATCACAAGATGGAGTTGATCAGTGATTATGATTGCACCATCGAGTATCATCCTGATAAGACAAACGTGGTAGTTGATGTGCTTAATAGGAAGTGTTCTTCTCTCCTTATGAAGAAGGCACAGTTGAGTTCTTTGATATGCCATAGACGAGATATGTTCGCCTCTTTGCGGCAGATGAATGTACAATTGGAAGTATACTTATTGGCTGGACTGTTGGCACAGATGCAAATGAAGCCTACATTGAGGTAGCAGATCAAAGAAGCATAGTAGGTAGATGTTACAGTTCAGTTGATCAGGATAGAATTTGGCAGCAAGAAGCGTGACGGCTTCCATGAGTCCAAGGATGGACTAGTTTGTTATCATAATAGGATGATGGTTCCTGATGTTGATGATCTGAGGAATTTAGTGCTCGAGAAAGCGCACACATTGATGTATGCTATGCATCCAGGTGTCACCAAGATGTACTATAATCTAAAGGACCTGTATTGGTGGCCTAGCTTAAAGAGAGATGTGGCTGAGTTTGTGGCTAAGTGTGTGATATGACAGCAGGTTAAGTTTGAGCATCAGAAGTCAGCAGGTACGTTGCAACCCATGCCAATACCACATTGGAAATGGGATGATGTAACTATGGATTTCTTAGTTGGTCTTCCGAGGACAGTTGGGAATCATGATTCCATCTGGGTGATAGTGGATAGGTTGACAAAGTCTACTCATTTCATTCTGGTAAAGACAACGTACACGGTAGAGAAGCTTGCTCAGGTGTATGTGGATGATATAGTGTGTTTGAATGGTATGCCAGCAACGATAGTCTCTGACGGAGGTCCTCAGTTTATAAGTCATTTTTGGGAACAGTTACATAGAGTATTGGGAACGTAGTTGAGGTTCAGTACCGCTTTCCACCCACAGACAGATGGACAGTCTGAAAGGACTATTCAAACTTTGGAAGATTTTCTTAGGGCTTATGTTTTACAGTTCCTAGGTAGTTGGGATGTACATCTCAATTTGATAGAGTTCACCTACAACAACAGTTACCAACGGAGTATCGACATAGCACCTTATGAGGCTTTATATGGAAGGAAGTGCAGATCTCCTTTATGTTGGTATGAGTCTGGCGAGTATCAGCTTTTGGGTCCTGAGTTAGTGCAACAGACGACAAAAAATATTAAGGTGATACAACAATAGTTAAAAATGGCACAGGATAGACAAAACTCATATGCAGATAATCGTCGAAGACCTCTAGAGTTCCATGTGGGAGACAAGGTGTATCTCAAGGTCTCTCTATAGAAAGGCATGCTGAGGTTTGGCCGAAAAGGTAAGTTGGCTCCCAGGTATATGGGGCCATATCCGGTGATAGCATGTGTTGGCAAAGTGGCTTACAAGTTAGAGCTACCTCCAGAGTTACACAGGTTACATCCAGTGTTCCATGTCAGTGTGCTGAACAAAAGTCAACCAGGCACAGAGATAGTGATACATCAGTTGAGGTTGAGCTTGATAAAGATGTGACTTACGAGGAAGGTCCAATGATGATCCTTGACAGAAGGGTGAAGAAGCTGAAGAGGAAGGACCTGGTTCTTGTAAAGGTTCTTTGGCATCATTGTGGCATTGAGGAAGCCACGTGGGAGCTTGAGGAAGAGATGAGGAGGAAGTACCCCTTGCTTTACTCTTCGGATTCTGGGGGAGAAATCCTTTTGTAGAGTTTTATGGCTTGTAAAGACCCTTACCTCCGTTTTGGGCTTACCCTGTTTTCTTTGCCTAAACCTTGTGTTTAGATGTTTGCTAATCACCTGAGGTGTGATTAGGATCTTGTTTGTGCTTTGTTGGGAGTTTGCGGTGCAACTTGCAATTCACCCAAGTCTTAGGGTTGTGTGCAAGTTTGCCACCTTGAGAGATGTCTTTCTCTCTCCTTGCATCCTCTAGGGTTTAGAGGATGATTTGGGTGCCTTGCTTGAGTTGTTTTTGGGCCTCATTTAAGCTTGTGAAGCTTGGGCTTGTCGTTGGGCTTCCATGGGCCTTGTTTTCTTGGTGTATTGGCCAACAGTGTACCGGGCATCAGTGTATCGGCCAGGGTAGTATTGGCCAAGTGGTGTATCGGCCATGGCACCATGTTGGGCGATACACACCCCTCTTGACCTAGCTTCGTTTGTGTCACCATTGGGGAGACTTGGTGATCTTTGCTAGCAAGGTGGCATAGCTTGGACAAGTGGTGGTTTGGGGGAGCACATGTGGAGAAATCCTCTAGTGGACGCCCACTTAACCTCCTTGCATATATACCCCCTTCTTTGTTAGCTTGGGATCCCTTTAGCTCCTTAGTTGCTTTCCTTCTTCCTTGGTGGCCGATACACCCCCCTTGGTGGAGCCTTGGTGGCCGATACACTTGGTAGAGCTTGGTGGTTGATATCCTTGGTGGAGTCTTATTCTTCCTCTAGTGGTGGTTGAAACCCTAGAGAGTGTCTTTCTCCTTCTTCTCTTGTGGTGAGTATCTCTCCCTTTCCTTAGCATCTTCTTCTTCTTCTTCTTCTTCTTCCTTTCTTTTCGGCCATGGTGGTTATGGAGTTCTCTTCTCTCCTAGTGTTGGCTGAAGGTGGTGCCTTGGAGCTTGGTGTTTGGAGCTTTAGAGCTTGCTTGAGGTGGATTACATAACTCCTAACCCTAGGTATATTACCTTCTTTTTATGTTGCTTATTTATATGCTATCTTGATCAGCCATGCTTATCTTGTTAGTAATATCTTTTCTCTAGTATGTACCCTTGACGTTGTGGGATATGATGACATGGTTATTTTGTTTAGATGTGTTCTTGGACCTTGTTAGCTGAACCATTGGATTAGGGTTCTTTGGGCAAAACCCCTCTCTCTTAGTTGTTGAGAGGTGAGCCTAGGGTTTCCTAATTCCATGGTGTGTGTGGTGTGTTCTTGGGGCAAAATCCCTTTCTCTCTTTGGTCTTGAGAGGTGAGTTTGAGCTCTAGTGGTGTAGGCAAAACCCCTCATTTCCTTAGTCGTTGAGAGGTGAGTCTATGCTCTAGTTTCTTGGACAATACCCCTCTCTTACCATGGACTTGAGAGGTGAGCCTTTGGTTGGTGTTGACCTAGTTGAGGTTGGAGGGTTGGTCGATATGGTGATGACCCACCTTACTGCCCGATATATGATGGAAGTTGTGCAAAACCCCTCTCACTTGGTTATTGAGAGGTGAGCCAACTCTCTTAATCTATTAGGATTTCTAGGTAGCAGCCTTGAGGTTGAAGATGACCAACCCATCATGACCTTTGGACCCTTGCACGATACCCTAAGGTTAGGACTTGCCCAATATCCCTCTTCTAGGGTTGAGCTTGGGCGATATGCTAGATGGATGTCTTGTTGACTTCTTGACCGACATGGATCCTTACCCAAGATGTTGTTGGGCGATATGTCCTTGGCCGATATGGTGCTTGGTTGACATCCCCTCTTGAGTACATTGGACGACATGGTTAGGCCATGCCTTGATGGTTGAGCAACACCCCTCCTTCCTTGAGTTGTGAGGTGAGCTCTAACCTTTGGCTGATATGACGTTGCCCAATATGGGGTCTTGGTCGATGTAACCCTAGTTGGGTGATACAATGTGTTGACTGATAGGGAGCCCTAACCCTATCTTGGATGGCAGGGATGTGCCTTGGGAAATAGGGTAGCTTACTGCCTCTTTGTTTTCTTTGGCTGATAGGGGTATGATCTTGTGTTGGGTGATATGGCTTGCACCTTTCACTTTACACTTGTGGTGTTGCCCGGCATGGTGCCTTAGTGGCTTGGGCAATACGAAGTGGACATTAGGGTTTGCTTCCTTAGGTGTTACAAAGTTTACCCTCTTCCTGGGCCGATATCTTCTTGTTTGATGTTGCCCGATACCAAGGTGATAGTGGTTGGCCGATATGGTTGTAGCCCTAGATGGGTGCTGGCCAATACAGTAGGTGGTGAAGCGTTGCGTGCTTAACCGATATAGTGTTGGGTGTCACACTCTTTGGTGAGAGACGTTGTGCTTTTGGTGAGGGCTATCCCTTACCCGAGATGCTTTTGGTGAAGGTTGTTCCTTACCCGATACACCTATAGTTAGGGTTGTACCTTGTGTTCAGTTGGTAACCCTAATACTTGTTATGCTTTGGTATATCATGTTGTTATGCTTGATATATATAAGAATGCTATGCTTTAATACACTCATCTATGTTGCATTATTGACTCTCATATTAAAGTAAGGAGTTGTAAATGTTCCTTGTACAAGTGTCATTGCTCCTTTGTGATTGCACTAACCATGCAGGTAATTGTTGTACGATGAGGCCATGGTAATGGCATGGTAGTAACATCATGTGGAACATCATGGGTTATGATGAATCTAGTACTATGTGATGGGTTTTACCCATGGAATGGTATGGAATACATTGATGATGGGATTGAGTCCCAGTGATGTTGATCCTTGTGATGGATCTAGATGATTGGCAAGAGGCCAAGTGGTAACATGTGATGTTGGATCCTTGTGATGGATCAAGATGATGTTGATGGCACTGAAAGCCTTAGTGATAATGTAACACAAGATAATGAGTTTTATGTTTATTCATTCTTGTTATAGTTGCATGCTACATAACTTGGTTGATCCCAACAACCCACTTAAAATATACTAATTAATTATAGAAGAACCTTTCATGTAGTTTGTCCTGGCCATAGATCCATCATCGTCAGTAGCTGGAGATGGCAAAATAGGTTCTCTTGCGGGTTAACCCGGAGCGCATATTGTTGAATATGTGGGGTTTCTCCTAGCTGAAAATAGGAGGATTAGAGTGCAACTACAGTTGTAAACTCAAGATGTGTATAGAGCATGGTGAATAGGACCATGGCTCAGTGTGATAGAGCATGAATGCGTTCATGGCTCAAGAGCATGAATGTGTTCATGGCTCAGGAGCATGGTGGATAGGTCGTGGTTCAAGGTATGCTAGCGCTGAGACCTGTACCAAGGCAGGCTAGAGAAAAGGGTAGCCTGCAGAGCTGATCCTATGACTGAGGTCACTTAAGCATGAGATTGCAGTCCTGCTTTGGATATTGTGCACTGACCACGAAGTGGAGAGGTCGTGGATTCCAACTCTTCCATTGACCTTGTATGGCGTCGACTTTGGGTTTAACAACCAAAGGTTGGATTTGAGCGGTACGGCTCACTTCCTCAGGGCATAATAAATCGTAATCCATCCATATAGCATATTTGCTTATGGCAAACATGGAACATTGGTTGAGGCCTTATTTGTATAATTGCCCTAGTTATATCTTGCAGCTAATTACATGTTCCTCAGATGTTATGATAAGATCCTATAAGACTTGTCGTGTCAATCATGTTCCATATATTATCTATTTATATGCCTCTTAAATATCCTGGTAAGATTTTATAGAGATATTTCTGCTCAGTATGTTGCATATATGGTCTGCTTATATTAGTTACCAGCTTTATCTGTTCTAACTCTCCCAAGGTTTTATAGTTCGGCGGGGAGTTATGTTTCTCGCTGGGACTGTGTGTCTCACCCCATTGGTTTAAAACCTTTTTAGGTGGATGTGCTCGATGTGGTGGTGATCGTGGTGCTGCAGCTGAGCAACTAGAAGAACAGTAGAAGCCAAGAGATGGATATGCTACTTTTGTGGTTATTTTTTAGTAGAGTCCTAGAGTCATCCTTGTACTCTCAGGTCCTTGGAGGTGTTTTGACGAGGTTTCACGATGTATAATTGATATGGCTTTCTTATCTTGTTGTTGACCTAGCTAGGTCTGTTATGTACATAAATAGGTGGTGAACTCTTGTGCTTATGGGACAGCTAGATCCTATGAGTTGTGGACATGTATCAAGTTTATGTATATCTATATAACATGTTTCTCTGTAGGATGTGGATCTGGTTGTAATAGTTCCTTTCTTATCTGCCTTTCGCAATCGGTTTTAATTAACCTATATTTTTGGTAATATGATGTTTATGACGGTTCCGCACATTTTTGCATGGCATTCCATTGTCTATGTGATGGAAGGATGTCACAGTAATGGACGTCGCCTTCCACTTTCACTGATGGCCACCGCCGATAGGGGACAAAAAGGGTGTTTTGTTCTTGAAGGCGAGATAGGGATCTAATTTTTGCATCATGACATATGCCTCGTGTAATACAATCACCAAAACTTTGTTCCAGAAATGATATAAATGGTATGATTATGTCATTCCATCTATCATTGTAGTGTGATACTTTTATGCGTTGGTGATAGGAACATGAATTGTCTCTTGGCTAAGAACTACTTACACTCTAGCGAGAATATTTGACTCCATTACAACAAAGTGTTTACTATTTTATCATAATGCAGTATGAGTATGTTGTTGCCTAACCTCAACACTCAAATGCACAATTGTAATAAGGATAATCCAAACTTCTTCAAGATATATGGTTGTATGTGATTTATATATATCATTTTAGAAAGGGATAACACAATTATTTTAATTCTACAATTCCCTAGGTTCCCTTTAAGATACTTATGCCTTGATACCAGTTACAAGGGATAAGAAAAATTGATATTGCAACAATAAAAGGATTTGTGACCCATAACATTATGCTTGTAGTAAACTTCATTTTGCGTTCATTTTTACCAGATGTGAAGGATCAAATATGGACATGAGGATAAAGAATAATGGTAAACTAAAATTGGTAATGAGTAAGTATTATCTAGTATATGTTTCATATGCAAACAAGAATTGCTTCTTGTGTTGTTTTGCAACACTACATGACATTGAGTAAATTATAGAGGATAGAAACAATCATACATGAATGAAGAAGAGTTTGTTCAACCTTCAACATGCCCAACATAGAAAATATATTGAAAGGACGTTTGGTGTGTAGAAAAGTCAATTTTTTTTATTTGAATAAAGATGTGACATTCTTGATGAAGAATCAAAGTCATATAATTTTAAATGTTGAATCGTACACACTTTTATCAGACAACAACATGATGATAGAACAATGATGCATGAGTTAATGACCATACAACAATGCAAATGGATCAAAACAAGAAAACAAACAAACATCATACAATCATGCTATCCTAGTGTACATTGGCCTTCTTAGTGGCTAATAAGATGAGATAACCACCAAAATTTTGGAATACAAATAAGAAGAAAACTATAAAACTATGTTAATTGCCTTTTTATAACTTCCAAATCAAAGCATATATGGATTTAACTTCTTATATATTTGTTTTGTTCTATTTTACCTTTGAATGTAACAAACACATATTTAGTTTACAATCAAATCATTAAATGTAGTAAATTTTTCTTGATAGGTAATTATGTCATTTTTCATATTTAGCTTCTAGGTAACAAACTATAGAATGCATATGTGTCATTGTCATTTTCCTAGTACAACAATAGTTCACATGGATACCAAAAATTCTAGTAATAATACAATCAAAGACACCAACCCTCATTGACTATATTATACGTGAGGATGAGGTCTTTTTGACATGAAAGAAGATAATAATATTCCTTCATTAGAGCACAACTATTACACATTGACTTCCCTAAGGGACTCGATGACAAAGAATTTTTTTTTGTTTAAGAAGGAACATACCTTAGTTCACTTACTATGAGTATATCTCATTTACAATAGTAGAAACATATAGGTTGCTCTTAAACACTAAAAATATAATATGAATAGTTGTGTGCCTACTTTAAAGATTTAACCATCCCACAATAGTGGTAACCTTGCATACGAAGAGGGATGAAATAGTTGTTAATTGTTTTTATTATAATATTTTCATATATTGACAAGCATGTAGAGTTAAAACTCAATTTCATTTTTTAGACAACTATCAAACATACAACTTTTTTCTTGAATCTAACTAATATTTCAATTATAAATGTCTTGGATTATAGATGATCTCAATTGATTTATCATGGATGTCATTGAATGTGTAGGAAAGTAGTTTCACTAAGGTTGAACACAGAGGATGTATATGTATATGATCATTTACTTGAGTGGAAGATGGAGAGTATATTTCTTCAACAACACTTGCATGTAATGCAATATCATATTTTGTACTATATCTATAGTATGACAATACTACAAGTTTAAAGTTAGAGAAGCGAGTGATGCCAAATACTTTTGGAAAATGTCTTCAACCTACCTAATAATCCCTAAAGATCAAGACTAAGTTAATGAGTCATGATTGCAAGTCACTTTTGTATCAAGTAATTAATATAAAGGACGTTTCATACATTAACCACATTGAGAAAATGCTTACGATTCATAGAAATAGAGTATACTATTTTTGTTTGAAATTAGTAGATTGTAGAATACAATCAGATTATGGATCCATCATCAACTTGATTTGATGTGAATGTAAATTACGTACAATATGTTTAAAATAGAGTAGTTGCATTGCAACTGTTAGATATTAGATAGTCTTATTAATTAATAGGCTTATTTTCTATATGGGCCTATTTGTCATTGACCCATAGGGTTAAGTTCTGATTCCTTGTACTTGCCTCCTTTCGTGTATATAGGAGAGGAGTGTGTCATCTATCAATAAGAAACGTCTCATTAGCCTCCATCTTATTTTGCACATGGTATTGGAGCATTGATCTGAACCTAGGGAGAAAAGGAGAGAGCATTTTTTTTGTGAGTGCCAGCCATCTTTTCTTAGCTTGGCAACCTACTAGGCATCATCCCAACCTTCATGATTGTCTCCTTTGTCCTTCCTTTGTCACATCTATTGTCCCATGCATATTAAGATCTCCTTTAAGCACATGCCTCTTATGCTCATGAGGCATCTACATGAAGTAGTAGCTTTCATATGTGTGCACGTTCATCAACTAGACCAAGTTCATGGTTTGATCATTATATCCCATGTTTGGAGAATTGTCATCTGGGGGATTTGCAAGCACGAATTACTTTTACCTATTGTATGGAGGACTGACGAGCCAATTTACCCATTCGTCCTCTTTCTCTTTAATGATGGATGGAAAGTAGAGACTCTTGCAATCCAGTGCAACTTCTAGACTTTAAATATTGGATCCCTACTCTTTGGATTCCATGGATGCATCATCATACAAAGTGGAAATACCCTAAGCCTATTCAATGGGAAGGTGTACATCATACAAAGACTACCAATTATGTAATTATTATTGTCCTTTCCTACTTCAACTACTTCAAATTCTAGGAAACTAGGGACAAGCATCTAATCTTGGGGCTTATTGTCCTACGCATTAGTGATGAGCTTATGTGGGACTCACATATGGGTTCGATAAGAAGAAAAAGGTGTGACATGTGTTGATTTAGCACCAACATTGTTTATTCATCACTCCTCTAGTCAACCCACCCCTCAAATCCTAATGCTTATCATGATTACCCAACACCCTCATTGCTATCAAATATCCCCATATACATAATATGCCTACTCCTAATTAAATATTTATTCTAATCTAACTTTTGACTTACTCCTTACAAATGTTACTTTTTGGGTTGCACAAAGATACATTTATTTTTCTACCCAGATCTATCTAGTACGGTCATGTAGCACATTGACTTACATTATTAATCATATCCACATCATATTAGATAAGAAAAGACCCAATATTAGTTTATAAATTACCGAAAAAGGGCACCATGCTCATTTTTCCTTCCTCTCCATTGATAATTTCTTTCCCCCCTAACACCCCTCATGTCGTCATCTCTTTCTATGTTTAGGGGTTACTGTCTTTTTACCACACCAACTACTCATTCACTTTGTAATTAATGTAGGGGGTTATGGAGGAGAGAGATTATGAGGGAGAGAGATATGTATAATAAGGGAGTATGAAAAGAAAGAGAGAGATGATATGTATCAGTCCATGTGATAGTGATCTCTATGAAGATTTTAATTATTACACACATCCATACTCTAATGTCTTTGTGTCACTTCATTCCCACTAATCATTATTCTTCCAGTTCAACATTGGTTCATCAATCTCTTTCCTAATTATATTGTGTTTGTTTGTGTGTGTTCCATGATATGCATGTAGGTTGTGTATATGTGCTTTCCTTATTCCAGTGAGACACCATTTTCATGTAATTTTCATGGACACGCGCTAGGACAGAGTTTGTTGTTCTTATTCTAATCTCTTGTTTCCTTTGGTTTGGCTTTTTGGTGATCATGTTGCATATTATATAATAGATGCTTACTTATCAAAATCTCATCAAAATCAAGCCTATAAACACTACACCTACAAGGTCAATGATTCATCTAGATTTTTTCTTCACTGAGTTATTTAATTCATGTCTTCTCAAAGTTGAATCTACCATTTCTCAAGTTCCAAGATAGTTCTTCTAGTGATATAAATTACATTTTGTTGATGTTGTCTTTCATTCTTATCAAGCCCCAAAGAGTCATAATCCATATGGATCTAGTTTGACATTCATTGTAACTCGTCATATTTGTGTCTGATGATACATCTACTACTATATCACTATATGTGTTGATAACTCTTATTCAAATCAAACATTCCTTTCCAATGAAAATGGTGTAGTCATGGTGTTTGATCGTTTACTACAAATTGATGGTGATGTTCTTCATTCCACATACACTTCAGAAGATCTTCTCCAATCTCAATATTTCTAGCTTGCATAGAAGGTGTTATCAAATCTTTTATTTGTTGGAGAGTCATGTTTAAAGAGGAGTGAAAATCTTGCATGGGGAGTGACATTTTTATTTTCAATATATTGCATTGTTTAATTGAATCTTAGAGAGTCATGTTTGATATTAGATATGTTATTAGTTAATAGACTTATTTCTTATATGGGCCTATTTGTCTTGGCCCATTAGGGATAAGTTCTACTTTCTTGTACTTGCCCTATATATAAGAGAGGAGTGTTTGGTCTGTCAATAAGAAACATCTCATTAGCCTCCATCTTATTTTCCACATTAATGATTTATCAATTTATATCATTCCACTAATGGATTTGTTGTCTCATTTTCATAATTGAATGCCATTAGGAATGATGGATTGCATTTGAAATAATTATTATGATCATATTCTCCAGGTTAAGTTGAAGTATGGATTTTGTTTACTTATTTGCAACAGTCTATACATCTTGGTCAGAATATGACTCGTAACAGAGTTGAATGGAAAAGAAGAATTCATGTAGCCAACCCGAACATGTTTTGGATTTAGCATTTGATGATGATGATTTTTCACATGAGATTTGTGTGCCCTCTCCATATATCTACAAAAGTATGTGTATTCTCTTTTTTAAAGTCCAGTTGAGAGTATTACATATAATATGACTAGAACATGAGTCCACTCAAACAAAATCGTATTCCCAAACTGTTTTTTTCATATATATATATATATATATATATATATATATATATATATATATATATATAATATGACTACAACATGAATCACCATAACTCTGGTCTCTAAGACACTACAGTAATGTAATTCAACTTTCGGTGTTACATGTCATGGTTATCACTAGAGGCATTTTCATCACTTGAATAGTATAGTTGTAATTACTAATGGAATAATATCAATAAATTAGTATCATAGCATATTTATAATATATACATAGATGTAGTTAGATATATGTATACACACACACACACACACACACACATATATATATATATACATATATATATATATGTATGTATGTATATATGTTTGTATGCATTTTTCAGAAAAAGACTCAAAGCACTCTTATTGCATTTAAAACTAGATGTATAGATTACTGCCATCTACGTATAGTAGGTGAGATCATATTGATAGTGTTTATAATCATGTTTGGACAAGACATACAGATTAATGAAATTATATATGTATATATAGTGAAAAATATTAACAACATCATGTGTAATGATAAATGTACATTTTTTTGGTGTGTGTCCTAAGAGACAAACATATGATGATTTTAATGCGATTACTCATATAGAAAGTTGTGTTTATTGTGCATGTTTAAGTTTTAAATAGTGGTTAACCATAATAATGTCCTAAGAATGTCTGACTCAATAACATATGATTCCAGATTAAGAACCTGGATATGAGATCATGTGTATTCTAAAAATATTCATTATTTTAAGTCCCTAATCATATATTATTGTGGATATTGAGACAAGAAGACTACATAATTACTGTATGTGTATTGACTAATGATTATGTCTCATTAGTCATGATATTGATTATCAAGTCATACATGTTGGTACTTGTTTGAAAATAAGTGTATGGTGGTAGATACATCTTGAAAATGGTGCATGTAGGCCATGTATGTTAGTCTGAATCATCTCTCAATGTGATAGTATTGGTGAATGTAATTGTTAGACTTGTGTCCATACAATGATAAAATGTTGTTTGCTTCTCTTTAGCACAAATAAATCAGGAATACCACAAAAGTAGTGATTGGATGCACTATGACTCACTGCAAGTATTTTGAGAGACACAAATGGAAAATGTCCATCATATTGGAGTGATATATCAAGAACTTTATGAGTGAGATTGTGAAATGCATAGCCATACTCATGTGAGTCAATATTATACATTGAGCTCATGTGTGTCTCAATGTCTACTTTAGATCGAAACCATAGACTGGAATTAACATTATGATGAATCTATGTCTCATATTGAATCTAAATGTCAAATATAAAAGGAATATTACCATTACAATAACATGTGTCACCGAAAGGTTATAGTTGTTGAATCTACGATGATGGGCTCTAGAAGGAGGGTGAATAGTTCTATAAAAACTTGAACCAAATTCATTGGACCTTCAAGGTATATCACAAGATAAGGTTTCTGATATGAAATTTGAGTGCAACTAAACATACATAGCAAGGATCAGAGAGATTGAATAATAACAAGAACACAAACTATGTATAGTGGTTCCAAACTCCAAACAAGGAGTGTACATCTACTACCTATATAGGTCAACCTCTAGGATTTTGCAACCATTGCACCTTCCTTATATTCCATTATAAAAGATATAATAAGACCTTCCTTTTTAGGGACAAGGATACCCAACCTGATAAGGGAGCTAATAACCTTGCAAAGGACTTACCTATCCATGATCAAGAGTCTTCTACCTCACCAAGGACTTACCCACTTTTGCAAAGAGTCTTCCTCCTTGAAGGAATTACCTACTCTTGACTTGGATCTTCCACCTTTGACTTCACCTTCTTCAAGGAGAAGCTTTCACCAAGGGACTCCTTCCCTTCTTCACCTCTCTTAGACAAGAGAGAGAATCTTCATCTTCATAGTAGAAAGAGATATTTGGAGGTGGAGGAAATGAGAGACTCACAAAATATACATGTAGGATTAGCTCTCTTACAAATCTCCTACTCACTTTAATGGATCTAGCAAGTGATTCAGCTTGAGAGTGGAGGGAGGCTATTGGAGGTACTAAACTATAATATATGGACTTTTATTGGTCTTGTCTAACCATGGAATGAAGCCCAATGGATCCTATTTATAGTTGAGTATGCCTCCTAGACAATAGAGGCACTTAAGGACAAATTCTAGCCGTTTGGGGTGTTGCAATGGATACCTTTTCAAGTTTTACAACACTCTAACGGTTAGAAACACTTCTTCTACACATTCCATACAATGTGGTCCGTTGAGTTTACTATTGGGAAACTCGACCGATAGAACTATGCGACAAATCAAATTTGAGTTGTCGGTCGAGTTTATCCTAGGTGAAACTCAGCCGACGGCTTAAATTTGATTTTCCTGTGCTGGGGTGTCGGTCTAGTTCATCTTGGGGAGACTCAGTTGACTCTAGCATTTTCCAAGATCCATCACGGGTGTCGATCGAGTTTATCAAAGATGAAACTCAGCCTACAAAAGTCCTTGTAATGAATTTGTGGAATCGCCAAAAAATTTCTTAAATATTTGATTTAAGTGTTCTTGATTTTCTATAAGCTTAATTACAAGTCATGTGATCATTACAAGTGATCTACAACAAGATTCTAATAGATTTGATGTCTTTTCCACAAAAGTGCATTTATATTGATTTTGACTTGTCTTTCGTCAAGTTAGAATGTGCAAGTTAGGGCATCTGGAGTGTGTCTATACCAAATCTGAAATCACTCAACTAGAAGCATTAGACACAAATAAGTGGAATGGTTAGTCATCATCAAAATAAGGGTTTAGTCAATTTGACTTTAAGAGTCAATTAGACTTTAATAAAAAAAATGAAAATGGGAAAAAGGAAGAAAGAAAAATCAATATTAGGAGACATATAAAAAATGATGGATAATTGATATGGAATTCCTAGAAAGTGGTATGGAAGGCCACTAATTTATTGATTTTAGTTTCACATGGTTCCTAATAGGAAAATTAATTTAAATAAAAGATAAGTAAACGGTAGAAAGAGAAAAGGATGGATTAGATGCTTTAAATACATAAAATAAGGAGAATACTTGGATATTAAGAAAAGTATTTTTTTTTGTCTCAAACATTGGACATGACTAGATAAAGTCATTAAGATTTTTCTTTAAATTTTGAATTTGAAAGGATTAACATAGAGGGAGATATGGATTTTTATAGAAATCCCAAAGTGACTCAATTACCATGTATATACTTCAAATGTCACGATTTAATAAATTTAGGGAAATCCCTACCTCTTTGGTTGCGTGAATAACTGAGTCATAGAATTTTAGATGCAATGGCGTTCGGTCTCCATCTAGATCAAGATGGAATAGGAAATAGGAATAGTTAAAGAATGATTCCTTTTTATTTCCCTCGCACCCTGATTCATATGCAAGTTTGAAAACACTCCCAATGAGTTCAAGAGAGGATTTCAAGCCTAGTCATCCCTGGTTATGCCGACTACGGTAGGCTATTAAGGTTTTTCCCAAATCACCCAAGGAAACATGCCAATCCTATGACCGAGACCTGTATAAGGGGGAATAGATCCCTCTACAAGATCACAATTATGCTCTTGAGACCACTTGACTTATCATTTTTCTCTCTGATTTCAATTTCTCTCTTATCCCTATTGAAACCATCTACTCCTCTCTGGAACTTGGCCAGAGTTCCCTACTGATGTGCTCGCAACTCCAAATAGTCCTGGGGTAATAGAAGCGCTTAGTAACTTCATCAAGGTAAGGCAGAGGTAAGAGTAATATCACTCTACTCTCGGGAGAATGATACTACAAATTTAAAAACTCAGTTGACCAACTGCTTCAGAAGGAGAGACGTACAAAGGTAGTAGACAATCACGGTAAATGGATCGATGTACCCCCAAATCCTCTTCAGATCGGTAAGGCCACTTATGACCTTTTTCCTCTTGTCTCGCCTATCTAAGCACACATCTACATAGTCTCACCCAACCAAAGTGGCACAAGCCTATTGGTCGGCCCAACCTGGATGGAGAGGCAGGGACTCTAGCACACTGCCTAGGTGGTAGTCTGTGATTAATTAGAATGAATTAAAATTGCAAAATTTCTAGTAAATCATGTGATGATCTAATAATAACATTTTATTTATGAATCTTGCTCATAAAAATATGAGGAATGTAATAAAAATATAATATCAAGACTGAGTTCTGTCTCTAATTCAAAAAGTGCTTAAAGTTTCTATCTTTAATGTGTTTAATATGTAAAGACCCTAATTTTTAAGTTTTGATGATCTTAATCTATTTAATTGCTCGTAACGATCAAACATTGATCTTCTAGATAAAAATGGGATCTTGGATCTAATTTGAGATAAACAATCCATAAATTGATGAATTGGGGTTTTCTTGAGTTAAAAATGCATATGACGATAAAATTAGGGGTTGTAAACCAAAAAGGCATGAAAATTGATAACTAGGGTTTGGGAAGCCAAAACTCTAATGAAAACCTAATTTGACCAAAAAAATCCTAACTTGGACCCCAAGTCAGTCTTAATGGTCGATTTTGGATAAAATAATAATACATATGTATTATGCTTTAATTAGAGTAGTTGCTTGATTGGTTGCTCTTGTTACCTTTTTGCTTGGACATCAAGTTACTTTTGACAAAGGTATGTCGTTACGCCTGTGCCTAATAGACTTAACAGACTTTTGTGGATTTCTCAGAGTTCTACTCAAAATGATTACAAATAAATGCTTGCTTGTTTATTTACTTCCTGCAACTCATAAAGTCATTAAGGATATTATATTATATGAACATAAATAGCTCGAAACCTATGCCACCTCTGGATGTATGGAAATACAAGAAGGTTGTTGAGATAATTATGATCAAGCTCTTGGAGGGGAAGATCACTAAAGGTCAAACCCTAGAGGGGAAGATTGATATGGCACATGGATCCTGGAGGAGAAGGTGGCCTATGTCCAATGTAGGGATAAAACCCTAGAAGGGTATCATAGAGGCTAGGTAGATAAGGTTTAAGGAGTTATGATGAAAAAGTAATTTTGATTTTGTGACAATAATTTGGTTGAATGTTATACTGATCATTGTTTTGTTTCAGGACATTTTAGGTTAAGCCCCTTCTATTCTACAATTAATGAAGACAGATGGACATCCAGAGAAAAAGGCACCAAAAGAAAAGATTTAGTGTAAATCTGGAGGATTTATATAGATATTTTTTACTTGATGTTGCAAACATTAGAAATCCATATCATGTAATTCCATGTTGGATATTTTATCTATTATTTTGTTACCAAACTCATTTCAATTTTGTGAAATTTATTAATTATTTTTGGTTATTTGATAAATCTCGATTCTGTAACTTTTACTAATGGCACTTGTCCTCTCAATTTGCGTGAGTAGGGGATAACAATGGGAAGGGATCGTTACATTTGGTGTCAGAGCTTGGTTTACCATTTAACTTTTAATAACTATTAAACTTTAATAGTTATATTGAACCCAATGGAATTATCAAAGTACTTCCTAAACACGGTGGTGTCTAAAAGGGACCACAATCTGGGGGCTGGCAAAATTTTCCTTCACACCACTATTCATCTTACTAGGACTCCTGGACCTGTGCATCCTGCCTGGTTAAAATAAGAGGATTATACTCAAAATAACATACATCTAGGATTTCTCATCTATTTTCATACTTTCTCTAATCCTTGCTTCACTCACTAAACCCTAGGTATATATAACTACTCATTTTATCCCTTTTTTAGTACAAGGGTTAAGGATATTAGGGCTTAAGGCATCCTCCACCAAATAATAAAATGCATGTAAGCAAGACATCATGGACATAATTTTAGTGATGCTTTAATACCATAACTATGAAAGTAAGGTTGATAAATTTAACTTATGTGAAACAACATGGCCTGCGTAAAGGATATTGTCATCTTGGACACCTCTAGGGAATACCCCGGGCCGACCCCCTGGCAAGAAGAGGCTCTCCTTGAAAAAGAAGAAGAGGACCATGGAGAGTGAGTCCTCTCTCAATAGAAAGATACATGGCGAGGACTTTTATGAGAGAGGCCCTAAGCACGAAGCCATCCCCTTCAACACGACAAACCCTAAATATGGTCCTTACCCCAAAGTTGAAACTATGATAGAAGATGAGCCCAAGGTTGACCGTGAACATGTAGATGACTCTGGATCGGTAGTGGGGTAAGTGGTGTTCCACACTCCAAATTCTCTCTGGATGGAGCAACAGAAGAAATTGACTGATGTTTCTAGTGACAATGGTGAGGCCCTACCTATCTGCCCTTGTCTTGGAGTCACCGTTCTCAAATTCATCAAGATCAATATGGAAAAGTTCTAGGGTGAAGACAAGATGGAAGTTGTTCATAAAGTTGATGTCTGGTTTCTAGCACTAGAGAATGGCTTCCGTACACTGGAAGTGCAAGCCAACAAGAAGTTTCTTTTTTCCACTAACCTCCTTGAAGGTGCTACAAAGATATGGTGGGAAAACTACATTGCAGGCTAAGATTTGATTGAGGAACCCATAGACTAGGTGGAATTCCACATCATATTCAATGTGCTTTTCATTCCCAGAGCTGCCACAAAGTAAAAGGAGAAGAAGTACATGCTCCTTAATCAAGGAAATATAACAAAAGTGGCTTATACCTAAAAGTTTCACCTTCTGGAGTGCTTTGGCTACATGTTGACCGAAGAGAGCCAAGTGGAACACTTTGTGGAATGTCTGCACCATCATATAAGACCCCATGTGATGGCAAATAAACCCCAAAACTTCATCGAGCCCCTGAACTTGACCCTAGACATGGAGAGGATAGTTTTTCTGCCAGAGCCCAAGGGATACCTAAGGTTCATAGAAGGTACATCAGAACTAAGGATTGATAATAGAAGAAATCAAAGTTGTAACAATAGAAAGGGAAATAATGGAGGAAAGGGAAAACCCCACAATGAGAACGGCTGGAATGGAGCATCCCCAAAATGTCATAACTATGGGAGGTTTCATGCTGGCAAGTATCATTTTGAAAATAAAGTATTTTATCACTATCTACAAGAAGGACACTTCTAAGTCAATTTGTCACACCCCGATCTCACACTAACCTCAACACACGAGATTAGGGCGCGACGGATGGGATTTACACACAAGCCAACCACTCATCACATTTTAAAACATTTTAAAGACATTAAAAGGATAACCAGATTTATGCTGTAAACTAAAGCTAAACAAACTGCAGAAGCATTTCTATTAAACTGACTAGAAATATAAACACAGTCTACAGCATATTACATTATTCGACATAAGGTAAAGCATACCAATTAATTTACATCTTTATACACATTCCACATACATATTCTCTCTCACCCACACCATGTTCCAAGGATCGAGGGGAAAGGACTAAGAGACCTCTAACTAGACTAACTACAAACCTTCTATAGACTAGGCGTTAGGATGAAATGATCCTTCCGATTCCTGTTGTTGATGCTGCCCTGAAAATGTTTGAGTAGAGGGATGAGCCTACTCGCTCAGTGAATAGAATTTCACTTAGAAATTACTAAACAACTCATCAGATATATAAATTTGAAATAAAACATAAGTGAAGTACAACCAGGGCAGTTTTAATGACATAGCAGATTTGCAGATAATAATCACATTTCTATGCAACAACAGATATTTTAAACAAATAAACAGATGTATAGAATTGGCACAAAAGTTCGAATATATTAATTTACTGTGATCCTATATGATTACATATTTATATTATTATGCCCTAATCATATGCAGTGTACTCTGCATATAAAGATCTGTAGCGAACTACGATCCCACCGTACAAGACTTAGCGACACACCCGGGGAATGCTAAGTCTGACTTCCAGCCCTGTTCTGCTACAGGACCCACAGGCTCATCAGCCTTCAGGCTCATCGGCCTCACTGCACTAACATCGAGTTCTCTGGACTCCTCCTCTAACCTGAGTACACAGGCTCAGGGGTCTGGGTTACCACCGTGACATCGCACGCGTTGTTGTTGAATAACCCCTATTTACTCCAGTGTCACCGTGACATCGCACGTGTTGTTGTTGAACACTGTCTCTCTGTCCTCGTGCCACCGTGACATCGCACAGTTATTGTTGCAACACGAGTTTCACCCCCTGGTGCAGACCTCTCAAAGGGGTTCTACGGTGTTAGGGCACCTAAGTCTATTAACTGATTAACATATAAACAATTAAACAGGAAAAACACATTTCATACTTATTTCACATTCTGAACATCTCTTAAAAACTCATATATATATCATCTGTCATCTTTTAACATGACTCAATGCCACTTATTCAAATTCATTGCTAAACAACCAACTTTATTCAGCATATGCATTGCAACTGTAAAATAGGAAATTCCATCTTTTTCATCAATCACATTACGTATATCAAGTTCCATTGAATCTATAATAAACTATTGTATGTGCTAAACTGTTTAGAAGTTATACCAACTGATACTAAAGCAATTAAGCACTTAAATTGAGTTAAATAATGATTTCTGAATGAACTGCCACTCACAGCTCTAAAACACAGCCGATTGGTCAAAAACTCGGCTGATTGCTTCACAACTCGGCCGATCCACTTGAAACTTGACCGATCAACTTGCTGTTTGATTTCTTGTAAAAGAAACTCGGCCGAATCACATACAACTCGGCCGATCAGTTTGCTGTTCGATTTCCTATTAAGGAAACTCGGCCAAATCAAATACAACTCGGCCGAATCGCGTACAGACTGAAAACTAAAATGAACCTGCTGGTGTCGATTTCAATCGAATTGACGGGCAAAACTACCGATTTGCATTGCAAATCACCTGCAACCGAGGCACGCAACCTCGAACTAGAACAATCGCACCTTCCTTGGTGCTAAGCTCGCCCAAACAGCCCTATGGCCGGCGTCGGAACCTTCTTCTTCCTTGGTTGGTGAAGCTGATGCTGCAGCCGTGGGTCGGCGCCCTAGCAAGAGGTTGGGGAAGGAAGGAGGAAGAGAAAAGGAGAAGAACGGAGGAGGAAGGATGGGCAGAGCTCGATGGCTAGCAAGATCGCCCAAAAATCGCCCCTAACCGCTTCTGTTCGAGCGCCACTTTTGGCGTTCTGTTCTATCGGGTGAGAATGAAACGGGGATAAGGAAGAAAGGTAACGGTGGGGTTAATAAGCTAATAAATGGGTAAATTGCAAAATCAACCCAAGAACTCAAAAGTGTCATAACTTTCGCATCATATGTCCGATTAAGGTGATTTCTTTTGCAACTTTTCAAGTGCAAACTCCTCTACCCGCTCAAGGCATGAAATCATACTGATAACACTGTTTTAAACGTTATTAACAAAAGCAAGCTTATAACTTGGCAAAGCAGCTAAACACATGCTTAGCAGCATACTTACAGGGTAAGCTCAACACGGGTCATAACAATCTCCCTCCCTTATAAGAATTTCGTCCCGAAATTCCTAAAAGAGAAAAGGAAACTTGCTACGCATCTCAGACTCAAGCTCCCACGTAGCTTCTTCAAGGTTATGATTCCTCCACAAAACCTTCACTAAAGGTATCTCGCAGTTCTTAAGCTTCTTAATCCGGTGATCGACTATCTGCACTGGTCCTTCCACGTAGGACACATCTGTCCTAAGCTATGCCAGATCTGAATCTAATATTTTCTCTGTACCGGGGTGACATTTCTTCAACATAGACACATGAAGCACATCATGAAGATTTGCCAACTCAGACGGCAGATCTAGCCTGTAAGCTACAGGTCCAATCCTTTCAACAATAGGATATGGGCCCATGTACCTAGGGGTCAACTTACCCCTCTTGCCAAACCTTAGCACTCCCTTCCACGGTGAAACCTTCAGATAAACCTCGTCACCAACCTCAAACTCAAGAGGTCGACGTCGTCTCTCTGCATAACTTTTCTGCCTGTCCTGTGCAGCTTTCAACTGTTCCCTGATCACAGATATCTTCTCTGTAGTTATATCGACTATCTCAGGTCCAAGAATTTCCTTCTCACCAACCTCATACCAACAAACTGGCGATCTACACTTCCTGCCATATAGAGCTTCATATGGGGCCATTCCAAGGCTAGAATGGTAGCTGTTGTTATATGCAAACTCCATCAGACTTAAGTGTTCTTCCCAGTTACCTCTGAACTGTAGCACGCATGCTCTCAGCATGTCTTCAAGAGTCTGAATGGTCCTCTCAGATTGACCATCTGTCTGTGGGTGAAATGCTGTACTGAACTTCAGCCTTGTGCCCAACGCACGATGTAACTGATTCCAGAATCTAGATGTAAACTTTGGATCTCTATAAGAAATAATGGAAACTAGAATCCCATGTAATCTGATTACCTCATCCACATAAATCTTGGCCAACTTTGGAACATCAAAGGTTGACTTGACAGGAAGAAAGTGAGCAGACTTAGTTAGTCTATCCACAATCACCCATATCGAGTCTGAACCCCTAGGCGTCCTGGGTAACCCTACCACAAAATCCATCGTGATGTGTTCCCATTTCCATTCTGGTATAGGAAGCGACTGCAAGGTACCAGCAGGTTTCTGATGCTCAGCTTTAACCTGCTGACACACTCCACATCTAGCCACGTATTCAGCCACATCTCTTTTCATACCAGACCACCAGTACAGCCCTCTGAGATTCCTGTACATCTTCGTGTTACCAGGATGCATAGCATACATAGAAGCATGCGCTTCTTCAAGAATCTGCTCTTTCAGCTCACTGTTCCCAGGTACACACAACCTATCATGAAGATACAACACACCATCATCAGAAAACCTGAATTCTGTTCTCTTACCTTCTGACATATCCTGCATAACTTGCCATAACTCGTCATCACTCTGCTGCAATTCCTTGATCTGATTATAGAAAGTAGGTTTGACCTGCATCTGATCAATCAACCCACTCTGTCCAGTCACATCCAAGTCTAAGTTCAACCTTCGCATATCTACAAGCAAGTCTCTCTTGAAACATGCCATAGAAAATGCATCTGCTGTTGAACTTGACTTTCTACTCAAGGCGTCTGCCACAACATTCGCTTTACCAGGATGGTAATCGATTGTCACATCATAATCCTTGATCAGCTCAAGCCATCTGCGATGTGTCAAATTCAAATCCTTCTGAGTGAAGATATACTTCAGGCTCTTATGGTCCGTAAACACCTGACAAGTCTCACCATACAGGTAGTGACGCTATGTCTTAAGAGCATGAACTATAGCAGCCAATTCCAGATCATGAGTAGGGTAGTTCTCTTCATTCTTCTTAAGCTGTCTAGATGCGTAAGCCACAACTTTGCCTTCCTGCATCAGCACACAGCCCAAACCTCTCCTGGAAGCATCGCAAAACACTGTATAGCCTTTTTCTGCTTCTGGCAAAACCAACACTGGTGCTGAAGTCAACTTCCTCTTCAAGATCTGAAAACTTTTATCACAGTTATCAGACCAAACAAACGGTGCATCCTTCCTCGTCAAGCGTGTCAAGGGTGATGCTAGCACACTGAAGTTCTGTATAAACCTTCTGTAATAGCCTGCTAATCCCAAGAAACTTCTAATCTCAGTAGGAGTCTTAGGTTGTTCCCACTGAAGCACAGAATCAACTTTCTTAGGATCAACACTAACTCCATCTCTCGAGATAACATGTCTAAGAAATGCTACCTCAGCCAACCAGAACTCGCACTTGCTAAACTTAGCATATAGCTGATGTTGTCTCAACAACTGCAACACTACTCTCAGGTGTTGTTCATGTTGTACATCATCTCTGGAGTAGATCAGTATATCATCTATAAAGACTACAATAAACTGATCTAGGAACGGTTTGAAAATCCGATTCATCATATCCATAAAGGCTACTGGGGCATTGGTCAGCCCAAACGACATGACCAGAAACTCATAATGCCCATACCTGGTTCTGAAAGTTGTTTTGGGAATATCAGAAGCCTTTATTCTGAGCTGATGATATCCAGATCTCAAATCTATTTTAGAGAAGATCGTTTCTCCACACAACTGATCAAACAGATCATCTATTCTTGGCAAAGGATACTTGTTCTTAATAGTGATCTTGTTTAATTGCCTGTAATCTATGCAAAGATGCATAGTACCATCCTTCTTCTTAACAAACGGCACTGGAGCACCCCACGGTGAAGAACTGGGTCTGATGAAACCCTTATCCAACAACTCATGCAGCTGCACCTTGAGTTCCTTCAACTCTGCAGGTGCCATTCTATAAGCTGGCAGTGCTACTGGATGACTACCTGGATATACCTGAATCTCAAAATCAATGTCTCTGATAGGAGGTAAGCCTGGCAACTCTTCTGGAAAAACATCAGAGAACTCACTAACTACCGGCACATCATAAACACTGGCGGTGCTCTTCTCTGCTCTAGTGTCAACCACATGAGCAAGGAACGCTTCACATCCCTTCTGTAGCATCTTATCAGCTACAACAGCTGATATTATGCACGTAGGCAGAACTTTCCTGTCTCCAGTAAAGACACAAGAAAATTCACCTTATTGAAAGGTAGCTTCCTTCTTCCAACAATCGATTTTCACTCGATATAACTCAAGGCAATCCATACACAAGATGACTTGAAAAGTATTGACATCCAGGGGTATGAGATTAGCAGCAAAGGTGTAACCTCCAAAAGATAACAAGCATCTGGGATAGAACTCAGTCAGAACTGTTGGTCCACCTAGTGGAATTCTCAATACTAACTCATCTATCAACTCTGCATCGCCTGTCAGAAGATAAACGGCGTGATTAATCTTCTTCTCTTCTGGAAGCTCCATCAAGCGAAAGACCTTCTCTACCTGTCTCCACCACTCATCTGCCTCTGCAGGATCTGTAGTACCACTGAATTCTGTACCACCAAGCTTCTTTACAAGCTCATACGGTCGCATCAGATCCTTACTGCTGGTAGAAGAAGAATCTCACCTATCAGCCTTATACCTCTCTCTGGTCTCCAGAACAATTCTGTACATCCGGGATGCTTCATCAACATGATCACCTCCACCTGGACCCATGTCCAGTGGATTAGGGCCAACACGGCTCTCGGCCTGATCATCACGATCAAAGCCTCTTCCTGCCATCTGCAATGATATAACAGAATATTTCCTGTTAGAAAACTACAGATAGAATAAAGACACCTAAACCTTAATCCTATTGGTCTCTTATCATCCCCTGACTTGGACTCTGAGTAACTATGTACTCAACCTAGGCTCTGTTACCAAAGCTACCACACACCGATCTCACACTAACCTCAACACACGAGATTAGGGCGCGACAGATGGGATTTACACACAAGCCAACCACTCATCACATTTTAAAACGTTTTAAAGACATTAAAAGCATAACCAGATTTATGCTATAAACTAAAGCTAAACAAACTGCAGAAGCATTTCTATTAAACTGACTAGAAATATAAACACAGTCTACAGCATATTACATTATTCGACATAAGGTAAAGCATACCAATTAATTTGTATCTTTATACACATTCCACATACACATTCTCTCTCACCCACACCATGTTCCAAGGATCGAGGGGAAAGGACTAAGAGACCTCTAACTAGACTAACTACAAACCTTCTATAGACTAGGCGTTAGGATGAAATGATCCTTCCGATTCCTGTTGTTGATGCTGACCTGAAAATGTTTGAGTAGAGGGATGAGCCTACTCGCTCAGTGAATAGCATTTCACTTAGATATCACTAAACAACTCATCAGATATATAAATTTGAAATAAAACATAAGTGCAGTACAAGCAGGGCAATTTTAATGACATAGCAGATTTGCAGATAATAATCACATTTCTATGCAACAACAGATATTTTAAACAAATAAACAGATGTATAGAATTGGCACAAAAGTTTGAATATATTAATTTACTGTGATCCTATATGATTACATATTTATATTATTATGCCCTAATCATATGCAGTGTACTCTGCATATAAAGATCTGTAGCGAACTACGATCCCACCGTACAAGACTTAGCCACACACCCGGGGAATGCTAAGTCTGACTTCCAGCCCTGTTCTGCTACAGGACCCACAGGCTCATCGGCCTCACTGCACTAACATCGAGTGCTCTGGACTCCTCCTCTAACCTGAGTACACAGGCTCAGGGGTCTGGGTTACCACCGTGACATCGCACGCGTTGTTGTTGAATAACCCCTATTTACTCCAGTGTCACCGTGACATCGCACGCGTTGTTGTTGAACACTGTCTCTCTGTCCTCGTGCCACCGTGACATCGCACAGTTATTGATGCAACACGAGTTTCACCCCCTGGTGTAGACCTCTCAAAGGGGTTCTACGGTGTTAGGGCACCTAAGTCTATTAACTGATTAACATATAAACAATTAAACAGGAAAAACACATTTCATACTTATTTCACATTCTGAACATCTCTTAAAAACTCATATATATATCATCTATCATCTTTTAACATGACTCAATGCCACTTATTCAAATTCATTGCTAAACAACCAACTTTATTCAGCATATGCATTGCAACTGTAAAACAGGAAATTCCATCTTTTTCATCAATCATATTACATATCTCAAGTTCCATTGAATCTATAATAAACTATTGTATGTGCTAAACTGTTTAGAAGTTATACCAACTGATACTAAAGCAATTAAGCACTTAAATTGAGTTAAATAATGATTTCTGAATGAACTGCCACTCACAGCTCTGAAACTCGGCTGATTGGTCAGAAACTCAGCCGATTGCTTCACAACTCGGCCGATCCACTTGAAACTCGACCGATCAACTTCCTGTTTGATTTCCTGTAAAAGAAACTCGGCCGAATCACATACAACTCGGCCGATTAGTTTGCTGTTCGATTGCCTATTAAGGAAACTCGGCCGAATCAAATACAACTTGGCCGAATCGCGTACAGACTGAAAACTAAAACGAACCTGCTGGTGTCGATTTCACTCAAATCGACGGGCAAAACTACCGATTTGCATTGCAAATCACCTACAACCGAGGCACACAACCTCGAACTAGACCAATCACACCTTCCTTGGTGCTAAGCTCGCCCAAACAGCCCTATGGTCGGCACCGCAACCTTCTTCTTCCTTGGTTGGTGAAGCTGCTGCTGCAGCTGTGGGTCGGCGCCCTAGCAAGAGGTTGGGGAAGGAAGGAGGAAGAGAAAAGGAGAAGAACGGAGGAGGAAGGATGGGAAGAGCTCGATGGCTAGCAAGATCGCCCAAAAATCGCCCCTAACCGCTTCTGTTCGAGCGCCACTTTTGGCATTCTGTTCTATCAGGTGAGAATGAAACGGGGATAAGGAAGAAAGGTAACGGTGGGGTTAATAAGCTAATAAATGGGTAAATTGCAAAATCAACCCAAGAACTCAAAAGTGTCATAACTTTCGCATCATATGTCCGATTAAGGTGATTTCTTTTGCAACTTTTCAAGCGCAAACTCCTCTACCCGCTCAAGGCATGAAATCATACTGATAACACTGTTTTAAACGTTATTAACAAAAGCAAGCTTATAATTTGGCAAAGCAGCTAAACACATGCTTAGCAGCATACTTACAGGGTAAGCTCAACACGGGTCGTAACACAATTGTTCCCTCCCTGACCTGAGAGGTTTGGGCCCAGTAGCGGCCCAGCCAGTGGTGGCTCAACAGATAGCTACAGCCCCACCTACTGGAGAGCGGCCACAGGCCTAAGTCTTCGCCATTGACAATAAAGATGTGCAAGCTAATGCTAACTGTCTGATCGAGGGTAACTATCCTTAGTTCTCCATTCATATCCTTTAATATGAAATACATAGTGGTTTAACTGTCATGAATACAATGTAGGCATGTTTGTTATTATGGAGCTTTATTTGACTCTGGATCTACTAGTACTATTATTTTGAGAAATCTCGCGAATATGCTTTGTCTGAACTTCAAGGATTTAAAATATGTTTTAGAAGTCACTACACCTAGTGGTTAGATCTTGTAGTCTCTCTTGAGAACACCATTTATACCTATTAAATATATGAATAAGGAACTCCCTACCTATTTTATCCTCCTTGATATGAATGATTTTGATGTAATAATTAGCATGGATTGTCTTTATACTTATAATGCAAAAATATATTACAGGGAAAAGAAAATAAGAATAGAGAGATCGGGTTACCCACCCTTTATCATTAGAGGTAGGAAGGGTTCTACCACTATCCTATATGAATCTGCCTCAAAGGCAGAGATGATGATAGCTAAAGGTGGTCATGTGTTCCTTGTAGTAGTTACCGAGCCAGAGCCTAAGGTGTATCCCTTAGAGGAAATAGAGGTAGTCAAAGACTATGCATATGTGTTCCTATATGATTTTCCTGGCATACTATGGGGAAAGAAGTGTACTACTCAATATAATTATCTCTTGGGACGAACCCTATTTCTAAGGCATCTTACAGGATGCCCCCCGCTGAGTTGCTTGAGCTAAAAAGCAATTGCAAGAATTGCTAGACAAAGGCTTCATTTAACCTAGCACTTCTCCGTGGAGAGAACCAATCCTCTTTCTAAAAAAGAAGGACGGATCGCTTCATATGTGCATAGACAATAGAATGATAAATCAGGCTACCATTAAGAGCAAGTATCCCCTACCCCGTATAGATAACATGTTTGACCAACTGAAGTCAACCCGTGTTTTCTTGAAGATTGACCTGAGATCAGGATACCACCAGTTGTGAGTTAAGAAGGAAGATATTCCAAAAATTGCTTTTTGGACCTTTGGCCATGGCCATTATGAGTTTTTGGTCATGCCTTTTGGGTTGTCCAGTACCCCGAGTGTGTTTATGAACCTCATGAACAGTGTCTTCCAACCCTTCCTTGACTCATTTTTCATAGTGTTCATAGATGACATCCTAGTCTATTCTGATGACCTAGAACAACACCATTACCATCTTTCTAGAGTCCTTGATATCCTAAGAAATCAAAAGCTCTATGGGAAATTATTGAAATGCAAATTTTGGATAGATCGAATCATGTTCCTTGGACACATTATATCTGGAGTGACCATCTCAGTGGATACCACCAAGGTGTCAATTGTACGTGATTGGACATCACTAAAGAACCCTTCTGAGATTTGTAGCTTCCTAGGATTGGTCAGGTACTACTGGAAATTCCTCAAGGATTTGTCAAAGACTATGTTTCCCCTCACCAAACTCACCTAAAAGGATGATAAGTTCGTGTGGTATGACCTATGTGAAGCACAATTCTAGGAGTTGAAGGAGAAGCTAACAACAACTCCCATTTTGACTCTGCCCTCGGGCAATGAAGGTTGCATAATCTTCACGGATGCATCAAAGATGGGACTTGGATGCATGCTAGAGTAGAGTAAACATGTGGTCACCTATGCCTCAAGACAGATAAAGCCAAATCAAGTGAACTACCCAATACATGATTTAGAGTTGGCAGTAATTCTTAATGCCCTAAAGATCTGGCAACATTACTTGTATGGAGCTACCATTGAACTCAATGACCATAAAAGTATGAAGCACCTCTGGAATCAAAAGGACCTAAACTTAAGAAAAAGATGATGGATGAAGTACATGAAATACTATGATTTAACCATTGCCTATCACTCAAGAAAAGCTAATGTGGTGGTTGATGCCCTCAGTCATAAATAGCTCGGATGCATGACTGTCTTATCCACCCAATGGAGAGATTTGGAGGAGTTTTCCAGATGGACTCCACAACCATTAGAAGATCGAATCTATTTGGCAAAAATTCATATAAAATCCAACTTGTTGACTAAGTTGTTATCTGCCCAGCTAGCTAGCCCAGAGTTAGAGAAGATGAAATGATTATTTGAGAAGCCTCAAACAAGCCTCTTAGTGGGTGTTGATGGGGGAATTCAGTACAAAAGTCGAATGTGGGTTCCTTAGGATTCACCTTTAAAGATTAATATCTTGCAAGAGGCTCATGGATCTAAGTGTACAGTACACCCAGACACCACGAAGATGTTTAAAAACATGCAGCGGTACTTTTGGTGGCCCGAAATGAAGAGAGATATATCTACATATGTGGCTAGTTGTCTCACCTTCCAGATGGTGAAGGATGAACACCAATGACCTGGTGGATTGTTGCAATCGATTGAGATTCCTGAGTGGAAATGGGATAATATTACTATGGATTTTGCAGTACATTTTTCTATGAGGATAAAAGGACATGATGCTATCGGGGTCATAGTAGATCGTCTAACCAAGTCACCACACTTCTTATCCCTAAAAGTTGCTGCCAAGATGTCAGATCTATCTGGGTTGTATATCAGAGAAATAGTTTGTTTACATGGAGTTCTAAGTTTTATTATTTATGATCGTGACCCTAAGTTCACCTCAAATTTATGGGAACAAGTCCAAGAAGAACTCAGTATGAGGTTAAAGTTCACTACAACTTATCCCCCCCGACTAATGGATAGCCAGAAAGGACAATTCAGACATTAGAAGACATGTTGAGAGCATGTGTGCTCAATTGGGGTGGATCCTGGGAGCAGTACTTGTCCTTAGCTAAGTTTTCCTATAATAGTATCTACCAAGTCAATATTGGGATGCCTCCATATGAACCTCTTTATGGTAGGTTGTTTCGGTCAGTGATTCATTAGGATGATGCCAGTGAAAGAACCTTGTTGAGGTCAGAGGAACCACAGTTGCATGATGACAAGGTCACTTTGAGCAAGAAAATCCTAAAGAGAACCCGAGATCGATATAAGTCGAATGATGCTGCAAAGCAGAAAAATTTGTACTTTATTGTAGGTGACTATGTGTTTCTGAAAATTCCACCCCTCTAAGTTATAGCTAAGAACATAGGAAACACGAGTCCTCGATATGTGGGTCTGTTTGATATCCTAGAATGGATTGGTGAAGCTTCTTATTATCTAGTTACCACCACAATATAGTATGTCGCATGATGTGTTCCATGTGTCCAACCTAAAGCGTTTGGTGAAGGATCCTAGCCATGTGCTGAGCATTGAGCCTATTGAACTCTAAGGGAGATTAACATACCCTGAGTCACCCATGAGGATATTGGATAACAAGATGAAAGAGCTCAGAAATAAAAAGATAGGGATGGTAAAGGTTCTTTGGAATCACCATGGAGAGGATGAAGCCACATGGGAGCTAAAGACAGACATGGAAAAGTCTCATCCTGAACTTTTTGTATGTGTAGTCTAATTTTGAGGACAAAATTCCAATAAGAGGGAAAGGATGTTATAACCTAGTTTTCACTTGTATTTTACATAGTTGAAATGCAATTATTTAAATAATAAGGATATATTGGAAATTTGGTGTGCTTTGTTTTGAAAGTATGGTTTTCCCTTGTGAATCCCCCTTTGTTGTCAATTTTCTAGTAATTACTATTTTAATAAAACAACAATGAATATGGGAAAAAGGAAGAAAGAAAAATTAATATTAGGTGCAATATAAAAGATTATGGATAATTAATATGGAATTTTCTATAAAGTGGTATGGAAGCCCACTAATGGATTTATTTTAGTTTCGCATGGTTCCTAATAAGAAAAGTAATATAAATAAAAGGTATGGAAAAGGTAGAAAGAGAAAAGGGTGGATTAGATGCCTTAAATACATGAAATAAGGAGAAGACTTGGATATTAAGAAAAGTATCTTTTCTTTTTAAGTTTTGATCTCAAACCTTGGCCACGAATTGATAAAGTCATTAAGATATTTCCTTTAACATTTGGAAATGAAAGGATTAACACAAAGGAGGATATAGATTTTTCTAGAAATCCTGAAGTGACCCAATTATCAAGTATACATTTTAAAAGTTTTGATTTCATAAATTTAGGGAAAACCTAGACTCTTTGGTTGCATGAATAACCTGAGCTATAGGATCTCAGATCCAATGGCGTTCGGTCGTCGTCTAGCTCGAGACAGAATAGGAAATAAGAACAGTTAAAGAATGATTCCTATTTGATTTCCCTCGCACCCTGATTCATATGCAAGTTTGGAAACATTCCCAATGAGTTCATGAGAGGATTTTGAGCCTAGCCAACCCTGGTTTTATCGACTATGGTAGGCTATTGAGGTTTTAATTGCCCAAGACAACAAGCCAACCCCATTACCCAAACCTATATAAGGGGGTTTAGATCCCTATGCAAGATCACAATTATGCTCCTGAGACTTCGCTTGACTTCTCATTTTGCTCTCTGATCCAATTTCTCTCCAAGCCATTTCCTAACCTTCAACTCCTCTCTAGAACCTCGCTGGAGTTCCCTACTGATGTGGTCATGACTCCAACCACTCCTTGGCTAATTGAAGCCCTTGATAACTTCATCAAGGCAGGGCTGAGGTCAGAGTGATCTCACTCTACGCTCGGTAGGATGAGACCATGAAGTCAACAAGTCGATTGACTAACTACTTCACGAAGGAGAGACACATAGAGGTAGAAGATAACTTACAGTGAAAGGACTGATATACCCCAACTGCTCTTCAGACCGGTAAGGGCACTTATGACCGTTTCCCTCTTTTCTCGCTTGTCTAAGTGTGCATCCATGCAGGCACACCCAACCAAAGAGGCATGAACCCATTGGTCGACCCATCCTAGCTGGCGAGGTCGGGTCTAGGGCGTGTTGCCCAGGTAGCTACCTGTGATTGGTTGGAATGGATTAAAATTGCAAAATTGCTAGTAAATCATAGGATGATCTAATAATAACATGTTATATATGAATCTTTCTCAGAAAAATACAAGAAATGCAATATAAATGCAATCAAGACCAAGTTTTGTCTCTAATTAAAAAAGTGCTAAAAGTTGCTATCTTTAATGTGTTTAATATGTAAAGACCCTAATTTCTAGGTTTTGATGATCTTAATATGTTTAATTGCTCCTAATGATCAAGGATTGGTCTTTTTGGATAAAAGGGGATCTTGGATCTAATTTGAGATTAACAATCCATAAATTTATGAATTAGGGTTTTCTTAAGTTAAAATGCATATAATGGTAAAATTAGGGTTTCTAAACCAAAAAGGCATGAAAAGTGATAATTATGATTTAATTTCAAGGTAGTTGCTTGATTGGTTGCTCTTGTTACCTTTTTTCTTGGACATCAAGTTACTTCTGGGAAAGGTATGTGGTTATGCCCATGATTAATTGACTTAACCAACTTTTGTAGCTTCTCAGAGTTTTGCTCGAAATGATTGCAAATAAATGCTTGCTTGTTTATTTATTTCCTACAATTCATAAAGTCACTATGGATATCACATTAATTGAACATGAATAGCTTGAACCCTATGCCACCTCTGAATGTAGGGAAACATAAGAATGTTTTTGAGATGATTATGATCAAGCCCCTGGAGGGAAAGATCACTAAAGATCAAACCCCTGGAGGGGAAGGCTGATATGGCACTAACTCCTAGAGGAGAACATCGCCTACGTCTACTATAGGGACAAAACCATAGAAGGGTATCGCAAAGGCTGGGCATGTAAAGGTTGAGGAGGTATGATAAAAAAGTAATTTTGATTTTATAACAATAATTTGGTTGAGTATGTTGTTACAACTAGATGTGAATATTTTGTTTCCCCCACATGCCAGTATGACTTGTTATACTAATGTTGTTTTGTTTCATGGCATTTTAGGTTAAGCCACTTCTAATCTACAATTAATGAAGAAAGATGGATATCTTGAGAAGAAGGCACCAAAAGAAAATATTTAATGTAAATATGTAGGATTTATATAGATAGTCTTTACTTCATGTTGCAAATGTTAGAAATCCATACCATATAACTCCATGCTGGAAAATTTATCTTTTACTTTTTACCAATCTCATTTCAATTTAGTGAAATTTATTAATTATTTTTGGTTATTTGATAAACCTCGATCCTGTAAATTTTAGTAATGGCCCTTGTCCTCTCAGTATGCATGAATAGGGGATAACATGGAGAGGGGGTTGTTACACTTACCCACTTTTTCAACAAGTCTTCCGCCTTTACCAAGGACTTACGCACTCTTGCAACAAGTCTTCCTCCTTGAAGGAATTACCCACTCTTGACTTGGATCTTCTGCCTTTGACTTTCTAACATACCCAACCTTAGGTAAATTTTTGACTCTCATTCCCTTACACACATGTTGATTATTCTTTTTCCTTGATTCAAACCACATCGGAAACTTTGCAAGACTATTAGACAATATCCTCAAATTTAACGTACATGGAACACTTAATCTGCTTGATCCATGCTACTCAAAGGCAATCCAACGGAAGAAACATCGTCACCTTCCTCACTATGTTTCCTCTCCCACTACTGTTCATGTGAGGTTGATGAAGCGTTGACTGTTCGTCCCCTTCTGAATACCGTTTCAATTGATTCCACTCCCAATGCCTTCGTCACTTAATAACGAGTGATTTAAGCCCTAACTCACCCTCTTTGTTGCATGGTAAGAGAAACACCCAAACTACTCCCAAGGCTTGTCTCCACTACCGCCAACTGTGATTTGGGGTCCCCCTCAACTGTTATTTGGGGTCCCCCTCCACTTTACTGTGCTCCCAGAATCAAAGCATGCAACATCTTGCAAAGTCTGGATCCTTCAATTGTGCTCGAGATGACCTTTGTTGTGCTAAGGGGCTCTCCTTGACTTGATAGTCCTCAGAGCTCTACCGCAGTTGTAATCCTCACCTTGGGGTAATTCCAAGAAAGGTAACCATCCTCAGCCCTTGACCTACCTACCAATATCCTCCATTCACCTTAGCTTTCACTGGATCGTCGTGTCGACAAGTTGCTTCTTCTTGGACTTGTGACCAGTCACCGATAATGGTTACTAGAGGACCAGTAGCTCATGAGCCATGTTTGTGTAATCATAGGATCTTGGGGAGCAAGATAGAATGGTTAATATGCCACAATTCTCTTTGTTTTGTTCAACCTACTTTGTTGAACCTCGTCGTCGTTCTTTGTATGATGTTGAATCTGGAGGCTTCTCCTTGCTTTTCAGACCAGAGTACTAGTCTTACATCAGGTAGTTCACATCATGAGAAGTTTGGTGAGGATGGTTTAGCCTCTGGACATTGTTTTCATTGGGTGTAACTGTCAAGATTGGACCTGAGCTCCTCCTCCCCTATTTTCTAATTATTCTTTCCATCATCCATGTTGTGCTACCGCTCGCCTGTGTGCACCCAAAGGCTTGAGTTCCAGTCTGTCTAGTTGGACTTGGTGTGAGGTACTTGGAGGTTGCCTTGAATCATCGAGCATGGATGTTGATTGCCAATTTCAATCAAATTTTTGGAGCTGCAGGTCAGGCTCCCAGTGCCACAAGTCAGGGAAGAAACCAGGGGAGAAAAACCCCCTTCTACCCATAAGAATTTAATTGCCTCATTCTGTTCGCATGGGTGTTTTTGTCCTCTGGACACTTATTTGATTTCCTTGGCACATTCCCTATTTGGAGGTTAAATGTCCTATATGCCCTGTCATGCCTGATTGACCAGTAATTGAATGCGAGGGCATATCAGTCAATGGAATGAATTTTTGTTTTCTTTTTCTTTTTGATACATATAAAGGATTTAAAACTACAAAAATCATAACTAATAAATTTGTCAATAAAATATAAATAAATATGTTTTCAAAATCATAAAATTATCCCTAATTTATTGGCATAGGTTTTAGAGTCTAATTATGAGGTTTCCAATAAAGTGATTTAGGGTTTAATGAATTACATGAGATAAATATGACCCTAATCCATGCACATATAATGTTTAGGTGGTTAAAGTGCCTGAGACCTATTATTAGGAGAAATGTGTGTCTTGTGACACCTAGATTGAGGTATGTGTTCTTCCCTATTTACTTTTGGGCAATTAATTGACTAAGTTATTTGTATATTGAGGCATTCTTGTTAATTGGTCTTTTATTTGTTCCATGATGAAAAATCCTTACTCTCTGCAATTGACAAATATCTTGTTGCCTTGGGTCTATGATCCCATTTGCATTGCTTAAAAATATGATTGATGACTTATATCATATCTTGCCACTCTATTTATGCATGTTTGATAATTTAGGTAGATATATATTGTATGGTAGATGAGCACAATTACCAGGGAGTGCTATTCTTCCCAAGATTATCTATTCCACCTCTTTTTATACAGGGGCACGCTATTTCCGCCTAGGGTGTGCTATTCCACCCATTTTGTTAGACCAAAGATTCAGTCGTGTATTGGTTGTATTGTAGCTATTTAGTCTAAATATATTTGCATGCAAGTGTATTGGTTGTTGTGATATTGTGAATATTGGCAAGACTTCTTCACAAGTAACGTGCTCTTATATTTAAAGGTCTCATTCTCTTGAAATTCATTCTTTTGAACCTACATAACATTAATGGCCCATCTTGATGGAACACCCTCTTTTGCACTTAAACTCTTTCCAATGCCTAAAATATTTTATAATGCTCATATACCAGTTGATACTGATGCATACCCTTTTTATTTCCTATTTTCTGGGTAGTTCTTGAACTACCCAGTTTAACAGCCGCTGGTTGATCACGTATTCGTGGACCAAGGATTCAAGGCACCTACTGTCTAGGAGTAGATCTCGAGGATGCCTTCAGATATGTCTAGGTTCCCTACTACAAAATGTCCTATCTAGATGAGATATTAGTTCCTTATTAGTTTATTATCCTCTGGAATTATCATGGACATGTTAGGGACTCTTTTAAAGCTATGTAATAACTTAGTTTATTTTCCACTGCTTAAATACTCATTTGCTTGATGATGGAATGCTATTTTTAGAAATATTATGCAACCATTTTTCGTTTTAGTGTTGGTGGAACTTGTTAGATTTGGTTGTCTATTAATTTTTCAAAATAAAAGTAGGCAGTGGATCCCCTCTCGGGTCCCACTCCTTACTACTTCACCTTCTCCAAGGAGAAGCTTTCATCAAGGGACTCCTTCCCTTCTTATTCTTCACCTCTCTTAATCAAGAGAGAGAACCTTCATCTTCATGGTAGAAAGAGAGATTTGAAGGTGGAGGAAGTGAGAGCCTCGCAAAAAGTACATGTAGGACTAGCTCTCTTACAAATCTCCTACTCACTCTAATGGATGTAGCAAGTGATTAAACTTGAGAGTGGAAGGAGGCTCTTGGAGCACTCAACTATAATATAGGGACCTTCACAGTGCTTGTTTAACCATGGGATAAAGCCCAAGGGATTATATTTATAGTTGAGGATGCCTTCTAGTTAGTAGAAACACTTAAGGATGAATTCTAGTTATTTGAGTTGTTGCAACATATTTTTTTTTAGTTTTGTAATACTCCAACGATTAAAAATACTTTTTTTGCACATTCTGTACAGTGCGGTCGGTCGAGTTTACTTTTGGGAAACTCGACCGATAACACTATGTGACAAATCAAATTTAAGTTGTCAGTCAAGTTTATCCTGGATGAAACTCGGCCGATGACTTAAATTTGGTTTTTTAGTACAGGGGTGTCGTTCTAATTTGTCCTGAGGAAACTCAGACGACCCTAGCAGTTCCCAAGATCCATCTAGGGTGTCAGATGAGTTTATCAAAGATGAAACTTGACCGAAAAAAGTCATTGTAATGAATTTTAGAAGTTGCGTAAAAGTGCTTAAATATTCAACTTAAGTGTCATTTGATTTTCTCTAAGCTTAATTACAAGTCATGCAATTATTACAAGTGATTTACAATAAGATTCGAATAGATTTGATGTCTTTTCCATAAAAGTGCACTTGTAATTGATTTTGACTTATCTTTCTCCAAGTTAGGATGCACAAGATAGGGCATTTCGATTGTGTCTGTACCTAATCTAAAATTAGTCAAGTAGAAGCATTACACACAAATAAGTGGAATGGTTAGTCATGATCAAAATTAAGAGCTTAGTCAATTATACTTTGAGTTAATATAATTTGTTCTCCAATTTTTCTTATTATTTATGTGACAACGATGTGTTGCCAGATATTACTCATTGCTTGTATAACTGTATCATGATTACGGACACCACTTCCAATGTAGTGTAGAACCTTTAGGGTCACACACATACGATTATCAGGGAAGAGGAGTATAATGTTGAACATGTTTAGAAATGTCCCAATTAATTAAAGTTAAAATTAAGCTAGATAGTGAGGTGTTTTAATATCAATTAGAATTGTACTAGGTGGTTTGGAACCCTCTTCTATCAACTAGAGAGTCCATTCGATTGACTAGATTTTTGACAATCAGACAATCCAGTTATTTTAGTGGCTAGTTAAGGTATTGTAACCCCTAGACGATCGATTATAGAAACCAACCGATCAACTACTTCCTAACTAATTTATTGGCTAGAACAACCGATCGACTACTTAATGATAAGGTTTCCAAAACTTTCTAGTTAGTCTACTAGACCAGCTACTCAATCAACTAGCAACTCCAAACAAGCTGACAAAAATAGAGTATGTATTACATTTTATTTCTTGGGATTTACTTGAAATCTTATCTTTCGCCTACCCAATATAAAGCAGTATAACGAGTGTGGTTTAGGTTACATGTTATTCAAATTGAGAAGCCCTAATCGCCATTACCAATAGAATCCGAAGAGAGAGCGACAGGAGCACATTATTGAGGAGCTACTCCTCCCAACAATTCAAGGAGATGTCATGGAATTCTTGTCTTTAGTGTGGATACCATAGAGATGCAAGTAATGAGCGGTTGCCTTAAGAGGACGCCTTCATCTCCATGAGCATGTACCACAACAAGTGATGCTCACCACATAATGAGGAGCATGTCATCATATTAACAACACATCAATCTAAACTTTACATATATTTATGAATATATCGTTGCTGAAGAGATCCTTCTATCGAGCTTAGGGATATCATTTTGTTTTTATGATGTACCTTTTGTTGTTCGATCACCTTACACTTATTAAATGCATCAAGTATTAATATGAGATATTATATAAACACTCTAGATGATACTTCATTTAGATATGAACATTTACAGTTATTGTTTATAATTTTGTTAAAAAGAAATATGTAGACGACAACTTGTTGAGTTAGCATAAAGATTATATGATTCCAAAAATTATTTGTGCATTCTCTCAATGAAATCCGAGTCTAGTCTAGTTGCATTCCTATTATAACCAAATATGATCAGACTATACTCAAATCACATCCCAACTGTGTTTTCGATATACAAATAAAATCGAACTAGGACCAAAGTGGGTTGTCAGATAGAATCAAACTAAATGAAGACTAAGGCCTAGTTTGGTTGGATCGAAAATGAAGGTGATCAGTTGAAACTACACATTTTTTCAAACTATTTCTGTCTGGTTGCATGCAGTTGCAACTCCATAGTGGAAATGAACTCACACCTGCTGACCGTTTCTGTAGAAATTTGAAGAAAACAAACCGTGGCCAAAAAGGGCATCGGTTCATTTTCCTCGTCGAATGTAGCGCTGTGGTAACCACCTATTTCCTCCCGCCCTCCATGTTCGTATTCTGCAACACCAGTGACCCTCTCGCTCCTCACATACCTTGTATGCCAGCGCTTGCTGTGAACTGTTTCGGTAACTACACTCCATATAATTCTGTCCGCAAAGTACTCTCTACCAAACCAAATACAAATCAAATCGTCCAGTTAGAGTTTTGTTCAACCAAACGAAAAGATCGTGTTTCAACTCCTCAGTTTTGATTTTGCGTTTTCAAACTATTAGAGTGGGTTGGTATTACATCCAACCAAATTAGCCCTAAGTAAGACTAATCCCATTATGGAGACTAACCCAATCTTGATTCCAAAATCTTATTGCCAAACAGGGCCTCAAGGTCTTACAACTGGCATGAGCCGATGGCTATCTAAGTGTTACCATCGAACCTGAGCCTATCTAAGCTTGCTACGGAAGCAGAACAACAGTCCAATGATGTTGTAAAACACATATAGATCTCCTATTATGTCCGGAGCCTTATGCATTCAACAGTACAATACCTGAGTGTTTCAAGTTAAACGAGCAACAGATGAGTAGAGGGTACGGGAGTTGATAACGTGGGTATCAAAAGTGAGTTCGTTTGATTGTATATTAAAATAGAGTCCTTTTGGTCTTTCCAGTGACGGCGGGGTGAAAATGACATCCTTCTGACTTAAGAAATGATCTATTTATAGGTGGAGTTTAAAGCTGAAGTGTTTGCGGCGTCACGAATGATTAAAATGTTAAATTCGTTCCGGAAAGAATGTACTCTCAATAAGTAAAGAATCACAATCGAGTAAGTGACTAGCACTGAAATTGTCGAGAAAAAGAATAGGATTCCGGCCCATGTCCTAATTGTATTTATGCTTGAATAGGAATTGATTTGTGTTGCCAATTCTAGTAGGAGTTAAATCCAATAGGAGAGAAGATGGCTCTCTATTTGTAACATTGGAAGTGGATTATGAATTGGACTATGAATTGGAGTGAGATTTCTAATTACTACTAATGTGATGGATGCCTATAAATAGAGGTCCTGGGGGAGGCCATTGAGATCATCTCATCACTTATTTGTTATTGGTGTCTTCTGTGGTAGAAGAGTAAAAAAAAACAAGAACAATTGGTGGTGCTCTCTTTTGGTAAGAGACGGTTAGCGACTTTGCTTTAAAGCAAAGTAGCGGCTGACAGTCAACGATACATTGGTGGTGCATCAACTACGACGGCGGATCCGAGCAGCGAAAGACACACATCAGTTGGTGACACTACGTTGGTATTGTGACAGCGACTACGACAACAGTCTGTCCGTTAAGCGGAGGACGTGTGTGAATTTGTCTCATTAATAGGCTCACGATTCGACTTTGATCGTTATGGATTGGTACCAAGATCAAGTCCTAGGCAAGCGGACCTTATTTTAACAGAGAGAGCTTTTTGGTTGGCAGGCGAGGTACACAACCTCGTCAGGAGTATAGGCGGCCCGGTCAGCGATTGTAGTGACAATAGGCAAGAGCACAACTGTGTGTCTGATTCCCTACAACGATAGAGATGTTGTGAGGAGAAAAAGATAAGTGGAATATTTTGTACACGTTTGGGTGTAATTCTATTCTTCCTATCTTTGTTCTCGTGTGGGGGGCGATCCAGATTTAGGAGTAATTAAATCTGGATGATGTGAGTTGTAATCTTGATTACATAGTCTTGTTGGTCGTTATCATCTCGTGATTTTTCTCTTCTCATTTTGGGGAGAGTTTTCTACCTTTCAGTTTTATAGAAGACGTCACTTACACACCCTGACGTCACTTACACACCCTAAATTCCTAACAGAAATCTCAAATCTCGGTAGATATCTCTTTATTGATGTGTCTACTTGGATATCTTCGCGGTGATAATGGCATGATCTAGAACACCTCTCTCCATGCATAACACGTTTGACGGATCTCGTGGACGGTGATCTTGCCCGCTGCCACTATTGTAGCAATCTTTTCCAATCTTTACGCGTTCCGGTTAATTTGTCGCGCTGCGCGTGCCACAACCACGACCATATGTCCAGTCTGCTACAGATAAATGTCCTCCCGCTCCCCACTTTTAGGTAGTCGTTGTCCACGAGCTGTGTGCGGCCCGAACGTGGCTCCGCCACTGGTAATCTGCTCGGTAATTTGCGCATAAATACAAGATTCACAATGAAGGGGGGGGGGCATGGCGAGATGAGAAAGTAGACCGCGGAAGGAACGAGGAATCGAGTGATTCATGTAGAAAGCCACATTGGAAGCATCGAGTAAGCCAACATCAAGTTAGCTCGTGGACCATCTTGCTTGGGTTGGGGGACATGGACCACAAGGATGAGACAGACGGATTGCATATGCGGACCAATAACAAATTCAGCCTGAGATTTGTTAGCGGATGGCCGGCCATCTTCATCACAAGAGGGCATCAACTCTTCAAACAGGTGCATCAGCGTTTCACTTTCACCACATGCTGGAACCTACCTCTATGTGATACGATTTACAGAGCCAAACAGGTATTTGATACTAACTGGTTAGTAAAACTGTATCATAAGTTCAACACGTGATTGGAAGTACTTTTGGTCATCAGCGTGAGAGGAACTGGATCTCAATAAATGTTCCAATGTTGGCACTTTAGCATTAACGCATACAACAAATTCTGAGTTATACAGCTGATCATAAACCGTTGAAAACTAGAAACCATTAACCAAAACGGCGCTCTAATGACACCATGAATGATAATACATTTCAATATCTACAAGAAAAATAGTGAGATATTGAACGTGCCCAAGAAGTGGGCGATCATTACAATTCACCACGTAGCACACAATCCGGATCCTCAGCTGATGATCTACGACAGCCTAGGCAGCACCACTTCTCGCAAATAGAAACGTAGGAAAAAAAATAGAACAAAATAGGGAATTAAACCACTGAACTTGACAGCCGCCTTCACAGAACTTTTGTTCCTCGACCAAAACAAAGCTCGGAATGGGAACACGCCCTGCACTTGGCAATGCATCTGCTAATTAGGCGAGACATAACTAGAGCCTCAATTTGCCAACTCTGGGATTGGTTCCGCTTTCCAGACAATGTCCTTGAGCCCGGAAGAGAAGTTCTTGTAGAACTGCATCATAAAAAATAAGACAATAGTTGGATGAGAAACAGAGTCAGTTTCTTAATGTACAGTGCAGGATTTTGCAGCAGCAAGACAAGATGAAGCGGTTTGAGGGTTGCAAATTTAAGGTGATAATATTGAGAAAAAGCAGACATGCCTTGTGGAACTCCAGGGTGTCACCGTTGGTTTTACGGAGTTCAACTACATGGAGAGAAGGGGCTACCTCAAACACCTGCAAAGAAGAAAAAAGTAAACATTTAATTAATCTGACCCAAATTACGGACGTGGTTAGTTTGCAATAAAAACCGAGACAACATTGTGCTAAAACTTGATACTTTTCCGTTAAATGATACACTAAAGGTGAAGTGTTCCTATTATGGCCGCTTTACAACTTTTTGGTGCTTTTATCATTAACCTGTAATCCACCTTGTGCTTCTCTTACAGGCTTACATGCTAGTAGTAAAACAATAAGTATGCTTACTCCAGTACTATCATGGAGACCAAATGGTTCTGTAAGATTGGAATGGGGACCAAATGGTTCTATAAGATTGTAAAGGGCTATATAAAACTCTCTCCAGTAGTAAACTAGGCAGAAGCAGTTTCATTGCTGATTATGGTCACAATCAACCTAAGTTGTTGGTCAGGTTTAGGGCTTCAACTTGTGTGTATTCTCATAGCTTCTTGTCAAGCTGATGGAGAAGTGATCAAGACTACCATTACAAGTACGACATCAAAAAAAAGAACAGTGATCGAAGTTATAAGGGTGCCCTGGCAATCAGCTCTTTGCAGAAAAGACATAGCCCCAAATTATGAAATATCTGGTTCTGAATAAAATATCCAACCACATTGAACTTGGTTTTTGGGTTACTTGAATAATCAAAGATGAATTGTAAATCTGTAGCTCATCAATGCACTAATGGGACAGTTTTTTATTCATGATGATCCGTTCCTGGTGTATATTGATCAATGCTTTACCCGTTTCTCTACAGATGTGCACAGAGAAGGGTTGACTAAAGAGCTTTAAACATTTTAGAACAGGGGCTTAGATGGGGAGATTTGTTTAAGGACCTAATCTACAAAGAGTGACTCGAAATAAACGCCCTAAAACCAGCATAATATATCATGTACAGTACCAGTAATATAAAATTAGAATATGTTAAGGAAACAGGTAAAGGGTACCTCGGTGGCTACAGATAGGTGTCCTTTCCTTCCTGTCTTGTCACCTTGAAGTCTCATCTAAAGTGGTGTGCAAAGAACATTGTTAAGACATTGGTTATATTGATGCATTGAAGTTATACTCATAAAGCAATTTTGTAACCATGAAACATCATGCTTTAAGGTTGTACCTTGTAATTGTGCTTGCGTACATTGAACCCAAGAGGCTTAGCCGCTTCCTCAATTTTTGACATTATTTCATTCGGAGGTCGTTGAGAAGTGAATCGAGTTTCTCTTTTAACAACACCCTGAATTTGGAACATATTTGAGAGGATTATGTTAATGGAAAGTCAAGGAAATGAGTTTCCAAATATACATGATAACAATCCATCTATCTTAGTTAGTTAGCTAAGTAAATGGCATTACTGTGAATGCTTATTTAGAGGAACTACTCTCAGTATCTATCCTTACAACATCAAAGATGGAGGCCAACTTCTGAAAAAGCTCATAAAAATCAACAGCAGGTTCGCCAGCAGGGAATTGTAGTTTCCTAGACAATCTTAAATACTGTTGTATTCATTAAGATTCCCATGGTCACAGACGTCTGTAGTTCATTTAGAGATTTAGTAATATCAATATTCTGAAAAACAACATGTGATATGCTTTCAGTTAGGGACTCGTGCGAATGCGGGCACATGAGGTTTTGGGTTCTTTTAAATAAATTAATTATATGGCCATTATGTTATATATTTAAACTGTATAATATTTCACCTATATATATTAATATGTAAAATATCATCATCATCTAAGCCTCAATATATACATATTTAAAATATGTAAAATATACATGTATGGTATGCTACATATATGTATACACAATATGTAAAACAAGATAACTGATAACAGAGTACACACATTAGTCTCTATATGAAAAGCGGCTGCATATGCGCCACATATGCGACTAGGACCACATAATGGACTGCATAGACATATGCAGTTTGGAGAAGTGGCTATAACGCATATGTGGCCGCATATGCGGGCTCATGCCAGGCATATGAGAGCACTGAGTAATATTGCTTATACCAAAAAAGTGAAGAGATCCATCGTCTCTATTTATAGAGACTATCCTACACCGCTTAAGCCTTATTGCATATATAAGAAAATTAACAATGAGCATGTTCCTGAATATATTTTTCATTATGTTTTACAATTCAGGGCTGTTGATTATTGAAATGTAAAATTATTAATACGAGGTCGTGCAAGTTCAACTTGGTGTGAAACCTATTAGTAAAGCAACATCCGCCTGCCTCATTCTTGCAAAGACATCATCAAGGTCACACAACTCACCATTTCCTTCTCAAACAAATTCCCCAAGTTGAAGCCTTGTGATCTTGAGATCAGTTCAAATGCGTTCATCGATACTGGCTTCTCTTTTTTCTCTGTTACATGATATTCCTGCACATCAAAGACAGATATTTAATAAAATAATATATATACTAGCTATGTTCGTCCATCAAAGACTATAATACAAACCAAACAGCATATGATTGTGATGCCAATAATTTTGTTGTCATAAGCACATAGATATATCTCAAAACTAGATTTTGACTTGTTCTTTCAGTGCATTCAAAGTTCCTGAGTAGGAGACTATGTGAGAACATTGTATTACTACCTAGATTGGGAGTTGTAAGTCACCCAAGAGAAGTGAATACTCTAACTTACTATTAAACCAAGCTGTACTACACTTTAACTATAATGCATAAGCATTTACTTGTGACAGCAGCCGATTTTTTTTTTCAAGAACATGGAACATAAAGAAACAAAGTAACTCCCACGTCATCCACTGAATATTCGTGGTTTACTATCACTTCCATTGAAAATCTCATAATGTCTTTACACCCTTTGAGGCTAATAAAGACACCCACCTCTGCATCATTGAAAACTGCATCCACGTCATCAAGGCTCACTTCTTCACTTTGTTGGAAATCCGGTTGTTTATATCCTTTTTTAAACCATTCGTTCTCTAAAATTTCTGGAATCGTTATCCGCTGCAGCAGAATAATATATGTAAGATTTAAAAAGCTATGTAGTTTTGTGTCGTCAAACATCTAATAAATATTAGAAAAAGTATTTCCCTGCTTACTTTGCATGGATTTGGATCTAGAATGCGCTTGATCAATTTCTTTGCACTTGACGACAGCCAAGATGGATAGGAAAGTTCTGCCTTGGTAATCTGCACATTAATTCAGCCAGAAAAATGATGAAATTAGCACTTAAAAGTCAAATCTGAGGGTTGTAGAAGTTTTCCTACCTTTTTGTACAAAGACATTAGGTTTGGGTCTTCAAATGGTAAATATCCAGCCATAAGAACAAAAAGTATGACACCACATGACCACACATCAGCAGCTTTCCCGTCATATCCTTTCTCATTTAACACCTGAAAAAGAATTAAGAGTTAAACTAGCCAGTCGAAAGTTGATATGAGAGAAAGAGAGAGAGAATAAAGTAAGATGAGCACCTCTGGAGCAACATAATTTGGGGTTCCACATGCAGTGTGAAGCAAATTGTTGCCCTGTCAAATAATTTAGATTTTGCCATAAGAGATCCATCTGCAATGAATATCCAAACATACTATTCTTTGAGTGGAGTATTATTGTGAACCCTCAATGGTCACACTACTTTTCAGACCTCCCTGCTAATATCAAAGATGCGGGGAACTTTTCCTCCCGCCCCTCTTCTCTCCTCACACTTGTCATTCTTGCCCTCTGCTCAACCCAAGGCGCTAATCACCTCCCGCTTCTCAGCCCCATCCATTCACAACCTCCTTGTATCCTCTCCCCTGCCTTCTCCCTTCCTCCCTCATGCTAAGATAAATACATCACCACGTCCATCTAAATTGCAAAATCCCAGAACCATCATTTAATGTTTTACTTAGAACTAAGTTATATAAGATCCATATGTTTTACTTTTATGATGGCCAAATATGTTTCCGTGTTGAGTTTGAGTTGACATGATCAAGCACACGATCAAGTAGTGTCGTGTTGCACTGAAACTCTAGAGGTTATTCATTTTAGACAGGTGTAGGGGTTTGTGTTGGACAATGAGCACACTATTTTCCAATACGTTCACTTCATACAATAATATCCCACTATGAGGTTTGCAAAGACGACATTTATTTTATAATTTATTTTGGCATGTTTTGCTTGTTGATTTGTTGCATCATCAAACTCAGGATAATTATGCACTTCTTATATAGGATATTGCACTGATTTTGTCTCTGGATTATTTGTGTCGTGTTTCATGTGGACTAACGTTCCATGGTTTCACCGAAATCCTTTGTATTAGGTTGACTGCCAATTTTTCGTAAAGAGTTGAAGGTTTACAAATGTGGGCAGAAAGAAGATATGTCATTCTGCACATAGAGAGAAGTCGATTGCTTCTCTAAATCAAAGTGAGATTGCCACGTCAAACTCTCAGCTCAGTGGTTAAATAAATAAAAAAGATTTGTGGGATGTGAATAAGATATTTGGCATGCAGATTTCTAGGAATATAGTTGCAGGGATATTATCAGGGTTACTTTAAGGAGGACTGCAATGCTTCAGTCAGTCCAATCCCAAGCCATTTGGTTCCACTGATATGTCACCGACAAATTAAGCTGAAATCTATTGCTTGTCGAAGGATCCTCATGCTAGCACAGTAGTTAGCTTGATGTCTGCTATGACATGAAGAGGCCTCATATAGAACACTTGTCTGGAATGGTATCTAATTGGCAAACCAAAACAAGTATCAGCAGCATATAATATCAGGGACTCTTCATTATCTCAAGGAGGTGTGCATATGGGATTTCTATAGACTCGATAACCATAATGAAAATTGTTGGATAGACAAAATTACACTGCACAATCAATTGGGATAGGAGGAATTTAAAGACAATATCTGTTTTTACTTTGACAGGAAATAATATGAGCAGCTTATGATTACTTCATCAACGACAGAGATACGGTCAACAGCCTGGGATGAAGCGGTATAAGAAAGCATCTCATATAGGGTCTAATAAGTGGCTGGTAGTACAACATGATAGGTCACTTGTGTAATCTCCATCCTATCAGTTCCATTTGACAAACTGTGGGTAGAAGGAAGAGTTTTGATGGAGAATGTTCACGACAATTGACAATCTTCTAGATAACACTACAAACTGTGACTAAGACTAAAAAGTTCATGGTTGCTTGGATTTGGGGTAGCATAAGTGGAGCCCTTAAGGGCTACAAGGGAACAAAAGGTGTGCGTTTTTGTTAAAGCACTATTCAGGAAAAAAGAGTGAAAGCAAGATAAAGATTTATTGATAAATGCTACCAAATTTGGCTGAGCATATTCTACGACTTACATGATCAAGAATATAAAAGGACTAGATGATTGATTGACGAGAAACTTTGAGATCAGGACAACCAAGGTTAAACAACCACATGTTTTTTGTGAGAGTAATCTTGGATTGAGTAAGAAATCAGATATGATTGATATTGGATTTCTACTTTTTTGGTTGTGAGAATATTCTTTGATTGAGTAATAAATCAGATATGACTGATATCTGATTTCTATTTTTTTGGTTGTTATAATATAGGAGTGTTTTATTTATTTGTATATGGGCTCAAGTCTATATGCCCCATTAGCATTTGGACTCCTAATCCATTAGGGTTTTTTTGTGTCTTGTACTTGCCTCCTCTCCTATATATAAAAGAGGGGTTTATCCATCTATCAATAAAAGAAACTCAACAATTAAGAGAATTTCCCCTAATTCCATTCTGCTTACATGGGTTTGGTGTCTTTCCCCTTCTTCGTGCCTTAAATGAAAGAACCATTTATCCTTGTAGAACGTTGGGGCTAATGTGTGTCATTTCGAAAGAAATGGGTGGTTATAAGAAGCACTGGATGAGCGCCTACTTGAGTGTGTGTAACGTCCGGGCCCACTGCCTAAGGCTCTAGTAGATTTTCAACAATGACGATTGGCCCCATAGATCCCCACTAGTCTTAACTGCGCATTTTGTGCTCATGTGCAAGCCAGGATTAACTTCCTGACGGGTCAACCATCGTAGTACTACTCTGGGCTGAGCACGCTTAATCATATAGTTCTTTAGTGATGGGATCCCTAAAAAGGAGGTGCACCTTGGTGATATAGGTAGTTCAATCATTCCTTTTAAAATCATTTTATCTGAGGTCTCAAATCCTTTGATGTTACAGTATGAGTTTGAGTGTGATTGGTTGTTTCCCTGGATAAGAGCACTCCAAGAGCTCCTGTGCGGCATTGTGGATGAAAACCCTCAGTCATTGATGTTTTTACCACATACATTTTATGTCTTTCCTCTTCTTGTTCTTCACTGGCCAACCATTGTCGGTCCAATAAAATCTTGCGTAAATTTTTATCAAAAAAGAGCATCCTATAACCTGAAACTATATTAGCCTAACCAGCATACAATTCCTGTACTGGTAGAACTTGAAGGGTTTCAAGGTACTCATTTCCTTGTGCTTTTTAATAATTGATGTACATAAGCGGACAGAGATCAATGATATCTTACCCTTGTTTGTGGTGAGAAAGCACTTAACCCAAAATCTGAAACCTTGAGCTCTCCAGAAGAATCCAAAAGTAGATTTTCCGGCTACAAATGTGAGACAAAGAAAAACGTTAGTTACAGGACAAGGTGGTAAAAAGAATGGATGTCCGAGTGAACTGTGGTGGAATCACCAGGGCGTATAAAAGAAGGCAGAGACTAGAGTCTGACAGAAAAACACAGATAGCAAACCTTCAAATCCCTGTGGTACACCCCTCTACTGTGGCAGTAATCGACGGCATTTATGAGTTGTTGGAAGTACCTCCTGGCTTCATCTTCCCTCAACCTCCCGTGGTGTACCTGAAAGACAGTACCAGACAGGAAAAGGAAGTCTGAGTGCGCGCACATGCAGAAAACTACAAAATTTCTTCAGCGCAGAGAATAGGAAAGACGCAGCAGCAACAGTCAGTCTCAAGGAAGTAGGAAAAAAGCTAGGGAATCATGTTTTTGTTAAGAAGAGGGTAAAACTCACGATCTTGTCAAACAGCTCTCCTCCACAGACGTACTCCATGACGATGTAAATCTTAGTCTTACTGGCCATCACCTTCACAAAATTAAAAATTATGGTAAGAAGTGACTTGAGAGGAATTATATACCCCAGAACTGAAAGGGAAAAAAAGAAACTGGAATCTACTGGTTGCTTAGTTGTTGTTTTTGCCTATTCAGTAAACAGTTATTAACGCCATGCTCACAGATTGTTATATGGATAAACCGATAAAACATTAGCAGGATTATGTTAATGATCGTGACTGAATTAGTTGGATACTGCTTCTGACCTTGTCATCGGCCAACACCCTCCTTGTATATAAAAAGAAAAAAGAACATTTCCAACTACACAGTAATCTCCATTAACTGCTTTGAAAAAGAGATTAGATGGGACCGTGAGAAGATAATGTTTTTTTCATCAGCTCGTGTCTGTCAGGACAGCGAGTTCCGCTTTGCTGTTCCTTGTTTCAGGAGGAGCAGGCTACTCCGTTATTAATCAACTTGCACGTGTCCCTGCTCATGAATTTGTAGGGTGGGAATTATATTCGGGTTACACATGGCATTATCTTAAACAAGGTGCAGCCTGCTCCTTGTTTAATCAGGAACAGCAAATCCTACGGACAGGACAGCATGTAGAATGCAGTCTTTATTATTTAAGGTTTAATAAACCAGGGCCACGTCATCTCAAACCCTCGACGTCGACCCCCTTCCCTCCCCAACGTCAACGCGTATCATTTTAAGATGGGGAGATTACCTCGTACAGTTGAACGACGTTGGGGTGCCTGATGAGCTTCATCGTAGAGATCTCCCTCTTGATCTGGAACAAGGAGAAAAAAAAAGAAAGATGAATGTTGGATCTCCGGAGAAAAAAGACACAGGGGCAAGAAAGGAATTCGCGTCTTTTCACCCAGTTGGAGGAATGGGATGGGAGGTGGAGAGGAAAAGAAAGGAACCCCCACGGAATTGAAAGCGCTTGAGTTTTTCGAATGGATAAAGACGAGACTTTTCGTAATTTTCTGGTTGATCAGAATACGATTTGAAAGGACCAGCCGAGTACTGTACCTGCTCTACCATCTTGTGTTTGAGGACCTGGTCTTTGTCGAGTATCTTCACGGCGACGGCGTCCCCGTTGTGTGTGTTCCTGGCGAACTTGACCTTGGCGAAGGTTCCCTCCCCGATGGTTTTGCCGAGCTCATACTTGCCCACCCGCGTGCGGGTGGCCGGGGCGCCGCTGCTCATTCTGGCAGGCTTGGGTGGACAAATTGGGATTTGGTTGAATATCCTGCCGGCTGGTTCCTCAGTCGAGCACGAACAGGGGTCGAACACCTAACTTAGGATAGAAGACGTAGGCAGGGGGAGAAGGATATCACACAGATGACTCTTGAGCAGGAACAGGGGGTCGAACACCTAACCTAGGAAAGGAGAGGTAGGCAGGGGAGAAGGATATCAGACAGAGGGTTCTTGAGCAGGAAGTCTCTATTTTCCTTCTCCTCTTCTTCTTCCTCTATTAATAGTTGGCCGATGTCGCCCCTTTATATCTAGAGATATCAACAAAATCCAAACGAGGTGGGGCGAAGGGGTTTGGATTGAAATAATGGAGGCTGGCAGAGTAGAGGAGATGGCAATGGCGGGGGGGGGGGGGGGGGGGGGGGGGGGGTGCACCGGTGTGTGGCGCCAATGGCCTGGTGGGTGGTAATGGCAGGGAGAGGAGGGGAAGGAAAGAAGATTGTAAGCACTAGGCAGGATCAGGAGACGGGACGGAACGTGGCTATTGGCCAATGCCATGAGACGACAGGACGAGGACGGGGAAACGGTAGTGCACCATAGCCAGGTAAGGGAATGCAGGGTGGGTGGAAGAAGAGAGAGATGGGCCCTACCCATGACGAAGCCTAACGACACATAAGCTTCACCCGGAGAAACAAACTCTGCAATTATCACAATCCTCCAAAAAACAATATCTGTATCAATCCATAGACGCGGAGCTCACGTCGGAGTGGTATCCACGCGATACGACCCAGTGTAGTACACCAGTACCACCACTAAATGCTATACACCACTCCAACCTAGGATTCACCTAAGGCTGTCAAGGAGGACGGTAAAGCTTTATTCTTATCATCACTAGCAAAGTGCAGCGTGTGTTGCTATTAATATATTTCTGAAATAGCAGCTAATAAAAATATAAAACTAACAATTAAAAAAATTATTGTCATCAATTTTATCAAAAAAATATGAAATTTCGTTGAAAGCAAAATGTTCGTCATGAGTTATCAACACATGTCTAATTATCATGATGTACAATCACATTTTTCTATCATGATATTACTCTACTTGAAAGTGTCGAACACTAACTATTCACTTTTGTGAAAAAATAATTTTCTAAAAATAAACTAAAATTACCTTAAATAAGAAAAATGTACATATCACCTGAATCAAGGTGTTTAAACATCCTCCACCACCAACCACTATCATTGTTTAATAAAAATGTGAACATGAAAAAAGTATGCTAACGCAAGTTACTCGAATAGAAGTGGTCAAAGCATTTATAATTATTTTTTAGAAAATAGTAAAATCAAGTTGTTCAAATATGCATTAACAAAAGGAAGCAAATTTCACTAACTAATTTATTTAAATAGCACAAGCAACAACATCTGACCTCTCTTTTATAAAAAGAGAATGGAAAAACAATCAGTCGAACCATGTTGTTGGAGTATCAATGGTCACTATCTTTGTACTCTTTTGCACGGGTCGCAATTGGTAAAAGAATAAAAGACAAGTAGTGTGCACTCATAGGGACCAATTCATAATTACAAAAAGTAATGAGAAAGTTAACCAGCTCCCTCTATGACTTTCTTATACATTATGAATGAGTCTCCTCACATAAAATATCACTTCAAAATAAAAGACAAAAGTGTAGTGTGCACTCAAATGGACTAATTTATAATTACAACAAATAATAGAGAAAATTACAACCAGCCCCCTCTGTGGGCTTTCTTATACGATATAGATGAGTCTCCTCGCATAATATATCATTTAAAAAATAAAAGACAAAAGTACAATGTGCACTCACAGGGACCAATTTGTAATTATAAAAAACAATGAAGAAACTTGCAACCAGCCCCCTTTGCGGACTTTCTATATAATATAGATCAGTCTACTCACATAATATATCCTTTGAAAAATAAAAGACAAAAGTGTAGTGTGCACTCACACATAATTATAAAAAATAATAGAGAAAAATGCAACCAGCCTCCTCTACGGGCCTTCTGATGCAGTATCGATGACTCTCCTCACCTAATATATCATTTAAAAAATGAAAGACAAAAGTGTGGTGTGCACTCAAAGGGAACCATTTTTAATTACAAAAAATAATGGAGAAAAATACAACCAACCCCCTCTGTGGACTTTCTTATATGATACAGATGAGTCTCCTCGCATAATATATCATTTAAAAAATAAAAGAGAAAAGTACAATGTGCACTCACATGGACTAATTCGTAATTACAAAAAATAATGAACAAACTTACAACCAACCCCCTCTACGGAGCTTTCTTATATAGTATACTCATAGAGAGCAATTCGTATTACAAAAATGATGGAGAGTTCTTATATAGTATACTCATAGAGACCAATTCGTATTACGAAAATGATGGAAAAATTGCAACTAACTCCCTTTGTAGGCTTAATTATATAGTATAGATGAGTCTCCTAACATAATATATCATTTAAAAAATAAAAGACAAAACTACAATATGTATTTATAGGGACCAATTCATGATTATAAAAAATAATAGAGAATATTACAACCAGCCCCTCTACGGACTCTCTTATATAGTATATGCTAATGAATTGTGAAGAATTAACAGAGAGACAAAGTAGCCGACACAACTAAAAAATATGAGCATGCTAGTATTAAAAAGCAACCAAACAACATAAAAGGAAGAAGCGGGCATGACACTCGCTCTTCTTTATATGGTGGTATACATAGACTCTTGAGAGGGTAGCGAGTAAGGTAAAAGTAACCACCCTTCTTAGCTCTCCTTACACTCTTTTTATCCTTACCTTCTTCCGCACAAGGTAAATTAAGAGGGTAAACGAATAATGGGTAAATATTGATAGTAGAACAAATTTTATAAAAAGCTAACTTGTTTTAAGGTGGTGTGTAGGGTGATAATGATTGAGTCACATCTTTCTTGATTTGTATTTTCACAATTGTGAATATAAACAGGACAATGTTATACTTTTGTAATATGACATTGGTCTAAGAACAATTTATTCTAAAGTGGCGTGGTCATCTTTTTCCCATTATTCTTCGAACTATTAACTTGTTCAACATTTAGTAATAATATACTACAAACACTTGAGTGTGAGTGGAGGCAGGAAGCAAGCGGCAACACACAAGCTTTCTTATTGGAAAAATAGGATAAAAGCCGAAATAGAAACTTCTATAACTTATATATCTTTGTTAAATAAATGTGGGTAAAAGGATAAAAGAGTATGGATAATGTCTAATACCCCTTTTTACTCTGGCGGAAAAACAAAAAAAGAATGAACGGATAACAAAACATTTATCCATACCTTTACTCTCTACACCCTGTGGAGTATGAATAATAAGCTCCCCATTGACTGTCCAAGATTCACCGAAATCAAACAGCAAGGCCCACCACGCACTGCTAGGCAACCAACTACCTAACTGAAAGGCTGCTAGCGTCTTGGCTAGCGAGATCCGGGCCTCTTCGTGAGCCATTTTATCCTCTCATCCTTCCGCATCCTACATGGGGGCCCATCATGACGGCTTGTGGGCTCGACGAGAACCGAGCCAGTCTCGATTATTGTACCACATGGAGGGCCAGTGTCAGACTCCGACGTGCAGCGCGATGGCTCAGAGGGGAGCGTGATTGGGGCGGTTATGCCATGTCGTGGGCCGGGGAGTCGTAACATACCAGCGAGTGAACAGCGGGTTTGGGTGTCCGGTGGGCCGGAGATTGGGAATGGTCACGCGTCTGGGAAAGCGGAAGTTTTAGTTCGCGCGATGATTGTACCGCGGGCTTAATTGGCAGTACTTTAGCATCATCATCAAACTGACTATTGCCTTGATCCATCGCATTCCGCCTTGTCCTGCCGCTCGTCCCGTCACTCCTCCGGTCGGGCTTCTGTCTTCTTCACTCCAACATTTCTCACCCTAACGAGATGTAGGAGCCTACTCATGTTATTGTTCCTTGCCTTGTATTTTTCTTGTTGTTGCTGCCTGATGATGGTAACGTTTGAGAAGCTCAAGAGATGCTTGGCTGTGGACTCACGCATACAGCAGACGACAGAACTTATGGATGAATGGATGGCAAGGCGCCGCAGAATTGGTTCGCACAACTCTCGAGTTCCAAAATTTCGGTTTTTCTACCTCGCTGGTCCACATATGGCAGATTGGAATTACAGCCGTGTGAACAAACGAATATCTGAAATCCCAATTCAAGATGAGAGAGAAGTGTATATATATACGTTTACATTGTATTTACTTTCATTGGTGGAGGATTCTTAAATTTACTTCTGCCTGAAATCTTAATTCAAGACGAGGATAGAAGTGTATACCAGGGATTAGAAAGTAAACAGATGAAAAGAGGACGAAATTTAAGAGTTAGAAGACTTAGAAGTTTTTTTATATCAGACAAAAACCTCAGTGGTCAAGCTGATTCATTGGGGACAGGGAGTCGTCGTTAACTAACTAGTAGTGCGGGATAAAATCCTCTCAAATCCCGGATTGTGATCCTTTCTGGATACTATTATCTTTGAAAAATATCATAATAATTCCCTTATGGTTCTATAGAATGTTTGAGACTATCAATTTTTTTAAGTCATTTGTTAAATTTTTCGCTCTCATATATTGACGACCTATGATAAACTAACTTTTCCCTCTCCCCTTATATTTAACTAGACTCCCTAATTTACTCTGATTACTTTTCCTCCCGTTTTGATTCTTGATTTGAAAGTTCGGGTGCTTGATTGTAACTACTCTACTGTTATGTTCCAACATCTAACTTTGAAACCCAAGTGTGACCTAGGTTCAAATGTTGTTAATGCATTAAGATCTTGCTTCTAGTTTTTGACCTCACCACTGATATCTCTTGGTTCTCTAGTACATGTCATGTGGTAAAATTTGCAATTATGTTTTCAACAACTCAAAAATCATGTAATACAGTCCTTTTGATGCCCAACTTATGCAGTTTTGAAGTTGTCCTATTTTGATGTTTCTCTTGCTCTTTTATCCTTTTTCGGGGCTCTTCGGCCGACCCTAAACCCTTACACTACTTGTATCCCCCTTTACTTCATATTTTTGGTTTCCGTACTTGTTCTAGCCGCCAACTTTCTTCTCCCTCCATTCTTCTTCTTCACATCTATTTTTCTGCCAAAATGTCAAGGAAAACCAACAAGGATTGGATACTAGCCTCCTTCACCCCCACTAAGCCCTCGTTGCCCTTAGCCGCCGATGCAACCTTGAGGACACCTGTCTTCCTTACGTTTCTTCTCAGTATTTGGCACTGCGTTTCTGATGTACGAAGTTTTAGTCACTTTTCATAGGCTATTTTTCATATATTTAATGCATCATACTTCATTTTGAGATATGTTCTGCATTGTTTCTCATTGTTAGCTTGTGAATATGTATTACATCAAATATTGAGTATTTCTATCAAATTTTACTAAATTGTCATTTCTATTTGGACTTATATTGTTTTTCCCTTGTTTTGAGTAATTCAAACATTCATATGATAGATCAGTGCTACTGACATATGTGTCGGTTGTACCAATATGACATGAATTTTCAATAGGAAAATCTAGAATTTCTTGGTACTGTTGAGACAACTCTCGGTGTTACCGAGTAAGGAGTCGATGCTACTGAAGAAAGGAGTCGGTGCTACCGTCTCACCATCTAGAGAGCATCAGTAACTAGAATTAACTGACTCAGTGTCACTAACATGATAGTCAGTGGTACCGACTTTTACACCCAAATCAAGTCACGAACTCGCAGACGACAACCCGATGCTATCAACACACTTGTCGGTAGTTCCAACACATTTTGAGGGTTTCAAGTCAGTCGACAACTCGGTGCCTCTGACAATCTATTAGTGGTACTGACTTTACGCGGCCAGTGCAGATTAAAAATCACGACAGGTCTAACAGTTGTTACTTAATGATGGTCAAAGTCTCACTTATGACCTAAGAGAAGTTCGGCCAAAAAGAGATATCATGTACCATCTTGTGGCAACGGAGGACGGAGTCGGGAGAGGAGGAGACAAAGGAGATAGTCACAGATTGAACACTCCTAGCATGTTTGGAGGACATATTCGTAACTAGAACGTTGCAAATCAAGGTGCCTATCAGAAGAGATCATTGGGTCCGCTTCTGCAAGGGTTTTTTTATTGGTTTTCTAATGTCTAGCTCATCTTATCCCTCTTCCTCTCTTCGTATGATGTTAGAAATCATGTGCGGGATAAACCCGATATTCTTTAGGAACCGGAGTAGCCAAGAATTACTTTGTATTTTACTTTGATGAATTAATAATCTATTTTCTTTAGTTCTGGACATGAATTAATAATCTAATTTCTTATCGAATTATTTGTGCTTGGTCACCACCGCTAATTGCTTCGGGAGAGGGATTAGGGGTTGGAAATGTTATAGATTTACACAACTCATATCCCATGGCAGGAGAGGGCTTACAACTATAAAAGAACAACCAATAGTTTTCGATAATGCACTTAGCTAATTTCTGAACTGCTACGAAAGTGGGATTTATCTTAGTCTAGGTGGTATATTATGTTACGGGAGTGGGCAATACTTGCTATAGATCTTTAGTCTATGGTTAAAGGAAAATATTGATGAAATGAAGTTTGAATTCAATACATACTGTGGTGAAACTAAAATCTTAAGGAATCCATCTATTCCTAAATTTAGTTCTCTGCTCTTAGTTATAAAATAAGCATTGAACCACTTTTTCTAGGCCTAGTTGATTAGGTTACGATTGGTAGTGCTTTCTAGAAAATATTTCTCTGAGTTCGACACTCGGGCCTTGTAGACCTAACTTACACGATGTGATCACTACCCCTTTACACATATAGTTTAGACGTGTAAAGTTTTTGGCATCGTTGTCCCAGAGATGGCAAGATAGGAACTACAAAAGTTGAGACCGGTCACTCTAGGCCATTTGTTTTTTTTCTTTATTTTCAATCATTTCAATCTTTTCTTTGGTCAAGATCATAATTGAAATTTTTTCTTTGATCATTTCACTAGTATTTTGTGTTCTAACATTGCATTAAGTTTTAGGTACTAGTGTATAGGTCAAAGTCGAACCACATATAACAAAGAGTCCACTCCAACTATTCTAGATGAGGAGGAGATTATCTGCAAGGTGCGAGAGTTTGGGGATTTAGCTGAGAAGCTCATTCAAACTCCACCACTACATCTAGAGCAAGCACATGAAGTAGACATGAACCCAAATGGTGAAAATCATGTTGAGAAAGAGCCTAGGGAATAAAGTGCCTAGGAGAAGATAAAACATCTTTAGCCACAACACAATTAGGGCCAATCAAATGAAAAGTAGTTAATGTGGACAACTATAAGCTCCCAGACTAGTGGCACTAATCAAATTATAGTCACTCCATGGTCACAACATGGAGGACTCGATGGTGCAGATAAACAACTTTGTGAAAAGTTGTGGCATGGTGAAGCTGGATAGGGCTCCAGCCACAGTTATATATCCAAAGTTGTTCCCCCATTCCTTATTAGATAAAGCAAAGGCATGGTTCCTTAGCCTGCCAACAGAATCTATAGAAACTTGGAACGAGATGATTGATGCTTTCTTTGAGTGATATTTCCCATCACACAAGACAAATGAAGTGGTGGGGAAGATCCACAACTTCAAGAAGCATGTTGAGGAGTCAAATTGGGAAGCCTAAGAAAGATTTCAGAATATGCTCAGGAAGGCCCCTCATCATGGGATTGATCTCTATATTGGTAGGCAAATATATTTTATATGGCTTACACAAAGGGAGGGATAGTCTTGGTAGCATGGGAGTAGGGTTCTTCCTAAACAACAAGTCTACAAAATGTCATGATATTTTGAAGAGCATGGACAAGAACCAATCCTGGGGGGAGGAGCGAGAAGAACCAACAACAATTAAAAGTGCTATGGAATCAAGGGAATTCACAGAGCTCAAAGCTCAAATGGACAGACTCGCATGGAGGCTTGAGCATATATATGGATCCTCATCTGGAGGTGAGGAGGAGGAGTTCATGTACGTGTGAGAAAATATCAACAAGATAGGGGTCCTAGTAAAATAAATAGGATTGAAGACATGTTGGGCAGACTGGTGAGTCAAAATGAGGCCTTACTGGACCATACAAAAAGGGTACTAGTAATATAAATAGGATTGAAGACATGTTGGAAAGACCGGTGAGTCATAATGTGTTACACCCCGATCTCACAATTTCCTCAAATCATGAGATTAGGGTATAAGATAGGATTTATATGTAACACAAAGAACACCTTTAATTTATTTCTTTTTCTTTTAAACTCTTGTTTCCCCGCATTGAACCACATATCATCTTAACAATGGAATCTGAACATTTCTTTTACTAATCAGACTTCAATAGTAAAGATACATGTATAAGCATTCACGATGTCTTTCACACCTTATGCACATGAAACTTGCTAATTAGCATACATATCAAAGAGGAGCAATATTACACATTGTAATTACAACTCTCTCTCTAAACTCTTACTGAGGACCTAGAGTGACAAGGACCGACTGACTCAACTAATCTCGTACTTGACTCTTGTGGCAGATCTACACTGAAGCTCTGACCATCTTCAAGTCCACGCGGTTAACCCTAAAAATGTTTGAGTAGAGGGGTGAGCCTACTCGCTCAGTGAATGAGTACTTCATGGAAACAAACTAATGCACTAATGTGATTACAGATATAATTTGAATAAACGATATGAAATTTAACAACAATAAATACTACACTGAGCAGTTCTAAAACAATATAATTGAAATAACAAAGAATGTAAATATTGCATCCAAAGAATAACTACTAGAAGACTATGCTTCTAGTCTTTCTTAACTCTTTCATTTATAAAGAACTCTGTGAACCTATATGATCATATTTTAACTTATGCTCTAATCATATGCAGTGTACTCTGCATATAAAGATTTGTAACAAGTTCATGCTACGACCCCACCGTACAAGACTTAGCGACACACCCGGGAAATGCTATGTTATGACCCACGTTTCGTTTTACCATTAAGTACCTTGGTTAGTGCATAATTGAACTAGTTATGTTGAGATGAGTACTTGCTTTTGTTAATAGTGTTTGGAGCTTTGAGCTAGTGTTAATGTATCATTAGCTTGTTTTCTTGTCCTGAGGTTGAGGACAAGTTTGTGCTTAATCCGTTGCCGAAAAAAAATCATGTGAAACCGACCTACGAGTAAAAAGATATGAGCTTTTTGGTGTGCAGGGACCTATGTGCAATTTTGGTGTTCCTTATCCTTTCCTTCAGTTTTTCCTTTTTAACTCTTTTAACCGACTTTGGAATGAACGATAGTTCATTTCCTTCAGTTGCCGCTTGGGAAGAACAGAGAAGGAGAAAGGGAGAGAGAGAGAGCAAGCTAGAGGAGAAGCTAGGCAACTAAGCTCCATCCTTCTCCGTTTTTCTTCAATTTCTTCATCTTCTCCAGCCAAACCAACCGGCTGCATCATCTTCTTCTTCTTCACCTTCTTCTTCCTCCTGCAGCCATGAAGAAGACGACCATGGAGATGGTCTAGAGACCAAACGGTGCTTCCCCCTCCGTTCTTTCTGCTTGCCAAGTGCTTGCTAGGTCAATCCGAAGCTATAGGAGTGATTCGGGTAAGAATCGTCCACCGAATCGACCCCAATCGTCTCTTTTACTTCTGCAATTTCCGCCCCTGCGCAGGTTGCACGGCGTGCAAATCCGTTTTGCACGGCGTGCAACATTGCAGATAGCTGATATAGGGAAATTCCGTTTCTGCGTAGGTGCACGGCGTGCAAAGTCAGTTTGCACGGCGTGCAAAGTTACAGATAGCGGAACGAGTTTCAGCCCAGGTGCACGGCGTGCAAAATCAGTTTGCACGACGTGCAAGTCAGTTTGCACGGCGTGCAAGGTCAGATTGCACGACGTGCAAAGGTTCAGAAAAGAAGAACAGAAGTGCACTGAAGGTGCACGGCGTGCAGTCTAGGTGCACGGCGTGCACGCTGCTGTAAAGGGCAGAATTAGGCGTGTTTGTGGCCGTTTTTTGGTGTATACGAGCACACCGAAGTGGGTGAGTGGCAGTTCATTTAGAAATCATTATTTAACTCATTTCAAATGCTTATTTTGTTTCAGTATCAGTTGATATGACTCCTAAACAGTGTAACATGTACTTTTTAGTGTGATAAGTTCATTGGAACTTGTATTGCGTGATGTAAATGATGAAAAGGAGGAAATTCTATGTCTTACAGTTGCTATATGTTATTTCTGTTTAATTGTTTATCTGTTAACTAATTATTAGACTTAGATGCCCTAACACCGTAGAACCCCTAAGAGGTATCTGCAACTTAAGGGTGAAACTCGTGTTGCAACATAATCCGTGCTTGTGTCACGGACAAACGAGGATAGAAAGAGAGGCAGTGTCTAACAACAATCGTGCGTGTGTCACGATGACACTGGGAAAGAAACAAAAAGAAAACTTGGTTATCTAACATCATTCGTGCGGGTGTCACGAAGGTAACCCTGTGACTCTCCGCCGGTGTACTCAGGTTAAAGGAGGAGTCGGGTGCACTCAGAGTAGTGCTCTAAGGCCGTAGAGCCTATGTTTCTAGCCGGCGAGCCAGTGACCCTGTGGCAGAGCAGGGCTGGCGTCAGACTTAGCATTTCCCGGGTGTGTCGCTAAGTCTTGTACGGTGGGACCGTAGCATGGACTTGTTACAGATCTTTATATGCAGAGTACACTGCATATATTTAGGGCATAATAATAAAATGGATAAATAATCAAGTAGGTTCACAGTAAATTTATATAACTGTTTATTTACCTGAAATATCTGTTAATGCTTAGAAGTGTGGTTATTGTCTGTATATTTTCTATGCTAATAGAACTGCCCTACTTGAACTGTATATTTGTTTATTTTAGTTTATAAACCTGACGAGTTGTTTAATGATAGCTAAGTGAAATGTTATTCACTGAGCGAGTAGGCTCATCCCTCTACTCAAACATTTTTAGGTCAGCATCAGCATCAGGAATCAGAAGGATCGTTTCACCCTAACGCTTAGTCGATAGAAGGTTTGTTGCTAGTCTAGTTAGAGGTCTCTTAGTCCATTCCCCTCGATCCTCGGGACAAGGTGTGAGTGAGAGAGAGAATGTGTACACAGATGTAAATTAATGTTATGCTTCCTTTATATTAATCAATGTACTATGCTGTAGACTTTGCTTGTACCTTTTATCAGTTTAATAGAGAAGTTTCTGCAGTTTGTTTAGTTCTTGTTTACAGCTTAAACTTGGTTATCAATTAAATGCCTTGGATTGTTTTAAAGGTGACGAATGGTTGGTTATGTGTTAATTCCATCCTGTCGCGTCCTAATTTCGTGGTGTGTGTTTAATGCGAGATTGGGCGTGACAACTCTTGGTATCAGAGCCTAGGTTGAGTACATAGTTACTCAGAGTCCAGGTCAGGGGACGATAAGAGACCAATAGGATTAAGGTTTAGGTGTCTTTCTTCTATCTGTAGTTTTCTAACAGGAAATATCCTGTTATATCATTGCAGATGGCAGGAAGAGGTTTTGATCGTGATGATCAGGCCGAGAGCCATGTTGGCCCTGATCCTTTGTACTTGGGTCCAAGTGGTGGTGACCACGTGGATGAAGCATCCCGGATGTACAGGATGTTTCTGGAAACCAAAGAAAAGTACAAGGCTGATAGGCGAGATTCTTCTTCTACCAGCAGTAAAGATCTGATGCGATCTTATGAGCTTGTAAAGAAGCTTGGTGGCACAGAGTTCAGTGGCACCACAGATCCCGCCGAAGCTGATGAATGGTTTAGACAGATAGAGAAGGTCTTTCGCCTGATGGAGCTCCCAGAAGAGAATAAGATTAATCATGCAGTCTACCTTCTGACAGGCGATGCAGATTTGTGGTGGCGTGGTGTGGAAGAAAAGAGGAGAGGTACAGAGCTTTCCTGGCAGGATTTCTCTGAGGAATTTCATCTCAAATTCTATCCACCCACTTTTCTTAATGAGAAAATCAGGCAGTTACAGAACATTAAGCAGGGGAACATGACAGTTACTGAGTATGAAGCGTTTTTCACACGGTTAGCAAACTTCTGTCCGCAGCTTGTTCCTGATAACATAGAGAGATGCAGAAGGTTTCAGGAAGGACTAAGGCCAGGAATTCGGCATACAATTTCTGCTACTAGTAGGAGGAACAGAGAGAACTTTGGTGAGTTTGTTGAGGCTGCTAGACAGGTTGAAGAATCTGTGAATGCTGACAAGGTGCCCGAGTCTAAGAAGAGATCTGCAGACTTCAGTAGAGGGCAATCCAGTAGTGGATACTGAGGTGGAGGTAGAGGTTTCTTTTCTAAACTTGGGCGTGGCTTTGGTTGTTTTGGCAGGCAGAGATCTGAGGATGTCACTACTTCTAGAAGCAGAGGAGGATACAACTCAGGAAGATGGGGCAGTGCCGATAGTGGGCAGTCTTCTGGGTCGTCAATGTCAGTGACAGGTCCCCAGAGACAAGAATTACTGCCATGTGACAAATGTGGAAAATCACATTCTGGACAGTGTCGGGTTCTAAGTTGTTTTGTCTGTGGACAAGTTGGACACTTTAAAAGGGAATGTCCTCAACTTCAACAAACAGCATCGCAAGCTTTTCAGCCTCAGTACCATGATGTTCCGAGTTCTTCTGTGGCTTCTGGGTCTAGAGGTGGTGGAGTGCCTAGTGGCAGGAGTGGTCAGAGAGGACAGCGTGGCAGAGGGAGAGCTTCAGCACGTTTCTTTTCTTTGACACCTCAGGAAGGTATAATTTCTTCACAAGTTGTTACAGGAGAGATGCTTTTGTTTAATAGTATACCAGTCTCAGTTTTGATAGATCCGGGTGCTACTCATTCTTTTATACAACACTCTTTAGTCAGTAAACTTAATCTGTTAACTCGAGAGTTGGTAGATGAGTTAGTGTTGAGGGTTCCACTAGGTGGACCAACAGTTTTATCTGAGTTCTGTCCCGGATGCTTGTTATCTTTTGGAGGTCTCACCTTTGCTGCTAATCTCATACCCTTGGATGTAAATACTTTTCAAGTCATCTTGGGTATGGATTGTCTTGAGACATATCGAGTGCAACTCGATTGTTGGAAAAAGGAAGCTACCTTTCAACTAGGTGAATTTTCTTGTGTCTTTACTGGAGACAAGAAAGTTCTGCCTACGTGCATAATATCAGCTGCTGTAGCTGATAAGATGTTACAGAAAGGATGTGAAGCATTCCTTGCTCATGTGGTTGACACCAGAGCGGAGAAGAGCACCACCAGTGTTTACGATGTGCCTGTGGTTCGTGAGTTTTCTGATGTTTTTCCAGAAGATTTGCCAGGCCTACCTCCTGTCAGAGACTTGGATTTTGAAATTCAGATATATCCAGGTAGTCATCCAGTAGCACTGCCAGCCTATAGGATGGCACCTGCAGAGTTGAAAGAACTCAAAGGGCAGTTGCAGGAATTGCTAGATAAGGGTTTCATTAGACCCAGTTCTTTACCGTGGGGTGCTCCAGTCCTGTTTGTTAAGAAAAAGGATGGTACCATGCGTCTCTGTGTAGATTACAGGCAACTGAACAAGATCACTATAAAGAACAAGTACCCTTTGCCGAGAATAGATGATCTGTTTGATCAGTTGCGTGGAGCGACGATCTTTTCTAAAATAGATTTGAGATCTGGATATCATCAGCTTAGGATAAAGGCTTCTGATATTCCTAAAACAGCTTTCAGAACCAGGTATGGGCATTATGAGTTTTTGGTCATGTCTTTTGGGCTGACCAATGCCCCAGCAGCCTTTATGGATATGATGAATTGGATTTTCAAACCGTTCCTAGATCAGTTTATTGTAGTCTTTATAGATGATATTCTGATCTATTCCAGAGACGATGAACAGCATGAGCAACACATGAGAGTAGTGTTGCAGTTGTTGAGACAACACCAGTTGTTTGCTAAATTTAGCAAATGCGAGTTCTGGTTGGCTGAGGTAGCATTTCTTGGACATGTTATCTCGAGAGGTGGAGTTAGTGTTGACCCTAAGAAAGTTGATTCTGTACTTCAGTGGGAACAGCCTAAGACTCCTACTGAGATCAGAAGTTTCTTGGGATTAGCAGGTTATTACAGAAGGTTCATACAGAACTTCAGTGTGTTAGCATCACCTTTGACACGCTTGACGAGGAAGGATGTACCGTTTGTTTGGTCTGATAACTGTGAGAGAAGTTTTCAGATTTTGAAGAAAAGGCTGACTTCAGCACCAGTGTTGGTTTTGCCTGAAGCAGAAAAAGGCTATACAGTGTTCTGTGATGCTTCCAAGAGAGGTTTGGGCTGTGTACTAATGCAAGAAGGCAAAGTTGTGGCTTACACATCTAGACAGCTTAAGAAGAATGAAGAGAATTACCCTGTTCATGATTTGGAATTAGCTGCTATAGTTCATGCTCTTAAGACATGGCGTCACTACTTGTATGGTGAGACATGTCAGGTGTTTACAGACCATAAGAGCCTGAAATATATCTTCACTCAGAGAGACTTGAATTTGAGACAACGCAGATGGCTTGAGCTGATCAAAGACTATGATGTGACAATCGATTACCATCCTGGTAAGGCGAATGTTGTAGCTGATGCTTTGAGTAGAAAGTCAAGTTCAACAGCAAATGCATTTTCTATGGCATGTTTCAAGAGAGACTTGCTTGTAGATATGCGAAGGTTGAACTTAGACTTGGATGTGACTGGACAAAGTGGGTTGATTGCTCAGATGCAAGTCAGACCTACTTTCTATAATCAGATTAAGGAATTACAACAGAATGATGATGAGTTGTGGCAGATTATGCAGGATATGTCAGAAGGTAAGAGATCAGAGTTCAGGTTTTCTGATGAAGGCATGTTGTATCTTCATGATAGGTTGTGTGTACCTAGAAACAGTGAGTTGAAAGAGCAGATTCTTGAGGAAGCGCATACTTCTATGTATGCTATGCATCCAGGTAACACAAAGATGTACAGGAATCTCAAAGAGCTATACTGGTGGTCTGGTATGAAAAAGGATGTGGCTGAGTACGTGGCTAGATGTGGAGTGTGTCAGCAGGTTAAATCCGAGCATCAGAAACCTGCTGGTACCTTACAGTCGCTTCCTATACCAGAATGGAAATGGGAACACATCACAATGGACTTTGTGGTAGGATTACCCAGGACGCCTAAGGGTTCAGACTCGATATGGGTGATTGTGGATAGACTAACTAAGTCTGCTCACTTTCTTCCTGTCAAGTCAACCTTTGACATTTCAAAGTTGGCTAAAGTTTATGTGGATGAAGTAGTCAGGTTGCATGGGATTCCAGTTTCCATTATTTCTGACAGAGATCCAAAGTTTACATCTAGATTCTGGAATCAGTTACATCATGCGTTGGGCACAAGGCTGAAGTTCAGTACAACGTTTCACCCACAGACTGATGGTCAATCTGAGAGGACCATTCAGACCTTAGAAGACATGCTGAGAGCATGCGTGCTACAGTTCAGAGGTAACTGGGAAGAACACTTAAGCCTAATGGAGTTTGCATATAATAACAGTTACCATTCTAGTCTTGGAATGGCTCCATATGAAGCTCTTTATGGCAGGAAGTGTAGATCACCAGTTTGTTGGTTCGAGGTGGGTGAGAAAGAAATTCTTGGACCTGAGCTAGTTGATGTAACTACAGAGAAGATATCTGTGATCAGGGATCAGTTGAAAGCTGCTCAGGATAGACAGAAAAGTTATGCAGAAAGACGACGTCGACCTCTTGAGTTTGAGGTTGGTGACGAGGTTTATTTGAAAGTTTCACCGTGGAAGGGAGTGTTGAGGTTTGGCAAGAGGGGTAAGTTGACCCCTAGGTACATGGGTCCATATCCTATTGTTAAGAGGATTGGACCTGTAGCTTACAGGTTGGATTTGCCGTCTGAGTTGGCAAATCTTCATGATGTCTTCCACGTGTCTATGCTGAAAAAGTGTCATCCCGGTACAGAAAAGATTGTAGATCCAGAACCGGCGCAACTTAGAACAGATGTGTCCTATGAAGAAGGACCAATGCAGATAGTTGATCACCGGATCAAAAAGCTTAAGAACCGTGAGTTATCCTTAGTGAAGGTTTTGTGGAGGAATCACAATATAGAGGAAGCTACGTGGGAGCTTGAATCAGAAATGCGTAATAAGTTTCCTTTTCTCTTTTAGAAATTTCGGGACGAAATTCTTATAAGGAAGGGAGATTGTTATGACCCACGTTTCGTTTTACCAGTAAGTACCTTGGTTAGTGCATAATTGAACTAGTTATGTTGAGATGAGTACTTGCTTTTGTTAATAGTGTTTGGAGCTTTGAGCTAGTGTTAATGTATCATTAGCTTGTTTTCTTGTCCTGAGGTTGAGGACAAGTTTGTGCTTAATCCGTTGCCGAAGAAATCATGTGAAACCGACCTACGAGTAAAAAGATATGAGCTTTTTGGTGTGCAGGGACCTATGTGCAATTTTAGAAAGTTTTTGGGCAATTTGCATCCAGCCCCCTGGGCGCCCTTCCTTATCCTTTCCTTCAGTTTTTCCTTTTTTAACTCTTTTAACCGACTTTGGAATGAACGATAGTTCATTTCCTTCGGTTGCCGCTTGGGAAGAACAGAGAAGGAGAAAGGGAGAGAGAGAGAGCAAGCTAGAGGAGAAGCTAGGCAACTAAGCTCCATCCTTCTCCGTTTTTCTTCAATTTCTTCATCTTCTCCAGCCAAACCAACCAGCTGCATCATCTTCTTCTTCTTCACCTTCTTCTTCCTCCTGCAGCCATGAAGAAGACGACCATGGAGATGGTCTAGAGAGCGAACGGTGCTTCCCCCTCCGTTCTTTCTGCTTGCCAAGTGCTTGCTAGGTCAATCCAAAGCTATAGGAGTGATTCGGGTAAGAATCGTCCACCGAATCGACCCCAATCGTCTCTTTTACTTCTGCAATTTCCGCCCCTGCACAGGTTGCACGACGTGCAAATCCGTTTTGCACGGCGTGCAACATTGCAGATAGCTGATATAGGGAAATTCCGTTTCTGCGCAGGTGCACGGCGTGCAAAGTCAGTTTGCACGGCGTGCAAAGTTACAGATAGCGGAACGAGTTTCAGCCCAGGTGCACGGCGTGCAAAATCAGTTTGCACGACGTGCAAGTCAGTTTGCACGGCGTGTAAGGTCAGATTGCACGGCGTGCAAAGGTTCAGAAAAGAAGAACAGAAGTGCACTGAAGGTGCACGGCGTGCAGTCTAGGTGCACGACGTGCACGCTGCTGTAAAGGGCAGAATTAGGCGTGTTTGTGGACGTTTTTCGGTGTATACGAGCACACCGAAGTGGGTGAGTGGCAGTTCATTTAGAAATCATTATTTAACTCATTTCAAATGCTTATTTTGTTTCAGTATCAGTTGATATGACTCCTAAACAGTGTAACATGTACTTTTTAGTGTGATAAGTTCATTGGAACTTGTATTGCGTGATGTAAATGATGAAAAGGAGGAAATTCTATGTCTTACAGTTGCTATATGTTATTTCTGTTTAATTGTTTATCTGTTAACTAATTATTAGACTTAGATGCCCTAACACCATAGAACCCTAAGAGGTATCTGCAACTTAGGGGTGAAACTCGTGTTGCAACATCATCCGTGCTTGTGTCACGGACAAACGAGGATAGAAAGAGAGGCAGTGTCTAACAACAATCGTGCGTGTGTCACGATGGCACTGGGAAAGAAACAAAAAGAAAACTTGGTTATCTAACATCATTCGTGCGGGTGCCACGAAGGTAACCCTGTGACTCTCCGCCGGTGTACTCAGGTTAAAGGAGGAGTCAGGTGCACTCAGAGTAGTGCTCTAAGGCCGTAGAGCCTATGTTTCTAGCCGGCGAGCCAGTGACCCTGTGGCAGAGCAGGGCTGGCGTCAGACTTAGCATTTCCCGGGTGTGTCGCTAAGTCTTGTACGGTGGGACCGTAGCATGGACTTGTTACGGATCTTTATATGCAGAGTACACTGCATATATTTTGGGCATAATAATAAAATGGATAAATAATCAAGTAGGTTCACAGTAAATTTATATAACTGTTTATTTACCTGAAATATCTGTTAATGCTTAGAAGTGTGGTTATTGTCTGTATATTTACTATGCTAATAGAACTGCCCTACTTGAACTGTATATTTGTTTATTTCAGTTTATAAACCTGACGAGTTGTTTAATGATAGCTAAGTGAAATGTTATTCACTGAGCGAGTAGGCTCATCCCTCTACTCAAACATTTTCAGGTCAGCATCAGCATCAGGAATCAGAAGGATCGTTTCACCCTAACGCTTAGTCGATAAAAGGTTTGTTGCTAGTCTAGTTAGAGGTCTCTTAGTCCATTCCCCTCGATCCTCGGGACAAGGTGTGAGTGAGAGAGAGAATGTGTACACAGATGTAAATTAATGTTATGCTTCCTTTATGTTAATCAATGTACTATGTTGTAGACTTTGCTTGTACCTTTTATCAGTTTAATAGAGAAGTTTCTGCAGTTTGTTTAGTTCTTGTTTACAGCTTAAACTTGGTTATCAATTAAATGCCTTGGATTGTTTTAAAGGTGACGAATGGTTGGTTATGTGTTAATTCCATCCTGTCGCGTCCTAATTTCGTGGTGTGTGTTTAATGCGAGATTGGGCGTGACATACTAAGTCTGACGCCAGCCCTGCTCTGCTACAGGACCCTAGGCTCCACGGCATCAATGCACAACCACGTGTGCTGCACAACCACGTGTGCTCCAGACTCCTCCTTTAACCTGAGTACACCGGCGGAGAGTCTCACAGGGTTACCTTCGTGACACAAGCACGAATGGTGTTAGATAACCGTGTTTTCTTTTTCCCAGTGCCATCGTGACACAAGCACGATTGTTGTTGGACACTGCCTCTCTTTCCTCGTTTGTCCATGACACAAGCACATATGATGTTGCAACACGAGTTTCACCCCTAAGTAACAGACCTTCCTTTAGGGGTTCTACGGTGTTAGGGCACTTAGGTCTATTAATTAATTAACAGATAAATATCATAGCTCATGTATTCAACATATACCATGTCTCAGTAACATCCCTTTCTAGGGCATGTCATATCTCATTACCTGCAATTTACGAGATATGTATTGAAAATAAGAAGCCCTGCAGTATGTAGATATCAACTCAGAGAAAACAAGCATATAAAGTTAAATGCACTAGAAACATACAATTCAACAGTTAAGTATCACCACATCTCATATCGAGACCTTTCATGTCACCATAACATGATTCATTGAACACCCTATCCTTAGGGTTTCATTCGCCTTATTCATTCATCACATGCCAACACCCTACTCTTAGGGTTTCATTTTCCTCATTCACTTGTCACATGGCTCTTATCATGATCTCATAAGAGATAAGCATTCACTAAATAAAGACTGTTTCCAACAAATCATATATAATCAATATAGATATGAAATCATGGAAACTTAACTAAATTTAGATTTTCCATATCATTTACTGAGATATCATGTATCAAGAATAAAATTCAATTAAGATAACCCATGAGATACATCCTAACCACTTATAGGATTACTAGTCCTTTTCAATAAGGTTGAAACACTAGTGATGTCTCAATTAGGTTAAACCCTAATTACATCATTTGATATAAATCTGAAAAGCATTCTCACTAGGAAGTGTTGTATACATTTCTGATATGAATCTACCATTTAGGAATCATTCAAACAGAGAAGGAATCCATATCATATCAATTTGCAACAATCTTAAATCAAACGAACATTTCAGGATTTAGAATTGCATGCTAAGTATTTAGGGATTTGGATGCTATAATCAAATTCGTGCATTACAATGTTTGAAGGAAGAACCCACTCACCCTAAGGTGTGAAAACACCTCACAACTGCAGCTCAACTCAGGGAATCTCGAATTCCTATCAAATCCCTAGCAAATCTCCCAATTCTTCATCCATTCAACTCGAAAACCTTGAAAATGAGGGATTATGAAGAAAGGGTGAGAAAAGAGGGAATTTCGACATCATCTTGGATCCAATCAGAGCATGGACGGAAATCTTGACATGAGAGAGAAGATCCACCATAAAAGTCTATGCAAAGGATCCAAACTTACTTGATTTCACCCTTCCTGGAATCGCAAAACCCTAATTCAGCAATTCCCCCACTTTCTCCACTCAAGCCCTAATTCTCCCTCTCTCTCTAGGAGCTCATTTCTCTGGAATGAATGACGAAGAATGAGAGCTGATTGTGTGTGTGGTTGCTCATATAAGTCAATTGAGCTGCTTGGGTCAATTGCATATTGACCCAACACTTAACTTTAATTATATTGGCTGAATATTCAGTTATACAAAAGTTACTGTAATTCGTTTATTTCAGAGACCAAACCTTTCCAACAATTATGGGAATTTAGCAGGTTGTTTATAATTGATCTATAAAGCTTCAGTTAAAATTTGAGATCATTTGGAGTTACCAATAAATAATTAAAAATAGAACAGTGCACTACTATATTGCAGTCTGCAAAATATTCGGCCGAGTTTGTCCTGCACAAACTCGACCGACACCCTTACTGTAGGGATTCAAAAGTCATCCAAAAATTATTCCAAATTAACAGAGTGTCTAAAACTGTGTTTTTCAATCACAGTTAAAATTTGAGATCAATTGGATATACCAATAAAAAGATAAAATTCAATTACCACTCTGCTGTAAAATTCTGAAATTGTGATCGGTCGAGTTTGAAACTCGGCCGATAAACAGGTTAGAGTATTCTTCAAAAATTCTGATATTTTCCAATGTTGTTCACATTTTATATATCCAAATCATATCCAAATTTGAAGTAAATCGGAGTTACACATAAAATACTAAAAATCATTTAGTGAGACATTCTACTTATCAAATTCTGTATTCATATGTCATTAAAACCCTATTTTGGGCCGATTAGGGTTTATGCTTCTCAAACCCTAATTCACAAGACAAAAGAACATTTACACTTCTTATCATAATTAAAACATCCTAATTGTGTTATCGTCATTAATTAGATTTCAAGAATGATTATTCCAATTAATCTTTGCAATTGTCTAGGTAAACCCTAGTTTACCAATTAAGCTCAGATGGGGTCGTAACAACTCTTCCCCCCTTAGAATGTTTCGTCCTCGAAACATAAACCCACAAGAAAGATACATTCAAGGTTATTCTAAGCTTCTAAAGCCTTCCATGTCATCATATTCTTGTATTTCATACCTGAATGTAGTTTTCAACATTAGATCTTTTAATTCTTTACTACATCACAACATATTTCAAATAGTTATCAATGATATCAAGCAAATTCTTTATGCCACAGTCAAACATAGAATGCAAAGATAAACCACCACGCTTTCACTGCACAACTCTGATACAACTATCTCAACTTACGCTGTTCAGAGAGTTCTATTGTTTTGTATCATCTTTAAGTGACAAAAGCAAGTTCACCATACTGTTTTAAACTTTAATCAAGTGCTATTCAAATAGCAAAACAGTCTTGAATTAAAAGACTAGATTCAACAATCAATTGCACAATACTACGCTTGGCATCCCCATTGGGTCCTGGATGCATGAGGTGAAGCATTACCACCTCATTTCATACTATCTTGTTTCGATCCTGGGACCTGTGGGTTATGGGCCCACACACAATTCAAAGTGTAACCATCGTATTATATCATTTTAGGGTTTCAACAACAGTAATAAGGTAATCCACAATTGTATCAGTCATTCAAGCATTAATCATACTCAATTACCATCACTCAGTTATATTAGAGCTAGGTATAACAAGCTACACCTCATTAGGGTTACTTGTTCAAACAATCTGATTAGCAACCCTTTCTATTAATATGAGTGAATAAGTATGACTACCTTGTTCAGGGTATCTCTCCATGTGTTCTGACATCATCCAAACCGTATCACCATATCACAAATACACAATACTAGGATGCATATCTGGTATGAATTACTACTACTATCATACGCCTTTAATTTAACATATAGCTTGCACAAATATACTGAAATCATATGTAGAACCAACTTTCATACCTTAATATGCCTTCAACAAATCATACATGTAAAAACAAATTCACATATTACACAAAGCTAGTGCTTTCCCATATCTTTCTGCTCATTCATTACTTCTTTACCTTTTGCTACCTATCCTTTCATATGATTATATACAATAAACATCATTAGCATTGAAGCATTTAAGATAGGAATAGATTATTCGTCATTCTTGCTATCACACAAGAATTTATTTCTTATCGCACTTCATCATATTTTATGTCACTATTACATTCACTAGATGACCCTACCAAGGTAGTTATGCACCATATATGACTCATTTTCTCTTATTACTTCATTCCCACCTTGCTCTCATTAAGGAATATATGAAATAGAAGATGATTTTAAGACTTGGAATACTTGTATTCAAACATTCCCTTAATACATTCTCATATGTAGACTTACTTAGTTATCAACAGAGATATTTGATTAATTAGCACTTGCTTGAATCTCACAACCTCTTTATTTTATAACTTCTCCATCATATTTCAAACCCTATCTTACGTTTCATAGTCCTCTTACCATATACTACTCTTTAACCCGTCATCTTTTAATTCTAAATTTTTCTCTTATGACCATGTTGCTTATTCATATGTATGGTCATGTATACCATGTTGCACATATTTCCTCCTTTATCTTTATACTATTGCGAAGTTAACGTTCTAAATTAATAGCCCTTCTATTAGTTTTTCCTCATGTTGAATACATTACATATTCTTCATTTTTAAATCAAGTGGATCATGCATGGATCAAACATAGTTTCTCTTTCAATCAAGTTTTTCTCTCCTGAATACAGTCTACCTTTGTATGACTTATTCATTCGTTAAACTACACCTATGTTCTTTACTTATAAACTAGTTTGTTGTTCTAGTCTTATGAATTACATGTTCATACGATCCTCTTTACTTTTATGGACCTATTGAATGCTCAACCCTATTCTCTACTTAGCCTTTGCTTTAGAGTTCATAAAAGCATTATACTCTATTATATGATTCATTCTTCATGATTGATTCTTGTTATCTTGAACCATACATACATTTCACATATCTTTTCTATATTTCATATGTATAGTTCATGTAATATCAATCAATGAACTGATTATGAACTTCATATCATGTTCTATTATTCCCAATTAAGGGTTTCACATTTGAGACCCCAAAGTTGAACCTCAGATACCAATTTCAACTAATTTTTAGTTGTTCTGATCTTGCCCATATGTTTCAGCATCTTACTGTATGTACATTCTTACTCTGATGTGGGTCTAATTATTCAAATTCTATTCTTATTATACTATTGATAGGATTCATTAGATCCTAGCAACGCATCCTGCCAACCGAACCAGGACAAACCTGAAATCCTAAAGCCAAGAACTACAAAGGATTACATTCTTCCTGAACTGCCACTCACAGCTCAGAAACTCAGCCGATTGGTCAGAAACTCGGCCGATTGCTTCACAACTCGGCCGATCCGCTTGAAACTCGGCCGATCAACTTGCCGTTTGATTTCCTGAAAAAGGAGACTCGGCCGAATTACATACAACTCGGCCGATCAGTTTGCTGTTCGATTGCCTATTAAGGAAACTCGGCCGAATCACATACAACTCGGCCGAATCGCGTACAGACTGAAAACCTAAACAGACCTGCTGATGTCAATTTCACTCGAACCAGCGGGCAAAACTATAGAAACAAAAGCTCATTCAAAGGTCAATTCTAGTCTACTTGTTATAAAGAATGAAATCAATAAATGCTACAATTGCATAGTATACAATAGATATTAAAGACCCATATTTCAAGGTATTGAATATTTCAATTCAAACATATAAGAGCATTTCTATACATTTCCAACAAAAACAACATTATGAAATGTAAGTTCTATCCCCTTTTACATTTACGCTCTTAATTCTTGTTTCTTTTCTCGTTTTCTAACCCTAACATTTCTAGGGTTCCTCTCTAGCCCATTCTTCCACTGTATACCTGGCCAGGGTATACGTGAGAGAATAGACAGAGTAGCTTGTACTGGCTGATCCAAGTACTCAGATATCGGGCCAGGATATCCAAATACTCAAATCCCCAAAGCTAACATCAAACATCTCCTATCTGCCACACTTAGGACTCTAACTTACTAACTTAATGGTCCTTGACAACTCACCCTAAGCTCTGATACCAAGCTGTTACACCCCGATCTCACAATTTCCTCAAATCATGAGATTAGGGCATAAGATAGGATTTATATGTAACACAAAGAACACCTTTAATTTATTTCTTTTTCTTTTAAACTCTTGTTTCCCCGCATTGAACCACATATCATCTTAACAATGGAATCTGAACATTTCTTTTACTAATCAGACTTCAATAGTAAAGATACATGTATAAGCATTCACGATGTCTTTCACACCTTATGCACATGAAACTTGCTAATTAGCATACATATCAAAGAGGAACAATATTACACATTGTAATTACAACTCTCTCTCTAAACTCTTACTGAGGACCTAGAGTGACAAGGACCGACTGACTCAACTAATCTCGTACTTGACTCTTGTGGCAGATCTACACTGAAGCTCTGACCATCTTCAAGTCCACGCGGTTAACCCTAAAAATGTTTGAGTAGAGGGGTGAGCCTACTCGCTCAGTGAATGAGTACTTCATGGAAACAGACTAATGCACTAATGTGATTACAGATATAATTTGAATAAACGATATGAAATTTAACAACAATAAATACTACACTGAGCAATTCTAAAACAATATAATTGAAATAACAAAGAATGTAAATATTGCATCCAAAGAATAACTACTAGAAGACTATGCTTCTAGTCTTTCTTAACTCTTTCATTTATAAAGAACTCTGTGAACCTATATGATCATATTTTAACTTATGCCCTAATCATATGCAGTGTACTCTACATATAAAGATCCGTAACAAGTTCATGCTACGACCCCACCGTACAAGACTTAGCGACACACCCGGGAAATGCTAAGTCTGACGCCAGCCCTGCTCTGCTACAGGACCCTAGGCTCCACGGCCTCAATGCACAACCATGTGTGCTGCACAACCACGTGTGCTCCAGACTCCTCCTTTAACCTGAGTACACCGGCGGAGAGTCTCACAGGGTTACCTTCGTGACACAAGCACGAATGGTGTTAGATAACCGTGTTTTCTTTTTCCCAGTGCCATCGTGACACAAGCACGATTGTTGTTGGACACTGCCTCTCTTTCCTCGTTTGTCCATGACACAAGCACGGATGATGTTGCAACACGAGTTTCACCCCTAAGTAACAGACCTTCCTTTAGGGGTTCTAAGGTGTTAGGGCACTTAGGTCTATTAATTAATTAACAGATAAATATCATAGCTCATGTATTCAACATATACCATGTCTCAGTAACATCCCTTTCTAGGGCATGTCATATCTCATTACCTGCAATTTACGAGATATGTATTGAAAATAAGAAGCCCTGCAGTATGTAGATATCAACTCAGAGAAAACAAGCATATAAAGTTAAATGCACTAGAAACATACAATTCAACAGTTAAGTATCACCACATCTCATATCGAGACCTTTCATGTCACCATAACATGATTCATTGAACACCCTATCCTTAGGGTTTCATTCGCTTTATTCATTCATCACATGCCAACACCCTACTCTTAGGATTTCATTTGCCTCATTCACTTGTCACATGGCTTTTATCATGATCTCATAAGAGATAAGCATTCACTAAATAAAGACTATTTCCAACAAATCATATATAATCAATATAGATATGAAATCATGGAAACTTAACTAAATTTAGATTTTCCATATCATTTATTGAGATATCATGTATCAAGAATAAAATTCAATTAAGATAACCCATGAGATACATCCTAACCACTTATATGATTACTAGTCCTTTTCAATAAGGTTGAAACACTAGTGATGTCTCAATTAGGTTAAACCCTAATTACATCATTTGATATAAATCTGAAAAACATTCTCACTAGGAAGTGTTGTATACATTTCTGATATGAATCTACCATTTAGGAATCATTCAAACAAAGAAGGAATCCATATCATATCAATTTGCAACAATCTTAAATCAAACGAACATTTCAGGATTTAGAATCGCATGCTAAGTATTTAGGGATTTGGATGCTATAATCAAATTCGTGCATTACAATGTTTGAAGGAAGAACCCACTCACCCTAAGGTGTGAAAACACCTCACAACTGCAGCTCAACTCAGGGAATCTCGAATTCCTATCAAATCCCTAGCAAATCTCCCAATTCTTCATCCATTCAACTCGGAAACCTTGAAAATGAGGGATTATGAAGAAAGGGTGAGAAAAGAGGGAATTTCGACATCATCTTGGATCAAATCAGAGCATGGATGGAAATCTTGACATGAGAGAGAAGATCCACCATAAAAGTCTATGCAAAGGATCCAAACTTACTTGATTTCACCCTTCCTGGAATCGCAAAACCCTAATTCAGTAATTCCCCCACTTTCTCCACTCAAGCCCTAATTCTCCCTCTCTCTCTCTAGGAGCTCGTTTCTCTGGAATGAATGTCGAAGAATGAGAGCTTCTTGTGTGTGTGGTTGCTCATATAAGTCAATTGAGCTGCTTGGGTCAATTGCATATTGACCCAACACTTAACTTTAATTATATTGGCTGAATATTCAGTTATACAAAAGTTACTGTAATTCGTTTATTTCAGAGATCAAACCTTCTCCAACAATTATGGGAATTTAGAAGGTTGTTTATAATTGATCTATAAAGCTTCAGTTAAAATTTGAGATCATTTGGCGTTACCAATAAATAATTAAAAATAGAACAGTGCACTGCTATATTGCAGTCTGCAAAATATTCGGCCGAGTTTGTCCTGCACAAACTCGACCGACACCCTTACTGTAGGAATTCAAAAGTCATCCAAAAATTATTCCAAATTAACAGAGTGTCTAAAACTGTGTTTTTCAATCACAGTTAAAATTTGAGATCAATTGGATATATCAATAAAAAGATAAAATTCAATTACCACACTTCTGTAAAATTCTAAAATTGTGATCGGTCGAGTTTGAAACTCGGCCGATAAATAGGTCAGAGCATTCTTCAAAAATTCTGATATTTTCCAATGTTGTTCACATTTTATATATCCAAATCATATACAAATTTGAAGTAAATCAGAGTTACACATAAAATACTAAAAATCATTTAGTGAGACATTCTACTTATCAAATTCTGTATTCATATGTCATTAAAACCCTATTTTGGGCCGATTAGGGTTTATGCTTCTCAAACCCTAATTCACAAGACAAAAGAACATTTACACTTCTTATCATAATTAAAACATCCTAATTGTGTTATCGTCATTAATTAGATTTCAAGAATGATTATTCCAATTAATCTTTGCAATTGTCTAGGTAAACCCTAGTTTACCAATTAAGCTCAGATGGGGTCGTAACAACTCTTCCCCCCTTAGAATGTTTCGTCCTCGAAACATAAACCCACAAGAAAGATACATTCAAGGTTATTCTAAGCTCCTAAAGCCTTCCATGTCATCATATTCTTGTATTTCATACCTGAATGTAGTTTTCAACATTAGATCTTTTAATTCTTTACTACATCACAACATATTTCAAATAGTTATCAATGATATCAAGCAAATTCTTTATGCCACAGTCAAACATAGAATGCAAAGATAAACCACCACGCTTTCACTGCGCAACTCTGATACAACTATCTCAACTTACGTTGTTCAGAGAGTTCTATTGTTGTGTATCATCTTTAAGTGACAAAAGCAAGTTCACCATACTATTTTAAACTTTAATCAAGTGCTATTCAAATAGCAAAACAGTCTTGAATTAAAAGACTAGATTCAACAATCAATTGCACAATACTACGCTTGGCATCCCCATTGGGTCCTGGATGCATGAGGTGAAGCATTACCACCTCATTTCATACTATCCTGTTTCGATCCTGGGACCTGTGGGTTATGGGCCCACACACAATTCAAAGTGTAACCATCGTATTATATCATTTTAGGGTTTCAACAACAGTAATAAGGTAATCCACAATTTTATCAGTCATTCAAGCATTAATCATACTTAATTACCATCACTCAGTTATATTAGAGCTAGGTATAACAAGCTACACCTCATTAGGGTTACTTGTTCAAACAATCTGATTATCAACCCTTTCTATTAATATGAGTGAATAAGTATGACTACCTTGTTCAGGGTATCTCTCCATGTGTTCTGACATCATTCAAACCGTATCACCATATCACAAATACACAATACTAGGATGCATATCTGGTATGAATTACTACTACTATCATACGCCTTTAATTTAACATATAGCTTGCACAAATATACTGAAATCATATGTAGAACCAACTTTCATACCTTAATATGCCTTCAACAAATCATACATGTAAAAACAAATTCACATACTGCTCATTCATTACTTCTTTACCTTTTGCTACCTATCCTTTCATATGATTATATACAATAAACATCATTAGCATTGAAGCATTTAAGATAGGAATAGATTATTCGTCATTCTTGCTATCACACAAGAATTTATTTCTTATCGCACTTCATCATATTGTATGTCACTATTACATTCACTAGATGACCCTACCAAGGTAGTTATGCACCATATATGACTCATTTTCTCTTATTACTTCATTCCCACCTTGCTCTCATTAAGGAATATATGAAAGAGAAGATGATTTTAAGACTTGGAATACTTGTATTCAAACATTCCCTTAATACATTCTCGTATGTAGACTTAGTTATCAACAGAGATATTTGATTAATTAGCACTTGCTTGAATCTCACAACCTCTTTATTTTATAACTTCTCCATCATATTTCAAACCCTATCTTACGTTTCATAGTCCTCTTACCATGTACTACTCTTTAACCCGTCATCTTTTAATTCTAAATTTTTCTCTTATGACCATGTTGCTTATTCATATGTATGGTCATGTATACCATGTTGCACATATTTCCTCCTTTATCTTTATACTATTGCGAAGTTAACGTTCTAAATTAATATCCCTTCTATTAGTTTTTCCTCATGTTGAATACATTACATATTCTTCATTTTTAAATCAAGTGGATCATGCATGGATCAAACATAGTTTCTCTTTCAATCAAGTTTTTCTCTCCTGAATACAGTCTACCTTTGTATGACTTATTCATTCGTTAAACTACACCTATGTTCTTTACTTAGAAACTAGTTTGTTGTTCTAGTCTTATGAATTACATGTTCATACGATCCTCTTTACTTTTATGGACCTATTGAATGCTCAACCCTATTCTCTACTTAGCCTTTGCTTTAGAGTTCATAAAAGCATTATACTCTATTATATGATTCATTCTTCATGATTGATTCTTGTTATCTTGAACCATACATACATTTCACATATCTTTTCTATATTTCATATGTATAGTTCATGTAATATCAATCAATGAACTGATTATGAACTTCATATCATGTTCTATTATTACCAATTAAGGGTTTCACATTTGAGACCCCAAAGTTGAACCTCAGATACTAATTTCAACTAATTTTTAGTTGTTCTGATCTTGCCCATATGTTTCAGCATCTTACTGTATGTACATTCTTACTCTGATGTGGGTCTAATTATTCAAATTCTATTCTTATTATACTATTGATAGGATTCATTAGATCCTAGCAACGCATCCTGCCAACCGAACCAGGCCAAACCTGAAATCCTAAAGCCAAGAACTACAAAGGATTACATTCTTCCTGAACTGCCACTCACAGCTCAGAAACTCAGTCGATTGGTCAGAAACTCGGTCGATTGCTTCACAACTCGGCCGATCCGCTTGAAACTCGGCCGATCAACTTGCCGTTTGATTTCCTGAAAAAGGAGACTCAGCCGAATTACATACAACTCGGCCGATCAGTTTGCTGTTCGATTGCCTATTAAGGAAACTCGGCCGAATCACATACAGCTCGGCCGAATCGCGTACAGACTGAAAACCTAAACAGACCTGCTGATGTCAATTTCACTCGAACCAGCGGGCAAAACTATAGAAACAAAAGCTCATTCAAAGGTCAATTCTAGTCTACTTGTTATAAAGAATGAAATCAATAAATTCTACAATTGCATAGTATACAACAGATATTAAAGACCCATATTTCAAGGTATTGAATATTTCAATTCAAACATATAAGAGCATTTCTATACATTTCCAACAAAAACAACATTATGAAATGTAAGTTCTATCCCCTTTTACATTTACACTCTTAATTCTTGTTTCTTTTCTCGTTTTCTAACCCTAACATTTCTAGGGTTCCTCTCTAGCCCATTCTTCCACTGTATACCTGGCCAGGGTATACGTGAGAGAATAGACAAAGTAGCTTGTACGGGCTGATCCAAGTACTCAGATATCGGGCCAGAATATCCAAATACTCAAATCCCCAAAGCTAACATCAAACATCTCCTATCTGCCACACTTAGGACTCTAACTTACTAACTTAATGGTCCTTGACAACTCACCCTAAGCTCTGATACCAAGCTGTTACACCCCGATCTCACAATTTCCTCAAATCATGAGATTAGGGCATAAGATAGGATTTATATGTAACGCAAAGAACACCTTTAATTTATTTCTTTTTCTTTTAAACTCTTGTTTCTCCGCATTGAACCACATATCATCTTAACAATGGAATCTGAACATTTCTTTTACTAATCAGACTTCAATAGTAAAGATACATGTATAAGCATTCACGATGTCTTTCACACCTTATGCACATGAAACTTGCTAATTAGCATACATATCAAAGAGGAGCAATATTACACATTGTAATTACAACTCTCTCTCTAAACTCTTACTGAGGACCTAGAGTGACAAGGACCGACTGACTCAACTAATCTCGTACTTGACTCTTGTGGCAGATCTACACTGAAGCTCTGACCATCTTCAAGTCCACGCGGTTAACCCTAAAAATGTTTGAGTAGAGGGGTGAGCCTACTCGCTCAGTGAATGAGTACTTCATGGAAACAGACTAATGCACTAATGTGATTACATATATAATTTGAATAAACGATATGAAATTTAACAACAATAAATACTACACTGAGCAGTTCTAAAACAATATAATTGAAATAACAAAGAATGTAAATATTGCATCCAAAGAATAACTACTAGAAGACTATGCTTCTAGTCTTTCTTAACTCTTTCATTTATAAAGAACTCTGTGAACCTATATGATCATATTTTAACTTATGCCCTAATCATATGCAGTGTACTCTGCATATAAAGATCCGTAACAAGTTCATGCTACGACCCCACCGTACAAGACTTAGCGACACACCCGGGAAATGTTAAGTCTGACGCCAGCCCTGCTCTGCTACAGGACCCTAGGATCCACGGCCTCAATGCACAACCACGTGTGCTGCACAACCACGTGTGCTCCAGACTCCTCCTTTAACCTGAGTACACCGGCGGAGAGTCTCACAGGGTTACCTTCGTGACACAAGCACGAATGGTGTTAGATAACCGTGTTTTCTTTTTCCCAGTGCCATCGTGACACAAGCACGATTGTTGTTGGACACTGCCTCTCTTTCCTCGTTTGTCCGTGACACAAGCACGGATGATGTTGCAACACGAGTTTCACCCCTAAGTAACAGACCTTCCTTTAGGGGTTCTACGGTGTTAGGGCACTTAGGTCTATTAATTAATTAACAGATAAATATCATAGCTCATGTATTCAATATATACCATATCTCAGTAACATCCCTTTCTAGGGCATGTCATATCTCATTACCTGTAATTTATGAGATATGTATTGAAAATAAGAAGCCCTGCAGTATGTAGATATCAACTCAGAGAAAACAAACATATAAAGTTAAATGCACTAGAAACATACAATTCAACAGTTAAGTATCACCACATCTCATATCGAGACCTTTCATGTCACCATAACATGATTCATTGAACACCCTATCCTTAGGGTTTCATTCGCCTTATTCATTCATCACATGCCAACACCCTACTCTTAGGGTTTCATTTGCCTCATTCACTTGTCACATGGCTTTTATCATGATCTCATAAGAGATAAGCATTCACTAAATAAAGACTATTTCCAACAAATCATATATAATCAATATAGATATGAAATCATGGAAACTTAACTAAATTTAGATTTTCCATATCATTTACTGAGATATCATGTATCAAGAATAAAATTCAATTAAGATAACCCATGAGATACATCCTAACCACTTATAGGATTACTAGTCCTTTTCAATAAGGTTGAAACACTAGTGATGTCTCAATTAGGTTAAACCCTAATTACATCATTTGATATAAATCTGAAAAGCATTCTCACTAGGAAGTGTTGTATACATTTCTGATATGAATCTACCATTTAGGAATCATTCAAACAGAGAAGGAATCCATATCATATCAATTTGCAACAATCTTAAATCAAACGGACATTTCAGGATTTAGAATCGCATGCTAAGTATTTAGGGATTTGGATGCTATAATCAAATTCGTGCATTACAATGTTTGAAGGAAGAACCCACTCACCCTAAGGTGTGAAAACACCTCACAACTGCAGCTCAACTCAGGGAATCTCGAATTCCTATCAAATCCCTAGCAAATCTCCCAATTCTTCATCCATTCAACTCGGAAACCTTGAAAATGAGGGATTATGAAGAAAGGGTGAGAAAAGAGGGAATTTTGACATCATCTTGGATCAAATCAGAGCATGGACGGAAATCTTGACATGAGAGAGAAGATCCACCATAAAAGTCTATGCAAAGGATCCAAACTTACTTGATTTCACCCTTCCTGGAATCGCAAAACCCTAATTCAGCAATTCCCCCACTTTCTCCACTCAAGCCCTAATTCTCCCTCTCTCTCTCTAGGAGCTCGTTTCTCTGGAATGAATGATGAAGAATGAGATCTGCTTGTGTGTGTGGTTGCTCATATAAGTCAATTGAGCTACTTGGGTCAATTGCATATTGACCCAACACTTAACTTTAATTATATTGGCTGAATATTCAGTTATACAAAAGTTACTGTAATTCGTTTATTTCAGAGATCAAACCTTCTCCAACAATTATGGGAATTTATCAGGTTGTTTATAATTGATCTGTAAAGCTTCAGTTAAAATTTGAGATCATTTGGAGTTACCAATAAATAATTAAAAATAGAACAGTGCACTGCTATATTGCAGTCTGCAAAATATTCGGCCGAGTTTGTCCTGCACAAACTCGACCGACACCCTTACTGTAGGGATTCAAAAGTCATCCAAAAATTATGCCAAATTAATAGAGTGTCTAAAACTGTGTTTTTCAATCACAGTTAAAATTTGAGATCAATTGGATATACCAATAAAAAGATAAAATTCAATTACCACACTGCTGTAAAATTCTGAAATTGTGATCGGTCGAGTTTGAAACTCGGCCGATAAACAGGTCAGAGCATTCTTCAAAAATTCTGATATTTTCCAATGTTTTTCACATTTTATATATCCAAATCATATCCAAATTTGAAGTAAAACAGAGTTACACATAAAATACTAAAAATCATTTAGTGAGACATTCTACTTATCAAATTCTGTATTCATATGTCATTAAAACCCTATTTTGGGCCGATTAGGGTTTATGCTTCTCAAACCCTAATTCACAAGACAAAAGAACATTTACACTTCTTATCATAATTAAAACATCCTAATTGTGTTATCGTCATTAATTAGATTTCAAGAATGATTATTCCAATTAATATTTGCAATTGTCTAGGTAAACCCTAGTTTACCAATTAAGCTCAGATGGGGTCGTAACATAATGAGTCCTTACTGGACCGTACCAAAAGGGTGCAGCAAAATCAAGGGGCTCTGATTCACAATATTCAAAATCAGATCTCTTAGCTGGCAGCGAAGGTAGAATCCATAAAGAAGCCCATTTAGTAGGGATTTCATGATAATACTGAGACAACTCATCAACATAATCAAGTAAACTTCATCTCTATTTTTAAGTAAGTAGAGCATGTTATTGAGGAACTGCTAGATCAACACACTCTAGAGCCAGATTGGGAGTGTTCCAAAAGTTCTTTTTCCCCCGTAGCCTATACAGAAGAGTAGGGGGATGTAGAATACTAGGGAATTATTCTCACACATGCACCTTAGACAGTTTATTGTTTGCAAAGAGCGATCAGGACACCCCATCTATGCTGGTTTTACAAGACAAGGAACTTCAACTTCCCACCATTGTTGTGTCCACGCCCCTAGTTGCAGAAAAGGTGTTTGTACAACAAGTGTATGTAAAGGTTCTACTTCATAGTGAAGTAGTCACAATCAACAAGAAAGCACCCACAATTGAGAAGGAGCAGCCACATGCCATCCCATCCACATGAGACATGTCAAATTATGCCCTATGAGGTGGCATTGATGCAGGCTTAGGGGAGGAGATCCCTAGTGTGACATACAATTCTCCACACAAGCATGTAGAGAAGCCACATGTGACATTCTTGGATAGTCTAAAGATGAGAAAAGAGGAAACGCAATTTAAGAAATTTCTAGACATCTTCCAAAAGCACCACATCAACATCCCACTCATGGAGGCGATAGAATAGATCCATGCATATGAAAGATTCGTGAAGGATATCATAAAAAATAAAAATTGGATAAAAGATACAAATATCTTGTGTGTTGATGAAGTGGTGAGTGATAAGATTTAGGGAAGACTGTTGCTAAAGACAAAGGACCCAGGTTGCTTCTACATCCCTTGTTCCATAGGCAACAAACATTTCCAATAAGCACAATGTTACTCTGGGATAATCATAAATCTCACTCCCCTCTCTACCTTTCAAAAAAAATCGAGAGGACAAGAGGACATGATAACTTGACTTGCTAAAGTAAGGTCCATGGCTGAAAAAGTATAAGAAAAAGGAAAACTATTTCAGTATGTATGAACAAGCACATGCAAAACAAAAGAAGAACTATGCATAAATATACAATCTTATGCTAACAGAAGAAAATCTTTGGCATGTAAATGAGGAAAACCAAAACTCGAAAATGATGCCAAAAGTTGATCAGCCCCTGAGACCACACTTGTGAAAATGGAGGTGTGATCCCAAAGATGTATTAGACATTAAATTTATCATTGAAACCTTCAAAGACCCCCACAACTCAATCTGAGGTCAAAGTAGATATACAGGGCCAAACACGGAGACATGGGGACGTTTAGGACGCATAAGATTCTATTCTTAGTTAGTTAAGAAAAATTGAGAGTTGACATATACAAGGAACTAGAATGAGTCTAGCAAAATGATACAAAACAAAACAAAGTAAAATAAAGAAAACAGAGTTCGTCAAATCATACTAATCTAGAAAAGGAGTTTCTGTCTATGCAACCACAAGTCATACAGTCTATGCACCCATTCTTAGGCATAGATAACACTCGAAAACCCTTATAAGAAACTAACATCCAAACTTAGAGTTTATCATGGTGTATGTTCCTATGGGGGTCATTCCAGTTGCTATCACACAGTGTGACTAAAAGCCCATCAATGATCCAAAAACCTCTCTCAGGACAATGGAACAACACCCCTGAATATTTACAGATACCCTCTCACGTACATGATATTCAAGGGTGTTAGGAATAATAGATAATTTACACAGAACACAGAGCATGAATTCGATCGCATAAGGATGAATTTGGTCACATTCAGATGAATGCGGTTGAATTCACCTTAATGTGGTTGAATTCAAAGTTTTTGAGTCAGATATGTTTGACTTGTGTTCTCAATATATTCTCCCTTAGACATCCTCCTTTCACATTTTGATTCAAACCACCTCCTCTACCCATTGCTATAGCAAATCTCTCGATCTTGGTAGAAACAGAGGTTCAAGCAAGCAAGTGATCAACCAAACCAACAACCATAACCACAAAGAGAAGATAGAACATAAAACACGCTAGATCTAGAAGAAAATTGCTTTCTTAAGATAAAAGTAGATAAACATACCTGAAACATGCTACATAGCTAGGAAGGAGTTCAACTAGCCATGAACAAGTATAGTTGGCACCAAACGAAGATGAAAATACATCATTTATATAGAAACAAAGAAGAATAGTAGAAGAAAGCGAAGAAGAAGAGATTTAGCCCATGGAGGTGAGGTTTCTCTTGCTCCTTAGCCTTCAGATGGGATGGATCTCGTTCTTGAGGCAATCCTCCTTGATCTTATGGACTACTTGGCCTCCTTTCTCCTTGATTCTACCCCAACAACAGCTTCAGTGGGTGTATGGAGGTGGAAGGTGCTAGAAATGGATGGAAGGTAGCTAGATGATGGGAGAAATTGATGGAAGGTGGATGATGGAGGTAGAAGATGATGAAAAATGATAGTGAATGGATTAAAACTGAAGGGATGGTCATAGGACAAGATCTTCAACTTTCTCAGGACTTAGAACTGAAGGATGGCACTCTAGGAACCAAAGGTCAGAGTTGTAGAAGGCACTCCATATTGGAACCTACGTAACTTCAGAACCCTTTGCTAGGTAGAAAGGGGTGGGTATTAATAGGAGTTAGTGGAGCGTATATATGTGAGTGAAAATAAAATTGATTGGATTCAATTGAATTAGGTTGATTCATTCCATCAGTTTGTACGAATGGACAACAATGGATAATCAGAAGGAACATTTTTGTTGGAAACCATAAGAAAGTGTGCCACTGGTAGGGACGTTCGCAAGGCACTGTTAGAATATGATTCTTCAGAACCAACCTTCAGAAGGAAAACCATCAGAAAGCAAACCATCAAAATACGGTCGTCGATAGGAAGATCTCCAACTATTTTTTGAAGAAAAAATGTTGGTGGTATGAGTAAATGAATTTGGCCATATTCGGTTGAATTTGATCAAACTCATTTCTTTGGAAGGTAGTTGTGGAAGCACTCTTTTGACTAGGCTGCTGGCCTCTGTTTGTGACCTTTTTTTTGTTCGCAAAAAATCCTATTACTATTAATGATACCAAACTTTAGATACAAGGTCGTACCCCCTAATCCTTAATAGGATTATAGAAAAGACAAGAAGACCTACAAAGAAGTCTCAACAAAGCAGAAGACCAAACTGAAGTAACATACAGACCAGGAGGAGGTAGCCAACATAAAACACAAGAAAGAAAAAAGGAGCTCCATCACCCTACAGAACTAAGATACTACACTAAGAATTAAGACCACTCATAAAATGTGCAGTCTTAGAAAGAGAATGGTGACAACTCCAACTAACCCTCGAGTCTCAAGTAGGCTACACTTCTGGTCTGGTGCACTAACAGTCTCGCACAACTACAAAATATGCAGTGTCAAAAAAAACTCTGTCACCCAACCAGTACGATGAGAAGACCCAACCAACAAATCGTGATGAACAAAACAGGTGAATCAGCCCCCAATACACTCCTTCTCACATAGCATTATGTACACCTTCAGAGTAGCAAACAGGAGAATAAGGGATATGATGCACACCACCAGCCAGCACAGATTAGAACCTGGATGAGCTCATCAAAACTGAGTAGGCCAGAGACACCATCACAGGGGAGGACAGAGGCTAGCGCCTGACCGTCATCTTCCTTGGTGACTTTTCCTCCGATTCGGTCTATACTGATCAAAACCCGATGAGTCAGGCTCCAAGGGGAATGTATCAGAATCTGAGCACGAATCTGCCTTTGAGCACACATCATCTTCAAATTGTCTCTCTTTAGCATGTGAATACTCTACATAGAAACCTGCATTCTCCCAAATCTTGTTGAGTTTCCAAGATTCGGAGCTTGAATCTTTACCTCTACTCCTGTTGGCATTTAATTCCCAGTCTAGATTAATGGACCCTTCATACCACACCGGTGAAGAGCCAAACATATCTGGCTCAAGTTGGGGAATGAAAGGCACCTTAGACTGAGGTTTCTGAATAGCTGAAGTAGAAATAACAACGTCCCTGACTTGCTCTGCAATCAAGTTGCAAAGATTCTCCTCCAACTGGGTTGCAACAGACTGCACCGCAGTTAAGGTCTCATCAGGCTCCTTTGTCTTGCCTTCGGCATTACGTCGAGCACCTGGAGTCTTGCCGACTCTGAACTGAAGGTCAGCCGCAAGAGCAGCCTTCCTTAACACCTGCAGACAGGAGGAAGCGAGGTGACCAAACTTCCTACAGTTGGGGCAAGTTAACGGTTTAGCGACGATCTCCAGCTTCAACAGCTTTAGAACACCATCCAACTCCACCGTCGTCTGCTTTGGCAATTTGGAGCAGCAACCAACTTTTATGCAGGCTGCCGCTGCTCCGATGCAACCAGATGTAACAGAGTAATCCGTGTAATCAAGTGACCGACCAATAGTGCTAGAAACACAAGCAAGGCGATGCCGGTTCCATGGAACTCCAGGATTTTCAATCCTAAACCATACAGGGGCTCGTTGAAGAGATATCGGCTGTAGAGAAGAACCAGGCACCCAAGCTTTAACAATCAGTAGTGAGCCGTCCATGAACTAGGGAGCCTCATCCAAGATCCGCTCCCTTTCACTGTAATATGGGACCTTGACGACGAACCCTTCTTTCTCCTCTGCAACGGTCTCCACTGGGCCACTAGGCCGCCATTGACGACACATCCACCCTTCGAGTTGCCCTTTTTAGGGTTTCCTTCCGATGAATCGAATAGATAAGTGGTCCTTCCAATCCGACATCGAACAATCCGAGCTTGAAAGGGACGCACACCTGACCCCGTTCTTGAGTGGAGGCTCAATGAAATCGAGAACTGCAACATCAATCTCAGGTCTATCTTCTCGGCTGATAGATAACTAGTCCACTATGCGCGAGGACTGGGGAGCTTCAAGTGAAGGGTGGTGGGAAGAAGGACCTTCAGGTGAAATCTTCTCCTTCGCCATTGGCGTCGAAACACTAGAGTGGGTGGGGGTCTATTTCAAGGACGATGCTCCACCTCCAGCTCCATCAGCCTCTGGTTGGTTGAATGGAGGAGTCGTCGATGACGACAGTGCAGTGGATTGTCCCCTTCCCCCACTCCCACTAGGGTTTCACCCGCCGCCACCCCTTCTTCCACCTCTCCCGCGTCGTCTCGCCATCTCGATCTTCTTCCTCTGTTTGTGACCTTCAAAATGGAGAATCAGTGTAACAACCTCACTTTTCGGAAACCCCCAACTAAAGAAGGCCTTAAAGTTGAGAACCATTACCCAAAGTTTTCCAAGAATCCATATTTAACCAAAATAATAAACAATAGTAAATAATTTATATTAATTCAAATATTGTTTAGAAAATGCTCCTTTATGGAGTCACATGAATTTCTCTCATCAAAATTGTACATATGAGCACTAATGAGAAGAAGTATCTATCTAATTCTCCTTATAGTTAACTTTAATATCTTCAACTAATTTCATATGTCCATCATATCTTGATATCATTTTATCTAGCATGTACCTAAAGTGTCATGAAACAAAATCACCTATCAACATATCGAAGTATACTGTCTATGGGGGTGCATGAAAAAGTGTGTGAGTATTATAACAATATATAATCAAACAATTACTTGCAACTAAGAAATGGAATTTTTTCACATAATCTTTCTTTATGTGACACTCATAGTGTCATTATAATTGAACAAAACATAAATAAATATCCAACATTTTAGTTGTTCAATCCTCAAGAATCACTCAGAAAAAACGGCAAACTATTGCGTGTACTGATAAGTGTAACCACGTACAAAACATTTTTGATTTGTTGATCCGTGCTTTTGTTTCATGATGTTTTCGGTACATGCTAGATAAAATGATATCAAGATATGATGGACAAATGAAATTGCTTGAAGACATTAAAGTTAATTGGTAAGTAGGATTACATAGATACTGCTTCTCATTTAGTTCTCATATGTACTGTTCTGATTGTAGAAATTCATGTAACTCCTTGAAGGAGCATTTTGTAAACAATATTTGAATTCATGGAAATTATATGCTTTTATTTGTTATTGGTTAGATCTAGATCCTTGGGAAATTTTAGGTAATAGCTCTCAACTTTAAGGCCTTCCCTAATTGGGGTTTGACAATAAGTGAGGTCATTTCATTTGGTATAAGAGCCCCAGATTTTTCAAATAATATTTCATAGTTTATAATTTCAAACAATTTGTAGAAATGTGAGGGAATTATTAGGGAATTTTGTAAAGATGATAGCATCTAGAAGGGACCACCCCAAGGCTGGAAAAAAATTCCTTCACACCACTATTTATCTTATAAGGACTCCCAGGCATGTGCATCCTGACTGGACAAAGTCTGAAGATTTTGCCCAAAATAAAATAGCTTTAGATTTTCTTCTCATCTTGACTCATCCACTTCTTATTCTCATGCTTAATAAACCATAAAATGATATTTCTCTCATCATCTCAAGTTAGGGTTTTGATAAGTAGGGTTAGGGAATCCTTTTCCAATTAAAGTACACGATTTTGGAAATAATAATGTAATATGGAAATAATGATAAAGAAAAGAAAAATATGTCAGATTGGTTTTTCCTTGTGAGGGTAACCCTAAATGGAACTAGGGTTGGTTTGGGAGAATCCTAGTGGGTCAAAGGACATAGAAACTCTAAGATGCAGGGTGTAGTCTCTAACCCTAACATAAAACCCTAATCCTGGGAAATGGGAGTAGAATGGGTAAAATGGAAACCCCACCCATATGAAACCTAATTAGGCTAAAAAGGAATAAGAAAATTATAAACGAGTTAGGAGACCATGTCTCCCATGCATGTGTACATGTACAGAAAGGCAATAATGAGAAAAGTTTAAAGAAACATAAGCAACTTATGAACAACTCATTTTATGGATATAACTTGCCCTAAATGAAATACCTCGGGTGAGTCAAAGAGCATGGGGTGAAAGGAAAGTCGGTGTAATGACGGGTGATAAAGTCAGGATAGGAAGATCACCAATAGGCCAAGCCAGAATAGGAAGGACGATATAAGAGAGTCGTTACCATGACTGGTGATCAACCTGTGATAGGAAGATCACCAACATGCCAAGTCGGGAAAGGGAGGTCGATACAAGAGGAAGTCATTGCAATAACCAACGATCAAGTCAGTATAGGAAGGTCATCAATTGGCCAAGTCGGGAAAGGAAGGCTAATATGAAAGGAGGTAATTGCAATGACTAGTGACCAAGCTGGGAAAGGAAGGTCACTAATAGGTCAATTCGGTAAAGGAAGACTGTTATGAAAAACAAAGCCCAGATGAGGGAAGGTTTTGAAAGTCCATTGCAAGGACTAAAACCTTTAGAGAGGGTTACCCATAAAGAGGCTTCCCTAGAGAGGGACGACCATGAGATAAAAAAGGATAAGGGTCAAGAAGTTGTAATTGAAAATGTATGTTCAAAAATATGGAACTTTAAAGTTGGTGTCCCGACCTAGGTGAGTCAACCTAAGAGTGGGAAAAGGACCTATGGGGGAGCCAAAACCCTTAGAACTTGGGGTCAGGTTGTGGGTAGAGAGCCTAACCTACTCATGTGAGCCAAGAAAGCACCCTAGGTTAGGACCTTCCCTGGAAGGGTGAGATGATAAAACAATTTAAAGATTGAGGTAACCTTAAATGTCACCTATAGTGTAAAGAGTTAATTGTACAAAATATGAGAGCACATATATTGAGTATGATTCTTTGGACCCAAGTATGCCATCTCTGACAAACATGAGTAAAATATCATTACGGAAGTGGCCGACGGTATGAGACCAAGCCTGGAAGGGAAGGTCGCCATGAGCCCAATGAGGGGAAATAAAGCGAATAATGAGCACTATAAGAGATGGAGGAAATCCGATTTAAAGAATTACAAATGAAAATAATGTGCCCTCAATAAACCCTTGGGAAGGGTAGAGTCGAGTCAATCCTAAGGTCAAGTAGGGAGTGTTAAAGGTACATAAGACCAATGAGATTAGGAGTTGATTGTTCCCTAAATGCACAAGACCATAGGGTCAAGCAGTAACAACTATATTTGCCCTAGGTCCATGACTCAGGAGATTGGCCACATTCATGAGTTCATGTGGCCCAAGGGGTGAAAGTGAGAGGCACTCCCTAGATGCATAAGGATGAGATCACTCTAAAAGTACATGTACCCCTAGAGACCTTGAGAAGTGGCTAAGGCTCGTAATACATGAGGTGTAAATATAAAAGATACAAGGAGTCATGTAATAATGAAAGGAGTTGTGTACAAACTCAAATGTGAAAAAGGAATTTACTTCATGAAATATAACAATGATGCGAAATTAAAAGTATGGTTTAGAGTCATGTTCAGAATGGTTCAACTAAAATATGAAATTTTGAAATAATGTGTGGATACACCATCTCTGCTATTGGAATGGGATGAAATTTGTTTTTGGGTTGTAGTCAAATGGTTATTTCATCTTATTATGAGGGAGAGAGATTGGGTATACATATTGTATGCTTCAAATTGACACATGCGAATGAGTGCCTTAAGTTGAGATTAATGACATGATCTAGTGTTTGAGATGTAACCTCACCCTTACGTGAAAGTAAATGGACAAAAGGTTGGAAGCCTAGATGAAAATGTAATCATCAAGTGAAATTTGAAATAAAAAATGGAATTGTAATCACCAAGTGATAATATCATGAAAATACTAAAAATGTGGATGTACCTTGAATTGAATTCAAGTACCAATCATGGTAATAATATGAGGGATTTTCATATCAACATAGGTTGGTAAAGATATCTAAGTAGGGTTTTTAACCCTAAGGTCTGAAAATTAAGATGGGTTATTTTTCACCTTAACCTTATGAAGTGTGAATTTCGGGGACAAAATTCCTTTAGGAGGGGTGAATGTTATACCCTCAAATTTTGGTAAATTTGAAATACATAACTATAAGACTTGATTGATTAACAAATTCCCAAATTATATTTGATGGAATAATAGAGATAACTTTGTAAAATGGGTGCAATCCATGGCCCATATAAAGTCCCATAAGACTATTTGCTTTGCAAATAGGTTCTTGTGGCACAAGTTAAGAAAATAAGAGATTTGACATTTTATATAATTAAAAGTGTAATTATCTAACTTAGTTTGGCAACACTATGTTTGGGGCATCATACAAGAATAGTTTGATCTAACTTTTGGTACACTTGAATATAATAAGGAAAAGAGGATACTTCTATAAAGTGGGAGGAAAAGGACGTTCCATGTGACAATGGTAATTAATTTAAGGAATATATTAAGAAATTAATAATAATCTAGAATTGAAGTCTTGGAATGTTTCCTAAGGATTGAAGGATCAAATTTTCCGATGTATACCAAATAATTATGTGCTTTCCTTGATGGCTTTTTGCATTTAAATCCAATTCTTGATAAGAATAAAATTCAAGAGTTTCATATGATGGAAAATAAGGAGAGTATGTTTAATTGCTTTGTAAACAAGATGCCTATCATTTCTCCTATTTTTAATTGGAGACCAATTGTTGAATAAAATGGATGTATTTTATTTGGATACTCATAAAAAGGTGATAATGTGCATTTATGGAATACCTACTTTGGGAATATTTTGAATGCCTCACTTTTTGGCAATTATGCATACCTTTCCTTGAGTGCTTTGCCATAACCATAAGATAGAAAAAAGATTAATAAAAGGGAAGTATAATGGAGATATTTGGAGGAATCATCCTTTCATGCATGGCAAGGAGGCAATGTTTGGAAAGTACTTAAGTGGGGGAGGAAATGAAACAGAAGGGAAAGGACTAGAGGATATATATATATATATATATATATATATATATATATATATATATATATATATATATATATATATATATATATATATATATATATATATATATATATATATATATAGGCAGAATACTCTCTATTCCCTTCCTTCTTTGCTTCTCATCCTCTGTATCTTTAGGGCTCCTCCCGAGATAGTATAGATAGAGGCCACTAGAGCCCTCATCTCCAGGGGTGACTTCCCTTCTCAAAAGATACACTCTCCCCTCCTCTCTTCGTGTCACCTTCCTCCCCTAACCCTAACTTTCTGCACAGGTTACCAGCCATCTTCTCTTCCTCCACAACAACAATACTGTAGCACGCTAACAACAAGCGTGGACCTCAATCCACAACCCTGTAGGGAGAACAAGTCCCATGTTGGATGCATTGATGTCTGGGAAGACCTTCGTTGTCACTCATCTATCCTGGAGTGCCCATATTTTGGGTTCTGGTTCTACCAAACTAGCTTGAGGCTTATATACTACCATCAAACCGTAATACCCATCTCCCTTTACTCGCCTTCTCTGACCAAATGACAAGTTCCACCATGCTTAGGAAGGGCTTGAGGATGTGGTGGCACTGCTAGCTCTGTGATGTCCAGATACACGACACCAACTCCCTAGATTGACTCACCAGGCACAAGGCTAGGCTTTGTCGTGAGGAAGAGGACAGCCAGGGCAAGTTGCCGAGGCTACCCCGAACGCGTAGACTTCTCACCCACTATGCCAAGGGCAACATGGTCTTGTTGACCCTTCTAAAAATCCTCAGTCTGCATGGCACTTTGGGCCTAGGTGGAAAGAAATTGTTGAATAGTTTGACCCAAGTGGATAATTCGGGTAATACATTAATCATTGACATGAAAATTTCTGATTGGCTAGTTAAAAGTTTATCTTGCAAAATTCATAAAAAATATTAGGATGATTAGAACAAGAAATGTCGTATATGAAATTGATTAGTAAAATGAGTGGTATACAAGTAAAATATAATTGAGACCTAATTATTCTTCCTTTTCCAAAAGTGCATAAAGATACAATCTTTAAAGTGAAATATGCATAGAAACCCTAATTTCATGATTATAATGGTCATCACTTGTTTAAATGATATTAATGGATAGAGCTTAACCTTTTTAGACAAAAAGAGCATCTTGGACCTATTTTGGGTTAGAAGTTCATATGTTTCTAAAATTAGGGTTTCTAAAGTGGATAATCAGTAATATGTGTTAAAGTGGTGTTTAAAGCATGACAACCTTAGTTTTTGATGAATAGGTTGTTAATCATGTTAAATACACTTCATTGAGATGTAAACTAATCTTGTGGAACATAATGGTAATTTAACATGCCCATGATCATAATAATGTAGAATTAGAGTTTCTAATGTGAATAGCCATGCATATGAAGAATTAGGGTTAAATATCCTAAATAGCTATGTTGTTAATGAAACCAATCAAATTTAAGTGATCATCATGAAAGGTATGTTGGATATAGTAACAAAGTTTCACCTATTGGTTAACATGTAATGGAAATAGGGTTTATACCCTTATTCCTTACCCAACACCTAAAACCTAGAATAGGTTCGAGTAGAGTTTAATCTATTTAATGTGATAGTGACACTTCATGATTTACATACACACATATTAAAGTTGAATGCTTGATTTACTTGCTTGATTGGATAATATTCTTAATCATTGCAAGATATGTATGGTTCTACATGAGGTACATGCTTACTCTTATGACTACCTAGAATAGTTTGTCGACGTTTTTTGAGTGTTTCTCAAGGATTGAACAACTAAATTGTTGGACGTTTATTTACATTGTGTTCAAATTTAAAGCCACTATGAGTATCACATAAAGAAAGATCATGTAAAGAAAATGTCAGTTCTTATTTGCAAGTAATTGATTGATTATATGTTATAATACTTGCTCACTTTTTCATGCACCCCACGTACACAGTATATTTTGATAGGCTGATCTCTGCTTTTGTTTCATGATATTTTAGGTACATATTGGATAAAATGATATCAAGATATGATGGACAAATGAAATTGCTTGAAGATGTTAAAGTTAACTTGTAAGGAGGACTAGATAGATACTTATTCTCATTTAGTTCTCATATGTATAGTTTGGATGATAGAAATTCATGTAACTCCTTAAAGGAGCATTTTTTAAACAATATTTGAATGAATGGAAATTATTTGCTATTATTTGTTTTTTGGTTAGGATCCTTGAGATTTTAGGTAATGGGTGTCAACTTTAAGGCCTTAATTGGGGTTTTTTGAAAAAGGAGGTTGTTACAATCAAAATATGATCCATCAAAAGAAGGGCCCATCAGAAGATGCCTTTAGGAGAGGGACCTTCAGGGCTATCCTTTGATTGGTGTCATCGAAAGGCACCATCAAAAAATGGTCTTTCAATTGTCTTTTGAGGAAAAAGAGTCGATGGAATTCCAATTTGTTCTACTACAAAAAGTGGGGGATGAATTCGATTGAATCCAGGGGAATGCGGTCGAATTCATTGAGTTGATTTGGAGAATCAATGTTTTCTTAAGTTTGATGCTTGCAAGTCCTAGAATTGGCTAGTTGAGCAACTATATCTTCCAACAGTAAATATATTATAAAAAGATAAGTATCTAGGGTTATTTTGGAGCATATTAAGGTTGTAACGACAAGAAACTATGTATAAGTACATAGCATAAATGTCTAAATTTGGGTGTTATCAACCACCCCAATCTTAAAATTTCCTTGTCCTAGATCAAGACTTTAAGTCAAAGAACAAAATATGACATCCAAATTAAGCTTGGTGATAAACACTAAGGTTAATAAAAATAGTTTAAAATAGCAAATCTCCTAATCCATCTTGGTTCATAACAAACCCCCACCATTCGAGTAATCCATGTTAAAGTAAGATCAAAGAGCGTCTAGGCAAGTATAAGAGAACTCACTATAATACCAAATTATTCACAAAGGTTTGAACTACAACATTAAATGTCAAAGAATTATCACAAAGGTAATCATGATGGCGATGAAGGAGAGGAATGAGTTATCATCTCGTGTTCATGTATACGAATCAACTTGAACATGCCTCCCACTTATTTGGACCCTACTAAGAAGAAATAAAAGAAAATGACTCTAATGACTTTTGAGAATCCTGATACGTGTCAAGTTGGTCCATGTAACTAGAAGCAGTCCCTACAGTCAGAGCCAGTTGGCCCTAAGAAGCAAGACAAACTCCTCGTATTGCACTTGAACCAACCCTACTATTGGGATGATCTCATAGGTCTCCTAGGGATTATTGAGGACTCTCTAATGATCTTCTTGAATGCTACTACCAGGCACAACATACTTACATTCATGATGGAAACCATACATTTGATGGACATCATCCTCAACTCTCTTGTAACAAAAAAACAAACACTCCTGTTTTTATTCACACATACTTTTATTCCTTTCATTCTAATATATCGGCATGGGTGAAGAGCTATCTTGATATTTTTGGGATTTTGGGCAGTCAAGACTCTTTTACGTAGTTTTATTTTTCATCTTTTTGACTAATCTGGGGTGAGAGGGTGGCAGACCGTCAAAGGAAAACACTCCAACTTGATATAGCTCAATAACTCATCATTTCCCGCTAGACTTTTATTCATTTCATTCTAATATATAGGCATGGGTGAAGAGCTATCTTGATATTTTTGGGATTTTGGGCAGCCAAGACTCTTTTACGTAGTTTTATTTTTCATCTTTTTGGCTAAATCTAGGGTGAGAGGGTGGAAGACCGTCAAAGGAAAACACTCCAACTTGATATAGCTCAATAACTCATCATTTCCTGCTTGATACTTGTATGAAAAACTATAGCTATGATCCAAGGTTCCTTAGAGTAATGTTGGGTTCATGAAAAATAGAACTCATATTTTTGGTCAAATTCTATCTCCTTCTCACGGTTCCAAATCTAGTGTTTGTCATTAACATAATAGATCAAGGGAACAATATTTAAACTATGAAAAAGGCGCATAACCGTAGAGTGATTGTCAAATTGAAGGAAAGAGTTAATGAACAAGAGGTCCATCCTTTAACACAAAGACTGAGCAATTAAGCGCATATGCATTTAACTATAAGATTTGCATCACATAACATGAATTGCAAAGCTACAAACTACGGAAAAAAGTAGTAAATCTAGGCTAAACTATTGAATTTTTTAAAATTTATGCCTAAATGCATGAAGTAAACATGCATGCATAAAAAATGAAGAGGTGGAAGGAAGAATAGCCCTACCCCCTGATTTAGCCCTATTTTAGGGCTTTATCTTGTGTCATTTTGCATTTCAGCCATATCTATACTTGTTAGATTACATGTTATATCCCCCAATATGCTTATTCATATCAAATGCACTTATGGAGGCTTTTTGCATGTTTTATAGGTACTTTGTCGACTAATTGATGGCATGGAAAGAGGATGGTCCAGTCTAGGGTTTCCTCAGGCTTGGAGGAGCTCAAAATGAGGCCAAAACCACTTCCAACCTACCCCAAGTGGTCAAAGAAAGTTTTGAAGCAATACCCTCCGTGGATGATCAAGTTTAAGGCTCAAATGCATGGGAGAGACACCACCACCACCGTGGTGAGCCCCCACGGCCGTGGTGGACATGCCTCTTCTTCTAGGTCCCTTGGGTGGGCTATTTGGGGGAAAATATGTTACTTTGATACCATGTTGGGGGAAAATGACATGTAAACTTTGTAATTCCATTTGTTAATGATTATATTCTATTTACATCTCTTTCTCCATGGATTGCTTGTTGGTTTGTGTGTGAAATCACCTAGGAATTTAGGCAAATTGCTTATATGTGTGAATTTTGGGATTTTCCCCTAGGTCCAATTCTTGGATCCCTAGGTTGCCTCCCATCTTCCTACATCTTAATCAATCTCCCTAAACCTAAGTGAGAGATCTAAGTAGATAGATTAGATAATTCTAGTGCAATTAGCATGGAGCCTTCTCAAGGCTAGAATGTGGGGGAATTGGGGTCCAAAACACTAATCTCACCTCCCCATTACTACCCTTGGCCCCTAATTGCCCTAGGAATGCCTAATCTAGAAACCTAGACTTGATTAGACTCTAATTGAATTAAACCTAACCCCTAACCCAATTGAGCCTCGTAAGGGTAGTAGGGGGTGTTAGGGACTAGTTCCCCTATACACAACCTAGCATACCCATGGCCAGTTAGTAGCTTAGGTTAATTCATTAGACTCTAACTTGTTGTTTGGTTTGGATAATCTAAATGGAATCATAATGTTCATATGTCACCCCCCAACTTAAGTGATAAGTTCATACCCCTAAACAGCCCACACATCCCTTTATTGCTTAAAACCCTAGTTTTGTGCTTGCTTAGCTTAATTAGCTCTTTTCTTGCTTAGTTAGCTTCTTGCCTTGCTCTTGCCTTGTTTATGCTAGTTTAGTTCTTTAATTGCTCTTTTGCTTTTCTCTTGCTTGCCTTAGTGTAACTTGCCTTTCATACCTAGCTTAATCCTTTCTTGCTTGTTTAGCCTTAATCTAGTCTAGGGTTAACGTAGATTTCATTCTTGCCTTTAATTCCTTGCTTGTTCATAGTAGTTTAACAATCAAAATCAACCTTCAAACCCTTAACCCTAGTCTCTGCAGTAGGAACCTAGCCAAACTAACCTAGCTCTAGCGCCCCCTCTTTTCCCTGTGGATCGACCCTATACTTGCCGCCTTCCTATACTACGAAACGACCCCGTGCACTTGCGGGTGTAGTGTTTTAGTAGACGTAGGTAGCTAGTTTAAGTTTTATAAATTTCGAAAGCATAATCCCATATCTCATGCATTCCGACCTCGTGGGGCACATCTATTCAATCAAGTAGTGTGTTAGCACCACTAGCGGAATCGCACCAAGCTTTCTAGCGCCGTTGCCGGGGAATAGAGGTGCTCGGCCTAGCTAGTTAGTTTTTCTTTGACTTTTCCTACTGTCCTCATCATTGCTATTCTTTGTTCATTACTCTTTGCATTCTTTGTGTATATTGGTTTGCTAACTTGCTTTCTTTTGTTTGGTTGTGCCTTGTGCATGTGACAAGCCACTCAGAGAAGACAAGATGGAAGGCCAAAATGCACAAACCCATCCATTTCCTCCACCGCCCTACCTCCAAGGCTATCCTAAGCCTTACACACCTCCACCGCCTCCATTTCCGCAACCTTCCCACCACTTCACTTTCCAACCTCAATTCCCTCCTCCACTACCCTACCTCCAAGGCTATCCTAAGCCTTACACACTACCACCACCTCCATTGCCACAACCCTCCTACCAGTTCACCTTCCAACCTCAATTCATTCTACCACCTCCATTACCACAACCCTCCCACCAATTCACCTTCCAACCTCAATGCCCTCCTCAACCTAAAGTCCAACGACCATCAACACTGATGCCACCACCACAACTATCACATGCTCCCCCTACTTCCCATGAGCAAATGGATATGATTGAGACCCCTCTCTTTGGTGCCTATGAAGACCCATTCCTCAAGAGAGAGAAAACCTATGGCATGAGATTTCTGAGGGTCTTAAGGCTGATTAAGATCTATGATGATGATCCCCAAGGAGAGAGAATTGCTAAAAAAGACTTACGAAGCTCACATGACCCTTGGGAGGAAGATCAATCAAGGAAAGCATTTGAGAGGATTGCTTATGATGGGGGTGAAAACATTTTGTTTTTGGACCATGGTTGATGGTGAAAGAACAACAAGCCTAGCTGAAGGCATGAAACTTAGCGCTTGTGGGAGGCAACCCACCTAGGTTTGGGAATTTTTGACCCAATCTACATTTTTGATACTTTTGCTTTGTTTTTACATTTTTCCAAGAAAGAACACACACACACACTCGCATTTGATAGTTTTTGTCTAGTTTTAAGATGTGCAGGTGATAACAGGGTGAAATGAAGGAAATTTGAGTACAATTGAGAGAAGGATTCAAAGAAAAATCACTTTGGGTCAAGTTTTTCAGTGTTTGATGTTCCTCATTTTGAGAGTAGCAGCTACAGGGACCACCACGGCCGTGGCACATCAATACGACCGTGGTCATTTGTATGAAAAACACACCAAGTCTCTGGATTCAAAAGCAAAATTGAGAAAAGTTGCCAAAGGACTGCACCACAGCCGTGCCAGGCAGAACGGCCGTGCAACCTGAAGCCACCACGGCCGTGCTACGCAGCACAGCCGTGCAGCAGATCAATTTCATCCACTCAAGGCAGATTAGTGGGGCAGCTACTATGCATATCCTCCACCACAGGGAGGAACACCGCCAAAGCCTTGAGAGAGCCATGATCGTCTACCCTATCATCCTAAACTCTAGGATCATGTTGAGGACAACATGATTCAAAAGTTTGGGGTCGTAGGGCAGGTATGCCCTAGTTTCACTTTGCATTTCACCTGCCACATCCACTTTTGTTTTCTTGCTTTTGCTATCTACCTTAGTCATCTTTACTGCTTTGCATACCTGCATGCCATGTCGTTTACTTTCTTGTCATTTTTGCATAATTTTCAAAACAAATTCTCTTTTTTCCATGCATTGCATATCATGTAGATTTTTGGTAATTTCTGCATGTTTTAGCTAGGATTTTCTTGTTTTATGTTTTACGTTCAATAATATAGGCTTAGATGTGATTGAAAGCAACTTGGCACTGTTTTGGCCAATTTTGCCCAAATCTGAGATTTCTGGTCTAAAAAGTGTGTTTTGACCCAATCTTTACTATTTTGAGTAAAAATGATGACCTTTGACAAATGCAAGTGACTTATCATTATTTATTTCTAAATGGTATTAATTCTTGACTCTTTACATGTGCATCACCTCTCTTAGGATTGTGATTGATTTGGCTGAATTGTGAAGTTGAGCAAGCTTTGAACGCTTAGTGCTTGTGGAATCACTTGTTTGATATATCAATTTCATCTTGTTCATTCATGTGGTGTGATATCTAGGATGAAGTATTGGATTAATTTTCATGCAGGATGTCTTATGTGGAGAATCATACCTATGACCCCCCTTTGACTCGACTTTTCTCTCACCATCTTCTTACCCCTCCGCCTCATTAAAGGATGCCAAAGTGCACATATCAGCCGTGGCCACCTCCAAAAGTTTGGGGTGGCCACATCTCTACCTCCCCGCTTCACTCTATCCACCATATGCCCTATCTACACCAAGGGCAAGAAAGAAAAGAAAAGAAAAGAAAAAGAAAAGCAAACACAAAATAAAAGGATGCTCCTGTTTAAGAGCATTCAAATAAAGAAAAGATGAGTGTGCAGAAGCACTCCAAGAAACTTACCACAACCCTTTCTTCCACTTTCATACCCATCGAGCTAGGAAACATCAAACCTAGCCCATTTTGCCCTTTTCCGCAACCACGTGGGTCATTTGACATTATTCGAAGCATAAGATTAAAAGTATGAAGGTGAAACAACACTCCTAGTCATCTTGGATTAACGCCATTATGAAACGGTCTACCCGAAACTACATGAAAGAAATATGGATAACTTGTGTATTCTAAGCACTATATTTGAAGTTCATATGCTTTGTGCTCTTTTCATGATTGGTTTGTGAAAGTAGGAGAGGAGAGAGGTGGAATGCATGTACTTAGTCATCTTTGAGCCCATTCATCAATAATCACCTTTTACATTGCATTTGTCATGTCTTGAATGTGAAAAGTTTGTAGAGAGATTGAGTTGGAGCATACTTGAGGACAAGTATGTTTCAAGTTTGGGGTGGTGATTCAGCCCTATTTTAGGGCTTTATCTTGTGTCATTTTACATTTCAGCCACATCTATACTTGTTAGATTACATGTTATTTCCCCCAATATGCTTATTCATATCAAATGCACTTATGGAGGCTTTTTGCATGTTTTATAGGTACTTTGTCCACTAATTGATGGAATGGAAAGAGGATGGTCCAGTCTAGGGTTTCCTCAGGCTTGGAGGAGCTCAAAATGAGGCCAAAACCACTTCCAACCTACCCCAAGTGGTCAAAGAAAGTTTTGAAGCAATACCCTCCATGGATGATCAAGTTCAAGGCTCAAATGCATGGGAGAGACACCACCACGACCGAGGTGAGCCCCCACGGCCGTGGTGGACATGCCCCAAGTACAAAAAATCAGTAAAACTCCCAGAAATTGATGAAAATGGCCAAAACGACCGTGGTTTTCAACATGCCCGTGGCCATAGGTGTCCACCACGACCGTGGTGACCCCCCACGGCTGTGGCCATCCATGCACACCTCCCTGTGATCTCTACATTCTAATAAACCCACGACCATGCCCATCCACCACAGTCGTGGTCTACCCTACCCACCATGACCGTGGTGACCCACCACGGCCGTGCTACTCACAAAATCCACCCAGTTTTCACTACTTTCCCCATTTTGCCCCTAACTTAACCCTAGACCCCCTAGACTCCTATATATACCTAGGTGGCGGCTGGGGCACGAGGCTGGATACCTTCTACCCCCTCCTAGCTCCCCAAATCACCACCCACTCCATTCCACTCCATATCCACCTCAAATCCACTCCATTTCACCATTTCCACCACATAACCCCCCATATCTAAGCCTTCCATCCACTTCCCACCACCATTTTACACCATTCCATCCAAGAAGAAGGAGGAGGACGTCCCTGCAGCTGCTGGAGAGGAGGACTTCTTCATCTACACCGAGCTCCATGGCTTCTTCTACCTCTTTCTTCTCTCTTTTTGTATTTTCCATTTCCATGAGTAGCTAGGCCCCTTGGGTGGGCTGTTTGGGGGAAAATATGTTACTTTGATACCATGTTGGGGGAAAATGACATATAAACTTTGTAATTCCATTTGTTAATGATTATATTCTATTTACATCTCTTTCTCCATGGATTGCTTGTTGGTTTGTGTGTGAAATCACCTAGGAATTTAGGCAAATTGCTTATATGTGTGAATTTTGGGATTTGCCCCTAGGTCCAATTCTTGGATCCCTAGGTTGCCTCCCATATTCCTACATCTTAATCAATCTCCCTAAACCTAAGTGAGAGATCTTAGTAGCTAGATTAGATAATTCTAGTGCAATTAGCATGGAGCCTTCTCAAGGCTAGAATGTGGGGGAATTTGGGTCCAAAACACTAATCTCACCTCCCCATTACTACCCTCGGCCCCTAATTACCCTAGGAATGCCTAATCTAGAAACCTAGACTTGATTAGACTCTAATTGAATTGAACCCAACCCCTAACCCAATTGAGCCTTGTAAGGGTAGTAGGGGGTGTTAGGGACTAGTTCCCCTATACACAACCTAGCATACCCATGGCCAGTTAGTAGCTTAGGTTAATTCATTAGACTCTAACTTGTTGTTTGGTTTGGATAATCTAAATGGAATCATAATGTTCATATGTCACCCCCCAACTTAAGTGATAAGTTCATACCCCTAAACAGCCCACACATCCCTTTATTGCTTAAAACCCTAGTTTTGTGCTTGCTTAACTTAATTAGCTCTTTTCTTGCTTAGTTAGCTTCTTGCCTTGCTCTTGCCTTGTTTATGCTAGTTTAGTTCTTTAATTGCTCTTTTGCTTTTCTCTTGCTTGCCTTAGTGTAACTTGCCTTTCATACCTAGCTTAATCCTTTCTTGCTTGTTTAGCCTTAATCTAGTCTAGGGTTAACGTAGATTTCATTCTTGCCTTTAATTCCTTGCTTGTTCATAGTAGTTTAACAATCAAAATCAACCTTCAAACCCTTAACCCTAGTCTCCACAGTAGGAACCTAGCCAAACTAACCTAGCTCTAGCGCCCCCTCTTTTCCCTGTGGATCGACCCTATACTTGTCGCGTTCCTATACTACGACACGACCCCGTGCACTTGCGGGTGTAGTGTTTTAGTAGACGTAGGTAGCTAGTTTAGGTTTTATAAATTTCGAAAGCATAATCCCATATCTCGTGCATTCCGACCTCGTGGGGCGCATCTATTCAACCGAGTAGTGTGTTAGCACCACTAGCGGAATCGCACCAAGCTTTCTAGCGCCGTTGCCGGGGAATAGAGGCGCTCGGCCTAGCTAGTTAGTTTTTCTTTGACTTTTCCTACTGCCCTCATCATTGCTATTCTTTGTTCATTACTCTTTGCATTCTTTGTGTATATTGGTTTGCTAACTTGCTTTCTTTTGTTTGGTTGTGCCTTGTGCATGTGACAAGCCACTCGGAGAAGACAAGATGGAAGGCCAAAATGCACAAACCCATCCATTTCCTCCACCTCCCTACCTCCAAGGCTATCCTAAGCCTTACACACCTCCACCACCTCCATTTTCGCAACCTTCCCACCACTTCACTTTCCAACCTCAATTCCCTCCTCCACTACCCTACCTCCAAGGCTATCCTAAGCCTTACACACTACCACCACCTCCATTGCCACAACCCTCCTACCAGTTCACCTTCCAACCTCAATTCATTCTACCACCTCCATCACCACAACCCTCCCACCAATTCACCTTCCAACCTCAATGCCCTCCTCAACCTAAAGTCCAACGACCATCAACACTGATGCCACCACCACAACTATCACATGCTCCCCCTACTTCCCATGAGCAAATGGATATGATTGAGACCCCTCTCTTTGGTGCCTATGAAGACCCATTCCTCAAGAGAGAGAAAACCTATGGCATGAGATTTCTGAGGGTCTTAAGGCTGATTAAGATCTATGATGATGATCCCCAAGGAGAGAGAATTGCTGAAAAAGACTTACGAAGCTCGCATGACCCTTGGGAGGAAGATCAATCAAGGAAAGCATTTGAGAGGATTGCTTATGATGGGGGTGAAAACATTTTGTTTTTGGACCATGGTTGATGGTGAAAGAACAACAAGCCCAGCTGAAGGCATGAAACTTAGCGCTTGTGGGAGGCAACCCACCTAGGTTTGGGAATTTTTGACCCAATCTACATTTTTGATACTTTTGCTTTGTTTTTACATTTTTCCAAGAAAGCACACACACACACACTCGCATTTGATAGTTTTTGTCTAGTTTTAAGATGTGCAGGTGATAACAGGGTGAAATGAAGGAAATTTGAGTACAATTGAGAGAAGGATTCAAAGAAAAATCACTTTGGGTCAAGTTTTTCAGTGTTTGATGTTCCTCATTTTGAGAGTAGCAGCTACAAGGACCACCACGGTCGTGGCACATCAATACGACCATGGTCATTTGTATGAAAAACACACCAAGTCTCTGGATTCAAAAGCAAAATTGAGAAAAGTTGCCAAAGGACTGCACCACAGCCGTGCCAGGCAGAACGGCCGTGCAACCTGAAGCCACCACGGCCGTGCTACGCAGCACGGCCATGCAGCAGATCAATTTCAGCCACTCAAGGCAGATTAGTGGGGCAACTACTATGCATATCCTCCACCACAGGGAGGAACACCGCCAAAGCCTTGAGAGAGCCATGATCGTCTACCCTATCATCCTAAACTCTAGGATCATGCTGAGGACAACATGATTCAAAAGTTTGGGGTGGTAGGGCAGGTATGCCCTAGTTTCACTTTGCATTTCACCTGCCACATCCACTTTTGTTTTCTTGCTTTTGCTATCTACCTTAGTCATCTTTACTGCTTTGCATACCTGCATGCCATGTCGTTTACTTTCTTGTCATTTTTGCATAATTTTCAAAAAAAAATTATCTTTTTTCCATGCATTGCATATCATGTAGATTTTTGGTAATTTCTGCATGTTTTAGCTAGGATTTTCTTGTTTTATGTTTTACGTTCAATAATATAGGCTTAGATGTGATTGAAAGCAACTTGGCACTGTTTTGGCCAATTTTGCCCAAATTTGAGATTTCTGGTCTAAAAAGTGTGTTTTGACCCAATCTCTACTATTTTGAGTAAAAATGATGACCTTTGACAAATGCAAGTGACTTATCATTGTTTATTTCTAAATGGTATTAATTCTTGACTCTTTACATGTGCATCACCTCTCTTAGGATTGTGATTGATTTGGCTGAATTGTGAAGTTGAGCAAGCTTTGAACGCTTAGTGCTTGTGGAATCACTTGTTTGATATATCAATTTCATCTTGTTCATTCATGTGGTTTGATATCTAGGATGAAGTATTGGATTAATTTTCATGTAGGATGTCTTATGTGGAGAATCATACCTATGACCCCCCTTTGACTCGACTTTTCTCTCACCATCTTCTTACCCCTCCGCCTCATTAAAGGATGCCAAAGTGCACATATCAGCCGTGGCCACCTCCAAAAGTTTGGGGTGGCCACATCTCTACCTCCCCGCTTCACTCTATCCACCATATGCCCTATCTACACCAAGGGCAAGAAAGAAAAGAAAAGAAAAGAAAAAGAAAAGCAAACACAAAATAAAAGGATGCTCATGTTTAAGAGCATTCAAATAAAGAAAAGATGAGTGTGTAGAAGCACTCCAAGAAACTTACCACAACCCTTTCTTCCACTTTCATACCCATCGAGCTAGGAAACATCAAACCTAGCCCATTTTGCCCTTTTCCGCAACCACGTGGGTCATTTGACATTATTCGAAGCATAAGATTAAAAGTATGAAGGTGAAACAACACTCCTAGTCATCTTGGATTAACGCCATTATGAAACGGTCTACCCGGAACTACATGAAAGAAATATGGATAACTTGTGTATTCTAAGCACTATATTTGAAGTTCATATGCTTTGTGCTCTTTTCATGATTGGTTTGTGAAAGTAGGAGAGGAGAGAGGTGGAATGCATGTACTTAGTCATCTTTGAGCCCATTCAGCAATAATCACCTTTTACATTGCATTTGTCATGTCTTGAATGTGAAAAGTTTGTAGAGAGATTGAGTTGGAGCATACTTGAGGACAAGTATGTTTCAAGTTTGGGGTGGTGATTCAGCCCTATTTTAGGGCTTTATCTTGTGTCATTTTGCATTTCAGCCACATCTATACTTGTTAGATTACATGTTATTTCCCCCAATATGCTTATTCATATCAAATGCACTTATGGAGGCTTTTTGCATGTTTTATAGGTACTTTGTCCACTAATTGATGGCATGGAAAGAGGATGGTCCAGTCTAGGGTTTCCTCAGGCTTGGAGGAGCTCAAAATGAGGCCAAAACCACTTCCAACCTACCCCAAGTGGTCAAAGAAAGTTTTGAAGCAATACCCTCCATGGATGATCAAGTTCAAGGCTCAAATGCATGGGAGAGACACCACCACGACCGTGGTGAGCCCCCACGGCCGTGGTGGACATGCCCCAAGTACAAATAATCAGTAAAACTCCCAGAAATTGATGAAAATGGCCAAAACGACCGTGGTTTTCAACATGCCCGTGGCCATAGGTGTCCACCATGACCGTGGTGACCCCCCACGGCCATGGCCGTCCATGCACACCTCCCTGTGATCTCTACATTCTAATAAACCCACGACCGTGCCCATCCACCACAGTCGTGGTCTACCCTACCCACCACGGCCGTGCTACTCACAAAATCCACCCAGTTTTCACTGCTTTCCCCATTTTTCCCCTAACTTAACCCTAGACCCCCTAGACTCCTATATATACCTAAGTGGAAGCTGGGGCACGAGGCTGGCTACCTTCTACCCCCTCCTAGCTCCCCAAATCACCACCCACTCCATTCCACTCCATATCCACCTCAAATCCACTCCATTTCACCATTTCCACCACATAACCCCCCATATCTAAGCCTTCCATCCACTTCCCACCACCATTTTACACCATTCCATCCAAGAAGAAGGAGGAGGACGTCCCTGAAGCTGTTGGAGAGGAGGACTTCTTCATCTACACCGAGCTCCATGGCTTCTTCTACCTCTTTCTTCTCTCTTTTTGTATTTTCCATTTCCATGAGTAGCTAGGCCCCTTGGGTGGGCTGTTTGGGGGAAAATATGTTACTTTGATACCATGTTGGGGGAAAATGACATGTAAACTTTGTAATTCCATTTTTTAATGATTATATTCTATTTACATCTCTTTCTCCATGGATTGCTTGTTGGTTTGTGTGTGAAATCACCTAGGAATTTAGGCAAATTGCTTATATGTGTGAATTTTGGGATTTGCCCCTAGGTCCAATTCTTGGATCCCTAGGTTGCCTCCCATATTCCTACATCTTAATCAATCTCCCTAAACCTAAGTTAGAGATCTAAGTAGCTAGATTAGATAATTCTAGTGCAATTAGCATGGAGCCTTCTCAAGGCTAGAATGTGGGGGAATTTGGGTCCAAAACACTAATCTCACCTCCCCATTACTACCCTCGGCCCCTAATTGCCCTAGGAATGCCTAATCTAGAAACCTAGACTTGATTAGACTCTAATTGAATTGAACCTAACCCCTAACCCAATTGAGCCTCGTAAGGGTAGTAGGGGGTGTTAGGGACTAGTTCTCCTATACACAACCTAGCATACCCATGGCCAGTTAGTAGCTTAGGTTAATTCATTAGACTCTAACTTGTTGTTTGGTTTGGATAATCTAAATGGAATAATAATGTTCATATGTCACCCCCCAACTTAAGTGATAAGTTCATACCCCTAAAAAACCCACACATCCCTTTATTGCTTAAAACCCTAGTTTTGTGCTTGCTTAGCTTAATTAGCTATTTTCTTGCTTAGTTAGCTTCTTGCCTTGCTCTTGCCTTGTTTATGCTAGTTTAGTTCTTTAATTGCTCTTTTGCTTTTCTCTTGCTTGCCTTAGTGTAACTTGCCTTTCATACCTAGCCTAATCCTTTCTTGCTTGTTTAGCCTTAATCTAGTCTAGGGTTAACGTAGATTTCATTCTTGCCTTTAATTCCTTACTTGTTCATAGTAGTTTAACAATCAAAATCAACCTTCAAACCCTTAACCCTAGTCTCCACAGTAGGAACCTAGCCAAACTAACCTAGCTCTAGCGCCCCCTCTTTTCCCTGTGGATCGACCCTATACTTGCCGCCTTCCTATACTACGACACGACCCCGTGCACTTGCGGGTGTAGTGTTTTAGTAGACGTAGGTAGCTAGTTTAGGTTTTATAAATTTCGAAAGCATAATCCCATATGTCGTGCATTCCGACCTCGTGGGGCGCATCTATTCAATCGAGTAGTGTGTTAGCACCACTAGCGGAATCGCACCACCCCCCAAGCTTAAAACTTTTATCATCCTCAATCAAGACCTAAACTTAGGATATTAAGGAAGGAATGCATGGATGTAAGGGAATGAAATTTATCAAAACCCTAAAATGATGCATGTATGACAAGATTTATGTAAACAGTTAGAGGAAAGAAACTATTTAAGAAAGAACATAAAAAAATCATTTTATTAAAAAGGAAAAGAGGAATAGGGTAAAAGAGAGGGGGTGGTTGCCCCATGATACCAACACTGGAATCCTAAATACTAAGTTTTGGGACTAGTGTCACCTGTGTCTTTCTGATGAGGTCATACATGAAGATCAAGATAGGAGAAGATACGGGCTGATCCGAGTCTGAAATAGAGGAATTGAATCTGATGACTCAATGGATTCATCCTTGTGCTAGAATAATCATGAACTACACTAAAATGAATTCCTCAACAAATCATCCTCAACATACCTTCCAAGATATGAATCTGAATAGGTAGGCCCTAGGATGTCGACACATGATGAGATGGAGGGGAAGGGTTGCAAGTTTTCTAGAGGAATTCTCTCTTCCCTCTCCATCTCTGAACTTGAGGTTGGACACTCAAAAAAATATTCATTTCCAATCTGATTCTTCCAATCATATTCTAAAAATGAAGTACCCCCAAGTGACTCTGTTTTTGGTTCTACCACCCCAAGCTTGTCACATTCTATGGGTTCTGGGGTATGTTCATGTTCTGTGGCCATGTTGTAGTGGATCATCCATATTTCTCCTTTAATGCCAACCATCCCTTGAAAAGGGATGGTGGAAATTAGCTCATGTTGCTCCAATTCATCATCATTATCATTAATATACTCACCTCCCCAATCTAAGAAATCATCGTCATCCTCTTCAAACAAGTTATTCCAGACCACTGTAGGTATGTTGATTGAAACAAACTGACAAGTCTCAATTTGAGAGGTATCACCTTAGTTTGTACTTGGAGTTGAATCAGGCTGATCAAACTGACTCTCTAGATGTGAGGCTGCTTAGCTGCCCTGAGGAGGATAAAAGTGATCGTCATCAAATCATTCATGTTGGTGATATGTACCCGCCATTGGTTTCTCAGGTGGACCATCTAGATAAAATGATGGACTTCCCTAGATGGGTGAGTCTTCACAGAATAATCCTAGTGATTCTAGTTGCCAGCCCCAAATAGGTCAGTGAGATAAGTTCTACATTGGACTCCATGGAGTGGTCTTGATGGCTGACATTTTCATGATTGTTCTCTGGCACTTATAATCTTGTGGTAACTAAATTGATGAGTTCTTGAAGTCTCCTACCTATTTCAACATCCTCTTTATGATGTTGATGGGATTGTATAGAAATGCTTTCAAGGTTCATCAATTCCCCCAGGCACTGTTGATGGAAATGTGGTGCATCAGACGGTTGCACTTGGATAGAACCTTGTTCAATAGATTGAAGAATATTTCTACTATCATCTGCAATCTTGGTGGCTTCTTGGAGCTTATAATTCTGCCTTTTTAGTAGCTCCTGAAGTAGATCATCTTGGTCATGTAGATGAGGTGCTAAGGAAGATATGAGTGCATCAACGATTTCTCTCGCTAGATCTACTGCTCCGATTAGTTCTTGATCCCATGATGAAGTGGAGGTTGAGGGATGAGCGGAACTCTACATTCTTGGAGTGTCTTCATATGATGATGGTGGGGGAAAATATAGTTTGACTAGTTGGAGTGCATGACTTTCAATTATTTTCTAGAGGTCCGAGCTGTGGAAAAATTTGGGAGGACATGTGGACAAGTTGACTTGTCCTATTGAAGCAAGGTCCATGGTTGCTTTTCCTACTAAAGCAAGGTCCATGGATGAAAAAGTATAAGAAAAAGGAAAATAATTTCAATATGTATGAATAAGTATGTGCAAAACAAAAGAAGAACTATACATATATGCACAAGGTTTTTCTAATAGAACAAATTATTTGGGCGTGTAAATGTGGAAAAACACATCCTTGACAACGGCGCCAAAAGTTGATCAGCTACTAAGATGGCTTTCCCAAAAATAGAGGCGTGATCCCAAAGATGGATCGGACTATAAATTTTTAACGCAAAACCTTCAAAGACCCATGCAACTCAACACAGGGTTGAAGTAGATATATGAGGTTGACATGAGGACATGGGGACGTTAAGGACACCTGAGATGATGTTCTTAGTTAGTTAAGAAAAACCAGGAGTCAATATATGAAAGGAACTAGAACAAGTTTAGAAAAGCAATACAAGATAGAACAAGGTAAAATAAAGAAAATAGAGTCTGTCAAATTCTATTAATCTGGTGAAGGAGCTCCTGGCTATGCAACCACAACCTGGGCAGTGTATTCACCCGTTCTTGGGTGTAGACAACCCTCGGACACCCTAGAAGACAACGAACATCCAAACATGGTGTTATCATGGTGGCTGCTTCTGTGGGGATCAACTCACTTGCTCTTGTGCAACGTGACTAAAATCCCAACAATGAGACCTCTCTTGAGGACAACGAACCAACACCTCTATATATTCTGGATACCCTCTCAGGTCCAAAATATTCAAGGATGTTAGGAATAGTAGAGAATCTGCATACAACACAGACTGTGAACCCGATCAATAAGGATGAATTCATTCACATTAAGATGAATGCAGTTGAATTCACCTTGATGCAGTCAAAATTAAAGTTTAGAGTCAAATCTCTCTAACTAGCGGTCTAGGTAGATCCTCCCTTGGACGTCCTCCTTTCATATTTTGATTCAATCTACCTCCTCTACCTATTACTACAACAAATCTCTTGATCTTCGTAAAAATAGAGCTTCAAGCAAGCAAGAGATCAACCAAACCTACAATCATAAAAAAAATAGAAGATAGAATGGAAAACACACTAGATCTAGAAGAAAACTACTTGCTTAAGGTAAAAGTACATAAACATTCCCAAAACGGGATACATAGACAAGAAGGAGCTCAAATAGACATGGACAAGCATAGTTGGCACGGGCAAAGATGGAAATACATTGTTTGTACATAAATAAAGAAGAATAATAGAAGAAAGGGGAAGAAAAAGAGATTTAACCCATGGAAGTGAGGTAGCTCTCGCTCGTTAGCCTATAGATGGGTTGGATCTCATTCTTGAGGTCATACTTCTTGATTTTATAGACACCTTGTACTCCTTTCTCCTTGATTCCACCCCAACAACAACTATGGTGCGTGTATGGAGGTGGAAGATGCTGGAAATGGATGGAAGGTGGTTGAATGATGGTGGAAATGGATGAAAGGTGGCTGATGGAGGTAGAAGATGATGGAAAATGATGGTGAATGGAAGCAAACCAAAGGGATGGGTTTAGGACGGCCTCATCAGTCCTCTTGGTCCTTAGAACTCAAGGATGGAACTCTAGGAACTGAAGGTTGGAGCTATAGAAGGTACCCTAGATTGGAACCTATGGAACTTCAAAACCCTTTTATAGGTAAAAAGGGGAGGGTGTTTATAGGGGTAGGGAGAGTGTATATATGTGAGTGGAAATTATTTCAACTAAATTCAAATGAATAGGGTCAAATGCATTCCTTTAGTTTGTAGGAATGGACTAGATTGGACCATCGAAAGGTATATCTCTGTCAGACAACATCACCCATCGGAAGACGTGCCATCGATAGGGATGTTTGGAAGGAACCACTAGAAGATGAGTCTTCAAAACCAAACTTTATAAGATAGACCGTCATAAGGAAAAGCATCAAAAGACAACCTTCAACATGCAGATATCCATCTATTTTTCAAAGGAAAATGTTTGTGGCATGAGGAAATGAATTCAGACAAATTCTGATGAATTTGACCAAAGTCATTTCTTCAGAAGGCGATTGTGGAAGTGCTCCTTTGAGTGGGTTTCTAGACTTTGTTTGTGACCTTTAAAATAGACCATCGAAATACTATCCATTAGAAGAAGGGTCCATCAGAAGGCATCTTCAGGAGAGGGAAGTTCACAGTTTTCCTTCAATTGGTGCCTTTAGAAGGAACCATCAGAAGTTGGTATTTCTACTGTATTCTGAAGAAAAAAGTCAATGGAGCGCCGATGTGTTCTAATACAAAAAGTGGGGGATGAATTTGACCGAATTCAGGGGAATGCAGTTGAATTCATCGGGTTGAATTGGAGAATTGATGTTTTCTTAAGTCTAATTCCTGCAAGTCCCAAAATTGGCTAGTTGAGCAACTATATCTTCAAAAGGTAATTAATCACAAAAAGGTCAACATAGAGTTATTTTGGAGCATATTAAGGCTATAATTGCATGAAACTATAGACAAATACTTAGCATAAACACCTGAATTTGGGTGTTATCAGCTGGGATTTGAAGAAACCAACCAAGATTTCCATGACAATCCAATTAGTGGATGGATCAATTGTGAGTATGTATGGTATATGTGAGGATGTGTTAGTCAAAGTTGATAAATTAATCTATACTACTAACTTTGTGGTCATGTATTTGCATGAGATGCGAGGATCTGAGATGCTGCTAGGAAGGTCATTCCAAGCTACAACTGATGTGATCATTATCATGGGTAGAGGCTACTTAACACTAGGGATAGATGATGATAGAGTGGAGTTCAAACTTACAGATGAGTCTTCACAACCATCCTATGACAACCCAGGATAAAGAAAATCATCTTTTTGATATGAGGATATTTAACAAGGGCACTTGTGGTAAGCAACCCACTTTTATTTCTATGATTTACTTTTGGTTTATATTTTTTGATTTCAGATATTTGCATTTATCTTAATAGATGATTAATTGATGCAATAAAGGTTCCTTGATTCTTTTGTTTGGAGTGTAGAAATTTCTTGAGTCGTTACCATTGACTCCATGGTCGGTGGCACTGACTCCTAATTAGTTATACACTTTTCATGAGCAATTCGTGTCGGTAGCACTGGCATTTTTTGAGATAAAATCATAGAGGTGTAGGAAAATATTGTTGATATCACTAAGAGGCTACTCGATGGTCCAATCCATCAAGCTCAAGGAAGACAAAGGAATACACCGCTTGGTACCACTGATACAGTTTTTAGTGGCACCGACATTTGTAGTCAAAGATTGATGACAGTTGGAGATCCACTTATGATGTAGAGAACTTACCACCACCACCACCACCACCATACTGAGCACCTGGTACCCCCGTTCAACCTCTTAGTTTGAGTTTTGACTATGAGGACATAGTCAAGTTCAAGCTTAGGAGGTGATAGAACAACTTTATCTTTCTTATTTTCTAACTTGTATTAGTTTTTCTTATTTCCTAGTAATGGGGTCCACAATCTATCTAGTACAATGGTGGAGCTTAGCTATCATGATTTCATCTATCATTAAAAAGAATTTTTATCATGCTCTTGCAATCTACTAGGACATTAAGGGTACATTCTAGAGAGAGAAATAGTAACATGCAATTCAAGTTAAGGGTACTAATAATAGAGGAGGGTGGAAAGTTATAGAACCTGCCTTAAGAAGCTCAACACCAAGGATCCTCAAGATTCAAGGTTTCAAGCTCCAAGCACACAATCCAAAGGTTGGAGAAGATCCACCAAAGGTCCCGCTTTCAGCCATAGCAACACCTCCAACAGAAGAAGATGCCAAGGTCAAGATAGCCCAAAAAAGGAGAAAGAAAAGAAATCCTAACCGAACCAAGGAAGAAGGAGGAAAAGGTGAAAGAACTTCATCTCACGATGGCTCATAACCTTAGAGATGAGGGTTTCTTCCTCAAGAACGACCATTAAATCCAAGCATGGTTCATGTCTGAGGAAAGGGAAGAAGATGATGTGGAGATTCCAAGGAAAATGTTGCAAAAGAAGAGGACGTACTTACCAAGGTTGAAGATGAGCAAGAATCACCATGTGCAAGGGATCCGATCACCAAAGCTCCAAGGATCAGTCCTTCTTTGCTCCACCAAGCTCCAAGGATTAGTCCTTCTTTGCTCCACCAAGCTCCAAGGATGAGCAAAAGAAGGAATAAGAATATAGATGGCCGAAAGGGTTGGAAACAAGGAAATCTATGAAGTTATATAGATGAAGGATGAGAGACAGAGCAAAGGGTGAGGTGTCAACACACTAAAGAACACAAGGGACACTTGTCCTCACATAAGACCAACATGCATCCACATACAATCACTTAAACATGACATGTAAGACATGGTGATACACTCTAGGTAATGTCTCAACCACCATGGACTCCCACATGGTCCCAGTCGTGGCCATCCTAGGGTGCACCCCCATAGTCACGACACCACCCATCACCATCTCCTCTAGGTCGAGACAAAGCATCACCACAAGCCCTAGGTAAAGACAACCCCTTCTAGGTCAACCATCTCGACCCAAGACCTCCCTAGACTATCTAGGTCACAACCCTACACTCTAGAGGAGGTGTCTCAACTGTGACACCCTCCTAAACAGACCTAGGTCATGACCCATGGTCGATACAACACAACCAACTCATATGGTCAAGGCCTCAACACTCTCATCAACCCTAATGACCACCTAGGGTGATATTCTCTGACCAAGACTCAAGAAAGTCACCCTCCTCTTTTTCTCTCCTCTAGATGATGTCAAGGAAGAGAAGGAACACTTTAGAGGTGGTGAATTGCACATCAACCCCCTACACTAGATATTGCAATTTGCACCAGAACTAGCACAGAAGGCACAAACTTCATCCAAACAAGATCAAACTTGAAACTTAAGCTCTCTACAAGATCTAAGATCATCCCAAGGGATTAAATCAAGGTTCTAAGCACATAATCAAGCCAAAGAAAATAGGGTTAGTCCAAAACCCAGGTCAAGGTCCTTACAAGCCATAAACCCCTTATAGGGATTTCGCCCCCGAAATCCTAAGTGAAGGGGATAGGTACTCCTCATACATGTCTTCCTCAACCTCTCAGGTAGCTTCCTCTACACCCTGGTGATGTCATAGGACCTTTGGATTATGGGCCCACCATGCTTCTGCTATGCTACTCTGATCTGCTAACTCATCCCTAGTTTTATCAATTATCAAAGTACAAACCCATAGAAGATCCATTCTTTTCTTTAAGAACTAATCAAAAGCATCTCAAAGAGATGAATTCAAACTAAAGAACTCTTTCCCAAAGATATTTTTCAACTGTATCATCAATGTTGTCATCTCTGCTAGTACCATTCTATACAGTGGATATATCCCTAACATATGGTGTATGTACTATAAGTTGGATACTGGTAAGAAGATTGTTCCTGAAAGTCAATCCTTCTAAGAGGAAAAACATTTTGGAACTTATTAGAGAACCATCCTCAACTTATGAATGTTTGGTACTTCTTGGATTACTAGGAATCCTTTTCTTGGTATCAATCATGTGTGTCAAAACAGATCACATCCCCGTCCCAACAAACCTATCAAATTTCCTTGTCATTACCAACACGTTAGAAAAGTCTTCCTGTCTTTTGAGAGATCTATGAAACACCATCAAACATAGACATCAACATCTTGGAACTACATTCCAAGATCAGTCAATACTTCTCAAAGTATCCATCACTAAGATCACATCAAAACTAAACACATCAAGTGACATAAGGTTCACTTGAATGTCGCAAAGTAACATAAAGGGAACACACTTCCCTTGACATCATAACACCACACATGGATAGCCACAAGGGAAAGGGGTTATCAAATCTCTTTTGTATGTGATTTTACCTTTTTCACCTTGGCTTCCTTGTTACCAACATAGGTATTATTAAGGTTAAAGCATCTCATTACTTCTTTTCTGATTATTGTTCATCATTCTCATGTATGTTTTCTTGTTTTATCACATTTTCCACCCTCTCACCAAGAGGTAGACCATATATTACCTATATAATGTATTAAGCAGAGGTCATCCCTCTTCAACTCATTCATACATAATGAAGGTTTTCATTTTAGAAATTCCTTATTCACATAGGTTGGTCTGAGTTTAGCTCAGATTCCACTATATTAGATCATCATCATTTTCGTTCATCATCTTTTGTCATACTTATCTCAGGAATTCTCTTCATCTTATGTGATTTTTACACCTTGTCTACCTTCTTAACATAGATTTATCTATGTTTTACTTTAGAAACTTCTTGAAATTATTACTTCAAAGATCTCTTGTAGCTTGTTTGTATTCAATTTCAAGTTTTATAGTGTCATATTCTTATCTTATGATTATCACTCATTCAAGTTCTAATAGATTAAGATATAGTTATTTCCTTCTTTGGAGCATGATGAAGGTGTTATTATCATGATTTATATTTCATTTTGCTCTTTAGGTTGTTTCAAAATGACTACTTGATCAAAGTAATCAGAAAGAAAGCAACCTAAGAGTTCCATACTTACCTTTTCTTCAATAGTTGGATGCATGGCGATGGAACTCAAGTATCTAGATTAGGTAGTAAGTACCATGTTTTAGGCCATGTTCTCAACTTAGACACCATCCTAATCCTACTCCTAATGTCCCTGTAGACTCAACGAACCTAGAGCTCTGATACCACCAAATGTGACACCCTTTGCCACACAAAGTGAGATTACTCAAAACCAAACATAGAAATAACACTAAGCAAGCATATCACTGAAAAACACAGGAAATTAAAACGGATATCATAACCATGCACCAAGTTGAACTCATCATGTCTGAAGTCATAATCTAGAGCCACTTGTATTTCATTCATATCAAAAGGAGTTACATAAAATTGTTCACTGGCAAACTAGCCACAATCTATTGCATGTGATAACCTACTCATGTACACAAATCATCTCTGCACCATCATCGTATAGACTCAAAAATTGAAACCGATATATAACATCTAGAAAACACCCCTAAGGAACTGAGAATACAGTGATGACATATAGGACTCTATTACTAGACTCTAGCTTCATATCCATGATCCAACAACTTCACACCTCAGGATATCTGCCTCAGCAACGCGATCTCTATCTTTGTAAGCACGTCCACCTAGAAGATTTTGGAACCCATAGGGTGAGACCAAATGTCCCAGTGAGAGTTATAACTCTCTGCCAACATCTATTAAAAGCACAGATAGATACATAGGAGATCATATTATTAAAAGATAAGAAGATTCAACTTATGATATAGCAGAGAAATTAATATTCTAAAAAGGAATATGAAGAACATGTATATTTTCTATCCATAGAACTATAAAAAAGCAAAGCAAGGCCTCAACCAATGTTTCATATTTGATCCTAAGTAAATATGCTACACGTCTGATTACGTATTTTATTATGCCCTGAGGATTTGATTCGTATCACCAAAATCCAACCAACCACTACTAAGTCAAAACCGGTTCCATACAAGGTCTATGGAAGAGCCAGAATCAACGACCTCACCCCCTCAGTCAGTACAAGTGAACCTGCAATGACATCACCAGTCAAACTGTTACCAGTGACATATAGTCCAACTGTATAAGTCTAGCCCGTCTTGGTACAGGTTACAGTGCTAGTGAAATTGAGCTATAGCTCGCACCTGCACTCCCACCAAGGTATGGCACGCAACCAATCTTGTATAACATAGCACTAGGAGACCAGCTCACACATGGTTGTCTCATATATCCTGGACGTAAGGGGATATTCATCCTCACCCCTACATATTCAAAAATATCTACTCCGAGTTAAACTCGTTTCACCATTCAGCAAGTGCTGACACTGAATGGATCTATGTCACATGGAAAAAATACATGATTAGGTTCCACTTGATTAGTTAAGTCAATTAAGTGTCTTTTAGCATCAATCAAGTTACAATGTATAAAATCATAAAAAATTCTATAAAGATAAGGGCATAGTACTCTTTCAACAAATATAAACATATAGGGTATGAACTTGTCACACTATCACCACAAAATGCATTATTATTGATATTTATCACATCATCAACAACACCACATGAAATGGAATGTCAATCCCTCAACTCATCTCATATTAGGCCGCAAGACACTTCTAGGTCATAGGACCTTTCACAACATCATTCATGTATCACAAGTGCCTCAACATGACTTTCAAGGGCATATTCAACATATGTCATATCATAATCACCATAGCATGCACTAGCCATGATTATCAAGCTCATGACACCTGCATTGTTAGATAAGCAAGAGAGAGATAATCACATAACACCATACTCCCTTCATGATAGAGAGACAAGCAATATCATTATTCATTATTATTTTTTATCAGTATCATTATTCATTATTAGGGTTAGGGTTTCCTCTTTAGCCGATTTGGGTTTACAAATCTATGTCCAGCCAACAATGTAGACTTGTCATCCTCCACCATTTTGGAGTGTATAAATATTAGGAAACATCACGTAAAGTATATTAGATGATATTTCAAACAACACTATACATGGTTATAAATTGTTCATACATGAATATCATTAGGTGTTCAGATGTGTCACACATGTTGGTTATGTATGCCCAGAGAGTCAATCATATGATGATTGTAATGGCATATCATGTAAAATGATTTGATTATTAACAAAAGGCATGCTTCCAATTTATTATGTTTAATTCAGTTATGAGATAATGATGTAACATTATAAATGTCTAGAGAATTATATTACTCAATGACATTTGTATTCAAATTACTAACCTTGTGGATGAGATCATACAGATGTTAAGAGTACATATAGATATCCTCACTATGTCCCTGATTGGTTGTTATTGTGGAAGGTTGATAGACAACAATAACACATAAGATCAGAGTGTGAGTTGGTTGATGACTAAATCTCATTAGTCATGATATGGAAATATCAAACTAAGCACACATATACATGTTATAGAACAGTGTATCAGACAGACCCACCGTGACACTGCCCCATGGAAGCCATCTTTATTGAAGTAATAGTTAGGTCTCACAGTGATGGTGGTGGTTGTGGTTCTTAGACCTAAAATAACTTCACTCAACACATGTCGTTGGGTACACTTTGACATCATCAAACATAGTCCTGAAACATGGGCTATTATAACGGTGATGATAGGGTGGCTTTGACACATGGGGTTTGACTATGAGTGATAGATATGGGATTTGTCCCTCCTACTGAAGTATGATGTCTTAGGCCTCTTGATAAGTGAGACTGAGAAAAGCATGGCCATGTACATGTGAGTCAATATGTGATATTGAGCTTAATATATATCACACAATCTGCTCTTGGTTCAAGAAATAAGATTGAATAATAATGAGGGTGACTGCTCCATGCCTCTATTTCAATCTTGACATCAGTGACAAAGGAACTATACAAACACTACAACACCATACACAGATTGTAGGTTGAAGTTGTTCCCCAGATTTCCATTTACTTAGGTAGAAATGATGTGTGACTAGGCACCACTCTTTGCTTGTGACGACATAAGTTGTTATAAACACTCACTGCCAATGCAATATGGGACCTATAGGGTCACACACATAGGTCTTGACCTAGAAGAGGAGTTCATATCTTGAATGACAGTTGAATTAAGTGCTAAAGTGTTTAGGCATTTGATTTAGGCAACAAACAGGCTGACAACACTACCAAACGCCCATCTCAAGTGTCAATACAACCGTATGGAGTGCCAAACGGTCGTCTCAAATGTTGATACGGGCGTCTGGGTGTCAGACCTAGTTGTGAGTTGAAATTGGAAATGGAACGAACTGACCCGACCCGACCAAACAGGCTCGATTTAGATCACCAGACGACCGTCTGGGTGAACCGAGATAGCCGTCTCGCATGGGCGAGATGGTTTAGTTTGATTGGGGAAGGTTCTAGTCATTTCTCTATTCATTTCACTTGAGCAATACTTGTTGCACAGGGAAATCAATGTCTAACACTGATGGGAATTGATTTGCCAAATTCGTACACAACTGGGAACTACAAAATGGCTGTCTCACAGTGCGAGATGACCGTCTCACATTCGAGACGACTATCTAGCTCATCCAAATGGTTGTTTCGGCTCTGTCACAGGTTGTGCAATTTCTAGAATTGTTGTGAAATTTTGAGTTCTTCCGGTCCTTTTCACTCCCGCACATTAATCCCACATCTAATAGCAACTGGGAACCTTGCCCTAGCCTCTACTATAAATAGAGGGGTATCGGGGGCTTCTCATAGTACAATACAGACAACTGAGAATCAGTTCCTCTGAAAACTATTTTCCTCTCTGGTTGTGGTAACCACGAGAGCCCAGGAAAGTACTACTTGACTAGGGAGGGATATCCAAGGGAGAGAACAACTGAGAGTTATCGTGGTGGGAGAGCAAGCTAGTGACTAGTATGTTAGCAGGATGGATGACTCCTTCCTGATCGTTCTAGTAGGACAACAGGAGTTCTAGGCAGTCCGCGTGGACTACCATAGAGGCGGGAAACTGTTGTTTTCCGCTTGGATGACAACGTCAACCAACAGTCCATGACAAGAGGATATGTTGAAGAAGATGACATTTGTGGTTGTAGTCTCTGGTGCGACCAGGAGGAGTTGCAACAGTCCTACTACCTACAGTGCATATCAGAGGGCGCAGTAGTTAGACGAGTCCCAATGCTACAAGGAGCTGCACAAACACAGTCCAAGACAGTTGCGCATCAATGATGATGAGGAGATGTCGTTGGACTTGCTCCAGGACCAGGTATATCCTCAAAACCATCCTTCTTGTATTATAGTTATTGACGCGATCTACTGATTATGGGGAATATGTTAGATAAAATTCTAAAGTATGCTACCTACTCTGTACCATATTTCCCAACAACACAACCATCTACCCATATTGACCACTTAACCATACGGGTCGTGACCTCCCACCATGGTCAGTGTCACGACCAACCCTTAAGTCATGTCGCTCTTGTGTCATTAGGGTTAGAGTTTCACTTCTTCAAGTTATCTCGACCAAGCCATATCAACCACTATCACATGTCACAACCCAAGACCTTCATGGTCGCAACCCAACACACTAAAGGGTGTTTCAAACCAAACAAAGTAGGAACAAAGCCCCACCACCAAGGGTAACTAAGACACCACCCATCGAGGGTATCAACCTACCATTACTAGGTTAAACCCAACCACAAGAGTGGTATCTCAACCAATGGTTATCTAGATCGCGATCATCAAGAAGTAGGTGTTGCATTTACACAAGGATACACCACCTAGGTCACCAAAATAGAATGAAAGAAAGGGGAAAATCTGACCATCATGAAGAGAAGGTCACATACAAATGGTCACTAAGATCCTAATCCATAGGTAACACCTTACACATATGTATGTCAACTATTCATCACGTATGCACTACAACTACTTTAAAACAGATGCTATAACCATAAAATATCTACACATGGTCATTACCCTAATAACCTCAACACATAGTCGCGACCGTGATGCTCCCTTACCTTGGTCGTGACTGCGACGCCTCATCTCCTGGTTGTGAGTGTAATGCACCCCATCTAGGTGTCTCGTCCAATGTTCAAAACGGGGCATCAAGTCGAGCCAACATCATGGCGTCTCAACCATCAACCATCGAGAAACGTCACGACCTAGACCCTAGAGTAATGTCATGACATAGACCCTAAAGTAACATCATGACCTCTTCACAACGAGGAGTCACCACAGAATAAGACAAGGCATTGTGAACAGAACCAGAAATAGGCGTTTCGATCTAAATCAAGTACTAAGCATGTATATCTCAGTCCAAGCACCACATATGAGTATATGTATCGACCCCAGAACACCAAGAACACCTATGTCTCGATCGGGACAAGGTCAAACGGTAAGAACACCAAATGTCACTGAACTCAAAACTCATGGATCCAAGGCCATCAAACCCTAAAATGAGCATCAAGGTGATCAACTAGAAACACCATTAGAAAAGAGAAAATCACACCTTAATACAAGAGGAAAACATAAAAAACTCTAAGGTAATCATAAGGACCAGTCTTAAGTCATGGTGACAAAATCAAGTTTTAGGTTTCAAGTATCAAGATCTCCCTAGTCAATACATAACAAAACAAATACATGAATTTAGGGTTTAAGAAAAAGAGTAATCTCCATGAGAATACTTCAAAATCTTGAACCCTAAATTCATGACAACATCATCTAACTCATTAATATCAAATGTGAAGACTAAAATGGAAGGTTACACCATAAGAAACCCAACGTTACCAAGGGGGAACTTCATATCGAAACATTCATCAAAAATCATAAAACATGTGGCATGAAATCCTCACTAAAGAACCTTAAGAAACAGAGATAAACCACATTTGACGCCACCAAATCAAGACTAAATCCTCATAGGACATCAAGACACTCGTCCATCATACATATGATCAAAACCAAGATCATGACTTAAGAGATAAACCACCATAACATGTCTCTCTCCAAAAACCAAGTTCCTTATATTAGGATTTCAAATTTTAAGCATATAAAGCATGATAACTCCCATTAGTAAAGCTTTAGGTCATGATGTAATCTACTAGGACATTAAGGATACATTCTAGAGAGAGAAATAGTAACATGTAATTCAGATTAATGGTACTAATAATAGAGGAGGGTGGAAAGTTATAAACTCACCTTAAGAAGCTCAACACCAAGGATCCTCAAGCTTCAAGGTTCCAAGCTCCAAGCACACAATCCAAAGGTTGGAGAAGATCCATCAAAGGTCCCACTTTCATCCACAATTGAACCTCCAAGAGAAGAAGATGCTAAGGTCAAGATAGCCCATGAAAAGGAGAAAGAAAAGAAATCCTAACCGAACCAAGGAAGAAGGAGGAAAAGGTGAAAGAACTTCATCCCACCATGGCCCATGACCTTAGAGATGAGGGTTTCTTCCTCAAGAATGACCATCGCATCCAAGCATGGTCCATGGTAGAGGAAAGGGAAGAAGATGAAGTGGAGATTCCAAGGAAAACATTGGAAAATAAGAGGAGATACTTACCAAGGTTGAAGATGAGCAAGAATCACCATGTGCAAGGGATCCGATCACCAAAGCTCCAAGGATCAGTCCTTCTTTGCTCCGCCAAGCTCCAAGGATGAACAAAAGAAGGAAGAAGAATATAGATGGATGAAAGGGTTGCAAACAAAGAAAGCTAATGAGTTATATAGATGAAGGATGAGAGAGAGAGCAAAGGGTGAGGTGTCAACACAATAAAGAACCCAAGGACACTTGTCCTCACATATGACCAACATGCATCCACATGCAACCACTTAAACATGACATGAAAGACATGGTGATATACTCTAGGTAGTGTCTCGACCACCATGGACCACATGGTCATAGTCGTGGCCATCCTAGGGTGCACCCCCCATGGTCGCGACACCACCCATCACCGACTCCTCTAGGCTGAGACATCAAAGCATCACCACAAGCCCTAGGTCGAGACAACCCCTGATAGGTCAACCATCTCGACCCAAGACCTCCCTAGACTATCTAGGTCATGACCCTACATTGTAGAGGAGGTGTCTTGACCATGACACCCTCCTAAATAGACCTAGGTCACGACCCATGGTCTAGACAACATAACCAACTCATATGGTCAAGGCCTCAACACTCTCATCAACCCTGATCACAACCTAGGGTGATATTCTCTGAACAAGGCTCAAGAAAGGAGCCCTCATCTTTCTCTCTCCTCTAGATAATTTCAAGTAAGAGAAGGAACACTCTATAGGTGGTGAATTGCACATCAACCCCCTATACTAGGTATATTGCAATTTGCACCAGAACTAGCACCAAAAGCAAAAACTTCATCCAAACAAGCTCAAACTTGAAACTTAAGCTATCCACAAGATCTAAAATCATCCCAGGGGATTAAATAAAGGTTCTAAGAACATCATCAAGACAAATCAAACATGGTTAGTCCAAAACCCATGTCTGGGTTCTTACATATCCAATACTCCATGTGACTTTAGCTTAATAATTTTTGATGCATTCATATGAATCTTTGTATCTTCAGTCTTTAAGTGAGTCAAGTAACCTAATATATTGACAAATAAATATGCCATCAGTAAATGTTTATACCCTATGTATGGGTGCCAAAAAGGTGTGTGCATGTATGGATAACCCCATATATAACAATAGTTAATTGCACATATCAAACTTATATTTTCAATATACTTTTCCAACCTATATTTATCATGCCACCTCAAGTGTGTTTTTTCTTTCTTCCATCATTGGACTTACATGATTAACCCCTGGTAGATATAATAATGTGTTCTTAATATCATGGTATTTATATGTGATACACATAAGACATATATATGAATTGGAATTGAAATAAACTCTTCAAGTAGTTTAGGCATATAATCAACCATTTAGGTAACATTCAGAAATCATCACCAATCAATATGGATGATTATTAATAAAGTAACAATGTACCTTTTCAATGAAGAAACAATGCAATAGTAATCCAAGAACTTCAAGTTGTATGCAATCCAAAAATAAAAGCCATCAATCAGTCTAAATATATGCATAACACTAAGGTGTCACCACTATATTCATATGATACTCATATCAACATCGACTATTGGTCATATGAATCTTGGTTTAGGGTGATGTTGGGGTTAGGTTCCCAAACCCTAAGTTTATCATGTAAAAAGTCTACTAATTAGGAAACACTAGATGCACATTAATGTGACCATATACTTGTAATTATCATGAGGTTTCATTATCATTTACCATGATTAGGTAATATTATAGGGAAAATGTACTCACTAAGTTTAACATTCTATTTATCAACATTAGGGTTTACCCATAGTCATCACATTATATTTATCATCAAAACATAAAAAGTATAATTAGGCCTTGAATCTATTTTATTCAAATTCTACATGATTTTCTAATAAATTTGATTTGTAGTTTCATTATAATATGACCTACTATTTGTTTTCTACATTTATTTCAAAATAAGCATGTATTGCTAATGGGAAACTACCACTTTGCATTAAAACCATTTCCAAATTAACCCATGATCATTTTGAGGGTGGCTAAAAAGACTTGACTACCCTTGTGTTGTGAACATGGATGTCAAGCACTTGAGGTGTATTGTCCATCAAGCCTCGAGTTTCTTCTTCCTAATAGGGTTCATTTTCATCCCACCATAGAGGGCCATCCCAATGTTTTACTTCCTCCTCCAAGGCTTATAAGAGACAAGAGAGGGGTTGGAACTTCCAAATAACCTCTCTAAACTTGTCCAACCTCTTGATTTTGCTAGAGATGGATCATATTGTGGTGTATAAGGCTGAGCTCTTCTTGTTAGAAAAGGTGCATGAAACTAAGGTCGACCTTCTTGCCAAAACTTAGGATGTTCATCTTCTCTATGTGACAACCACCTTGTTGGATGAGAGGTGTAGCGTTTGGGGGACTAAGAGGGATTCTTCTCTCTCGTAGTTAATGTTTGAGACACTCCTCCTGGATTCCCTCGATGTTGTTGGCACATGTAGTTTCCCATAGGTGGAGTAGGCTACCCCTTCTTCCTCTGGTTGAGGATGAGGAGACAAGGCAGGTGATGAGAACTTGTCTATTGGTGGGTATGATTGGGACTTTGAGGGGTTCATGTGTGTGGCTCAAAGGTGGTCAGAGCCTTAAATAAACACTTGGGTGGGGAGTTCAGTGTCTACAACCTATCTTCAGGCCAAGGAGGATAGGTAACATTATCCAAACAAACTTCTTGATAAGTGTAGGTTTTTGATCGGATTGAGTTTCTTAGGATGTTGGGATTTGATTGGAGGGGAATTCCATGGAGTTGTTTTGTATATTGAAGGGATAAGAGAGGGAGAATGCAGTAGAGGGAGGATGAATATGATGTTTTTTGGGTTTCTCAAGATTCCATGTGGAACCCGGCCAGCGTAGCCCGGGCGGTCAAGCCAGCGCGCCCCTCATGAAGGGTCGCTGGTTCGATTCCCCGCTCGGGTCAGCTGTATTTACCAACCTCTTGGGTCATCCGGGCTCTGGCACCTGTTTGGAGAGGGGGTGGGCTTCGGCCCATGCAGATTAAAAAAAAAAACAAGATTCCATGTGGAGGGGGTGATCTCCTTGCCCTCAATTTTTATCACAAATGAAGATCCAAGTCTGAGTCCAGAGTTAGAAGACTCTCCCTCAAAAGAAAGAAATCTATTCAATTAAAAATCTAATAAAAAACTAATTCCCTAGGTCATGCTATTCCCTCAAATGGTCCCAGTATTTGGGATTATCTTCTTCTACTTATTATCAGATATCAAACTCTAAAAGACCTAGTACAAATTAATTTGTTAGTTACCAAAAACCCAGTTTTGATGTAAGAATTATATAATTACTTAATTAAAAACTTAGGCCACAAGGAAACTTGGAATTATTTGAAAATTTGAAACCACATGCAACCAAAGATAAAAGATTAGTTGTCTAATTGTGCAAAAAAAATCTGTGTTGCCCGTAACCTAAAAAACAACCTTTTTAGACCACTTTCCATGTATGCTATCCTGGAACAAATCGGGATCCATTGATCATTGTGTTTTTTCATCCCTTCACATTTTAAATGTGTATCCCTTAACATGGCCACCAAATACCTCAAGAGTGGAATACCATGCCACTTTGCCCCCACTATAGATTTGAAAATGTATCACCTTGAATCTTGTGAAAGATGAAATTCAATTTTCCCTTCTCGAACCTAAACCTTCCATCATATGGAAATGGGGAGACATCTTCTCAATCAAACACGTATATGCATTTTCAACTATTAGTGACTCAGATACACCTTTGCACTATAAAATTTGGAAGAAAAATGCAATCAAAGTTAAAATATTGTTCAGTCTTTATGCATACAAAATCCTTATTGGACACAACCTAAAAATCAAACCTATTTAGACTACTTTCTGTGTATGCTATCCTGGAACAAATTTGGGATCCATTAGCTGTCGTGTTATTCCATCCCTTCCCATTTCAAATGTGTCTCCCTTAACATGGACACCAAATACATCAAGAATGGTGGACCATACCACTTTACCGCCCACAGTAGCTTTGACAATCTATCACCTCGATCTTTTTGTAGTTTGCATTCATTAATCCAACATGTGGAAATGGGGTAACACCTACTCAACCTAACATGTAAACGAATTTGCATCTATTAGTGGCTCAACTACACCTTTCCAGTATAAAATTTGGAATCCAAATGCAACCAATGATTTTGTTGTCTCTTTGAGAAAAAAAAAATCCTTAATGGTCATAACCTTAAGAACAAACCTTCTTAGACAACTTTCCATTATGTTATAATGGAACAAATAGGGATCCATGGACTTTCATGTTTTTCCACCCCTTACCATTTCAAATGTGTCTCCCTTAATAGGGCAACTAAATATCTCAAGAGTGGTTTGTCATACCACTTCACCACCCATTGTAGCTTTGAAAATATACCACCTCAAATCTTGTCATAGATTGAATTCATTATTCCCTTCTCAAACCTCAACCTTCCATCATTTGGAAATGAGGTGACACCTTCTCAACCAAATACACATATGATTTTTCATATATTAGTGTCTCAATTACACATTTCCACCATAAAATTGGATGTGAAATTCAACCAAAGATAAAATAGATAGTTGTCTCAATGTGCAAAAAATCCTTATTGGCCATTACCTAAAAATCAGACCTTTTTAGACCACTTTCCATGTATGCTATCCAACAACAAATTAGGATCCATTAGTTGTCATGTTTTCTCTTTTGTTCCCATTGCAAATGCATCTCCCTTAACATGGCCACCAAGTACCTCAAGAGTGGTCTACCATATCACTTTAACCCCTGTTGTAGCTTTGACAATATATCACCTCGAATCATGTTGCAGACCGAATTCATTATAACCTTCTTGAACTATAACCTTCCATTATGTGGAAATGGTGCAACAACTTATGAACTAAACACTCTCATGAATTTTCAACTATTAATAGCTCAATTACAAATTTCCACCATAAATTTTGGAAGCCAGATGCAACCAAAGATTAAAAAAATTAGTTGTCTCATTGTGTAAACAAATTCCTTATAGGCCTTAACCTATAAATGCAATCTTTTTGAACTACTTTCCATGTACACTATCCTAGAACAAGTCATGATCCATTGACCTTTGTTTTTTTCTATCTCTTCCCATTTCAAGCGTGTCTTCATTAACATGGAAACCAAATACCTCAAGAGTGGTGACCATACCACTTTACCCCCCATTATAGCTTTGACAATCTATAATATTCAATATTGTCACATATTGAGTTCATATCCCATCCGAAACATCAACCTTCCAACATGTAGAAATGGGGCGACTCCTTCTCAACCAAACCACATATGAATTTTCATCAATTAGTGGTTCAACTACACCTTTCCACTATAAAATCTGGAAACTAAATGCAACCAAAAATAAAAAGTATTTTCCTATTTACACAAAAAAATTCCATATTGGTTATACCCAGAAAATAAGACCTTCTTAGACCACTTTCCATGCATTCTATCATGGAAAAAATACAAAACCAAGGACCATCGTGTTTTTGCATCCCTTTCGATTTCAAATGTCTCTCCCTTAACATGGTCACTTAATACCTTAAGTGTGGTCGACTATACCACTTTAGCCCCCAATGTTGCTTTGAGGATCTATCACCTTCAATATTGTCACAGATTGTATTCATTATCCACTTCTTAAACCTCAACCTTCCATCGTGTGGAATGGGGTGGCACCTTCTCAGTTGAACACGTATATGAATTTCCATGAATTAGTGACTCAAATACACCTTTCCACTGCACAATTTGGAATCCAAAATGCAATCAAAGATTAAAATTTTAGTTTTATTCCAAACAAAATCCTGATTGGACATAACCTAAAAATCAGACGTTCGTAGACCGCTTTCCATGTATGTTATCTTGGAATGAATTAGGGTCATTGACATTTGTTTTTTTGTGTCCCTTCTCAATTCAAATGTCCCTCCCTTAACATGGCCACTAGAGACCTTAAAATTGGTTGACCATACCAATTTAACCCCCAACCATAGACTTGACCATCTATCACCTTGAATCTTGTCAAAGATTGAATTCATTATTCCCATCTTGAACCTCAACAAACTGTCATGTGGAAATGGGGCGACACCTTCTCAACCAAACATGTATATGAATTTTGTTATATTCATGGAACAATACACCTTTACACTATAAAAGTTGAAGCCAAATGCAATCAAAGATTATAATAATTAATTGTCTCGTTGTGTAAAGAAAATCCTTATTGGCTATACCCTTAAAATTTGACCTTCTTAGAAAGCTTTCCATGCATGCTATCTTGAAACAGATTGGGAGCCTTTAACTATTGTGTTTTTTCATCCCTTCCCATTTCAAATTTGTCTCCCTTAACATGTCCACCAAATACCATAAGGGTGGTCAACTATACCACTTTAACCCCCACTATATCTTTGACAATCTATCACCTCAAATCTTGTTTCAAGTTGCATTTATTTTTCCCTTAACGAACCTCAACCTTCCATCATGTGTAGAAGGGACAAAACCTTCTTAAACAAATATGTATATGAATTTTCATCTATTAGTGGCTCAAGTACACATTTCCACTATAATATTTGGAAGCTAAATGCAAACAAAGAAAAAAATAGTTGTCTCTTTATGCAAGAAAAATCCTTATTGCCCATAACATGAAAAGTAGACCTTTTTTACCCGCTTTCCATGCATGCAATCCTAGAAAAATTTGGGATCCAATTACCATCATCTTTTTTCAATCGTTTCCTATTCCACACATTTCTCACTTAACATGGTCACCAAATACCTCAAGAGTGGTCAACCATATCAGTTTACCCCCCCACTATAGCTTTGACAATCTATTACCTTGAATCAGATCACAAATGAATGCATTATTATCTTCTCAAACCTCAACCTTCCATCATGTGGAAATGGAATGACACCTTATCAACTAAACACGTATATAAAATTTCATCTATGAGTGGATCAAATACACCTTCCATCATGCGGAAATGGGATGACACCTTCTCAACCAAACAGTATATAAATTTTCATCTATGAGTGGCTCAAATACACCTTCCCACTATAAAATTTGGAAGCCAAATGGAACCAAAGATTAAAAAAAAAGAGTAGTTATCTCTTTATGCAAACAAGATCCTTATTGCCCATAACCTAAAAATCTGACCTTTTTAGACTGCTTTCCATGTACGCTATCTAGGAAAATTTTTGGGATCCATTCACCATCTTATTTTTTCATCCCTTCCCATTTCGCATGAGTCTCCCTTAACATGGCCACAAAATACCTCAAGATTTGTCAGCCATACCACTTTACCCCCCATTGTATCTTTGATAATCTATCACCTCAAATCTTATCACAGATTGAATTCATTATTCCCTTCTTGAACCTCAACAACCTTCCATCATGTAGAAGTGGGACGACACCTTCTTAACCAAACATGACCATGAATTTTCATCTATTACTGGCTCAACTACACCTTTCCACCATAAAGTTTGGAAGCCATATGCAACCAAATATAAAAAAATAGTTTTCTTTTTGCGTAAACAAAATCCTTATTGCCCTTAACCTAAAAATCATACCTTTTTAGTTCGCTTTCCATGTATGTGGAAAAACTATGATACGTTGATTGTAATCTTATTTTCATCCCTTCCCATCACACACGTGTCTCCCTTAACATGACCACCAAATACCTCAATAGTGGTCGACCATGCCACTTTACCCCTTGTAGCTTTGAAAATATATCACCTCAAATATTGTCACATACCGAATTGAATGTTCCCATATCAAACTTCAACCTTCCATCATGATGAAATGGGACAACACCTTTTCAATTAAACACGTATATGAGTTTTCATCTATTAGTGGCTCAACTACACCTTTAGACTTATAAATTTCAGAAGCCAAATGCAATAGAAAAAAATTTAGTTGTCTCTTTGTGAAATCAAATTCCTTATTGTCCATAACCTAAAAATTAAACCTTTTTAGATCACTTTCAATGTATTCTAGCCTGGAACAAAATAGTCTTTATTTACTAATTGTTTCCCCAACCCCACATGTGTTTTCAAAAAATACAAGATCTCCTACCTGCATATGACAATTTATCCATATCTCATGGACATAAGCAAATATGGGGAAGCTGGTTGGCCTTTTCTTATGGTGCATCTGATTAGAAATAAATTAAAAATGCTTAGAATAATTATTACCTAGTATTTTGAGTTTATGTGTCCCCGAAGATCTGACATTCGAAAGACATGTTTGACTACATGCCCCATTTACCTTCTCCCTGCAGGCTCACTATGTAGAAAATTCATGATCAAGAGCCAAGCTAGAAGTTTTTGAGGCAACAAAGCCCACTCTGGCTTCTCTAGCAGTGTGTAGTAGTGGCTCAGTGAGCCCTTAGATGAAATGTAAGTCTGTGAAGATTCAAAATGAAACTACAACTCTCCTAGAAAGTTTATACATGATTTTATAGTTTTTGGACTTAAAAGATATATAGGGGCTTGTATATATGGGAGTGAACCATCCATCAAATATTACTACCTGACTCTCACCCTAATTTCCTTTAGATAGAATATGTAATTTTTTTTGGATGGCCTTACTCACCTATAGTTAGCAGCTTGTCATGACCATATGCTTACCTTTTCCTATGCAGACATTAGTTCTTTTGGAACCCTCTTTGTATGTTTTTACTTCTAATTGTGTGTCATGTATAACTTTATCTTGATGCTTGAAATATCGAAGAAATACTACATGTAGTAGAAATAAGATTAGAAATTAGACCCCATTTGTCGCCTACTTTTGTGATCCCACTTCTCACTTCCAATCATTTACGAGAGATGGGACATGCCATTTGTTGGTAGACGGGATGATTGATGGTTTTTGGGAAACATGGAGGAGTGGTTAGGAGGAAAGAGAGAGTAGGAGATAAGGAGTGGACAAAGAAGGAGTGGCTCGAAGGAGAGAAAAAAAAGAAGAGGGAGGTGTTTATTTTGCTAATAACTTTCAAGTCATAATGAATTTTTTTATGAGATGAAAATGTTAGATTTCTTACAAAAATATGTTTCAACAAAACTAGTGTCGACATACTTTGAGAATTATAATATACAATCTAAATAGGAGAGATGAGGTAATAGTGTCTTTAATTTATTTTCTTTTGTAATCAAGTTGTTATCTCTACCGATGTGTCATTATTGTTGGTCTGATGTTTTTATATTCTCTCTTCTCCTCATTTCATGTATCTAAATGAGAAAGAGAAAAGGAGGGAGGAGGGAAGTAGTGGTATTATTTGTTTTATTTTGAAATAGACTTTGTATCTATGGCCCATTATGTTGTTACTACTGGTACAACGTTTTTTTTGTTCGCTCCTCATTTCACTCATCACAAAAAGAGAGAAAATAGGAGACAGGAGGGAAGTAGTTCCATATTTTTTAATCAATTTGTTATCGTCTCTAGTATAGTATGTTGTTATCCTTGGTCCAATGCTATGTTTTTTCATCTCACTGTCTCACCATAGAGAGAGAAAAAAGAAGAAGATGGAAGTAGTGACCTTATTTGTTTTTGTTTGTAATCTATTTGGTATCACTAACCTGTTGTGTTGTTATCGTTGGTACAAAGTTTTTTTTGTCTACTCCTCATTTCACTCATCAGAAAGAGAGAGAATATAGGAGAGAAGAGGGTAGTAGTGTCATAAATTTTTCTTTTATAATGAGTTTGTTATCATTGGTCTGATGTATTATTATCATTGGTTTATTGTTTTATTTTTCTCTCCCCTCCTCATTTCACTCATCACAATGAGAGAGGAAATAGGACAAAGGAGGGTTGTGCCATTAATTTGTTTTCTACTGTAATTGATTTGTTATCTCTGATTTTGTGTGTTATTATCGTTGGTCTAGTATTTTCTTTTCTCTCTCCTCATCATTTGACTCGTAACAAAGAGAAAGTCAATAAGAGGGAGGAGGGAAGTAGGTTATAATTTTGTTTTCTTTCATAATCACTTTTTTTTATCTCTTGTTAGGTTTTATTATCATCGGTCTAGTGTTTTCCTCTCTCCTCCTCATTTCACTGTCACAAAGAGAGAACAAATATGAGGGACGAGGGAAGTAGTGTCATTAATTTGTTTTCATTGTATTTTGTTTGTTATCTTTGGTTTGGTGTGTTGTTACCATTTCTCAAGTGTTTTACTTCTCTCTCTCCTCCTCATTTCACTCATCAGATAGAGAGAGATAAATAAATGAATTGATGGCACTAATTCCCTCCTACCTCCTATTTTCTCTCTCTTTTTGATGAGTGAAATGAAGAGAAGAGAGAAAAGCAAAACATTACACCAACAATAACAACACAACAAACCAGATATAGCAAATAAATTGTTACAAAAAATAAAAAATGTCACTACTTCCCTCCTCTCTGCTATTTTCTTAATATTTGTGATGAGTGAAATGAGGAGACAAAAACTAGAAATGTGGCAACCCACCACGCAAAATGTGATACCAAAACAATGATCAAACACTAAATGATCACATTACCAAAAAGGGACAAAATGATACACAGGCACGACACTAGAAATTATGGTAGAAACCCTAAAAACCGAGTTACAATTAAAATTATTCTCAATTACTTTCACACCTAAGACATGGCCTCGACCGTTTTCCAAAAATTTTAGGATTAAGAAGATATGAATTTACCCTCCCTGTACCTGCATATACTCAACAATATACGACTCAGAGCTCCTTTTGGATTACTGGTTTCACTATCCATCACATTCTGAGGTTGGAATAGTTCGTCGAACTCCGGGCACTATATGATTAAAGTTACACTAGATCACTTAATTTATTCATTTTGACTGCATCAATCAAGTTACACATAAACATTTAGAATATTCTTACAAAGTTCATCAGTATCCATAACCTTATAAGATATAAAATATATTAAACAATTCCATGTCACTTTTAGACAATAGTGTTCATACGCTTAACTCATAAACAAAGAGCTACTTCAATGTTAATGTTTTGTCCAACCATTATTACAACATTGAAACAGTAATTTCATGCAGCATAAACACCACATAATACCCATTGTATGACAAGTCTAACACATTGAACAAGTCCTTATTCCTTAGTCATTATAATACCTCATTCATGACAAAAATCTGGGGATTGTTACACATGTATATCAAAATTTCAGACCTAATATACTCAAGAACATACCTCATTATATAGGGAAACACCTCAAAAGTTTAAAGGCAACTTAAGAAATAGTATCATCACCATTCTTACAAAAAACAACACTTAAATGACTTACTTTAGCATTTTAGAAGTTTTAAAGTAAGGTTTACAATGTGCATGTAGAAAATCGGCAAGAGATGAAATTAAAGTTATATAACTCGCCTAGTAGGGAGAAGAAAACTGAAATCTAAGTGGAACTATTGAAACCAATGATAATGTAATAAGATCGGTCCTCCAAAACTTCTAGAAAATCTTCTAATCACCACAAAAGGGAAAAACTAGCAATGAAGAAGAAAAGAAGATTCTCAACTCACAAGCATAGATTTCCATTAAGAAAACACCAAGAAAACTCAAGAAACACCAAGGAACTCAACCACATGAGGAAAGATGGTGAAGAACAACAAGAAAATGAGTAAAAGCATAAGAAACTTACTCAAAGGAAGCAAGACAAATGATCAACAGCTTGATATTAGACCAAGGAACCCTGATTCACATGCATGCATCCACGATCAAATGAGGTATTTACCCTTGGAGTCCCCCACATTGCCTACCATCCTCATCGTCAACAAATGGCCTCTGAAGGTCCTCAATAGCGAGGATGGGGTAAAAGTATTATTTGAAAGAGGTAGGGAGTGGTATTTATAGCTCATATGAGAGATAAATGAGGTCAATGGTAAAAAATTTCTTTATTGTTGGTCAAACGATATGTTCCTTATCGATTCGTACATATAGAACCTCCATTAGTTCATGCACACAGAACCTCCATCACTTTGCAGCCACCCAAGAGAAACCATTTGAAGATGCTCACACACATAGAGACCAGCCATCAAAAGGCACACTAACCAACCATCAGAATGTGCACTACAGTCGTCCATCGGAAGGCAACCTCAGAACCAACCGAAGGTAGTTCAGAACATCGATTGGAAGGCACGCCCTAGACCAAACATTTGAAGGTGCACTGACTAGCCATCATAAGGTGCACTTGGATTGTCCATTAGAAGGCAATCTCAGAACCATCTGAAGCCATCCAAGAATAGGCGTTGGAAAGCAACACAACACCATTTGAAGGCACATGCTGAACATCCATCAGTTGTTCCATCCCAACAAGCATAGAAAGGTATAATTACCATCACCACTACACAAAACTAACATCAAGGGTTGATATTTTATGCAACAAGGTTTAAAATCATTCTAAGAAACATGAAAGTTGTATTATTAAAAATATCATGAAGCAACCTATTCATGTGTTATATTTTTTACCCCCAAAAATGGATATATTGTACAAAAATCTACAAGTTATATAAAATTGTATGACTTGAGAAAACAAAGTCAGAATTGACTCAAATTTTAAACATAGCTATGTCAATTATATAAAATCTTAATCCAAAGTTTAATTTTGAAACTAATTACCAAATTAAGAAAAATAATTATGGTTTTTATGAAATAAGATTAGGGGTTTTACAACCATAAACCTCTAAAAAGGATTTTTCCTCCAAAAACCTAAGCAAACAAGGATGGATACTTCATACACATCTCATCCTCTAACTTCCAAGTGGTTTCCTCTACCCGAAGATGATGCCATAAAACCCTCACTAAGGCTATATCCTTTTTCCTCAAATTCTACACATGTCTATCGAAGATCAACACGAGACCCTCAACGTAAGAGACATCATGATCCAACTCCACTTCCACTGGAAGTAATGTTTGCTCAGTATCAGGGTAGCACTTTCTCAACACAGAGACATGGAAAACATTTTGTAACATGTGCAACTCTGTGGTAACTCCAACGTATACCCCATCTTTCCAACTCGTGCCAAGACAGGTTAAGGTCCCATAAACCTAGGTGCCAACTTATCCTTATTACCAAACCTTAGAACACCTTTCCAAGAGGAAAACTTGAGATACACATGATCTCCAACTTGGAAACCTAACTATCTATCGTGGTTATCAACATATGACTTCTGTCTATCCTAGGATGTGTTTAACTATTGTTAGATCACTTTGATCTTCTTAGTAGTTTGCTGAACTAACTGAGGACCTTACAACTAATACTCGCCTATCTCATAACAGCAAAGAGGTAACATACATTTCCTACCATATAAAGCATCATACAGTGCCATGTCTATACTCTTTTGATAAATGTTGTTGTAGGCAAACTCAATTTGACTCAGGTGGGTATCCCAACTCCTAAGAAACTAAAGAACACAAGCTCTCAACATACTTTCTAAGGTTTGTATGGTTCTCTCTGATTATCTATCTATTTGGGTGGAAGATTGTACTGAACCTCAATTGTGTCCTCAACACTATATGCAAACACTCCCAAAACCTGCTCATAAACATTATACAAACTTGTATTCCATGTAGACAAACTATTTCATCAATGTAGATATGTACCAACTTCTATGTTGTATAGGTGGTGTTCACCAAAAAAAGTGAGCTAACTTTCTCAAACGATCAACTATCACCCCAATGGAATCATGATCCTTGGTTGTCCTTAGAAGACCAACCACAAAGTACAAAGTCATGTGATCCCATTTACACTGTGGAATTGGCAAAGGCTATAATTTCCCTGCATGCTTTTGATGTTCTTCCTTGACCTACTGACAAACTGGGCACTTGGCCAAAAACTACGCCAAGTTACGTTTCAGACCTGGCCACCAGTACAGATCCTTAAGATTATGATACATCTTTTTACTTCAAGGATACATTGCATACCTTGAGGAATGAACTTCCTCTTTATTAAGACACGAGGTGTCTTTGCAATAACTGATGTCTGGATCAAGTTCTGGGAAGTCACACGGCATGTCTTTAATAAGACATGGCATGTTACTACAAATCTAGGAGTTCTAGGTTCAATTTCTGGAATGGGACACAGGGTGTCTTTAATAAGACACAAGGTGTCTTTATTAAGAGATCGGATGTCTGTATTAAGACACAGGGTGTCTTTATCAGTTTTAACAACATTGATTTTCTAAATATCTAGATGATTGGGGAATGTGTTGATGGACGTTATGATGGCATTTTCTCCCCATTTTGATGCCAAAAGTGGTACCTACAATCCAAACCATAGTAAAGATAACAATAAAGTGGAAAATATAACATGATTAAGAGTGATTATTGGGTGAAAGTGATTTGGAAATGCAACCCAAAGTGGTCCAAAAGATGACATAAAATACACACATCATATCCCCCTAAGCTTAAACCATTACTTGTCCTCAAGAAAAAAGAGCATAGAAACACAAATGAAGGAATTGTCAAGTTCAGGCATAGATCAAATGAAATGAAAGATGTTTATCAGATCAAACCAACAATGATCAACAACTTTATACTCATAGCCATCAATTTAACTTAAACATCTAAGAAAGAGATTTTAGTTCAGTAGGGGTGGTCACAATTAAAAGAATCAATCAATTAAACAACGCTAAGTAGAATTTGGATGACAAATCCAAACAATTAGTGGATGTGCAACTCAAACTCTCAACTATTAAGGATACAAATGATGAAATATTAGTTTAAATTAATAATTTTATTTGTACTCTCCTTCTTTCCCAAAAATGATATGACAATGGATTATGGGTTCTAACTCTTGGCTGCTAATGTAGGGTTATGCACACATGGAGTGTCGGTTGGGGTATTTTATCCTCTTTTAAGACATATTGTAAGGCCCCTAAACTTGCTTAATGAGTTGAATAAGATTAATTATTATAATTTAATTCTTATAAAACTAATTTAACCTTATGATATTCTTTTAAATCATAATCCAAGCATAATTTTCAAATTTGGTCCAATTTGGACACTGTTTGAGCAAGTTATGCAATTTTATGTACATTTTGGACTTTTCTGCAATTTACCCAATTGAGAGGTTTTATTTGCAATTTATCACTTTCATTATGTTCCTTGGATATTATATCATCATTCTTGATCTTTTTGAGCCATGGGGAGCATATTTAAACCTTGGTTTGAAGGTGTTTTCTCCAAGGGTATTTTAGGGTTTATCCCTTCATGGATGAGCTACCTTTAGTAGCTATCAACTAATGAATTATTTGATTGGCTGGGAAATTCAAAAAAGGAAAGCTAAGCAGGTCTATACAGATGGTGGGGGATCTGATTGTGTGTGTTCTTGTATATTCTTAATAAATTAAGGCCATGGACACTTGGATAGATACTAGAACTTCAACTTTTTCTTTTTCTTTATCTTAAAGTTTCATATACTTATCCCCAAGCACCAAAACGAGCAATTTTCCCTCCACCACTTCCCTCCTTCTCCCAAACTCGTTCTCCCTCTTTTATACTGTGAATTTTGCTATCCAAGGAATAAGAAAGTGGGGATCTTCTAGGAAAAAGGATCTAGGGTTGCAATTGACTTCATTTTAGGGTTGAAAAAGCTTCCTTCTAGTGATCTTGACCTAAAAGAGTAAGAATTCTCTACCTTCCTCCATTTATTTCTTTGTTATCCTTCCTCTTAGCTTTCTCCAGGTCTGAACCTTGCTGTTCCATGGTAGAAATTGCTCTAAAGCTCTAAAACCCAACCTTTCTTGCTCCTTATTCTTAGGGTTTGCTCATTTGATGAAGAAAGGTGCTAGATGGATGAATTCATAGCTTATTATTGGATTTTATACCCTACTTGCTCGATTTCTTCTGTGTGGGGTTTCATCTTCTCATTAGAGGCAAGTTTTATAACTTGATCCACATTTATTGCTTACCATAAGCTTTCTAGATCATTTTCTTGCTTGAAAATGATGATCCATGCACTAAAAAGCTATGCTTGACTTGGATTTCAATTTTTATAATGTTCCCTGTTCTAATTTTAGTTATATATGAACCTGTGATCATGTGTATGTTATTCCTAAGGTATAATATGACTTGTATCAGGTTGTTTTGACAACCTATGGTGCTAAGCACCTATCAACCAATGGTCAATTTTAGGATTTAAAGCTGATTTCTTCTATAAACCCAAGAACCGATGACGGTACCATTGCAACAACTCTATGGTGTTGTCTTCATGACAACTGATGGTCAAGATCAAAGGTGTCAGATGATGGTTACAACCTATGGTCACCCCTTAGGTCAGGTTTTGGATCAATTAGAAGTTTAATGATCAACCATTAAGTACCCTACCGATGTTATCAATCAATGATGTGACATTTGCTTAATATTTGATGTTGATTAATGAATATAGCGGTGATCTAAAAACCTATGGTGATTTAAAGATCATTAATGATGGTGGATCAGGTCTCTACAACCTATGGTGAGTTAAGCATTGTAGTTGTAGCATCAATTAAGCCTTAGACCAATGGTTTCTTGGGTCATTTGATGCAATGGTTGGACCTATACTGTAATTGATGGTTTTAACATATGAACTTGACCCAATGGTCAATATCTAATGTTTATTCCTCCAATAAAGTGGAATGATGGATAATGTAATATATTGGTCCTAATAATGTGATTTAGATGGTTTCCTTTATATAATCAACTTAAGGAGCTTACTTGTTGACAATGGATGGCTTATTTTAACTGAACAGTTAATTGTGGGTTTTACCCTACTCTCAATGGAACTTTTTGTGTTGTTAATCAAGGGATGTCTAGGGTTAAATGATGACTCTTTCTAGAGCACAAATCAAGGACTTCATAGGTGGTTTATCCAAGGTGTTTACTTATGTAAACAACCAATGGTCTTACCTTTTAAACATCCAATGATTCTGGGTGACATTGTGGTATGGTGATATTGGTTGAATAATGATGAAACAAATGGAGGGTTACCCTTAATAAAGTAGTCTTACCTATTCACTCATATTAATAGAAGGGATGATAATCATATTGTGTTGATATGTAACCCTAATGAGGTATAGCTTTTTATACCTAGATTTAATATAACTAAATGATGGTAATTGGGTATGAATAGTCCTTGAATGACTAATACAATCACGGAATACTCTGTTATTGTTGTTGAAAACCTAGTATGCTATACCATGATGGTTACACCTTGATTTATGTGTGGGTTCATACTTGAGAATAGTATGGAATGTGATGGTGATGCTTCACCTTATGCATCCATGATGCAATGGGGATGTCGTGAGTTAGGATTTGGGTATAAGTGATGATTAGTAACATTGATATAATTTATCATGTTGAACCTAACTCTAATGCAAATAGATAAAGACGAGTATTCATGTTTAACATTCATATATGATGGAATGATGGTGGAATAACCTCCTTAACATGATCATAACCTTAATGTGTTAATTGGTGGTTATCATAGCCACATGGTTAATACTTTATTATGCTAAACATGTGCATTATAAATATGATGAGTGTTAATCATATCTAGATTTCTTACATGTTGATGTAATAAAGGAATGTTTTTAATGTTTATATAACCCTGCTATGATTTTTTATGATATCTCCTAGATCATTATTGCAATATTGTGCTGATATGGTGTATTATATGTAAGTGATGTTTTTGAGCCTTGTTATAAGGCATGGAAAGATAATGATGATCTTGCAGGGAATAGTATGATGGTCTTAATGACCTTTGGGCATGGTTGAGCCCTGAATGAGGTGTAATCCTCTTGTGTTGATAATGGTTGATACCCTGTGATATTTTTGAAAAGGATTTATATCCTATGATTGTATGATGGTCTTAATGACCTTTGGGCATGGTTGAGTCCTGAATGAGGTGTAATCCTCTTGTGTTAATAAGGGTTGATACCCTATGATATTGTGAACAAGATTTATATATTGTGATAGTATGATGATTAGTGTGGTCTCATGAATGGCAAGTGAATAGTACCATGTGATGATGAGATGAGAAATTTTGTTTCACATGTTTTATATCTTTTGAAGTTGTGATATTTATGTGCTTGTTAGAATTGAATTAGGGTTTGTATGTCCACTTGTTTGATGCAGCCTTAATTCACCCAATTGGTATAACTAATCAAGTGAAACTCTAATCAAGTAGTGCCATGTGCCATAGATCCATCTGAGTGTCAGAATTTTCCATATGGCGAAATGAGTATTCCTAAGGGAAACTCGAACCGCATACTATTGAGTATGTGGGGGTGGCAAGTTGAGGATATATCCTTGTCATCCACAATGCAGATTGTGGAGGTTGGCTATGGTCATGCCTCATACATTTGATGTGATTCAGAACGGTTGCGGTCATGTCTTCGTGATTATATATGTGACAAGATTAGAGGACAACTATAGTTGTACCTCAGATGGTAGGGTATGCATACCCTCCTCCTTTCACTAGTGTCGTGACCTATACCAAGGACGGACTAGGCTATTAGCAGCTTGACCTTATGTGTCACTGTGGTGGACCCTACTAACCGGGGGTAGAGAAGATCTTAGGAGTCTGGCGCTTCCCAGATCTTGTATGACACTGATTTCGACTTAGCAGTGGTCAGTTGGATTTTGAGTGGTATCCTCAATTTCCTCAGGACATAATAAAAGATGTAATACATCCGTATAGCATATCTGTTTAGGGTTATACGTGTCGCTTCACATTGGATGATAACTCTTGTTTGTTCTCTTTACATAAAGATGATGCTTAGTGCAATTAAGAGATAGTAGATATACTTATGTTGTGGATATGCTTAAGGTTGTAGATGCGTACATATAGTAGACATGATTATGTTGATAACTACACTTCTACTGCTGATTATAATCATGATGCTAGCTATCTCATGTTGTTAGTTATGTTTAGCATGCTAGCCATGCCTTTGTAACTAGAGATGCATATAATGCTAATCATGCTTATCCAAATAATTGTGCTTATGTTGTTAGCTCTTTTTATGATGTTGATATGTTCAACCTATTAGACATGCTAATGTTGTTAGCTATGCTTATGTGGCTAGAGTTATTCATAATGATAGAGATTCTACGTTACTATACTTGCTCATGATGCTAGATATGCATATGCTACTGAATTGCTTATATTGTCAACAAGATAAAGGATGATAGTCTGGATAATGATGATAGTTATTATCTTCTCCTTTATGTATTGTGTTAATCATCAGTGCTGTTGAGCTTATTTTTTATATCTGATTAAACTGCTTAACTATTTAATTACTTAAAAATGTTGTAATCAATAAACATTATTGGAGGTTATATCTCTTGCTGGGACTGTGTCTCACCCTTATGGTTCGCCACATTTTTTTAGGTAATCAAAAGTGACAAAAACAAACATGTGGCAGCAAGGAGGAGCTATAGTAATGAATCTTTGAGAAAGTTGATTAGATGTCTAGTGTGTCCTAGAGTCATCCATGTACTCTTAGGTTCGGACTGGAAAAGTTTGTATATGGTGTTTCAAACGAATCGAACTTTTGTTAGCATATTAATGCTTGTTTGTGTGTCATATACAAATATTGTTCTCCTGTGTATATATGTTGTGGCTAAGGCAATAGAACAAATTGTATCAAATTCTTGGCATAGTATGAATATAAGAAAGATGTTGGGCTCTTATGCAAATGTTTCTGAGCTAGTGCTTACGTTGAAATCGGTTTTAATTTACCCATATTTTTGGGCATGTGATTAAATAGTGATTGATTGTGTTTTATGTTTTGAGTAATCTTATTTAGTGTAACGGGTTCTCACAGGTTGGTATTAGTGATTTAGGTTCACTGAGTCTACAGGGACACTAGGACTTAAGACGAGGATGATGTCTAAGTTAGGAACGTGACATAAAAACAGGGTGTATACTACATAATCTCAGTACTTGGATGCCCTGGCCAAGTATTAAATTATTGAAGAAAGGTAAGTATGGAACTCTTAGATTGTTATCTTTCTGATTACTCTGATCAAGTAGTCATTTTGAGACAATCTAAAGAGCATAACAAATAAGAAATCATTGTGTGAATATCTCAATCCTACCTTAAAGAAGATGAGAATTGCATCATTATCTATCAAAACTTGAATGTTTGGTAACTATAAGAGAAAGATACAACACCATGAAATCTAAATCTGAATACAAATTATAAAAAAGAGTTCTTGATGATGTGATTCAAAAAGATAATAAAGTAAAAGATAGATAAGTCTATGCTTATAAAGTGAATAAAGGTATGAAATCCACATAAGATGGAGAGAACTCCTATAAAAAGTACAAAATGAGAAGATGAATGGGAACAATGATAAAGGAATAAGGTGGAACCTGAGTTAATCTCAGACCAACCTATGTATGTAAGAAACTTTTAATGAAAAATCAGCATGGCATGTGAAAGAAATTAAGGAAGATGATCCATGTTTAATGAAGAAAATGTGCAATATGATGATTTACATGTTGATCAGTGGTTGAAAAACATAATAAAATAAGAGAACATACCCAAGTGTTTTAAATAGTCATCAAGGAAGGAGTAATGAGATATTTTAATCATGATGATTCCTATGCTAATGGCAAGAAACCCGGAATGAAAAATGTAAAATGACACATGAGAAGCTGTAACTCGCATAATGAAAATAGAATTGGTTACCTTTTTGCTAGTGACCCTTGAACAATGTTTCTTTGATGTGGGAAGTGTGTTTCCCTTTGTGTATTTCCTTTCTAGGGCACAACTTTCAATTGGATCATTGCCACTTGGTACGTGTGGATTCACTGCAAACATGAAGGTGAATATATTATTATAGAATAAGGTTGTTTGGACTATGGTTCCATGATCATAATGTTTGTGATGAGTTTGCTTTTGAGCCTTCCAATAATTAAGAAGACTCCTCTTATATGTCTTGAGATTTGATTATGTTGGTAAAAGTAGATGAGATAAGGATGGGAGTTCCTTATAACACATGAGGTGAATACCAAGGTAATGAATCCTAGTATCCAAGATTTTTCAATAGTATGGGAAGTATGTGAAGGTTGTAGATGTTTATTAAATTAACATTCCAAGTGTTTCTCTCCCTTAGAGAGAGAAAGAGAGTTGACGATGACCCTCTAAATGTTGTTTGGAAAGAGGAAAAAAAAGTGATTCTATAATGTTGTGTATGGTTCAGTGATAGTTGGGCAAGACCACTATCAAGGATACATGGTTTTTTGGTCAATAGATATGTGATACCATGTTACTTTAATATAAGCCTATGATCAAATATCAATGCATAAGAGTTAGATAGGATGACATAATTCACATGACCATGATGAGTTTAGAGTTATGTCCTTTAGACTAACCGATGTACAAATAGAATTTATGAATAGGAGGAACAGAGTGTTCCAGTCATGTCATACAAGTTATATCAAGCTTTGAATGATGACATGTCAAAGTATTTCAAATATGGTCAAAAATATGATCAATATTTCTTCAAAAATCTTAGGGATGCCGAAGCAGCAATATCTATGAGACAAGTTGAACAAGAGATAGATGGGGTTGATTAAATTTCTTTATGGGAACATGATATGTCTTCTAAGTAAATCCTAGTAAGGTGAATATAGTGTTCTTTTTCACCCCTAACAAGGTTGACTACGAATAATGTTTCCTTGTATGGAATGACAGGTGCCAGCGTCAGCATTTCTTTTGATGTGGAAATAGAACTAACAAGTGTTCTAGTGTTAGTGTATCTAAAAAAAAGGATGGATTCATTGCCTTTTTTTATGCTTCAAGGAATGGTATGGGACACATGACATGATTGGTAAAAAGCTAGCAAGTATGAATTTTGAGTAATGTGTTGATACAATAGATATAATTTCAGGATGATAGCTAGAATTTAAAGTTGAAAGTTACTATTATATTTGTACAGGTGACAACAACAAGTTTCTATGTTCCATATTTGCAAATGTCTTCTTATGTGGGGGGTTTTCTGCTGACCCAAGAGGAGATATGTATGAATTATGTGACATTACCATGATATGTAAGTAACCTTGTGAAGGTAATAGGATGAGGTGCAAAGTAAGTACCCATCTTTGTTTACCTTGGATTTTGGGGGCAAAATCCCTATTAGGGGTTTATAGTTGTAAGGCCCCTAAATTTGCTTGATGAGTTGAATAAGCTTAATTATCATAATTGAATTCTCATAAACATAATATAACCTTATTATATGCTTTGAAATCATAATACAAGCTTAAGTTTCAAATTTGGTCCAAATTGGACACTGTTTGAGCAAGTTATGCAATTTTATGTACATTTTGGACTTTTCTACAATTTACCGAATTGAGAGGTTTTCTTTGCAATTTATCACTTTCATTATGTTCCTTGGATATTCTCTCATCATTCTTGAGCTTTTTCAGACATGGGGCACCTATTTAAACCTTGGTTTGAAGGTGTTTTCTCCAAGGGTATTTTAGGATTTACCCCTTCATGGATGAGCTACCTTTAGTAGCTATAAACTAATGAATTATTTGATTGACTGGGAAATTCAACAAAGGAAAGCTAAGAAGGTCTATACAGATGGTGGGAGAGATGCTTGTGTGTGTGTTTGTATATTCTTAATAAATTAAGGCCATGGACACTTGGATAGATACTAGAACTTCAACTTTTTCTTTTTCTTTATCTTAAAGTTTCATATACTTATCCCCAAGCATCAAAACGAGCCATTTTCTCTCCACCACTTCCATCCTTCTCCCAACCTCGTTCTCCCTCTGTTCTGCTGCGAATTTTTCTGTCCAAGGAAGAATAAAGTGGGGATCTTCTTGGAAAAAGGATCTAGGGTTGCAATTGACTTCATTTTAGGGTTGAAAAAGCTTCCTTCTAGTGATCTTGACCTAAAAGAGTAAGAATTCCCTTATTTACTCCGTTTATTTCTTTGTTATCCTTCCTCCTAGATTTCTCTAGGTTGGAACCTTGATGTTCCATGGTAGAAATTGCTCTAAAGCTGTAAAACCCTACCTTTCTTGCTCCTAATGCTTAGGGTTTGCTCATTTGATGAAGAAAGGTGCTAGATGGACGAATTCATAGCTTATTCTTGGATTTTATACCCTACCTACTCGAGATTTATTCTGTTTGGGGTTTCATATTATCATTAGAGTCAAGTTTTATAACTTGATCCACATTTATTTCTTACCATAAGCTTTCTAGATCACGTTCTTGCTTGAAAATGATGATCCATGCACTAAAAAGCTATGCTTGACTTGGATTTCGATTTTTATAATGTTCCCTATTCTGATTTCAGTTATATATGAACCTTTGATCATGTGTATGTTATTTCTAAGGTATAATGTGACTTGGATCAGGTTGGTTTGACAACCTATGGTGCTAAGCACCTATCAACCAATGGTCAATTTTAGGATTTAAAGCTGATTTCTTCTATAAACCCATGAACTGATGATGGTACCATTGCAACAACTCTATGGTGTTGTCTTCATGACAATTGATGGTCAAGATCAAAGGTGTCAGATTATGGTGACAACCTATGGTCACCCCTTAGGTCAGGTTTTGGATCAATTAGAAGTTTAATGATCAACCATTAAGTACCCTACCGATGTTATCAATCAATGATGTGACATTAGCTTAATATTTGATGTTGATTAATAAATATAGTGTTGATCTAACAACCTATGGTGATTTAATGATAAATAATGATGGTGGATCAGGTCTATACAACCTATGGTGAGTTAATCATTGTATTTGTAGCATCAATTAAGCCTTATACCAATGGTTTCTTGGGCAACTTGATGCAATGGTCGGACCTATACTGTTATTGATGGTTTTAACATATGAACTTGACCCAATGGTCAAGATCTAATATTTATTCCTCCAATAAAGTGGAATTATGGATAATGTAATATGTTAGTCCTAATAATGTGATTTAGATGGTTACCTTTATATGATCAACTCAAGGAGCTTACTTGTTGACAATGGATGGCTTATTTTAACTGAACAGTTGATTATGGGTTTTACCCTACTCTTAATGAAACTTTTTGTGTTGTTAATCAAGGGATGTCTAGGGTTAGATGGTGACTCTTTTTAGTATACAAATCAAGGAATTCATAGGTGGTTCATCCAAGGTGTTTACTTATGTAAACAACCAATGGTCTTACCTTTTAAACATCCAATGATTCTGGGTGACATTGTGGTATGGTGATATTGGTTGAATGATGATGGAACAAATGGATGGTTACCCTTAATAAGGTAGTCTTACCTATTCACTCATATTAATAGAAGGGATGATAATCATATTGTGTTGATATGTAACCCTAATGAGGTATATCTTGTTATACCTAGCTTTAATATAACTAAATGATGGTAATTGGGTATGAATAGTCCTTGAATGACTAATACAATCATGGAATACTCTGTTACTATTGTTGAAACCCTAGTATGCTATAACCTGATGGTTACACCTTGATTTATGTGTGGGTTTGTACTTGAGAATAGTATGGAATGTGATGGTGATGCTTCACCTTATGCATCCATGATCCAATGGGGATGTCGTGAGTTAGGGTTTGGGTATAAGTGCTGATTAGTAACATTGATATAATTTATCATGTTGAACCTAACTCTAATGCAAATAGATAAAGATGAGTATTCATGTTTACCATTCTTATATGATGGAATGATGGTGGAATAACCTCCTTAACATGATCATAACCTTTATGTGTTAATTGGTGGTTATTATAGCCACATGGTTGATACTTTCTTATGCTAAATATGTGCATTATGAATATGAGGAGTGTTAATCATATCTATATTCCTTGCATGTTGATGTAATAAAGGAATGTTCTTAATGTTAATATAACCCTGCTATGATTGTTTATGAATATCTCCTAGATCATTAATGCAATATTGTGCTGATATGGTGTATTATATGTAAGTGATGATGTTGAGCCTTGTTATAAGGCATGGAAAGATAATGATGATCTTGCAGGGAATCATATGATGGTCTTAATGACCTTTCGACATGGTTGAGCCCTGAATGAGGTGTAATCCTCTTGTGTTGATAAGGGTTGATACCCTGTGATATTTTGAAAAGGATTTATACCATGTGATAGTATGATGGTCTTAATGACCTTTGGGCATGGTTGAGCCCTGAATGAGGTGTAATCCTCTTGTGTTGATAAGGGTTGATACCCTATGATATTGTGAAAAGGATTTATATCTTGTGATAGTATGATGACTAGTGTGGTCTCATGAATGGCAAGTGAATAATACCATGTGATGATGAGATGAGAAATTATGTTTCACACATTTTATATCTTTTGAAGTTGTGATATTTATGTACTTGTTAGAAGTGAATTAGGGTTTGTATGTCCACTTGTTTGATGCAGCTTTAATTCATCCAATTGGCATAACTAATCAAGTGAAACTCTAATCATGTAGTGCCATGTGCCATATATCCATCTGAGTGTCAGAATTTTCCAGATGGTGAAATGAGTATTCCTAAGGGAAACTCGGAGCGCATACTGTTGAGTATGTGGAGGTGGCAAGTTGAGGATATATCCTCATCATCCACAATGCAGATTGTGGAGGTTGTCTATGGTCATGCCTCATACATCTGATGTGATTGAGAACGGTTGCGGTCGTGTCTTGGTGATTATATATGCGATAAGATTAAAGGACAACTGCGGTTGTACCTCGTATGGTAGGGTATGCGTACCCACCTCCTTTCACTAGTGTCGTGACCTGTACCAAGGACGGACTAGGCTATTAGCGGCTTGACCTTATGTGTCACTGTGGCAGACCCGTACTGATCGGGGGTGGAGAAGATCTTAGGAGTCCGACTCTTCCTAGATCTTATATGGCACTGATTTCGACTTAGCAGTAGTCAGTTGGATTTTGAGTGGTATCCTCAATTTCCTCAGGGCATAATAAAAGATGTAATACAGCCGTATAGCATATTTGTTTAGGGTTATATAGATTTTGAGTGGTATCCTCAATTTCCTCAGGGCTTCACATTGGATGATAACCCTTGTTTGTTCTCTTTACATAAAGATGATGCTTAGTGCAATTAAGTGATAGTATATATACTTATGTTTTGGATATGCTTAATGTTGTAGATGCGTACATATAGTAGACATGATTATGTTGATAACTATACTTCTACTGTTGATTATAATCATGATGCTAGCTATCTCATGTTGTTAGTTATGCTTAGCATGCTAGCCATGCCTTTGTAACTAGAGATGCATATAATGCTAATCATGCTTATCCAAATAATTGTGCTTATGTTGTTAGTTCTTTTTATGATGTCAATATGTTCAACCTATTAGACATGCTAATGTTGTTAGCTATGCTTATGTGGCTAGAGTTATTCATAATGATATAGATTCTATGTTACTAGACTTGCTCATGATGCTAGATATGCATATGGTACTGAATTGCTTATATCGTCAACAAGATAAAGGATGATAGTTTGGATAATGATGATAGTTATTATCTTCTCCTTTATGTATTTTGTTAATCATTAGTGTTGCTGAGCTTATTTGTGATATCTGATTAAACTACTTAACTGTTTAATTACTTAAAAATGTTGTAATCAATAAATGTTGTTGGAGGTTATATCTCTTGCTGGGACTGGGTCTCACCCTTGTGGTTCGCCACATTTTTTTTAGGTAATCGAAAGTGACGAAAACAGACATGTGGCAGCATGGAGGAGCTATAGTAATGAATCTTTGAGAAAGTTGATTAGATGTCTAGTGTATCCTAGATTCGTCCCTGTACTCTCAGGTCCGGGCTGGAAAAGTTTGTATATGGTGTTTCAAACGAATCAGACTTTTGTTAGCATATTAAAGCTTGTTTGTGTGGCATATACAAATATTGTTCTCCTGTGTATATATGTTATGGCTAAGGCAATAGAATAAATTGCATCAAATTTGAGGCATAGTATGGATATAAGAAAGATGTTGGGCTCTTATGCAAATGTTTCTGAGCTGGTGCTGACGTTGAAATCAGTTTTAATTTACCCATATTTTTGGGTATGTGATTAATTACTGATTGATTGTGTTTTATGTTTTGAGTAATCTCATTTAGTGTAATGGGTTCTCACACATACCACCTAACCATCATGGCCATATCAGACTTACACTAGGCTAGCATGATATGTGGGCAGTTTAGCCATCTTTTATGGGGTATGAGGGCGAAATAAGCCAAAAGAAATTTAAAATGTTTCCACAACATAGGAGTGTCAACTAAATTGCAAAATTAGCTAGATTTCATTCATTTGTTTTGAAATTTTTTCATTAGAAGAGTGGTTGAAAATGCACCAAGAGCTTGGAAAGGCATCTCGTATTCTAAATGACGTTGTAAAGTTTATTTACTCACAAAAATTGAGACCATTACATATTTTAAGCAATCAAGGATGTGAAAGATGAATGTTCAAGTTAGAAGCATAAACTAGAGTTAAGCTATTGTTGATGGCCAAAAGGTTTCATTTGATTGATGCATGCCTTTTACAATTTATCCAAATGATATTTCTCAATAAAAGAGGACATCAGTTAAGCATAGGAGTTCAATCCACATACAAAAGATGGGTCTCAAATCAAATTGGATTTGTGACAAGAAGAACAGAAATAAAAAGAAAAACTAAGAAAATGATGATAAAAGTGAAATAAAACTACACGACGCTACTAGCCAGTTGCTCTCCCCCTAAGCTTGAAATATGTAGTGTCCTCACTATAGAAATCAAACAAAGAGAATATAAACTGGGTACCTCATCATTGTGGAGTTGTCAAGGTGGAGGGTTTTTGCTCTGATTTGAGGTTGGGAATTGTTGCGCCATAGATCAATGCCTATTTGTTAGTCTAGTTTTTATTTGGGACAAAGATGTATGATTATGATTTGCAATAGGAAGTTTTGTTAGTCTTCTGGATTTCAATGTTGTATGTCCCTTCATTCTCTTCTTCAAAATAATCAATATCCAATTCAAAGAGAATTTTGTCATCACCAAGCATTGTATGAAAGATGTGTTGCAAGGGGACACTTGCCTTGTTTGAAAAATCATCATGTGGAGCAAGCATTGATTTCTTCCATTGAGCTTCATTATCATTGTTTACATTGGAGTCAAAAACTTCATATGATATTATCTTTGATGGTCAAGAAGATTCTCCCATAGAAGCTCCACTTCTCAAGATAACTGATGTATATGTCTCCCTTTGACTCATCTCTGGTTGGTTAGGCAAGGAACCAGAAGGTGCTTTTTTATTGGAAAGATCTAGTTCATCAATTTGATTCTCCAACATCCTAGTATGAGTGTAAATTCCATCCAACTTAGAAGAAAGTTGTGAAATAACATCCTTTAGCAGCTCCCTTTGTTGATGAAGCTCATCATTTTGCTGAATTTGAGTAGAGACAAAGCATGGACTCCAAACTCGGCTTGGGTTGTAAATAGTGTTGGTGCTGAATGAAATTATAGCTGACATTGTTGTTGAGCTTTGATATCTCTTCAATTGTGATGGTGTGGAAAAACATGAAGAATGAGTGTGTTCTACTGATCCACATGCATCAAAAGTTACTTCAGCAGCTTGCCTTCCAAAAATAGAGCATGAATAAGAAGGCAGGCTGTTCCAATCATAACTCCACTAGAAATGATTAATGGCCATGTCTTAAATAATGACATAAGCATCCAAGTATGATTTTTTCATTAAGGCACCATTTGCAGAAACATCAATAGATATCCTTGTATTGTAGAATAAGCCATTAAGAAAGTTTGCAATAGAATCAAGTTGCTTAAACCATGGTGTGGATAAAGACGTTGAAGGTCTTTGAACCTTTCCCATGTGTCATACAAAGGTCTCTCCATGCCTTTGAGAAAAATTGATGAGCTGAATCCTCAATTGTGTGGTCTTTCTTGGTGGAAAGTATTTGGCCGAGAAAACTTTCAGGAGTTCATCCCAACTATTGATGGAGTTGCTTGGCAAAGAATAGAGTCACTTCTTGGCTCTATCTCTCAAAGAGAAGGGGAAAAGAAGAAGACAAACTGCATCAGTAGGAACACAATCTATCTTGAAAGTGCTAAGATACTGTAGAAATTCAGCAATTTGGATGTTTGAATCCTCCATTGGCGTCCCTTCAAACTAGTTTTGTTGTATCATCTGTATAATTGTGGGACTGATAGAAAAGTCATTTGCCTCAATTTGTGGGATATGATAGCCCATTGATTTTTGTAGCAGCTGGAACAATGATGTAACGACATTCACCAAACCGATAGACAAATCGTTACTAATTAAGTGGAATTTAAACATAAATAGCAGATTAACAAAAATCACTAAAGATTAAAACAAATTTGCAAAGAGATCCATTTCTAGGAAAACTCTTTAAGGCAGAACCAAAACTTTATATACATCATTGCTCACATTGTACATACACTTTACCATCTCTTCTCGAGGATAACATATAACAGTTGCTTTACCAAACTATACATGAGCAACATAAAACCTCGAGGCGCATAAACCAAAATCTCTTATTGATCATAAAACCGGTACGAACCAACTCCAAGGACCTGAGAGTACAGAGACGACACATAGGACTCATATCTACAAGACATGATAGACAATACACTCAACCTGAGCTGTCACTGCTGCCTCAGCTATTGTTCTTCCTTTGCAAAAAGGTCTTCACCTCCTCGTGCACGTCCACCTAAAAATTTGGGCCCCACAGGGGTGAGACAATTGAAAATTGCCCCAGCGAGAGATATAACTCTCCGCCGACCATATTATTATCACAGATTAAGCATTTATAAACTGAGCAGAGGTTCTTTTTATATTAACAAGCAGGATAATTTACTATATGAATAGAATGAAGTAATCTCCTTTCATAAGGAGAACATTGCATCTACCCATGGTAGATTATAATTCATCTGTCTGCTTTGCAAGGAATGTAAAGAAACATAAATCGCATCTATACACTAAGGATGCATAAAAGAAATATAACATCAGCCAATGATTTCCATATTCAATCCTTAAGCAAACATGCTATACGGCTGATTACATTTTACAATCACACTTATATCCTGAGGAAGTGAGCCGTACCGCTCAAATCCAACCGACCATTGTGAAGTCGAAATCGGTACCATACAAGGTCCATGGAAGAGCCGGACTCCATGACCTCCCACGTCTCGGTCAGTGCGAGACCACAAGAAGGACCACAGTCTCTTGCTTAAGTGACCTTAGTCACACAGGGTCAGGCTACCCTCTACCTAGCCCACCTTGGTACAGGTGTCAGCGCTAGTGAATCGAGCCATGGAACAGTTCACCGTGCTCCCTGAGCCATGAACGCATTCATGCTCTATCACACTGAGCCATGGGCCTATTCACCATGCTCTTATCACACTGAGCCACATGCCTGAAACCGTGCTCTGGAGTCTACAACTGAAGTTGTACTCTAACCTTCCTATTTGTGGCTAGGAGCAACTCCGCATATTCAACAATATGCACTCTGGATTAACCCGTAGGAGAACCCGTTTCACCATCACCAGCTGCTGAAGATGATGGATCTATGGCCAGGGCACTACATGATAAAATTCCACTTGATTAATTAAGTGCATTACCATATTCTTTTAGCATCAGTCAAGTTTTCACACATGAATTATTATGACAAATGCTACAAAGAAAGGTATAATACATCTATCATGTACTTTTCAAATCTTTAAAACACATGATACTTGGGATCTCAATCCCTTATCACATTACTGGGAATTCTCATCCCTTCACATAATAATTATCATGATTGCTAGATCTGGGTATTCAAACCCTTAGATCGTCACATAACATTGTTACCTCTATAACAGGTAACCATTACCGCTAGGTCCTCAGACCAAGGTATTCATTTCACTTGTTATACAAGTATTCTCATTGCTCACAAGGCCATTCACATCTTGTCACCTCTCACTAGGCAACAACTTATTCACATGGTTCACAAGTCCATTCACATCTTGTCACCTCTCACTAGGCAACAACTTATTCACATGGCTCACAAGGCCATTCACATCTTGTCACCTCTCACTAGGCAACAACTTATTCACATGGCTCACAAGGACATTCACATCTTGTCACCTCTCACTAGGCAACAACTTATTCGCATGGCTCACAAAGCCCATAACACATCTTGTCACCTCTCACTAGGCAACAAACTATCACATGGCTCACAAGGCCATAACACATCTTGTCACCTCTCACTAGGCAATAAATTATCACATGGCTCACAAGGCCATAAAACATCTTTATACTTTTATACAAGTATTTAACATGTCTTACAAGGCTTATGCAATAAAAGAAATACAACCTTCCCATCATTAGGGTTAGGGTTTTCCCTTTCTTATTGATTAGGGTTTCTCTTACATATCATTACCCTTCATCAGGGTTAGGGTTTTCCATTATTAACCATTTAGGTTTTCAGTATCATATTATCAATGATCAAACCCTAATTCATTGCTCCAGACATCTAGGAGCAAACATTGATATCATAAGTATTCAATCATACTTATTCATTCTCATCATTTATCATTAAATGAATCATCAACACAAGGTATGAGTTCCTCTCTCATCCTTACCAGGGTATGATTACATCAGACTTTATTAACTTGGCTTAACCCTTTCTCAAAGTATGTTAGACCACACTTATCAAAGTGCATTAAACTTATTACATCTCAATGTAACAATTGACATAACACAATTCATGTGTTACTCATCCAAGTATATTGGATTTAAGGTGCATCAACCTTGAAGTGCTGGATGTGATACCTATCATGTCTTGATATATCACTTCCCTCATCACTTTTAACATACTTAAGTTCATCAACTTATCTTGTATTAGGGTATGTCTCATCCTAATACTTTATGCACTATCTCATCACATTTATCATTTAATGTATTGGTCATAAGTCACACAATTGAATTATTCAACCATCATTAATGATATGAACTCATCTCGGGTTAAGGCATTATTGATATAGGATTAACCATTATCAACCACTCTAGGTGTTTCACCTATCAAGGTATTATCCACACCATTACTTGGTGTTACACTCATCACTCCTAAGAGTGTCTTGCACTTACCTTTACAAGGTGTATAGGGTTAAATCATGTGCATATGTTCACCATATCGGGTTGTAGGTGTATAGACACTCACCATATCGGGCTAGGATTTGCACTTGTCTCCATATCGGGCATGAGGTACCTTCTTGACCTCATATCGGGCACAATATATATGTATGTATCTCCCATGATACTTATGATGTATCAACCTATCACCATGTCGGGCTAGAAGTACATTCAATCACCCTATCGGGCTAGTCACCATCTAGGGTTAGCCATGACGGGTTGGGGTTTGTCATATCGGGCTCAACCCAATATACAAGTCAATTGGAGTGTAGGGAACCAAACCATATTGGGCTACATCATCAAACATTACGTTGCAACACCCATATCGACTTAGAGTTGATTGTGTCGGGCACATGGCATATACATGTGTCGCCCATGATACTTAAGAGGTATCAACTCATCAACATGTCGAGCTACCATATTGTCTAGGGTTGTGTATCATGCAACCCTATCGTGCAAGGTCATGTGTCATGCAATAATGTCATGCAAGGTCATGTAGACCTCATGATACTAAGTATCAATGATGTATCATATGATCATATCATGCAACGACACTTGTTACTCTTCACTTATATCAGGTTACCCAATTTAGGGTTTCCTTGTCAACTTACAAGTATACAATTGACCTTGTATCGTGCATGGAGTCTATGCTTGACTCCCTATCGTGAACGAGGTGTATACTACACCCCTATATCGTTCAATAAGGTTTACAAACCTATTCATATCTTTTTAGTGAAGTAGCTGCATCATCATATCGGGTTAGAGGTGCTTGCATATGTGCTTGCACCCGATATCACTTTTATAAAGTGATACCATCATCTTCAAGCTCTAGACCTTTGTTCTAACTGATATAATTCATGGAAACAGGTCTAAGCAACTAATTTAACTCATAATTTCATCAACTATTTCAGGAAATTTCAGAATTAAAAGTATTTCACTAATTAGAGCAATTTAAGTGAAGAATAATAACATGGTTGAGTTCAAGTTATATTCCCCGCCTTAAGAACCACTTAAAAGCTTCAAGATCCAAAGCTCCATGTTCCTAAGGTTGAATATGACTTTATCAAAGGTCCAAGGCTCGTTCACAACTCCTTCATATACAAGGAATCACCATGGATAAGCAATTGGTGAAGAAGAAAAGAAAAGAAGATCAAAACCCTAAATTCATGTTTCAATCCAATGTTGAAGATGATCATTGCCTCACCTTAGGGTTAAGTTTTGAGTTCCTTATCTCCTTGGCCGACACACTACCACTCTTGGGCGATATGGACTTCCTCTTGGCTGACACAACCTTGCTTGTGGCCGATACCCCCTCACTTGTGGCCAAAATCACTTCAATTGGCCGATATCAACTTGCTATGGACAATATCAACATTGTATGGCCGATACACTTGCTATGGCCGATACCCAAGGCCTATGCACGATACCCTTGTGCCCTTGCACGATATGCCAACCCTCTTGCACGATATGGCACTCACTTGCACGATATGGCACTCAACTCTTCACCCTATTGGCCGATATCACCTTATATGGCCAATTTCACCTACTTGGCCGATATGCTTTTTCTATGGGGAATATCCAAGGGCCTATGCACGATACCCTTGCTTTCCTGCACGATACAAGAGCCCCATTCATGGTACCACAAGGTAGGAGAGTGGTAAGGGTCGAAAATTTTCACTTAAGGGTGAAACTAGGGGTATATATACTTGTTGTTCATGAAGAAAGGCAAAAAAATGAGGTGTCAACATTTTGAGCTAGTAGGTGCCACGTGTCATGCATGGGTGACATGTGTACATGCATGCATCATCATTTATCTTGTCATGCAAAAAGGTTGAGGATCATCTAAAGATGCAAATTCTTCCATTGCTTATCCATTTGGATAAGTCGTCTAGGTTTAATCACTATTTTAAGTCAAGCCGATACACTTTTTCTAAGGAAACTTGTTGGCCGTCACACCTCACCTCCTTGTGGTGATTTTCACGATATGAACTTTGCCAAGAGTTCACAAAACGATATGGGACACCTCCTTGGGCTCCATGGCCGATAGGCACTCATATATAAGCTTTTCAACTTGATACAACTCAAGTTAAGCTTCCAAATTCAACCCTTTTTCTTGGTCATTTCATCACCAAGAGTATCATCATTCATAATTGACCCAAAAATGGTGTATCATTCATTCTCTCTCCTCTAAATGATACATATAGGAAGTAGGAACACTCTAGAGGTGGTAAATTTCATAAAAACCCCGCATTTTGGGTAAATTACAATTTTTACCAAAATTGGCACACAATGCTCCAACATTGTTCAAACAAGTTCAAACTTGGAATTTAGGCTTTCCAAAAGCCACCACCTTGCATAATTCTCACTATACAGATGCTAAAACACATGAGCCATGTTCAACATGTGACATTTTGCATTATAGCCCCTCAATTTGGGTAAATTGCACTTTGGTCCAAAAAAAAGGAAAATTGCTCAAACAACATTCAATCGGGACCAAACTTGAAACATGAGTGTGTCACATGATAAAAAAACACCTTAGAGGAATATATTAAAGTTCTAAGCAACTTTATTAGCCAAAACAAATAGGGTTACCTCATAACCCAGGTCAGGGTCGTTACAAGTTATAAACCCCTAATAAGGATTTCGTCCCCGAAATCCCAGGTAAAGGAAGACAGATATTATTCATTCATCATACCATCAAGTCTCCACATAACATATTAATGTCATGGAGATGACATATAACTTTGATCAACACAAAGTTCTTCCACATAGGGTTATCATTGAATCTTTCACACAGGGCACACATTCCATTGTCTTTTTCATTATTGACTATAGAGTCAACTCTATGTTAGGTAATACTTTTCTCACTCAGATAGAGGTTGTTTGTTAATCTTATTTGACAAACTTTTATTGTAATATTTTTACAATTATTCCTTCAAGTAAATCATTCTCATCAATGTTATGTTTATACAGAGCATAAACCCCTAACATATGATGTACATATTATTTCATGTAACTAGACTGATTTCACAGTTGGCCATCCCAGGCAACCAACATAAATTAGTTGATTAGGAGTTATGCTTTTACTTTGCCATATCACTTGATACTTCTTAGATACCAGAATTTCTTATCTTGGTATCCATCACATGTGTCGAAAACACATCACATCTTCATCTTTCTTTCATCTTGGGACATTACTTGTTACACATATCTTTATCTTGGAACCAAAGTCCAAGACAAACTGATACTTTTCTAAGTATCCATCAATTGAACATTTTTAACTTATGCACATCAAGTGTCATAAGACCCACATGATTACCATGTCCCAGAAGGGAAAGAACACAAAGGAACATATTCCTATTATCACCCTATCATCATCCAGGGTTGTTTATCAAAGAGAAGAGATTATCATCTCCTCTGATTATTGCATGAACATTCAACTATTCATGAGTCATTTACTCGTGTTTCATCATAGGTTCCTTGCCATCAGCATAGGAATTATAAGGATGATTACATGTCACTATTCCTTTCTTTGTTATTGTCTAACATGTTCATGAGCATTTTGTGATTTTATCACATTTCCCATTTCCACATCATGGGAAAAGATCTTTACTGTTCAGACATGCTTTATCTAACATGGATCATCCCCCTTGTTCTCATTCTCTTATCATGAGGATTGTACTTTTCATTTCCTCATACATACAAATTGATCTGAGATCATCTCAGATTCCACTTTATTGCACTTAGGATGTGATATACATGTCCATACCATATTTCTAGTTTCATTATACTCACTAGATTGTCTCAGAATGACTACTTGATCAGAGTAATCAGAAAGATAACAATCTAAGAGTTCCATACTCACCTTATCTCCAATAATTATATACCTGGCCAGGGTATACAAGTACTGAGATTAAGTAGTATGCACTTTGTTTACTATCATATTTCTTACTTTTTGTATAATAACCAACAAATTATTTAATATTCCTAGATTTTCTCCAGGCATCTCTTCTATACCTCATCCTTTTTCACATAGATAAGAGCAATTATAGAGAATTTAAAAGAATAATGAACAAAATATAAATTCTAGTTCTCATCATTTCTTCCCTATGTCCCCATAGGACAATCAATAGGGAAGTCCATAACAACAATCCTTTTTAGGATTATCAGGTAACATCAAAAGAAGACATATCAAAATGAAAAGGCTCTATCTGATTGTTACCCCTCGCGGTCCTCCACCGCATTAGGTTGACTCAACCCATAGAGTCTAGCTATTTCATGTTGTTACTTTTGGATTTTTAGAACCACTAGGAAAAAGTCTCTGGAATTGTGATGACATTTCCTTAATTCTTGGCTTATTGTCCCTTCTTGGGCACTGCCATCGTAGATATACTATCTGTCTATACTTATGGCAGAGTCTATTTTCTTGCCATATTCTAATCCTTCCCACATTTTCCACTATTCCAACATGACTATGTCATTCAGGAACCTTTTCAAAGCCCAAAGTTTCTATATTTAGGACTGGTAACCTAGGTTGTAATGCTAGTATACAGTCTACTATATGCATCACTGTTATCCTAACTTGCCCAACAAGAGCATAAGAATAAGATTCTCTATCCTGATCGGGTCATGATGGGAATTCTCAGGCACTCATTCTTCTCTTGCCTGATCCCTTGCACCCTCTCTTGGTGCAACAACATTGCTCTCAGCAACATGTTCCTCGTGTTCTCTAGTCATTTTTAAACTTCACCCTTTCTTCTGCATAAGAAGAAGTCACTATAGGGCATACTGGAGGATACTAACACACACTCAACACCTTAGTCCTATGTCTCTGTAGACTCAGCGAACCTTAAGCTCTGATACCAAACTTGTAACGACAGTCGCCAAACCGATAAAAAAATCGTTACTAATTAAGCGGAATTTAAACATAAACAACAGATTAACAAAAATCACTAAAAATTAAAACAAATTTGCAAAGAGATCCATTTCTAGGAAAACTCTTTAAGGTAGAACCAAAACTTTATATACATCATTGCTCACATTGTACATACACTTTACCATCTCTTCTCGAGGATAACATATAACAGTTGCTTTACCAAACTATACATGAGCAACATAAAACCTCGAGGCGCATAAACCAAAATCTCTTATTGATCATAAAACCGGTACGAACCAACTCCAAGGACCTGAGAGTACAGAGACGACACATAGGACTCATATCTACAAGACATGACAGACAGTACACTCAACCTGAGCTGTCACTTCTGCCTCAGCTGTTGTTCTTCCTCTGCAAAAAGGTCTTCACCTCCTCATGCACGTCCACCTAAAAATTTGGGCCCCACGGGGGTGAGACAATTGAAAATTGCCCCAGTGAGAGATATAACTCTCCGCCGACCATATTATTATCACAGATTAAGCATTATAAACTGAGCAGAGGTTCTTTTTATATTAACAAGTAGGATAATTTACTATATGAATAGAATGAAGTAATTTCCTTTCATAAGGAGAACATTGCATCTACCCATGGTAGATTATAATTCATCTGTCTGCTTTGCAAGGAATGTAAAGAAACATAAATCGCATCTATCCACTAAGGATGCATAAAAGAAATATAACATCAGCCAATGAATTCTGTATTCAATCCTTAAGCAAACATGCTATACAGCTGATTACATTTTACAATCACACTTATGCCCTGAGGAAGTGAGCCGTACCACTCAAATCCAACCGACCATTGTGAAGTCGAAATCGGTACCATACAAGGTCCATGGAAGAGCCGGACTCCATGACCTCCCACGTCTCGGTCAGTGCGAGACCACAAGCAGGACCGCATTCTCTTGCTTAAGTGACCTTAGTCACACAGGGTCAGGCTACCCTATGCCTAGCCCACCTTGGTACAGGTGTCAGTGCTAGTGTATCGAGCCACGGGCCAGTTCACCGTGCTCCCTGAGCCATGAACGCATTCATGCTCTATCACACTGAGCCATGGGCCTATTCACCATGCTCTTATCACACTGAGCCACAGGCCTGAAACCATGCTCTGGAGTCTACAACCGAAGTTGTATTCTAACCTTCCTATTTGTGGCTAGGAGCAACCCCGCATATTCAACAATATGCGCTCTGGATTAACCCGTAGGAGAACCCGTTTCACCATCACCAGCTGCTGACGATGATGGATCTATGGCCAGGGCACTACATGATAAAATTCCACTTGATTAATTAAGTGCATTACCAAGCTGTTACACATAGGACTCTAACTTACTAACTTAATGGTCCTTGACAACTCACCCTAAGCTCTGATACCAAGCTGTTACACCCCGATCTCACAATTTCCTCAAATCATGAGATTAGGGCGTAAGATAGGATTTGTATGCAACACAAATAACACCCTTAACTTTTTCTTTTCTTTTAAACTCTTGTTTCCCCGCATTGAACCACATATCATCTTAACAAAGGAATCTGAACATTTCTTCTACTAATCAGACTTTAATAGTAAAGATACATGTATAAGCATTCACGATGTCTTTCACACATTATGCACATGAAACTTGCTAATTAGCATACATATCAAAGAGAAACAATATTACACATTGTAATTACAACTCTCTCTCTAAACTCTTACTGAGGACCTAGAGTGACAAGGACCGACTGACTCAACTAATCTCATACTTGACTCCTGTGGCAGATCTACTCTGACGCTCTAATCATCTTCAAGTCCACGCGGTTAACCCTAAAATGTTTGAGTAGAGGGGTGAGCCTACTCGCTCAGTGAATGAGTACTTCATGGAAACAGACTAATGCACTAAAGTGATTACAGATATAATTTGAGTAAACAATATGAAATTTAACAACAATAAGTACTACACTGAGCAGTTCTAAAACAATATAATTGAAATAACAAAGAATGTAATTACTGCATCCAAAGAGTAACTACTAGAAGTCTATACTCTAGTCTTCCTTAACTCTTTTATTCATAAGGAACTCTGTGAACCTATATGATCATATTTTAGCTTATGCCCCAAACATATGCAATGCACTCTGCATATGAAACTCGCAGTGCACTACGAGTCCACCGTACAAGACTTAGCGACACACTCGGGAAATGCTAAGTCTGACGCCAGCCCTGCTCTGCCACAGGACCCCAGGCTCTCCGGCCTGACTCATAGGCTCTCCGGCCTCAATGCACTACTCTGAGTGCTCTAGACTCCTACTCTAACCTGAGTACACAGGCGCAGGGAGTCAACACTGGGTTACCACCAGAATTACTCAACCGGTTGGTGTTGGATAACCTTTACTTTATTTTTTATTTTTTTCCCCAGTGCCACCGAAATTACTCAATCGGTTGGTGTTGGACACTGTCTATCAACCCTCGTGCCACCAGAATTACTCAACCGGTTGATGTTGGACACGAGTTTCACCCCTAAGAAGCAGATCTCTCGAAGGGGTTCTACGGTGTTAGGGCACGTAAGTCTAACATTAATATTATAGATACATGTAAAACATAAATCATAACTCATTTTACATTTCTCACAAGGCTCACACGGCCTGCCATATCATATCATATAAAACATCATAGCTCATGTATTCAACATATACCATGTCTCAGTAACATCCCTCTCTAGGGCATGTTATATCTCATCACCTGCAATTTATGAGATATGTATTGAAATATATGAAGCCCTGCAGTATGTAGATATCAACTCAGAGAGAACAAGCATATAAAGTTAAATGCACTAGAAGCATACAATTCAACAATTAAGCATCAACACATCTCATATTGAGACCTTTCATATTATCATAATATGATTCATTGAAAACCCTATCCTTCGGGTTTCATTTGCCTTATTCATTCATCACATGCCAACACCCTACTCTTTAGGGTTTCATTTGCCTCATTCACTCGTCACATGACTCTCATAAGAATTTCATAGGATATAAGCATTCACTAAAATAAAGATTGTTTCCAACCAATCATATACAATCAATATATATATGAAACCATGGAAATTTAACTAAGTTTAGGTTTTCCATACCATTCACTGAGATATCATGTATCAAGGATAAAATTCAATTAAGATAACCCATGAGGTACATCCTAACCATTTATAGGATTATCGGTCCTTTTCAATAAGGTTGATACTCTAGTGATGTCTCAATTAGGTTAAACCCTAATTACATCATTTGATATAAATCTGAAAGGCATTCTTACTAGGAAGTGTTGTATACATTTCTGATGTGAATCTACCATTCAGGAGTCATTCAAACAGAGAAGGAATTCATAACATATCAATTTGCAACAACTTAAATCAAACGGACATTTCAAGATTTAGAATCACATCCTAAGTATTTAGGGATTTAGGTGCTATAATCAAATTCGTGCATTATACTGTTTGAAGGAAGAACCCACTCACCCTAAGGTGTGAAAACACCTCAAAACCACAGCTCAACTCAGGGGATCTCGAATTCCTATCAAATCCCTAGCAAATCTCCCAATTCTTCTTCCATTCAACTCGGAAACCTTGAAAATGAGGGATTATGAAGAAAGGGTGAGAAAAGAGGGAATTTCGACATCATCTTGGATCAAATCAGAGCATGGACGGAATCTTGACATGAGAGAGAAGATTCACCATAAAAGTCTATGCAAAGGATCCAAACTTACTTGATTTCACCATTCTTGGGACCACAGAACCCTAATTCAGCAATTCCTCCTCTTTCTCCACTCAAGCCCTAACTCTCCCTCTCTCTCTAGATTTTCGTTTCTCTGGGATGGATGACGAAGAATGAGAGCTGTGTGTGTGTGTGGTCGATCATATAAGTCAATTGAGCTTCTTGGGTCAATTGCATATTGACCCAACACTTAACTTTAATTATATTGGCTGAATATTCAGTTATACAAAAGTTACTGTAATTCGTTTATTTCAGAGATCAAACATTCTCCAACAATTATGGGAATTTAGCAAGTAGTTTATAATTGATCTATAAAGCTTCAGTTAAAATTTGAGATCATTTGGAGTTACCAATAAATAATTAAAAATAGAACAGTGCACTGCTATATTGCAGTCTGCAGAATATTCGGCCGAGTTTGTCCTGCACAAAACTCGACCGACACCCTTACTGTAGGGATTCAAAAGTCATCCAAAAATTATTCCAATTTAACAGAGTGTCTAAAACTGTGTTTTTCAAGCACATTTAAAATTTGAGATCAATTGGATATACCAATAAAAAGATAAAATTCAATTACCACACTGCTGTAAAATTCTGAAATTGTGATCGGCCGAGTTTGAAACTCCACCGATAAACAGGTCAGAACCTTCTTCAAAAATTCTGATATTTACCAATATTGTTCACATTTTATATATCCAAATCATATCCAAATATGAAGTAAATCAGAGATACACATAAAATACTAAAAATCATTTAGTGAAACATTCTACTTATCAAATTCTGTATTCATGTATCATCAAAACCCTATTTGGGCCGATTAGGGTTTATGCTTCTCAAACCCTAATTCTCAAGACAAAAGAACATTTAGACTTATTATCATAGTTAAAACATCCTAATTGTGTTATTGTCATTAATTAGATTTTAAGAATGATTATTCTAATTAATCTTTGTGATTGTCTAGATAAACCCTAGTTTACCAATTAAGCTCAGATGGGGTCGTAACAACTCTCCCCCCCCTTAGAATGTTTCGTCCTCGAAACATAAACCTACAAGAAAGATACATTCAAGGTTATTCTAAGCTTCTAAAGCCTTCCATGTCATCATATTCTTGTATTTCATACCTGAATGTAGTTTTCAACATTAGATCTTTTAATTCTTTACTAAATCACAACATATTTCAAATAGTTCTCAATGATATCAAGCAAATTCTTTATGCCACAGTAAAATATAGAATACAAAGATAAACCACCACGCTTTCGCTGTGCAACTCTGATATTCTTATACAACTATCTCAACTTATGCTGCTCAGAGAGTTCTATTGTTCTGTATCACCTTTAAGTGATAAAAGCAAGTTCACCATACTGTTTTAAACTTTAATCAAGTGCTATTCAAATAGCAAAACAGTCTTGAATTAAAAGACTAGATTCAACAATCAATTGCACAATACTACTCTTGGCATCCTCATTGGGTCATGGATGTATGAGGTGAAGCATTACCACCTCATTCTATACTATCCCGTTTCGATCCTGGGACCTGTGGGTTATGGGCCCACACACAATTCAAAGTGTAACCATCGTATTATATCATTTTAGGATTTCAACAACAGTAATAAGGTAATCCAAAATTGTATCAGTCATTCAAGCATTAATCATACTCAATTACCATCACTCAGTTATATTAGAGCTAGGTATAACAAGCTACACCTCATTAGGGTTACTTGTCCAGACAATCTGATTATCATCCCTTTCTATTAATATGAGTGAATAAGTATGACTACCTTGTTCAGGGTATCTCTCCATGTGTTCTGACATCATCCAAACCATATCACCATATCACAAATACACAATACTAGGATGCATATCAGGTATGAATTACTACAACTATCATACACCTTTAATTTAACATATAGCTTGCACACATACACTGAAATCATATGTAGAACCAACTTTCATACCCTAATATGCCTTCAACAAATCATACATGTAAACAAATACACATATTACACAAAGCTAGTATTTTCCCATATCTCTCTGCTCATTCATTACTTCTTTACTTTTTGCTACCTATCCTTTTCATATGATTATATACAATAAACATCATTAACATTGAAGCATTTAAGATAGGAATAGATTATTCATCATTCTTGCTATCACATAAGAATTTTATTTCTTATCGCACTTCATCATATAGTATGTCATTATTACATTCACTAAATGACCCCACCAAGGTAGTTATGCATCGTATATGATTCATTTTCTCTTATCATTTCATTCCCCCCTTGCTCTTATTAAGGAATATATGAAAGAGAAGATGATTTTAAGACTTGGAATACTTGTATTCAAACATTCCCTTAATACATTCTCGTATGTAGATTTACTTAGTTATCAACAGAGATATTTGATTAATTAGCACTTGCTTGAATCTCACAACCTCTTTATTTTATAACTTCTCCAACATATTTCAACCCTTTCTTACGTTTCATAGTCCTCTTACCATATACTACTCTTTAACCCGTCATCTTTAATTCTAAATTTTTCTCTTATGACCATGTTGCTTATTCATATGTATGGTCATGTATACCATGTTGCACATATTTCCTCCTTTATTTTTTTATACTATTGTGAAGTTAATGTTCTAAATTAATAGTCTTTCTATTAGTTCTTTCCTCATGTTGAATACATTACATATTCTTCATTTTTAAATCAAGTGGATCATGCATGGGTCAAACATAGTTTCTCTTTCAATCAAGTTTTTCTCTCCTGAATACAGTCTACCTTTGTATGACTTATTCATTCGTTAAACTACACCTATGTTCTTTGCTTAGAAACTAGTTTGTTGTTCTAGTCTTATGAATTATATGATCATATGATTCTCTTCACTTTTACTCTTTTGAAGACTCTTCACTTCTATGGACCTATTGAAAGCTCAACCCTATTCTCTACTTAGCCTTTGCTTTAGAGTTCATAAAAGCATTATACGCTATTATATGATTCATTCTTCATGATTGATTCTTGTTATCTTGAACCATACATACATACATTTCACATATCTTTTCTATATTTCATATGTATAGTTCATGCAAAATTAATCAATAAACTGATTATGAGCTTCATATCATGTTCTATTATTCCCAATTAAGGGTTTCACATTGGAGACCCCAAAGTTAAACCTCAGATATCAGTTTCAACTAATTCTTAGTTGTTCTGATCTTGTCCATAGGTTTCAACATCTTACTGTATGTACATTCTTACTCTGATGTGGGTCTAATTATTCCAATTCTATTCTTATTATGCTATTGATAGGATTCATTAGATCCTAATAACGCATCCTGCCAACCGGACCAGGCCAAACTTGAAATCCTGAAGCCAAGAACTACAAAGGATTACATTCTTCCTGAACTGCCACTCACAGCTCAGAAACTCAGCCGATTGGTCAGAATCTCAGCCGATTGCTTCACAACTCGGCCGATCCGCTTGAAACTCGGCCGATTAACTTGCCGTTTGATTTCTTGAAAAAGGAAACTCGGCCGAATTACATACAACTCGGCCGATCAGTTTGCTGTTCGATTTCCTATTAAGGAAACTCGGCCGAATCACATACAACTCGGCCGAATCGCGTACAGACTGAAAACCTAAACAGACCTGCTGATGTCAATTTCACTCGAATCAGCGGGCAAAACTATAGAAACAAAAGCTCATTCAAAGGTCAATTCTAGTCTACTTGTTACAAAGAATGAAATCAATAAATGCTACAATTGCATAGTGTACAACAGATATTAAAGACCCATATTTCAAAGTATTGAATATTTCAATTCAAACATATAAGATCATTTCTATACATTTTCAAAAAAACAACATTATGAAATGTAAGTTCTATCTCCTTTTACATTTATGCTCTTAATTCTTGTTTCTTTTATCGTTTTCTAACCCTAACATTTCTAGGGTTCCTCTCTAGCCCATTCTTCCACTGTATACCTGGCCAGGGTATACGTGAGAGAATAGACATAGTAGCTTGTACTGGATAATCCAAATACTCAGATATCGAGCCAGGATATCCAAATACTCAAATCCCCAAAGCTAACATCAAACATCTCCTATCTGCCACACATAGGACTCTAACTTACTAACTTAATGGTCCTTGACAACTCACCCTAAGCTCTGATACCAAGCTGTTACACCCCGATCTCACAATTTCCTCAAATCATGAGATTAGGGCGTAAGATAGGATTTGTATGCAACACAAATAACACCCTTAACTTTTTCTTTTATTTTAAACTCTTGTTTCCCCGCATTGAACCACATATCATCTTAACAAAGGAATCTGAACATTTCTTCTACTAATCAAACTTTAATAGTAAAGATACATGTATAAGCATTCACGATGTCTTTCACACATTATGCACATGAAACTTGCTAATTAGCATACATATCAAAGAGAAACAATATTACACATTGTAATTACAACTCTCTCTCTAAACTCTTACTGAGAACCTAGAGTGACAAGGACCGACTGACTCAACTAATCTCATACTTGACTCCTGTGGCAGATCTACTCTGACGCTCTGATCATCTTCAAGTCCACGCGGTTAACCCTAAAATGTTTGAGTAGAGGGGTGAGCCTACTCGCTCAGTGAATGAGTACTTCATGGAAATAGACTAATGCACTAAAGTGATTACAGATATAATTTGAGTAAACGATATGAAATTTAACAACAATAAATACTACACTGAGCAGTTCTAAAACAATATAATTGAAATAACAAAGAATGTAATTACTGCATCCAAAGAGTAACTACTAGAAGTCTATACTCTAGTCTTCCTTAACTCTTTTATTCATAAGGAACTCTGTGAACCTATATGATCATATTTTAGCTTATGCCCCAAACATATGCAGTGCACTCTGCATATGAAACTCGCAGTGCACTACGAGTCCACCGTACAAGACTTAGCGACACACCCGGGAAATGCTAAGTCTGACGCCAGCCCTGCTCTGCCACAGGACCCCAGGCTCTCCGGCCTGACTCATAGGCTCTCCGGCCTCAATTCACTACTTTGAGTGCTCTAGACTCCTCCTCTAACCTGAGTACACAGGCACAGGGAGTCAACACTGGGTTACCACCAGAATTACTCAACCGGTTGGTGTTGGATAACCCTTTACTTTATTTTTTTAATTTTTTCCCCAGTGCCACCGAAATTACTCAATCGGTTGGTGTTGGACACTGTCTATCAACCCTCGTGCCACTAGAATTACTCAACCGGTTGATGTTGGACACGAGTTTCACCCCTAAGAAGCAGATCTCTCGAAGGGGTTCTACGGTGTTAGGGCACCTAAGTCTAATATAAATATTATAGATACATGTAAAACATAAATCATAACTCATTTTACATTTCTCACAAGGCTCACACGGCCTGCCATATCATATCATATAAAACATCATAGCTCATGTATTCAACATATACCATGTCTCAGTAACATCCCTCTCTAGGGCATGTTATATCTCATCACCTGCAATTTATGAGATATGTATTGAAATATATGAAGCCCTGCAGTATGTAGATATCAACTCAGAGAGAACAAGCATATAAAGTTAAATGCACTAGAAGCATACAATTCAACAATTAAGCATCAACACATCTCATATTGAGACCTTTCATATTATCATAATATGATTCATTGAAAACCCTATCCTTCGGGTTTCATTTGCCTTATTCATTCATCACATGCCAACACCCTACTCTTTAGGGTTTCATTTGCCTCATTCACTCGTCACATGACTCTCATAAGAATTTCATAGGATATAAGCATTCACTAAAATAAAGATTGTTTCCAACCAATCATATACAATCAATATAGATATGAAACCATGGAAATTTAACTAAGTTTAGGTTTTCCATACCATTCACTGAGATATCATGATCAAGGATAAAATTCAATTAAGATAACCCATGAGGTACATCCTAACCATTTATAGGATTACCGGTCCTTTTGAATAAGGTTGAAACTCTAGTGATGTCTCAATTAGGTTAAACCCTAATTACATCATTGTATATAAATATGAAAGGCATTCTTACTAGGAAGTGTTGTATACGTTTCTGATGTGAATCTACCATTCAGGAGTTATTCAAACAGAGAAGGAATTCATAACATATCAATTTGCAACAACTTAAATCAAACGGACATTTCAAGATTTAGAATCACATGCTAAGCATTTAGGGATTTAGGTGCTATAATCAAATTCGTGCATTATACTGTTTGAAGGAAGAACCCACTCACCCTAAGGTGTGAAAACACCTCAAAACCGCAGCTCAACTCAGGGGATCTCGAATTCCTATCAAATCCCTAGCAAATCTCCCAATTCTTCTTCCATTCAACTCGGAAACCTTGAAAATGAGGGATTATGAAGAAAGGGTGAGAAAAGAGGGAATTTCGACATCATCTTGGATCAAATCAGAGCATGGACGGAATCTTGACATGAGAGAGAAGATTCACCATAAAAGTCTATGTAAAGGATCCAAACTTACTTGATTTCACCATTCTTGGGACCGCAGAACCCTAATTCAGCAATTCCTCCTCTTTCTCCACTCAAGCCCTAACTCTCCCTCTCTCTCTAGATTTTCGTTTCTCTGGGATGGATGACGAAGAATGAGAGCTGTGTGTGTGTGTGGTCGATCATATAAGTCAATTGAGCTTCTTGGGTCAATTGCATATTGACCCAACACTTAACTTTAATTATATTGGCTGAATATTCAGTTATACAAAAGTTACTGTAATTCGTTTATTTCAGAGATCAAACATTCTTCAACAATTATGGGAATTTATCACGTTGTTTATAATTGATCTATAAAGCTTCAGTTAAAATTTGAGATCATTTAGAGTTACCAATAAATAATTAAAAATAGAACAGTGCACTGCTATATTGCAGTCTGCAGAATATTCGGCCGAGTTTGTCCTGCACAAAACTCGACCGACACCCTTACTGTAGGGATTCAAAAGTCATCCAACAATTATGCAAATTTAACAGAGTGTCTAAAACTGTGTTTTTCAAGTACAGGTAAAATTTGAGATCAATTGGATATACCAATAAAAAGATAAAATTCAATTACCACACTGCTGTAAAATTCTGAAATTGTGATCGGCCGAGTTTGAAACTCGACCGATAAACAGATCAGAACCTTCTTCAAAAATTCTGATATTTATCAATATTGTTCAAATTTTATATATCCAAATCATATCCAAATTTGAAGTAAATCAGAGTTACACATAAAATACTAAAAATCATTTAGTGAAACATTCTACTTATCAAATTCTGTATTCATGTATCATCAAAACCCTATTTGGGCCGATTAGGGTTTATGCTTCTCAAACCCTAATTCTCAAGACAAAAGAACATTTAGACTTCTTATCATAGTTAAAACATCCTAATTGTGTTATTGTCATTAATTAGATTTCAAGAATGATTATTCTAATTAATCTTTGCGATTGTCTAGATAAACCCTAGTTTACCAATTAAGCTCAGATGGGGTCGTAACAACTTCCCTCATCAATTTTAACATACTTAAGTTCATCAACTTATCTTGTATTAGGGTATATCCCATCCTAATACTTTATGCACTAGCTCATCACATTTATCATGTAATGTATTGGTCATAAGTCACACAATTGAATTATTCAACCATCATTAATGATATGAACTCATCTCGGGTTAAGGCATTATTGATATAGGATTAACCATTATCAACCACTCTAGGTGTTTCACCTATCAAGGTATTATCCACACCATTACTTGGTGTTACACTCATCACTCCTAAGAGTGTCTTGCACTTACCTTTAAAAGGTGTATAGGGTTAAATCATGTGCATATGTTCACCATATCGGGTTGTAGGTGTATAGACACTCACCATATCGGGCTAGGATTTGCACTTGTCTCCATATCGGGCATGAGGTACCTTCTTGACCTCATATAGGGCACAATATATATGTATGTATCGCCCATGATACTTATGATGTATCAACCTATCACCATGTCGGGCTAGAAGTACATTCAATCACCCTATCGGGCTAGTCACCATCTAGGGTTAGCCATGACGAGTTGGGGTTTTCCATATCGGGCTCAACCCAATATATAAGTCAATTGGAGTGTAGGGCACCAAACCATATTGGGCTACATCATCAAACATTAGGTTGCAACACCCATGTCGGGTTAGAGTTGATTGTGTCGGGCACATGGCATATACATGTGTCGCCCATGATACTTAACAGGTATCAACTCATCAACATGTCGAGCTACCATATTGTCTAGGGTTGTGTATCGTGCAACCCTATCGTGCAAGGTCATGTGTCGTGCAACCATGTCATGCAAGGTCATGTAGACCTCATGATACTAAGTATCAATGATGTATCATATGATCATATCATGCAATAACACTTGTTACTCTTCACTTATATCGGGTTACCCAATTTAGGGTTTCCTTGTCAACTTACAAGTATACAATTGACCTTGTATCGTGCATGGAGTCTATACTTGACTCCCTATCGTGAAAGAGGTGTATACTACACCCCTATATCGTTCAATAAGGTTTACAAACCTATTCATATCTTTTTAGTGAAGTAGCTGCATCATCATATCGGGTTAGAGGTGCTTGCATATGTGCTTGCACCCGATATCACTTTTATAAAGTGATACCATCATCTTCAAGCTCTAGACCTTTGTTCTAAATGATATAATTCATGGAAACAGGTATAAGCAACTAATTTAACTCATAATTTCATCAAAGATTTCAGGAAATTTCGGAATTAAAAGTATTTCACTAATTAGAGCAATTGAAGTGAAGAATAATAACATGGTTGAGTTCAAGTTATATAACCCGCCTTAAGAACCACGTCAAAGCTTAAAGCTCCAAAGATCCATGTTCCTAAGGTTGAAGATGACTTTATCAAAGGTCCAAGGCTCGTTCACAACTCCTTCATATACAAGGAATCACCATGGATAAGCAATTGGTGAAGAAGAAAAGAAAAGAAGACCAAAACCCTAAATTCATGTTTTAATCCAATGTTGAAGATGATCATTGCCTCACCTTAGGGTTAAGTTTTGAGTTCCTTAGCTCCTTGGCCGACACACCACCACTCTTGGGCGATATGGACTTCCTCTTGGCCGACCCAACCTTGCTTGTGGCCGATACCCCCTCACTTGTGGCCAAAATCACTTCAATTGGCCGATATCAACTTGCTATGGACAATATCAACATAGTATGGCCGATACACTTGCTATGGCCGATACCCAAGGCCTATGCACGATACCCTTGTGCCCTTGCACGATATGCAAACCCTCTTGCAAGATATGGCACTCACTTTCACGATATGGCACTCAACTCTTCACCCTATTGGCCGATATCACCTTATATGGCCAATTTCACCTACTTGGCCGATATGCTTTTGCTATGGGCAATATCCAAGGGCCTATGCACGATAACCTTGCTTTCCTGCACGATACAAGAGCCCCATGCACGATACCACAAGGTAGGAGGGTGTTAAGTGTCGAAAAATTTCACTTAAGGGTGAAACTAGGGGCATATATACTTGTTGTTCATGAAGAAAGGCAAAAAAATGAGGTGTCAACATTTTGAGCTAATAGGTGCCACGTGTCATTCATGGGTGACACGTGTCCATGCATGCATCACCATTTATATTGTCATGCAAAAAGGTTTAGTATCATCTAAAGATGCAAATTCGTCCATTGCTTATCCATTTGGATAAGTCATCTAGGTTTAATCACTATTTTAAGTCAAGCCGATACACTTTTTCTAAGGAAACTTGTTGGCCGTCACACCTCATCTCCTTGAGGTGCTTTGCACGATATGGACTTTTCCAAGAGTTCACAAAATGATATGGGACACCTCCTTGGGCTCCATGGCCAATAGGCACTCATATATAAGCTTTTCAACTTGATACAACTCAAGTTAAGCTTCTAAATTCAACCCTTTTTCTTGGTCATTTCATCACCAAGAGTATCATCATTCATAATTGACCCAAACATGGTGTATCATTCATTCTCTCTCCTCTAAATGATACATAGAGGAAGTAGGAACACTCTAGAGGTGGTAATTTTCATAAAAACCCCGCATTTTGGGTAAATTACAATTTGTACCAAAATTGGCACACAATGCTCCAGCATTGTTCAAACAAGTTCAAACTAGGAATTTAGGCTTTCCAAAAGACACCATATTGCATCATTCTCACTATAATGATACTAAAACACATAAGGCATGTTAAAAATGTGACATTTTGCATTATAGTCCCTCAATTTGGGTAAATTGCACTTTGGTCCAAAACAAAGGAAAATTGCTCAAACAACATTCAATCGGGACCAAACTTGAAACATGAGTGTGTCACATGATAAAAAAACACCTTAGAGGAATATATTAAAGTTATAAGAAACTTTATTAGCCAAAACAAATAGGGTTACCTCATAACCCAGGTCAGGGTCGTTACAAATGAAGTCCTTTAGGGGACGATCATCTTCCATGATTTGTTCTTCTTGTTTGGCTGGTGAGGATGTTGGTGAAGATGTTAGTGATAATGGTTGTGAGTCCTCCAAATCTGATTGAGATTCACTCCTCCTTGATTTTTTGAAGGTTGCTAATAGTGTACTCAGTTTTGGGGTCTAGAAATGTAGAAGGTTCAAGACCCCTTTTGGATCACCTCATATTGTCCCACAAATAAATAAGGTGGTGAAGTACAAAAATGAGAATGGAAGATTCACACATATGATAATGATGATGATCATGATGAAAAAATGATGACAAATATGAAAAGTGGTAGTGTGATCTAGTCTTGGTTACTATTCAACACTTCTTACTCTAACAAAAATACTGATGCTCCCCAGCAACGACGCCAAAAACATGCTAGCTGTGTGCACAAGTTTTAAATTTCTAAACTCGAACACTACCCCACAAGTATAGGGGTGCATGTAGTATTATTGAGGTCATCCAAGGAGCAAAGATTTGTTAGGCACAAGAGTATTGAGCTTCAACAATCTAAATCTTTTAAATAAGAGAGATTTTGTTTAGTTAATTAAGTAATTAAAAAGAAACAAACTAAAACTCAATTCACTTGCATTAAGGATCAAATTGGATTGGGGATTCTTGAGAACAAGGTTTCACATCCATATCATAACATGAAGAACAAAGATGATCAACAATGATAGAAGTAACACAAGGGAGGTTTGTATCCTACACTCACCTCCCAGTAGTGTACAACGATCATAACTTTGTATACCACTCACATGCATATACTAAGATTAGGATCGCAAACCTTTGCTCCCCAACACTTCCCACCCACTCCTGTGGTCAAGGTAGTGAAGCTAAGGCACATCTCCTTACTCCTATGCATATCTTCCCAGATTATACAAAGAGAAGAAATCAAACATACAAAGTGGCCAGTAAAGTATGTAAGAAGAATTAAACACCGATGAACCTTAGAATAGTGAAACAACTACCATTACATATGAAATTCATGTTCAACATAGTTATGACATGGGAGTTACTTCCCCATGCCCATGAAAATTATATCTACTCATCCATGACTATAGAAAGTAGATACAAGCAGCAAAAAGCAGTGCTAGACATCATAATAGAAGGAAATAAACTTGGATGTCCTTGGAAGAAGTGGGATAGAATTGGAACTCCTGTCAAGGAGACACAAATCCATCCTTGATATTGGAGACTCTATAGAATGCTTCACTCCAGAGTGGAGAGAAGAGAATGACAGAGATCCCTACTACAATTCTTGAAGAAGAAGGAAGAAGAAGTTTTTCTCCCAGAAAACCACCTTTTCTTGCCTTGGACTCCTCCAACTTATCCTCCCTGTTCTTTGCATGAGTCCCCCTCCACATGATCCAAAATATGTTGTGATAACTGTCCCAAGATGGCTTGGGGTCATATATACAAGTGTGAAACAATTAAATTCATATTTGAGTGAAATATGTAGGCCACACGACATGTTTTTATTAAGACACGGGGTGTCTTTGCAATAACTAAAGTCTCGGTCGAGTTTTGGGAAGTCACACGACGTGTCTTTAATAAGACATGGCATGTTGATACAAATCTAAGAGTTCTAGCTTCAATTTCTAGACTAAGACACGAGGTGTCTTTAATAAGACACGAGGTGTCTTTAATAAGACACGTCGTATCTTTATTAAGACACAGAGTGTCTTTATCATTTTCAGCAACATTGATTTTCTGAATATCTAGATGATTGGAAAATGTGTTGATGGATGTTATGATATAATTTTATCCCCATTTTGATGCCGAAATGTGGTACCTACAATCCAAACCATAGAACAAGTAAAGATAACAATAAAGTGGAAAATCTAGCATGATTAAGAGTGATTATTGGGTGAAAATGATTTGGAAATGTAACCAAAAGTGGTCGAAAAGATGATATAAAATACGCACATCACCTCCTCAAGTACCATCTCTCTCAGTCTGTCAATGGTAGGAACCACCGTTCTATTGTGAAAACACACAGTCACATCATCTGTATTGGGGAACCCATCATTCTTCTTGTTGCCAAACCCTAACATGATGATAAGTATCAAAGTATAAACATTCTCAAAATTCATGGTATATTGTATCAACATTGGATTCACTTGTAATTGTGTCAACAAACCTTCCAATAGAGATACTTCCAACTGTACATTCATCTGCCGAAGCAATACTAGCATGTCCTGCTTGTGACATGCCATGGATAGAAAAAGTGCTATATCTATAGAAGACGATGATGATGCCTTTTTGCTCAATACACCAAAAACTATGTTTGCATTTCTTGAATGATAGTCTATCATACAATTTTTGTCCTTGATCAGCTCCATCCACCTCCTCCATCTCATATTTATCTCTTGTGTCGAGAAGATATACTGAAGATTCTTGTGATATGTGAAGATATGACACTTTTATCCATACAAATAGTGCTACCAAATATTAAAAGTAAGAACCACTACTAACTCCAAGTCCTGAGTTGGGTAGTTCTCCTCGTGTTTCTTGAGTTGTTTATAAGCAAAAGAAATCACATTGTTGTCGTGCATCAACACACATCCCAACCCATTCTTTGAAGAATTGCAAACAATGATGAGGCTTTTCCCAAGTTCTAATAACACCAACACTAGAGAACTTGTCAACTTTTTTTAAACGGCTGGAAAGAACATTGACACTTGTCATACCAAACAAAAGGAATGCCTTTCCTAGTTAGATTGGTCAAAGGAAGAGCTACCACACTAAATTTCTTGATGAACCTTATGTAGTAACCAACTATACCTAGGAAACTTTGAACCTCAGTTGGTGTCTTAAGATGTTCCCACTCCAAAATTGACACCACCTTATTAGGATCCACACAAACGCCTCTTGTGGATATGACGTGACACTAAAAAGACACCTCAGTCAGCCAAAACTTGCACTAACGAAACTTAGCATACAACATATGATGTCTTAGAACCTCCAAAGCTTGATGAAGATGTTGCTCAAGATACTTACTGTCCCTGGAGCATATCGATGATGTCATCTATGAACATCACCATGAACTAATCAATATATGGTATGAACACCCTATTCATCAAATCCATAAACTATACCGGATAAATAGTTAGCCCAAACAGCATAACCACAAACTCATAATGACCATACCTAGTCCTAAAAGCAATCTTAGGTATGTCATCTACCTTGATCCTCAACTGGTGATATCTTGACCTCAAATCTATCTTGTAAAATACTGTAGCACCTCTAAACTGGTCAACCATATCATCTATCGTCGGCAATGGGTACTTGTTCTTCACTATAACCTTGTTCAACTACCGCTAGTCTATGAAAAGCCCCATAGAACCATCCTCCTTCTTCAACACTAGAGTAACCCAAGGTGAAGTGCTCGGTTGTATGAAACCCTTCTTCAACAACTCCTACAACTACTTATTCAACTCCTTTGTCTCTGATAGAGACATCCTATAGGGTGCTTGTGCTATAGGTTGTGTATTGGGAACTATATTGATTTCAAAATCAATCTCCCTTTGGGGTGGAACATCAGAAAGCTCGGTAGGAAAAACATCCTCAAACTCACGCACCACCTATACATCTTGGATAATAGGACTCCTCACCTTGGTATCCACTACATGATCCATGAAAGCTTCACACCCATGTCTCATAAACTTCTTCACTATCACAGCTGACACTAGACAGGTTGGTAGGATCTTCCTATCTCCTTGGAAAGTCCAAGAGACATCCTCATCATAAAACATCACAAGCTTGGAACCACAATCCAAAACAACCTTGTATTTCTCCAAGTTATCAATACCTAGGATCACATCGAACACATGCATATCAAGTGACATGAATCTACTTGAATGATGTGTTTTGAGAAAGAAAGAATGTAGGATGACATGCCTCTTGCACCATTGCGGAGCCAACTAAAGGGGTTTCTAACAAGAGATTATCATTTCTACTACAAATAGGTAAGTAACAACTATTTATTACTTCTCTAGTGATAAACAAGTGTGTTGCACCCTGGTCAACCAAAATAGATACAAAGGTAGAAGTCGATAAGGAATAATGAAAATTTTCCATACAACCTTTCACAACCAACGAATTGACCACTCCTTCTGGCTGACTCACAATATAGAATCTATCTATTGCCTATTATCTGTCTCTTCCTCTACTAGTTGGCCCTGAAGACCCTACCTATGACCTTTGTCCCTAACCTCTACTACCACCACAACTATACTACTACTATTGTTGTGAGCCCTGTTGTCTCTACCTCAACTTCTATGTAACTTCCTGGTACATCATAGGACAAGACCATCTCACATGCCCAACCTAACTACACTTGTAACACATCCTTGAATCATACTGCAGGATAGATAACCCTATATCACAGACACTAACCCTGAACAGTTTGCCCCATCTGGTGGGAGGATACGTCCTTTCCCCTTTCTAGGGACCACTCTGACTACACATGTGTCCTTGGTTCAGGAAACATCGACCTTTACTGAGACTATTGATACTACAACAAGGGAAACCTTGGCTTTTTGAAACTTCCAGATGGATATCCTTCTAATTGAGAAGACCTCTTTTTGACATTGACTTCTCATTGCTTCAGAGATGCCCTCTCTATCCTCCTCACAGACTCCACAAAGCTGGAAAACTTTTCTGATATCTCCAAAGTAGATGCCATCTTTTCCTATTCAACGTTCAGACCCTTCTCAAACCTTTTGATCCTCTCCTTCTTGATATCCATGTGAGGACATAACATCAATATCTCTATGAACTTTTCCTCGTAGTAAGTGATAGACAAAGACCCCTAGTGTAACCGTTCAAACTGAGCCATCTTCTCCTCCAGATACATCTTCAATCAGTAACGGTTGAAAAACTCTCACTGAAACTCTTCCCAACTGATCCCCTCTCCCGGTCTCTTTTCCTCCTCTATGGCCTACCAATGCCCATCACTACCCTTCAAAAGGTATATTGCATTCTTAAATTTTTCCTCCCCAGAGATGTTCAGAATCCTGAATGTCTTCTCCATCTCTATAAAAACCATATCTGCATCGGTTGTGTCTGTTGTGCCCTCGTACTCTATGGCTCCCACTCACTTCATTCTCTCAAAGGTCTTCCCTAGACCCTGAGATTCAGTATTTCAAATAGGTGCCCTTGGATGAGGTGAAGGTTCCCGTCTTCTAAATGCATTATGAACGCCATAAGCTATTTGAAAATGGATTGGAAAGTTGGATCAAATATGTTGAAGGGTCAAATGGAGGCGTAGCAAGCTCTTTTAGCCCGGTATCAGGTACTCCTTCATTTGGTACCCGCCTCCTACTATCACCTCCTGGAGCCACAAAGCCACTGTCAACATGTTCTTCACATTTTCTAGATATATATAAATAACCATAAACTATGCTCAGATATGTTAGATTACGTAAGAACAGACACAACGACCTAAGTCCTATGTCCCTATAGACTCATTGAACCTAAGGCCCTAATACCACAAAATGTGACAAACCACCATGATAAACGAGATTACTCAAAACTAAAACAATGATTAGAAGCTAAATAATTACATTACGAAAAAGGTACAAAATAAAAACCAAAGTAAAATTTCAAACATGTTAAAGGAAACATTTGCAATAGGTCCAACTTCACATATGAAAATATACCAGCTACCTTTACATAAGCTACATGTCCTTAGCCATAACCTGTGGACAAAAGATGTTATTCACATAATCACATCATTTACATAGGACAAGATACATTGCCAAAAGTTTGAGTCAATATACATCATCTATAAAACTCCTCGCTGGGACTTGAGAGGACTCTATACTAACCACACCAACTTTCTACCTCTATAGATATTCTAACTGTGCCACTTTGTCACACTATGCCTGATCATGCTTTCGATCACCTACAAAGATGCCATAACCTATGCAGTGAGACCATGTCCCAAAAAGAGATATAACTCATAGAACATCACTTACTTACCGGGGTTAAGAACTTAAGTGATTTAAGTAGATAGCAATACAAAGTTCAAAGATTATGTAACTTGCATAAAGATCAGGCATATCTAGATTCAAATAAGTATAAATGATCTCTCTTAACTGCATTATAAGTCATTTGCAATTAAAAGAAACAAAGAAAGGATCATATATAATGGCATTTGCCATGTAATCCTAACAATTATACTACATGATTGTATTACATATTTTATTAAGCCTTGAGTAGTTTGATGCGTACCACTCAAACTACTAGCTAACCACTGTGAAGTTAAAATCAGCCCTATATAAGATCTAGGATGACTTTGATCCTAAGTTCTCTTCCCCTCGGTCAGTAGTAGTAATAACTATTAAGACATATCAGTCCAACTACTAAACAACCTAGTCTATCCCCGATACACATGCCACAATTCTAGAAACTAGGGTATAAACCCTAAAATCCGAGTTACCACTATAGTCATTCTCAATTACTTTCACATCCAAGACACGACCTCGACTGCTCTTCAAAACTTTTAGGATTAAGATGACAGGGATTTACCCTCCCTGCACCCGCATATACTCAACAATATATGACTCTAAGCTCCTTTCAGAATACTTGTTTCACTATCTAGCAAGTTTGACACTAGAACAATTCTACAGACTCATGGCACTACATGATTAAAGTTACACTTGACTACTTAGATCAATTTAATCTTTTTGAATGCAATAATCAAGTTACACATAAGAATTTAGAAGGTTCTTACAAAGTTCATCAGGATCCATTACCTTAGATTATTTAAAACGTATTAAACAGTTTCATGCCACTCTTAGGCAATAGTGTTCATACACTTAACTCATAAACAAAGAGTTACTTCAATGTTAAAGTTTTGTCCATCCATTATTACAACATCAAAACAATAATTTCATGCATCAAAAACACCACATAATACCCATCGTATAGAAAGGATAACACATAGAACAAGTCCCTATTCCTTAGTCATCAGGATACCTCATGCATAACAAAAATCTAAGGATTGTTACACTTGTATATCAAAATTTCAGACCTTATATACTCAAGAACATAATTCGTTACAGTAGGGAGACACCTCAAAAGTTTAAAGGCAACTTAAAAAATGGTATCATCACCTTTCTTACACCAAAACAACACTTAAAAAGACTTAATTTTAGCATTTTATAAGTTTTGAAGTAAGGTATACAACGTGCATGCATAAAGTAGGCAAGAGATGAAATTAAAGTTATATAACTTGCCTGATAGGGAGGAGAAAACTAAACTCTAAGATGAAACTCTTGAAATCAGCAACAAAGTACCAAGCTCGCTCCACCAAAACTTTCAAAAACACCACCAATCACCACCCACAGGGTGGAACTAGAAAAAGGAAGAAGAAAAGAAGGTTCTCAACCCATAAGCATAGAGTTCTGAAAAGAAAACACCTAGAAAACTCAAGAAACACCAAGGAACTCGGCTGAGTAAAAGAGCAAGAAACTTACTCGAAGGAAGTAAGAGAAATGATCAAATGCTCGAGATTAGGATAAGGAACCTTGATTCACACACATGCATCTATGATAAAATGAGGTTTTGACCCTCGGAGTCCCTCGCATTGCCTGCCGATGGCTCCTCATCGTCGACTGATGGTCTCCAAAGGTCCTTCGTAGCAAGGAAAGAGTAAAATGTTCATTTGAGAGAGGTAGGGAGGGGTATTTCTAGGTCAGATGAGAGAGAAAGGAGGTCAAGGGTCAAAAATTGCTATACCATCGGTCAAAGGCTAGGTTCTCCATTAGTTAATACATATAGAACCTCCATCTGTTTATAGATAAAGAACCACCATCAGTTTGTAGCCGCCCAAAAGAAACTATCTGAAGACGCTCTCACACACACAAACTAATCATAGGAAGGCACAATGATTAGCCATCAGATGGTGCACTCTGATCGGCCATCAGAAGGAAACCTCAAAACCATCAGAAGACAAGTCAGAACAACCATCGGAAGGCACACCCTACACCTGTCGTCGGAAGGCGCACTGACTAGCCATAGGAAGGTGCACTCCGGTCGACCATCAGAAGGCAACCCCAGAATCATGTGAAGGAAGCTCAGAACAACCATTAAAAGTTAACCCAACACCATATGAGGACACATTCTAAACAATCATCGGTTGTTTAGCCTCAACAATCATAAGAAGGTATTATTATATTCATCACTATACAAAACTAACAACAACTGTTGATATTTTATGCAACAAGGTGTAAAAGCATTTCAACAAAAAATGAAACTTAGATTATCAAGAATATCATGAAGTGAACTATTCATGTGTTAAAATTATTTGTAGACCCCAAAAAATAGGTAAATTGTACAAAAGTTCACAAGTTACATAAAATTGTATAACTTGAGCAAACAAAGTCAGAATTGACTCAAATTGTAATCATAGCTTTGTCAACTGATATAAAACCTTTAATAATTACTCAATTAAGATAAATAATGATGTTTATGTATAGAACAAGGTTACGATCCTTACAAGAAAATAATAAATTGATAAACAAATAAAACAAATTAATGACACCACTTCCTTGCTCCCTCTTATTTTCTCTCTCCTTATCTTCCTACTACTTTCTTACTCCATTTGTTATCTATCACATATCCATTTATTACTTCCCTCCTCCATCTTTTTCCTCCCTTATTTTTGAAAAAAAGAAAATACAAGAGGGAAGTGATGAGTAAATGAGGAAGAGAGAGAAACAAAATAGTGTACCAATGATAACAACACACCTGGCTAGATATAACAAATAGATTACAAAAGAAACAATAGTGACCTTACTTCCCTCCTCTCTCCTATTTTCTCTCTATATGTGATGAGATGAGGAGACAGAAAAAAATAAAATGTTTTACCAATTATAATAACACACCAGACAAAAGATAATAAATTAATATAAAAGAATTAATTATAGCACTACTTCCCTCCTCTCTCCTATTCTCCCTCTCTTTGTAATGAATGAACTAAAAGTAGATAAAAAATAAATCATTGTACCAACGATAAAAACACAATTGACCAGAGATAACAAGTCTATTACGAAATCACATAATGAATGACACTACTTCTCCCCTCCCTCCTATTTTATCTCTCTTTGTGATGCATGAACGAGGAGAGAGAAAAATAAAATATCAGATCAACAATAACAACACACCATATAAGAGATAACAACTTGACTATAATAGAAAATAAATTAATGACACTAATTACCTCCTTTTTTAGAATAATAATAAATAAGTTTTGTATTATTTTTTATATTATAAAATATTTCTCAAAAGTATGTCGATATTTATTTTATTGGAACTTATTTTTCATAAGAAATCTGACACTTTATTTTGTCAAATTCCGACGTCGTGCGCGATGGCACGTGTGTGTGCTCAGAGCGTGATTAGGATAGTTACGTCCCGTGGTGGGCCGGATTTCCTGGATTCCAGGTGAGTGATTGGCCAGTTTATGTCCGGTGGGCTGGGGATTGGGAATGGTCACATCCAGGAAAAGAGAAGTTTGGTTAGCAGGATGATTGAACCGGACACCGCGGCTGATCAGTATTTAGTATAACTACTACCTTCATCCATCACATTCAGCCATGGTTCGACCGGTCGTTCGGTTGGTTTAGTTGCTGGTGTTGGTTAATGTATGTGGTGCCATTGTTTGTCAACCTCGACGGCAGAAGGATATATACGAATGAGTGTTCTTTCCTCCAGACATGTATCCTACTTGTGAACTCGTCGTCTCTGCTGCTGCTACTTGCTGCTGATAATGATACCACCATCAGCCCTGACATCCCACAAGCTTAAGATGCTTGGTTGTGGACGAATCATCCGGCTGATGGTCGAATGCATGGACTATAGAGGTATACGAGGTGCTTCTTTCAATCAGTGTCACAACAACCCAAGAAACCAATTTTGCTTTTCCAGCTCCAGCCTCGACCAGGGCTGAAATTTCAAATCAAGTGAAAGTTGCTATTCACAGACACGGGACTAAAATGTCACTCGCATAATCGAGCTGGACGGAGAATATGCCAACCAACCAAGAGAATATTCCAATGAACCATGTCATCGTGTACCCTAGACCATGATCTGGAGTTGGAGTGTGGGGTATTTGGGGTGGGGATGGGGGTGAGGGAGTGTGTTTCCTCCTCACAATGCAAGCCTCTTGTGAACGATTTTATAGTGATCATGACATCTATTATCTGACCATATTAATTTGTCCATATAACATTTTTCTCTTTGCTGATATGACCCTACTATCCCAATCTAAGTAATTATAAATATTCACAGTATCCATCTGACATAAAGATAACGATCAGAATTCTTTTTCAAAATCACAACTCAACTATTTAAATTTAGGATTTCGTCAAGTGCCTCAAAATCCACCATTCCGTTTCCCACATTATATAGCATTTCTCACAGTAATTGAACACATCAACATCATATTAGATGATATACTAATCAAAATGTTTCCACCATTGAAAATTTCTATGTGTACAAAATAATTTACAAGAACATATACTGAGTAAGTTCGATATAGAAACATCATTTTATTTTGACTTGTATACTCACAGTTTAAGGTTTAGAAGGTGATTTTCCACCAACTTGCACTTGATATGACTTTTTGGTCTCGCTTTCTATCTTTACTAATCCCAAAATCTATCTCGTTCAGATTAGATTCAAGTTTTAGACCTTCAATACTTATCCTAACTGGCCATCACTAGGCTTATTGACCTCGAAGAAAACATGCTTGAGGCGGAAGGTGAAGAACAAATGTATACATTGAACCTTCGGTGGACAAAACAAGGACCTTCGAGCATAGGAACATGAAGAAAAGAGAAGATTCACGGTTAAAAGTTACTTACAAAAATGAATCTATAAGGAAACCTCCGATTTTCGCCGATCTAGTTGCCTTCCTCCTCATCCGTTAGATAACCTCCATGATCTTCACTCACCTCTGGTTGAAGGTGCTTAGGAGGATAAGGATCTAAACCTGAAGCTAACATACTTGTTTCCATCGACTATATGTAGAGATGGGGGACTCCAAGGGATTTGATGAGCTGATCGACATCACAGACAAGCCATTGAAAGAAAAGCTTTCAGAAGACAAACCTTCAACTATCATTTTGTCGGTTGTCACCTTTGATAGATCTTCAGTAGGCTCTACCAGTGTTCTGTACAAACAATGACTGTGCGACCTTCAGTAGGCACTAGCTTTTGGTCTAGACAACCACTGGTTGTCACCTTCATCTGACACACCTTCAATTGATAAATGTCAGTCAAACCATTGGTAGGAGCTCACCAGTCCAGTTCGTCCTTCAGCTAACAAACGTTTGGTTAGAGAACTGATAGTGGATGTTCAACAGATCGACCATCAATAGGCAACTACCTTTTCAACCATCAGAAGGTGCTTCCTCTCGAACCATTGGAAGGTGCCACCCGCTAAGCTATCGATCTATCTTCTCAACAGAACCTTCAATATATGACATTTGATCCTTTGATTAAAACGATTAGTTGTCAACCGATGGAAACTCTGTAGGAAAAATGAAAAAGTTGTAACTTCCCCATTTCAACTCCGATATGATTCATTCTTGATTCTATGGATTCATATTTAATTTCTCTACAATTTTCTGCCACAAATTCAATTAAAATAGTATCAAGATGGGAATAATTCACAAGATAATTATAATAAAACAAACATTATTCATGCTAGAGTGATCCCTTTCTTATGATTACTAGATAAGATAGGATCGGTTTATAACAATCTCCCCTCTATTTAAATTTTTTCTGAGAAAGGGATACTTATTATGCATCTCAAATTATAATTCCCATGTAGCTTCTTCTACTCCATGATTTCTTCATAGAACTTTTATTAGGGGAATATGTTTGATATAATAGAAATTAATATTCCATGTAATCTAACTATCTCATCTATTTAAACTTTGGCTAGCTTTAGGGTGTCCCACATTGTCTTAACTACTAAAAAGTGAGAGGATTTAGTTAATCTATCCACTATAACCCATATAGAATCGGATCCACGTGTTGTCCTAGGTAACCCAACTATAAAGTCCATAGTCATATGTTCCAAGTTCCATATGGGAATAGGGAGAGGTTGTAGGGTACCTACTGACAACTAGTATTCAACCTTAACTTGTTGACATACACCACACTTAGCTACATATTCAGTTACATCTTTCTTCATAACCGGCCACCAATATATTTCCTTGAGGTTTTCATACATCTTAGAATTACCTAGATGCATTACATACATAGAAAAGTGAGCTTCTTCAAGAATATTCTTCTTTAACTCAATGTCATTTGATACACACAATTTGTCTTATTGATACAACACCCATCATATGAATATCTAAACTATGTCCTCTTTCCATCTGTCATGTCATTGCTTCAGTTCACTATCATCTTGTTGAAGCTCTTTAATTTTCTCATAAAGTGTAGGTCTAGCCTGCATCTGTGCAATTAACCCACCTTGTTCTTCTATGCTGAGATCTAAATTGAACTCCCTCACATTGACCTGTAATTTTCTTCTTACACGTGCCATATAAGTCATTTCTACAGAGGATGTAGACTTTCTACTCAGGGCATCTGCTACAACATTGGCTCCCCAGGGTGATCATCAATGGTAACATCATAGTACTTAATAAGCTCCATCCACCTCCTTCGTCTTAGGTTGAGATTCTTTTGTGTGAAAATATGAGTTAAACTTTTATAGTTTGTAAAAACCTAACATGACTCATCATAAATATAATAACACCATGTCCTTGAGGCATGTACTACCACTGCCATCTCAAGATCATTCGTTGGATAATTATCTTCATTCTTTTTAGTTGCATAGAAGCATAATCTATTATATTTCCTTCTTGCATCAGAATACATCCTAATCCTCTTATGAATACATCATAGAACACTACATAACCTTTATCTTCTTCTGTTAGGATATTGGTGTTGAAATTAGTCTTTACTTTTATATCTAAAAGATTTTTTCACAATTATCAGAATAAACAAAAGGCACATCTTTTCTTGTTAAACGTGTAAGAGGTGCTTCCAGAACACTGAAGTTCTTTAGAAGCCTTCTTTAGTACCCGACTAACCCAAGAAAACTTCTGATCTTAGGAGGATTTGTAGGGTGCTCCCACTGTAGAATAGATTCTACTTTCTCAGGGTCTACATTAACTCCTTCTCCTGATATGATATGTCTAAGAAAGGAAACTTTAGACAACCAAAACTCACATTTACTGAACTTAGCATCCAACTAATATTGTCTCAAAAAAACACAAAGCTATCATAAAATGTTGTTCATGTTGCTCCACATATATATAATATATTAGTATATCGTCTATAAACATTACTATGAAACAATCCAGATAAAGTCTGAAAATCATATTCATCATGTTGATAAAAGCTGTAGGGGCATTTGTTAGTCCAAAAGACATAACTAAAAATGCATAATGCTTGTATCTTGTCCTGAAGGCTAACTTAGTTACATCTGATGTCTTTATCCTCAAGTGATGATAACTTGGCATGAGATCTATATTTGAAAATATAATTTCTCTGCATAACTAATCAAATAAATTATAAATCCTATGCAATGGATATTTGTTCTTGATGGTTATCTTATTTAGTTGCCCATAGTCTATATAAACAATCACATAGTCCCCTCCTTCTTTTTCACACACAACATTGGAGCTCCCAAGGTGATGCACTAGGTTGAACAAAACCCATATTTAATAATTCCTGCATCTAAGTTTTTGTTTCCTTTAACTCTACATGTGCCATCCTATAGGCTAGTAATGAGATTGGGTGACTACTAGGTACAATGTATCTCAAAGTCAATATATATATCTGGAGGTAGACCTTGTAACTCATTAGGAAGAACATTTGGGAACTCACGTACTACTGGAACATCCTCCATATTAATTGTTCTTTTCTCTACATTTACATCTACTATATGTTCTAAAAAGTCCTCACACCCTTTTTTCACCATCTTTTCAACTACAGTTGTTGATAATATACACATGGGTAAGACTTTTCTAAATCTAGAATAGACACATGAAAATCCATCTTGCTAAAAAATAGCCTCTTTATTCTAGCAATCTAATTGGACATAGTATGCCTCAAGGCAATCCATACCCAAAATTATTTGCAAAGACTTCCATCTCTAAGGGTATGAGATTAACCGATATGGCATACCCACTAAAACTCAAAATACATATGGGACATACTTTTGTCATTATTGTTGGCTTACTAACCGTACTCTTAACAACAATTCATAAGGTGAATCTTGGGTTTAAAGATTTAATCCACTAACTGTATATCTCGAATAAAAGAACGTGTTTCTAGGACCTACCAATATTGTAACTAAAATGTTGTTAAAGAGAAGCTTCTCACCTATAACAAATATGGGAAAAAATACTCCTTCAGACTGGGCCATAGAACATAAACATCATGTAGATCTCCCTCTGCCATGTTGTCCTCATAGTTCACTACTAGTACTAGGTACCGCACTCTAGAGACTCATGATATTGAAGAACTTGCCCCTCTAACTAGAGCCTGTCTCTAAGGAGTTTGAAACTGTGATTGTTGACTATGTTCGGGTATAAACTAAATCATTAGACAATCCTTCTCAATTAGTCTATTCTATCCATAATAACATCATTTTTCAATATCAAATCCCCAACACTGACCAAAATGCGTCCTATTACAGTTATCACACATAGATGTATCATGTCTCTATGAACCTATTACTAATGTTGATGATCCTGAAAACCAAATTGATGGTGTCTACCTGGGTGGTGTATTCCCTCTACTGGAATTGGATCTTCATTCACTATGTGAAGAACTAGATCCTTGTCTTCAAAAAAACCAAGACCTAGTCCTATCTTGGAAAATAAATACCACATCCTATGTTTCAACTACTATTATGTCCCCCTCTACTAATGTTACACCCACATCTCACAATAATTTCTAATAATGATATTAGGGAATAAGTTGAGGATTCAACGTAATACAAAGAACATTCTTAACTTTTTTACTTCTGATTTCAAACTCTTTGTTTTCTCACATTCCATCACATAAGCTAACTATACAAGGAGATTTAAAACTTGAATACTCTAATATGATTTCAACAATAAAGATACATATCAAAACATTCATTTGTTTATCACACTTCCATGTACATACGACATGATAATCAAATATATTCTCTGTTATTAAGTAAACAGAGTTATACATCATCATTTACAACTCTATCAACTCTATTCAAGGACCTAGAGTGACAAGGACGAGCTGAACTTAACTAATATGATACTTAGCTCTCGTGGTAGATCTAGTTGGCATTCACATTCTTTAGATTCACATGGTTACCCTAAAAAATTGTGAGTAGAGGGGTGAGCCTACTCGGTCAGTGAATGATACTTAAAAGAAACATTATAAAGCTCTTTAGCATTCAACGATATATTATTTAGCAACTAAATTTAATGAAGAACAATAATGCGATATAAAGGATCTAACCATTCACAAACATATATATAAGGATAATCTAAGTATCTATAAAGAATAAATCAATATGTGAACATATTTGATTAATAAAAAAGGGAACTATTAATTTAGAAACATATAAAGAATGAAAGAATAAATGCAAACACATGATGAATCTCTCATTCATATTATTATGCCTTGAACCCACATGAAGTGTACCACAACATGTGAAAGCATCACAACAATCTACAATCTCACTGTACAAGGCTTAGAAGCATGCTCACGTTCCTAAGTCTATCTCTCGAGTAAGACCCCATCTACAGTGGGGTTCGCCACGTCTGGCTCTCAGAGGCTAATGGGAGCGGCCACACATCTCAACTTCTTCTCTCAACTTGGGTACTTGGGTGGGGAGTTAAACCCCTCATCCTTGTTGAGTACCAGTGAACCTACCAAAGATGTCCACTGATCGACACAACTTTACATCAGTGGACCTACCGAAGATGTCCACTGATCGACACAACCCTACATCAGTGGACCTACCGAAAATGTTCACTAACTAGAAAACTCAGGTACCACTAGAACTCCCCGATTGGTGTTGGATACAAATCATTTAAGGAGTCTTCCATTAGTGTCCTAGACCCCCGCACCCCACTGGTGCACTCCAGCTTACCTTGACTTGGACAAAATACCTCCAGTCAGGAAGCACATTTCCTCCCCACAACACATGCCTCTTGTGAAGGATTCTACACTATTCATGGCATCTAAATGTCGAATTCACTCTTTAAATTCATGGTTCAATCATCACATTAACATTTCTTAGATTAGCTTTGTAAAGAATTCATTTCATAAGATAATCTGTAATATGTACCACAAACATAACTATTAAACATCACCACATCTCATACTGAGAAACACTGATATGAAAATACTTGATTCACTGAATTCCATATCCTTAGGGTTTCATTTACCTCATTCACATATCCACATGACCCACATAAGGATTTAATGCATCACAAACTTTCACTGATAATAGATTGCTTTCAATAGTTCACATACAACAAAACATATATATGAACCCCATGGAATAAATTGAAATAGGGGTTCCACACCATTCACCAAAATATCATGCATCAAGAATAACCATGAATAAATAAATCTATAACATTAAAAAGAATCACTTCTAGTGGATTCCATAATGTCTATTCACAAACTTTTAACTTTCCACTCATTCAGGGTTTCACCCTCTTTATTGAGATTTAAGCAAATATTAATAACATCAAATCAATTCCACGATAATATATGTCATATTTGTACGATCTAACAATCATTTATAAATAAAGAGAATCAAATAGGCAAAGTTCTTCATTCAATTATATCACAATTTCATACACAACCAAAAACCCTATATTTCAGTGTATTCTCATAACTTCTGCATTAACTTTTGAAATTCCATTTCTGATGATTTGTATCCATTTCTAATATGATTTTATCATCTGAAATTCATTACAATAGGAAATTGATATATTTTTAGATCATTTTTCATAAGATTAAACCGATAAACATATTTAGGGCTTATAATCGCATACAAAGGAATTGAAGATCATTATGGATTTAATCAAATTTTGTGCAACCTACTATTATATGGGAGTACCCACTCACCTAAGATGTGAAAACACCTTAAAAACTTGACCCATGATCCAAAATCCTAGAATCCATATCAAACTCCTAGCAATTCATCACTTTCTTCTTCCTTCCAACTCGGAAATCCTAGGATGAAGAATTATAAAGAAAGAGTAATAAAAGGGAGTGATTTGATACCATTTCAGCTCAAATTAAAGGAGGGACATAATCTTGACACATGAGAGGAGAATCGCCAAGAAAATCTATATAGAGATGAAAAACTTACTTGATTTCATCAACACTAGGAAGAGAAAACCCTAGATCGCCATCTTCACCACTTTTTCCATCCAAACTTTAACTCTCCCTCTCTATCTAGGATTTCGTTTCTTTGGAATGAATAATGAAATATGGGAGTTTATAGTGTGTAAGGTTGATCATATAGATCAATTAAGGCGCTTGGGTCAATTGCAAATTGACCCTTCCTTACACATTCTTTTGTTTTAGCACTCTAAGCTACCAATAAATAATTAAAAATCACACACTACACTACTAGACAACGATTTGTAGCATGGTCGGTCGAAGTGTAGTTCGATAGGGAACCACATTCAGAGAACATCCAAATATTCTAAATTTTTTTACTATCACGTATGATTAAGTTATCCATATTATATCCAAATATCAAGTAAATCTAAATTACATACCATACTACTATACCTATCAAAATTTTTATATATATTGTCAAAACCCCACTTTTGGAAATTATGGTTTACACTTCTCAAACCTATTCCTATAAAGTAAAATCATACTTAGTGTTTATTTTTAGTTTTAAAACATCACAATTGAGCTACCATCAGTAATCAGGTTTAAGCGATGATCAATCTAATTAAGCATGTAATCATCCAGGTAAACCCTAGTTTACCAATTAAGGACAAATGTGGTCATAACAGTTCCCCCCTACAAAGGTTCCGTCCTTGAAACATAAATACACATACAAAATACATTCAAGGCTTTTTTGAACTTTTGAAATCATGTGTGTCACTACATTCTTGTATTTACATGTGAATATTTCTTTCAACATTGAGTCCTTTGTTTTTCTTCTATTGACAACAAATTTAAAACAAAGCTTGTCAATGATGGCAACAAATTTTCAATGTCACAATCGATAATAGGAAGGATAAAGAGAAATCAACCATTTTCAATCATGTCCCACTCTCTTGAGGTGTTACCTTAGTACTGATAATATGATCCAACTATATCAATTTACATAGTTCAATTTCTACTATTGTTCTTTCTCACATATAAGTTACTAAACATAGTTCACTCTATTGTTTTGAAGTTTACTATTGTGCAACTCAGATAGCAAATCACTCATACGTTAAAGACTAGATTTAACAACTATTATACTATACTTAGCTAGATTACTAGTATGAATGACTAAAACCATCACATCTTTTTTTAACCAAACAAACTGCAATTCTCACTCATATCTATTCAATAGAAACATAATTCCTATTACATACAAGGCCTCAAGTCCTAAAAATCAACAATAAAAGAAAACTAATAGGTGACTACACATCTGGAAGACAATAGAAGTCTAACTAATAAGAAACTGGCACTTCACTTGAGCACTTAGGCTCCATATTCTATATCCTCTGTAGTAGTTGCAACCACCAACTTGTCAAAGTTTCTATTTTACCCAAAAATATCTCAATCTTTGCTTTCTGCATGGTTACCCCCCTTGTATCGTCTCTAACATTAGCAATTGACGTTAAAATCTTCTTCGCCACAACAAGGCCATTGTTTTTAAGAATCTCTGAAATGGTCACGACAGTTGTAATAGCCATTCCAAGAGCAGAGAGCTCCACTTCAATATGGTGTTGCATGTATCTCTTGGCAAGGATGACATAGAAGAATAAGGGTTTCTTGGTATTGGACACCTGGATCTGGTTCCTGTTGAAGAAGTCACCAGAGATGTTCACGCCGTTAACAACCTATGTAATCTGCACCGCCGCTACCACCGCCATCATCATTACCACATTCATTTTCCAACACACACAAAGTGGTAGCTCTAGAACTTCATAAGATAAAAACTGGCAACCATCACACCCTTTCAAATAATATATTCCTTGTGCATGTACAACTAAAATCTTATGAAAAACAAATTTACATCGCCTAAATACCTTCAAAAAATTATACTTATGAAAACAAATTTAAATGTTACTAGAAGTCATTAGTTTTGTCTAAGTTCTCTTCTTATTCATTACTACTTGCTTCTTCTTACTTATCATTCTCATTTTGATCATATATAATAATCATCTCTGACATCAAAATATTCAAGGTAAGTATGGATTATTCATCATTCTTGCTATCATTCCAAAAATTTATTTCATATCACAATTTTCTCATGTTGCACTTTTCCTTCTATTCAAAATACACTTCTTACATTTCAAATCTGTTTCTTATCCTCCATCCTTAGTCATTTCCATGTTGTTTATCTACTTTTCTCATTTTCTATCTTTAAACACGGGATTACTATCCTTTCTAGTTTCTTCTCATATTATTGGTCTTAGGATTATATTTTATAATGATGTTAGTACTCAAGGTCAAATCACTAGTGACATCCCTTAAACTACTAAAACCCTAAACATTTTAGGGTTTGATCCTTATCAATAACATGATGTTGTTGTGACATGATTTTTACTCCTTAATTCTAAATTCAAACTTTAGCTCTCTTAAATTTTAATAAAGTCTTCCTTATCTTTACCACTTGTATTTCCTTTTCTCTTACTTGACATTTATGATAGGTAACATTCTTTATTTACCCTACTAGGGTTTCATCATCATATTATGTGTCATTACTACATTTGATAGTTATGTCTTCTCAATATGGTTGTGTATCATTTAGGATTTATTTCCTTATCACTTCATCCCATGTTACTCTCACTAAGGAGGATACAAAAGAGAAGATGATTTTGAGATTTAGAATACTGATCATAGAGTACTCACTTAACACACTTCTCCTATCTAATTTAATTAGTTACTAACAAGGAGACTTGACTATTTAGTACTTTCTTGCATCTCACAATCTCTATCTTTTATAATCTATATTACTTCTTAATGTTTTAATTGCTTCTTTATTTTCTATCATTGTCTCCCATGTGATACTCTTTCATATGTCATTATTAACTTTTACTTATCTCTTATGATCATGTTTCTCACTCATGTGTATGATTATGTATTTCATGCAATAAATATTTCTTATTATCCTTTTACTAATATGAAGTTGAAAATCCTAAATCAATATTATCCCTACTAGTTTCATATTATGTTTAATACATTACATGTATGTTGTTTCAAATCAGAGGATCATGTAGGGTTCATACACAGTTTCTCTTCCAATCAAGCTTTTCTTTTCTGAATATGATTTACCTTTGTATGACTTTCTTATTTATTTATCTGCACCTTTGTTCTTCTATTAAGAACTAGTTCCATTTCTTCACTTGGAACCTATTGAATGCATATGATGGAAACTAGGTTGTTACTGTACATAAACTTTGAATCAAAAGGTATTAAAGACCAATGCATTAAAATTCATATTAGAAATACACATTCCATGCTCTCAATTGTATCATGTAACCCTCCTTCCTTAATCAAACTCATCATTTCCATCACTTCCCTTTTTGTTTCATCTGAGTTTCTTATCTTAGTCTTATAATTTACATGATCATCTAGCTCTCTCCAGTTTAATTGTCCTAAAAAATTTCTACTTCTATGTACTTGTTGTATTCTTAACTCTTTTCTCCTATTTTCCCTTTTTTTTGGAGTACATAAATGCATTTAAGTTAATTATATGATCCATTCCTAATAATTCATTCATTCTATCTTGGCTTCTGTGTATTTTTCTCTTATCTTTCTCATATTTCATATTTAGAGACTTCATGTAATAGTGGTCATTCCTAATCTTATGTCATTTGCTTTTGTTTTGTTTCTATTATATCTCTTTATTTGGCATACTTTACTATCATGAGGCTTTCACAATTGATCCATCTCTTATATGTATCATAGAATGTTCTTTAACTCCTTTCTTCCTTACTTTGCTTTGTTTCAAATTTTTTTTGGTCGGTAAAAACTCGTGTTGCTGCTTTGTTTCAAATTGAAGGAAGTGATTCAATTAATTATATGATTTAGGTCTCATTATCCATTCGTTCTTCTTCATTTTTTATACTATATACTAAGGTGTCTTGAAGCTATACAATTTAAGGTTCTTAGATATCAATTCCAACTAATTTGTACTTATTCCAGTCTTTCCCTTATATTTCACACTACTACAGAAATAGCATTCAGTGTCACTTTTATGGGCGTCGGTTATTAAGGAAAACCGACGCCTTATACGTTAGGCGTCGGTTGTTTAAGCAAACCGATGTCTATATTCGAAGACCAGCCAGACACGGGTACCGCTTTGTATTCAGCGTCGGTTGTTTATATCAAACCGACGCTGAAAGTCGGCCGCGAAATCCAAATTTTGATCAAAAAAAATAGTGTCATTTTCAGCGTCGGTTATGTAGGTATAAACCTACGCCTATGTGCGATGAAAATTTGCGCGAAAAGTGTCACTTTCAGTGTCGGTTATCCTTTTATAACCGACGCTGAAGGTGGTTCCCGCCAAACAATTTCATGAAAATATCGTCCAATTGGACGTCGGTTGTTGCAAACAACTGACGCTAAAGATGTTTAGGCGTCGGTTGTTTGAAACAACTGACGCTATTTGGGAACTCATAACCCGCGATCGCCCGACTCTTCCCCTTCCTTTCTTCTGTTTCATTGCGAGCAATTACCCTATTTCTCTGCTGTCGGTGATTTCTCTCCGGCGATTTCTTCTCCAGTGCCATTTCTCCGGCTATTTCTTCTCCGGCGCCCCCTTCTCCGGTGCCCCCTTCTCCGCCACCACTCTTCCTTCTCCGCGCCCCCTTCTCCGCCGCCCCTTCTGCCCGCCCCTGCTGCTCCAAGCGCCTGAGAACCGGCGCCGCCGCCACGCCTGAGATTAGGCGCCGCCTGGTGCTTTTCCACCGTCGTCGCGCCGCTGCAACCACCGCCAGAGCCACCGGAGCTGCTAGCTGCTCCTCCACCGCGGTCGCTGCTAGCTACTTCTCCAGCCAGAGCCACCGGAGCCTCTTCCTTCTTCCCTATGACAAGGTTGGTCTTCCCGCTGCTAGCTGCTCTGCTTTTTTATGCATCGATCAAATTGTTGTGATAAAAATGCATGTAATGTATTTGATTAGAGTTAATCTAATTTGGATGTTCATAATAATGGTATGTTAAATATGATGATTAGGGATAAATATAATGTCTAGTACACAAATATTAGATGATATTCAAGAAAACCCTAGTTTGATGAGCATGTTGTTAATCATGTTAATTATGATTCTTCTATATATTCTGATGTCATTATATAATTATGTGATCCCAACATATTAAATTGAATTAGAATGATTTCATGAATTATAGGGTTTTAAAGTTGATAAACATGTACATGCGGAAATAGGGTTATTAAACCAATGGTTATAACATAGTATGATCTTAATCTGATCTGGATGTTCATAATAATGTAGTATGTTAAATATGATGATTAGGGATACATATAATGTCTAGTAAAGATTCCTAGACCTTTTGTTTGAAACTATTGATTTCTTGATTTATTATTTAATAATGCTCTGTTGATTAGGATTAACCATGTTGCCTGTACTTTATAGACATTTATTATATATAAGAATGACAACACATGTATTTGTTGGCCTAGAAACCCGTCCAAGATTGACTCATTAGGAGTAAATCTTGGATAGTCCCCGGTTTGGGACTATTCTTGAACACCTAATCTCACTTAGGATGTAAGTGTATAATGTGTATTGGGTTTTCGAGAAAATTTCGATAGCATTTCCCCGTTTGTTCTCTAAGTACATATGTACTTAGAGAACAGCGGGGAAATACTGCCGAAATTTTCTCGAAAACCCAATACACATTATACACTTACATCCTAAGTGAGATTAGGTGTTCAAGGATGGGATAGGTGGTACACATTTATTATATATATGAATGACATCAAATGTGTTTGTTGGCCTAGAAACCCGTCCAAGATTGACTCATTAGGAGTAAATCTTGGATAGTCCCCGGTTTGGGACTGTTCTTGAACACCTAATCTCACTTAGGATGTAAGTGTATAATGTGTATTGGGTTTTCGAGAAAATTTTGGTAGCATTTCCCCATTTGTTCTCTAAGTACATATGTACTTAGAGAACAGCGGGGAAATGCTGCCGAAATTTTCTTGAAAACCAAATACACATTATACACTTACTAGTGAGATTAGGTGTTCAAGGATGGGATAGGTGGTACACATTTATTATATATAGGAATGACATCAAATGTGTTTGTTGGCCTAGAAACCCGTCCAAGATTGACTCATTAGGAGTAAATCTTGGATAGTCCCCAGTTTGGGACTGTTCTTGAACACCTAATCTCACTTAGGATGTAAGTGTATAATGTGTATTGGGTTTTCGAGAAAATTTTGGTAGCATTTCCCCGTTTGTTCTCTAAGTACATTGGGAGTTACTAGTTATTGAACACCTAATCTCATATTGTGGCCCAAAGCAGATGTCGTCTACATGACTGAAATTGTAAGATAAATTTACATTGATTTAGACTGTTAATGTGTATATATGATGTCAACTGATCTGAAATTATATATACAGGTTAAAAAGAAGACACCAGGAGCACCTAGGCCTCCACCTCCACTTCCCGCATTACCAACTTGGGTTCCAACTGACCTAACATACCCGTTAGGTCCTGCTTGTAGGGGAATGGCATGTTGGCTACGGGCACATAATATACATTGCCCTATAATAGTTTCTTTAGATGCAGATTATGCAGGTCAATCATACGATAGCTCTTTATTTATACAAGATATTATTGAGCTGTTTATGTATGATTGGCTGAATACATCAATGATAGAGACATGGATAAGGTGAGATCTTGTTTATACATCCATATACCTTGTGTAAGATCCGGTGATCTGGTTTCTTATATATTAATGCATACGCCTATATGTTTTGCAGCTACTTAGTCGAAGATCATTGCAAACAATTTGCAAATGATCATGTGGGATTTTTGATTCCATCATTGATTAGTTTGGTAGCTAAAGACCCTGATAATGTTCAACAATACTGTATAGATGATTTTACAATTTTTGGTCAGCAAAAGAAGACGATAATAATAGCTCCATTCAATGTCAAGTAAGCTTACTTTATTTATAATTTGGACTTAAGAAAATTCCATTTTTATTTTGCATTTTGAGTTATTAATTGTTAACTTCTTACCTCTAGCGGTAGACATTGGGAGTTACTAGTTATTTTCCCCGGGACATTCACTGTTTATTATCTAGATCCTGCGGGGAGTACATTGAACACTAAAATTGGACACGTAATGAGGATGCCATTATTCTGGTGAGAAATATTTCATTTTTATATCCGTTAACATCTTTTATTATATTACTATTTACTTATGCAATTTATTGTGTTATATTAACATGTAGGGGTTTAGATGCATTCAAAAAGGCTGGAGGAACGGTCCCAAGGAAAAAGAACCAGCCAATAAATTGGCAGAACGTACAAGTAAGTTCCCGACTCGAATATATATATTATTGATGTGAATTGTGCTTAGTTGTATTATTTTGTATATTTCAATTTATAGTGTGCTACACAAGACAATGGCTGGGCATGCGCATACTATGTGATGCGATTTATGCAGATGATTATCAAATATGCCGCATTGGACATCGATACCATACATGAGGTATTATATATAGTCTCATTAGTTAGTATGAAATATATCAATCTTATCTTATTTTTATATTATTACTTATATATATACATCATTCTCTTTGCAGGTGTTTAAAACTGACCACACTATAGGTAAACGCTTAAAAAATATACATGCTCCATATACGATGGAAGCATTAAATGAAGTAAGAGAAGAATGGGCAAAAGCCATACAAGCAGTGGCAACTGTAAGATATAATTGGGATGTTGATAGCGATAATGAATGATACTTTGTAAATGAATATTTCTGAATGTTAATACATGTATTTGAATGTTTCTATATGTGTGAATGTGAGAATTGAATTGATGTCTGAATGTATGTACTTGTGTGAAATTTTCCTTGTGACTTTTGCAGGTTTGTGGCCTGTTTGTAGGCTGATATCAATGGATGTCGTAAACTTGCAGTTCAGAAAACTGAACTGCAGGTTCTCATCCTGCTGACCAGCCACAGCAGGCCTGCAAACTGATATGAAAAAAAAATAGATATAGACGTCGGTTATTTACAGAAAACCGTCAGCAAAGACCTACAACGTCGGTTATTTGATAAAACCCGACGCCTAATAGTACAAACAACCCGACCGTGCAGGATAGCACGGCCGTGGTGGAAAAGACGTCGGTTATTCATATAAAACCGACACCTATAGTACTAAACACGGCCGTGCAGGGAAGCACGGCCGTGTCGTCTTGAAGTATAGGCGTCGGTGTTTTAGTAGATAACCGACGCTGAATGTGTCCTAGATGACGCAGTTTTCTGTGGCGCGAACCCTTTTGGCGTCGGTTATCTACTAAAACACCGACGCCTATATGTTAAATAGGCGTCGGTTAAAAAACTGATGCCGAAGTGTTCGACCTTTAGCGGCGCCCACATAGGCGTCGCTCAGAAACCGACGCCAAAGGGGGTTAAACAACCGACGCCAAAGGCTGTTTCTGTAGTAGTGTCAATATCTTAGTGTATGTGCATTTTCATTATATTTTGAGTTTACCTCTCCATAGTTTAATTTCTCTTATTATATTAATGAATATGAGTCATTACATCCTATTAACACATTGAGCTAGATGAACCATGCCTGTAGTCCTGAAGCCAAGAGCTACTTAGGACTAACAAACTCCTATTTATCTCAAACATGTGGAAAGAATATCCACTTAGGGAAAACTCATTTGAAGATCATTTCTAGGGTTTTCTTTAGACAAAGAATGTAAATAATAATTGAAAAAACTTCATAGTGTACACAAATCTTAGAGAACCATATCTATTTCTAAAAACTAAATATATCAATCATATTATAAGAGCATTTCTATCCATCCCCAGTCAAAACAACTATATAAAATAAAAGTCGTAATTCATTATACATTTATGCTCTTATTCCTTCATTACTTTCTGGTATTCTAACTGAATATTTCTAGGGTTTCTCTCTAGACCATCCTCTCTCTACCATCCAGATAAGAATAGATAGAGTAGCATGATAATGCTCAACCTCAGTATTCAGATACTAGGCTATGGTATACAAATACTCATACTTTGTAGAGATATTGACACATCAACCCCTAACTACCACACTTATGACTCTAACTTTCTATCCTAATGGTCCCTGTCAATTCATCCTAAGCTCTAATACTAAGTTGTTACACCCACATCTCATTATAACTACTAATAAATAGATTAGGGCATACGTTGAAGATTAAACGTAATACAAATAACACCCTTAACTTTTTTTTCTTCTTTCAATTTCAAACTCTTTGTTTTCTCACATTCAATCACATACGATAACTATACAATGATATATAAAACTTGATTACTCTAATATGATTTCAACAATAAAGATACATATCTAAACATCCATTTTGTTTCTCACACTTCCATGTACATATGGCATGATAATCAGATACATTCTCAATTATTAAAGAAATAGAGTTACACATCATCATTTGCAACTTTATACAAGGACATAGAGTAACATGGACTGACTAAAGTTAACTAATCTGATACTTGGCTCTCATGGAAGATCTACATTGGCATTGACATTCTTCAATATCCACATGGTTTCCCTAAAAGTTTGTGAGTAGAGGGTGAGGACTACTCGCTCCTGAATGAGTATTTAAAAGAAACAATATAAAGCACATTAACAGTCAAAAATATATTATTGAACAACTGAATTTAAAGAAGAACAATAATGAGGTATAAAGTAATTAATCATTCACAAACATATCTATGACATGATACTCTACGTATCTATGAAAAAGTAAATCAATATCTAAGCATACTTGATTAATCACAGAGGTAACTAGTAATTAAACAACATATAAAGAATAAAGGAATAACTGCACACACGATTAATCTCTCATTTATCTAATTATGCCCTGAAACCACATGAAGTGTATTATGACATGTGAAAGCATCACAACAAGCTATAATCTCAATGTACAACTTAGAAGCATGCCTGAGTTCCTAAGCCTATCTCTCGAGTACAACCCTATCTACATCAGGCCTCACCATGTCTGTCTCTTGGAGTCTTATGGGAGCGGCCGAATATCTTGACTCCCCCTCTCAACCTGGGTATTCATGTGGGGAGTCAAAGCCCTCAGGCTTGTTGTGCACTGGTGAATCTATTAAAGATGTCCACTGATTGACACAACAGTACATCTGTGGACCTACTAAAGATATCCAATGACTAGAAAACTCAAGTACCAATGACATCCTCGGTTGGTGTTGGATACCAATTATTTAAGGAGTGTGCTTTCAATGGCCTAGACCCATGTATCCCATTGGTGCACTCTGACTTACCTTGACTTGGACAAAATACCTCCATTGGAGAAGAATGTTTCCTCCCCGCAATGCATGCCTTCTGTGAAGGATTCTATAGTGTTTTGGGCATCTAATTTTTAAATGTTGAATATAGATGTGATAAAAATGTCTAATTCACTCTTTGAATTCATGGTTCAATCATCACATCAACATTTCTTAGTTTAGGTTTGTAAACAGTTCATTTCATACATCATCTATAATATGTACCACAAACTGAACTACTGAGCATTACCACATCTCATACCGAGAAACACTAATATGAAAATACTTGATTCACTAAATGCCCCATACTTAGGGTTTCATTTTCCTCATTCACATATCACACGACTCACATAAGAATTTAATGCATCATAAACTTCATTGATAAATGAATGTATTTAATAGTTCACATACAACAAAACTTATATATGAAACCCCAGAATAAACTAGAATAGGTTTTCCACGCCATTCATCAAAATATCATGCATCAAGAATAACCTTGAATAAACAAATCTATAACATTAAAAAGAGTCACTTCTATTGGATTTCATAATGTCTATATGCAAACTTCCAACTTTCAACTCATTCAGCATTTCACCCTCTTTACTGAGATTTCAAGAAAACACTGGTAACATCAAATGAATTCCAAGATAATATCTTTCATATTTGTACTAAGCATTCAGATCTAACAATCATATATAAATAAAGAGATTCAAATCGAAAAAGTTCTTCATTCAATTATACCACAATTTCAAACATGCCCAAAAACCTTAGATTTAAGTGTATTCTTATAAATTCTACATTAACTTTAGGAATTCCATTTTAGATAATTTGTATCAATTTTTAATATGATTTTATCATATGAAATTCATCATAACAGGAGATTAATCTATTTCTAGATCATCTTTCATAATCTTAAACTGATAGGCATATTTAGAGGTTGTAGTCGCATACAAAGGAATTGAAGATCCCTATGGATTTAATAAAATTTCATGCAATCTACTATTAAATAGAAGTACCCACTCAACTAAGGTGTTAAAACACCATCAAAAAGTAGCTCAAGATCTAAAATCCTAGAATCCATATCAAACTCCTAGAAATAATCAATTTCTTTGTCCATCCAACTTGTAAGCCCTAGGAATGAAGAATTATAGGGAACGAGTGAGAAAAGGGGGAGATTTGATAGCATTTCAAATCAAATTAGAGGAGGGAAGGAATTTTGACATGTGATATAGCTATCACAAAGAAAATCTATATAGAGACGACAAACCTACTTGATTTCATCAACTCTAGGAAGAGAAAACTCTAGATTGTCATCTTCACCACTTTCTCTGTCTAAACACTAACTCTCCTTCTCTCTCTAGGATTTCATTTCTCTGTAATAGATCAAAAAATATGGGAGCTCCTAGTGTGTTCGGTTGATCATATAGATCAACTAAGGTGCTTGGGTCTATTGCAAATTGAACCTTCCTTACACCCTTCCTTTTACTTTCTTTTATTTTAGTAAATTTTTCTATCATAAAAATGTTAGTGTAAATCATTTATTAAGTAGGTTACAGATCATAAAAAAATTATGAAAACTAGCAAATTGTTTAAAATATAAATTCAATGCTCTAGCAAAATTTTAGATCTTTCCAAGCTACCAATAAATAATTAAAAATAAAACACTACACTACTAAACAATAGTCTGCAACATGGCCAGTCAAAGTGTAGTTCGACCGAGAACCACATTCAAAGGACAACAAAATATTCTAAAATTTTGCAATAACATGCATGATTTAGTTATCCATATCATATCCAAATTTCAAGTAAATCCAAGTTACATAGAAAATATGAAAAAACATTTACCATATCGGCTATTCCTATCAAATTTTGTATTTATATATTGTCAAAATCCTAATTTTGGCGATTACTATTACACTTATCAAACCCTAATCCTTCAAAGTAAAATCATGATTAGAGTTCCTTCTTAGGTTTGAAACATCACAATTGATTCACCATCAGTAATCATGTTTAAGAGATGATCAATCTGATTAAGCATGTAATAATCTAGGTAAACCCTAGTTTACTAGTTAAGCTCACATGTTGTCTTAACAACTAAAATCTCCAGATCTTATTCTACCTTTAGAAAACTTATTAGCATAAATAGACTCTTCTATACATCTTGCAGCCTCCACAAACTCTCTAAAGTTTTCTCTATCTCTTCTCTTGATATCTGATATGGTATGCCTGATATCATATCTTAAATCTCCTTAGAATCTCCAACATTTTTCTACCACTTCATGTACAAGATGAGGACAAAAGTTATCCAACCTTGTGAAAGATGCCTCATATTTTTCAATTGACATTCTTTCCTATCTAATGTACCCAAATTGTCTAATCTTGTCACGTTAAAATGTAAGAAGAAAATATATAAGGTGAAACTATCTACAAAGTCTCTCCATGACATTAGTATATTCCTTATCTTATCTTTCACTCTAATTCATCACAACTCAACATCCCCTTTGAGTAGATAGATAACTTGATTGATCTTCTTATCCTTCGGTAACTCCATTAAGTCAAAGACCTTTTATAGCTATCGAAGACATACATATGCAATAGATGGGTATGTGGTTCCAGGAAACTCATTCCACTAAGCATCTTCACCAGCTTATAGGATCTAATTAGGTCCTTAGTAGAAAATGAAGCCCTCCTATCCATCTTATATTTCTATTTTATTTCCAAGAAGATACAGGACATTCTTGTCCCCTCGTCCCTTTCTTCTCCTCCTTGAACCATTGCTCAAAGGTTAGGACCATAATGGATCTCAGAGTGTTCCTCACCAATACCACATCCTCTTCCTTCCATCTGCATATCCATGACATAACACATGTAACAGAAAATTGCAACTTAAAAAGGAAAACATCCTAACCTATTGGTTTCTTATCGTCTTTGCCTGAACTTAGGCTCAATTCCAAAGTTCTGACCAATTGCTCTAATACCAAATTAGTTTGTGTGACACAAACCCACTAACCAGGGTTTAGGCCCATCAAAGAGAGATTATTCTAACACTTCTCTTTTCTCACTTGCTAAAAATCACCCTTTGATTTTTTTAAAACTTAACAACAATATCCAACTACTGATAACTCCTTATTTAATCATTACGTAAAAGATTACAATAGAGTTTGACTTCTACATAAGAGAAAGAATTCTCAATTAAGTTACATCATGTAAAACTTAGTACAACTAATCCAATTCTCATTCTCTCATTCCCAGAACCCACTATCTAAATATCTATATATTCATGAGATCTCGATTCCATTCTTGATACAATCTAGTTACCTCTCTTATGGTGTAGATGGGCCTTTTCCTGAAATATATTTCAGTAGGTTGATGAGATACTGGCTCAATGCATAAAAATCAAAAGATAACCATGATTAATCTGTTTGAGAAATATTTACTGTTTAGGATACATGCAGATTATGCAAGTAATTGAAACTAACTTTTCAGTTAAACTAAACATAAATATTGATCACAACTGATCAAAATAAATCATTTAACTATTTCATCCATTTAATTAATTCCATGGACTCAAGTGAGGTGTACCACATCATCTAAAAGCATCACAACAGGGTACAATATCACTGTACAAGACTTAGAAGCATGCTAGAAATCCTAAGTCTGTAATATCATCAACAATGTTTGCAGCGAGTCTAAGATACGTCTAGTTCTCAGCAGCTAATGGGAGTGATCAGATATCGAGACCTCCTCTAAACTTGGATACTCAGATGGAGAGTCAAAGTACTAGCTTGTTCTACACTAGTGGCCCTACCGGTAATGACCCGTGACCAGTAACAAAGGTACCACTGATATCTACAATTATTATTAGACACCACACTATAATAAGGAGTTTTCCCTCACTGGCCTTGACCCCACACCCTAATCGGTTATAATATGGCTATCATGATCTAGACTTATCCTCCATTTGTAAACACATTTTCTCCTCACAACTCATGCCTCATGTGAAGGACTCTATAATTTTTAGGGCATCTATCGTCTAATGATATTTATTTTTTCATGTAGCATCTTTATCATTGATAAATTACCCTAATTCCATAATCTAAGAAATTAGAAATACTCATAGTGTTAATCTGACATACAGATAACTATCAGAATTATTCTCAAAATCACAACTCAACTCTTTGAATTCAAGATTTGAGAAATCCTAGAGCTCCTCGTGCCTTAAAATACACCATTCAGTTTCCCACATTACATAGTAGTTCTCAAAACAATTGAACACATCAAAATAATAGCACATGATATATTGAACAATATGTTTCCCATATTGGAGGTTTCTATATATACATAATAATTTTACAGCAACACATACGGAGTAAGGTTCAACATAGAAACACCATTTTATTTAGACTTGCATACTCATAAATCAAGGTTAGAAGGTGAGTTTCCACACACTTGAATGTGATATGTCTTATTGGTACCGCCTTCTATCTTTACTAAGCCCGACATCTATCTCTTTGAGGTTTGATTCAAAAATTTTGACCTTCAAAAATCATTCTAACGGGTCGTTAGTAGGTCCACTAACCTCAAAGACAATACGATTGAGGTGGAAGATGAAGAACAAAGTATAATTGGAACCTTCTATTGACAAAACATGGATCTCTAAGCATAGGACCAAAAATAAAGAGACGATCCATGGTTAAAAACTACTTACCAAAATGAATCTATAAGGAAACCTTCAGATTTTTCCAATATGGTTGTCTTGCTTGTTGTTGAAGGTTCTTAGGAGGATAAGGATCTAAATCTAAAGCTAACATACTCAACTCCATCTGTGTCCATCGAATATATATAGATATCGAGACTCCATGTGATTCAATGAGATGGGCAAATTCAATGACTAGCCATCAGAAGGCAAGTCTTTAGAAGCAAACCTTTAGTTGTCACCTTTGGTAGAGGAGCCTTTGGTAGGCTCTACTAGTGGTCTACACAACCATTGGTTGTGTGACCTTTAGTAGGAACTAGATTTTGGTCTGGACAACCACCGGTTGTCACCTTCTTTCGTCGTGCCTTTAGTTGATGACTATCAGTAAAACCACTAGTAGGTGCTCACCAATCAAGTTCATCCTTTGGTTGTCTCCATCATCTGACAAACTTTTGGTTAGCAAATTGTCGATTGATGGTCAGTAGAAAGATCATTGGTAGGAAACTACCCTTTCGACCATCAATAGGTGCTTCCTCTCAAATCATCAAAAGGCGCTTCCTCCCTAACCATCAAAAGGAGATCCTCCTACTAAACCATCGATCTATACACACAAAGGAACCTTCGATCTAGGACATTTAAACCTTCGATCAAAACCATCAGTTGTCAACTTATGGAAACACTACATGAAAATTGAAAAGGTTGTAACTTCCCAAATTTCAACTCTGATTTGGTTCATTCTTTATTTTATGGATTCATTATGAAATTCTCTACATTACTTTGCCAAAAATTCAATTAAAATAATATCAAGACAAGAATAAGTCATAGGATAATTATAATAGAACTATCATTATTAGTACTATAGTTAATTTTTTAACTCTTGTGATTACTAGATAAACTTGGATTGGGTTGTAACACAAATAATAGCAAGTTCTTGTTTTTTTGTAATAATCTATTTACATGATACTAAGAGAGAAATATCTCTTCTTCAGTATTTAATAACATGAAGTGGAGGCCATAAGGGTCATTGAATCAAGATATGCTTGTTTGGTACTTTGAGTCACTTTTCTCATTGGGAAACACATGAATTTTCCAAGAGCAATGCTATTTATTGGAATAATCTATTTAGATATAGTAAAAGTACATGAGTGAATGCTAGAACATCCACTCACAGTGCTCAGATAAATATATTTAGCATACTAGAAGTGCATTGTCATGCTCTCATATGAGAGTATGATCCCCAATAAAATACCCGCAGTTCAGGGAGATGAATACCTAACAAGATAGTCAAAACGGGAAAAGAGATACCTTCTCTAAAGAAAGTCCAATAGAAACTTAAAAATGATAGTGAGTCAAATTTGTGACAAGTGGGGTGGGCTCCCTTTAGTATTTTCCTACTAAACCATGTTCATATTGACTGATTTGATAGAAATACAAGTCGACATCACTCACCAAGATCAAGGAGCCATGAGGTCATCGTAAGAGGATATCAACCCACCATCCTCCTAAATTTTTTTGAGAACCACTAGATAGAAACAACATCATCATGGAAAATGGGGAAGGGTCTATGAGAAATTTTCACCTTAAGGACCAATGTCTCATCACCTAACATTATATTCTAAACCAAATAACATATGTATACATATCAGATTTAGTTTTGACTTTTTCACATGTTACCAAAATAATAATGATTTTTTTCCAACCATAAACCCTTGTTGTTTGTGCAATATTATCTTGGATTATGAGTTATTTTTATTATACAATAGATTGATAGTACGAGAGGCTCAATAAGAGCAATTAGGGAAATGTCCCTCATTGAAGGGATCATGTGTAAAGCCTTTTACTTGACCACCTTATTATGCATTAAATGTCAATCATGTACAACATTGTACCATGTGAATTAAAATTTGTGTCAACAATTGACTATTCCATCCATTGGTTGTCAAAACCTCTCACTGTGTTGATCACATGTGAAGGTACAAAATGGTCACTTTTTACAATACCATAGGGAGGGGACTTACAAACTAATACTGAAATATTATTATGTTAATGTGTATAACATAAAATATACACAAAATAGATAAAACTCATGTGAAATATATTGTAATTTAATACACTATATTATTTTTCTAAACTTTCTATAAAATTTGAACCAAGTTTCAAATATATGTAGTTATTTAACTTCTAAATAAATAAGTATTCTATAGAAATTTATACTTAAATATATGTTAGTCGGATATCAAATCAAAGATCAACACATACTTAGGGAACATTACCCTCAACACTGGTATGCATATCATAAGCACATACTTATAAAATATAATAACAATGGTGAAAGGACGTATAAGAAAAGTCATGAACAACCAGATTCTGGGTCAAATAAGCATCTAGGATTCATTATCGAATTTTGACAAAATTCTAATTCCAGAACCAAACTTAGTTCTATAATGTGTTATCCATGTGGGGTTTGTTAACCAAATATAGAGATGCCCAATTATTGTAGTTGGAAGTAAGATGACAATTTGTCACCTTATTTTTAGAAATTAAGAAATAACATGTGTGCTAAACCAATGGGAGACACAAAAAACCCAATAATAGTTCCACCAAAATGAAGATAAATTATAAAGAGACTAAGTAGACTAGATAAAGTAATCTTTTTATGATCAGAGAAGGTGTTAGGATTCCTTATGGCACCTGATAGATATCATTATTGCACCAGATTTTTCAAATAAAAAGAGTTATGCACTCTTCATGTTTGGATAAAATGAGAATAAGATAGAAATCCAATATTAGTATTATTTTCTAGAACTTCATGATGAATGTGAATATTCTATTCTCACTCTAGTGAATCTAATTTAATGTAATTTCAATTATCATATGATAGCCCAAAATTTAGATTGATCACAGATAATATACATGAATGATTGGGCGGATTAGAAGAGATGAAATTCAGGTGTGTTCAATATCCATTAAATCAAGATCAAATCAAGTCATCATGTAGATTAGAGGATTAGGTTGGATTATTATATGATGGAATTACTCCAATATTCATTGAATCATGATCAAATCAAGTAATACATTTTATTAGTTATTATATCATATTTCTAGAATGTGAAGAACATGATGAGAGTAGTTATGTGGATCCTAGAGAGTTTAGTAGAAGATGGGTATCGGTGGGAGGTGTACCTATGATGGGGCCAGAACAACCTGCCATGCATCCTTTTTATCTTACAACCATAGTTGATTCACACTTCCACTATATTTTTGGATAGATAATGGCAACAATCAAACATTTGGATGATAGATCACTTGCCCCAAATGTTGAGACATAGGCCCAAGAAAAACCTTTGAGAGGTTGAAGCATGTTGGTGTGAATGAGTCGGAGGACACATTGAACCTGATACATGCATACATGTGGATGATAGAGTTGAATAAGGAATTTTGAATCCTAGATATTACCAAGGAGGACAAGGTTAAGCATGTGATCTACCTTCTGAAGGGTAGTGCTATACACTGGTGGGTCATTGCAAAAGAGAAGAGATCGAATGAAGTGATTGGCTGGGTTGAGTTCAGGTGGGAGTTTGTGAGCTATTACTATCTGGAGGAGAATATGGCTAAGTTTGAGTGGTTGCGCAAAGGATTGTAGCTTGAATGTGTACAAGGAAAAGTTTATGGAGTTGATGAGGTTTTGTCCCCACATGGAAGCCAGGGAGAAGGGACAGATTAAAAGGTTTGAGAAGGGCTTGAATGCTAAGTTGGCTCAGCCGATGTCATCTATAGAGACACATGAGAAGTTTTCCATCTTTGTAGAGGCAGTTAGGAGGATAGAGAGGACAACTACAAACATGTGAGACACCGGTGTGAGGAAGAGGTTAGCTCAATTTCTAGGACAACAGTTGAGTAGTTACAAGAAGTTGATGTTTTCTATGCTACAACAACAACAATAGTATCAACATTCACACTAGACTCCAACTATTTCTGAGCAAAGGATAGAAGTTCAATTACATTAGACTCCTACAAAGGGGAGAGGTCATAGTTTTCCACCATATGGGGCAAATAGTTCTAGATCGATGTCTCTGATAGGATTTCTGGTCTACAATATGATACGAGGACTTGCTTCAAGTGTGGACAAGTTGGGCATGCCAAGTGGTCTTTCCCTCGAAGGAACAAAGAATTTACACATCAGTCTAGGAAGAGTATGTAGGGCTCACAACAACAACTATACAATAGTGGTAGTGGAAGAGGAAATGGCCAGACATATCAGGTAGAGTCTTGACAACCAAGAGGTAGAGGTCAAGGTCGAGGATGAAGAAAAGGAAATGGCTAGATTCTATGCCATGAGTTAGCTGAAAGGAGTGGTCAGCCCGCAACTCATGACATGTCTGATGGAACTTTTTCTTTTTGACTTATCTACGACTACACATATATCTTATTTGGTTGACCCAGGCATGGCACAATAATTTATCTCCAAAGAGACAATATATAGTTGTAACTTGCCTAGTTGTAGTAAAGTCGATAACCTTTTGTTTGAAACCCCTTTAGTTGGTTCCTCCATATCCGTGGAGGTGTGTCTATCCTATTATCCTTTGTTTAGAATGTAACATTCAAGTGGATCCTATGCCGCTCGATATGCATGGATTTGATGTAATACTAGGGATGGATACCTTGGAGAAGTACAATGTTGTTTTGGAATGTGGTTCTAAGGTTGAAATGTTTTCTAATGAAGATATCTTTTCGATTATCTAAGGTAATAGGACTATTCTTCCTACATGCCTAATTTTTTTAAAAGAAAATGGCGATTTATTCATCCCATCATCGGGGTTAGAACCTTCGATCTCTCAATCGTACAACCTCAACTTTACCAACTCATATGTCACATCTTTGGCATTAAAAGGTGCTTAAATCGCCCACCGTGGGGTGCGAACCTCCTACATGCCTAGTGTCAGCTATGATAAAGAAGTTAATGAGTCAAGGATGTGAAGATTTCTTAAAACACGTGGTAGATACAAAGGTGAAGAGTCCTAATATCCAGGATGTACCAATGGTGTGTGACTATGAGAATGTTTTTCCTAATGAGTTTCCTAGCATTCCACCTTGGGGGGAGATTGATTTTGAAATCATCTAGTTCCAAGAACACAACACATAACATGGGAATCTTATAGGATGGCTCCAAATGATAAGGATCTGGAGAAGTAGTTATAAGAGTTGTTGGACAAAGGTTTTATACAGTCGAGCACATCTCCTAGGGGTGCTCTAGTGTTCAGTCTGAATAAAGATGATCTATGAGGCTTTCTATAGACTGCCGATAGTTGAACAAGGTCACAATGAACAACAAGTATATGTTGCTGATGATAGATGATATGTCTGATCAGTTAAGAGGAACTACAATCTTTTTCCAAGATAGAGTGAGGCCAGGGAATCACTAGATGAGGATTAGGGTAGATGACTTACCTAAGAATACTTTTAAAGCTGTTTGGACTAACCAATGCATCAAAAATGTCTATGTACCTGATGAAAAGAGTGTTAAAACTATGTGTAGACTAGTTTGTGGTGGTATTCATAGATTATATCTAGATATACTCTAGAGATGGTCAATAATATGATCAACATCTTCACCATGGGTTGGAATTGTTGAGGCAACATAAGTTGTATGCTATGTTTAGGTAGTGTGAGTTTTGGCTGATTGGGTGTCTTTTCTTGGTCATGTCAGCACTGGGAGTGGTGTTTGTATAGATCCCAAGAAGGTGGAGTTGATGTTATAGTGGGATGAACCAAACACACTGATAGTGGATCCCAAGATGGTTACCACAAAAGGTTTATCAAGAACTTTAGTGTAGTAGCTCTACATTAGACCAGGCTAACTAGGAAGGGTGTTCCTTTTGTTTGGGATGAGAAGTGTTAGTATTCTTTTTAGTTGGTGAAGGAGAAGTTGATGAGTGCTCCAGTGTTTGTGTTTCTAGAGAGAAAGGCTACATTAAAATCTATCTAGAAATCCTCCATTAGACTTTAATCATCTTTCTTTTGGTGTCATCTTCACTAGAAGTCCATTTCTTCAGTTAATTTGCATATTAACCTAAAATGATGTGAAACAAAAATGCAATCAGTATATCGCTATACTGAGTACGTGAGGGAAACAAAATATATGCATGTAGGTGTAACAACATAAAAAACCTTAGCAACAATTATCATTATATAACCGAACACACATTTTATTTTCTAACTTCTCGACCCATATTTAGTAACTCTCTGTGGTATGCCCTCTCTTTAGGGGAGCCTTTATGTGGGACCCTCTCTTCAGGGTTTAGTCCCTATAGTGGACTCACAAAATTTTCCTTTTTGGGCATGCTTATATATCGACCTTCCTTTATGGGCTTTTCATGTAATGATATTCCTATCCGGACTTGATCTCGAGTCATTCCCATAATGACTTCTTCCTCTTGCATGCTCATTCAACTCACCAAAGATAGTAATTTAGGGTGCGAGCAAGTTATGTTTATATAATATATACTTATAGGGCTATATAGATTATAGGAAGTAGATAAACAATCAAGAAGTTTAATTACAATCCATTCAGGAAACTTCAAAAAACTGAGGAAGTCGATAAGGCAAGTATTTATAAGCATAACACATACCTTTCCTCAGTGATAACCTAATTTTGGGCATGGAAAAGGGTCGTATTTTAGAGAACCTAACCCAAACACAACACGACCCACTTTTATCTAAATGTGATCCGACCTGAACTTAAAAAACAACTAACTCAAAAAACTGCAAGAATTCGACCTGAAAAAACCCCACTTGAAATATAGACATAAAGACCCCACAAATACATGTAGGAGTAAGTATAATCATTAACAAATGAAATTACAAAGTTTACATGTCATTTTCCCCCAACATGGTATCAAAGTAACATATTTTCCCCCAAACAGCCCACCCAAGGGGCCTAGCTACTCATAAACATGGAAAATAGAAAAAGAAAGGAGAAAGAGGTAGAAGAAGCCATGGAGCTCGGTGTAGATGAAGCAATCCTCCTCTCCAGCAGCTGTAGGACGTCCTCATCCCTCCTCCAAGGATGAAATGGAGTGGGATGATGGTGGGAAGTGGATGGAAGGGTTAGATATGGGGGGTTATGTGGTGGAAATGGTGAAATGGAGTGGATTTGAGGTGGAGGTGAAGTGGAATGGAGTGGAGGTGACAAGGGGACGAAAATGGGAGTAGAAGGTAGCTAGCCTCATGCCCCAGCCGCCGCCTAGGTATATATAGGTGTGGGGGAAGCACTAGGTTAAGTTAGGGGCAAAATGGGGAAAGTAGTGAAAAGGTGGTTGGATTCTATGAGTAGCACGGCTGTGGTGGGGTACCACGGCCGTGGTGGGTAGGATAGGCCACATCCGTGGTGGATGGGCATGGTCGTGGGAATTAAATTGCAAAATGTCAGGTTGGTGGTCAAAATGGCCACGGCCGTGGTGGGTCAACACGGCCGTGGTGGTGGTGGTGGTGTACCACGGCCGTGGTGTATGGAACGACCGTTTTGCTCTGCTGCGCCACAACCGTTTTTTGGTGCACGGCCGTGGTTCTCTACATGGCCGTGGTGTTCTCTGCTTCACTTGGATGTTGAGCCTGTTAATTTCTAAGTCATGTAGCACGGCCGTTCTGTGGTACCACGGCCGTGCTGGGTCCTGGATCAGCACTTTAACTTGGATCTTTGGCTTTTCTTGGACTTCTTTGTTTCAATTGATCTTTGGCCACTAGGGGTAGGTCGAGGGAGCATCAGACTTCACTTTGGGCCTCTCCAAGTGTAGAGGAACCCTAGGATCACCCCTTCTCTCTCTCTTCCATCAAGCGTGGTCCAAAAGCCTGAAAAAACATGCAAATAATGTCCATAAGTGCATTTTATACAAATAAGCATATTAGGGGGAATGACATGCAATCTAACAGGTATAGATGTGATTGAAGAACAAAATAACACAAGATGAAGCCCTAAAATAGGGATGCATCACCACCCCAAACTTGAAACATACTTGTCCTCAAGTATGCTCTAACTCAATCTCTCTACAAACTTTCACATAAAGAAATGACAAATGCAATATAAAAGATGATTGTTGCTGAATGGGATCAAAGATGACTAGGTGCATGCATTTCACCTCTCTCCTCTCCTGCTTTCACAAACCAACCATGAAGGGAGCACAGAGCACAAGAACTTCACATATAATGCATGGATTGCACAAGTTGTCAATACCTCATCCATAAGGTTCCGGGTATACCGTTTCATGATGATGTTAATCGCCGATGACTAGGAGTGTCGTTTCACCTTCATGCCTTCAACCTTATTCTTCAAGTTATGCCAAATGACCCACATGGTTGCGGAAAAGGGATAAAGTGAGCTAGGTTTGAAGTTTCCTAGCTCAATGGGTGTAAAAGTGGAAGAAAGGGATGCGGTAAGATTTTTGGAGTGTTTTTATACACTCATCTTTTCTTTATTTGAATGCTCTTAAATAGGAGCATCCTTATATTTTATTTTCTTTTTCTTTTTCTTGCCCTTGGTGTAGATAGGGCATATGGTGGATAGAGTGAAGCAGGGAGATAAAGATGTGGCCACCCCAAACTTTTGGAGGTGGCCACAGATAATATGTGCACTTTGGCATCTTTTTATGAGGCGGAGAGGTATGAAGATGATGAAAGAGTGGTCGGGTCAAAGAGGGGTCACTTGGCATGATCTTCCACATATGGTCTCCTGCATGGAAACTAGTCCGACACTTCACCATAGATATCACATCACATGAATGAACCAAATGAAATCCATATATCAATCAAGTAACTCCACAAACATTAAACGTTCCATGCTTGCTCGGATCATAATTCAATCAAACCAACACATTCCCAACAGAGGTGATGCACATGTAAAAAGTCAAACATTGATACCACTTAGCAAAAAACAAAGGTGATTCACTTGCATTTGTCAAAGGTCAACATTTTAATTCAAAACAGTAGAGATTGGGTCAAAACACAATATTTAGACAAGAAGTTCCAAATTTGGGAAAAATTGGCCAAAATGGTGCCAAGTTGCCTTCAATCACATCTAAACCTATATTATTGAACTTAAAGCAGTAAACAAGCAAATCCTAGCTAAAAACATGCACAAAATACCAAAAATCTACATGGTATGCAATGCATGGCAAAAGAGCAAAATTTTTGAAAATTACACAAAAAATGACAATAAGGTAAACTATATGGAATGCAGGTATGCAAAGCAGTAAAATTCTAGACTAGGTAGCAGGACAAGCAAAAGAAATGAAAAACAACAAACAAAAAGTAAAATAGCAGATGAGATGCAAAAATGAGTGAAAGAAGAATAAGGGCATACCGCCCTACCACCCCAAACTTTTGAACCGTGCTGTCCTCAGCATGACACTAAAGTCTAGGGTGATAGGGTAGATGATCACTGCGGAGGTGGTGGAGGTGCTCCTCCCTGCCTGTAGTAGGCGCCCCAGTAGTCTGACTGTGGAGGCGGATAGATGTCCTGAAAAGCTGATAAAGAACTCCACCAGTCCTCACCCCACTGTGGGTTCCTCTGGGCCTGGGCATTGTGAAACTGATAAAGGTGGTTGACCTGGTAATGCATATGCTGGTGGTCCAACCACATGGCATCCTGTGTCCTCTGAAAGCCCTCCTGTGCCTGTAGAATTCTATCCTACGTCGCCTGAATGCCCTCCAGTTGTGCATGGATGGTACTCATATCATATGCATTCATTGAAGGCTGATGTGGCTCTGACACTCCCATTCTTTCTTCTCTGTGCCTCACCCATCTTGCCGCTCTCTCCTCTGTCATCCGCCTCTGCTCTGCCACTTGTGAAGGCTCTCCTGGACTCCCTGCAAACCTCACCTCAGGGATTTCCTCTCCTTTGGGGTTCTCCTCCTCGTACCTCCTCAACTTTTCTAGAAAATCTGGCGATGGTCCAAACTGTGCCATGAGGGGAGGAGTATGGTAAGGAAACTCCAATGTGACTCCTGGGTAGGGTGGGTTGATTTGGTACACGATCTTCTAATCTATAATCGTAATCATGGATGAGCGAGCCAGGTAGTGCAAATCAACCAACTTGCCACCCTCGGCCTTTGTATATCCTGTCATGTCATGCCCCAAGGTCGTGGCAATAGATGTTACAATCCCTCCCATTACAAAAGGATTTGTGCTCTTGGACGGGATTGTCCTCATGTGATCAATCAATAACGCCCCCAGGTTCACATGTCTCTCCTTTGCCATCCAACCAAGCACAAAAAGATCTTTGTTGGTGCAACTGCCTTGATTTTCATACCTGCCAAAGATGGTGTTTGCCAACACCTTCTAAACATAGCGGAGAAATGGGCTATGAATACCACTTGTCTTTGATTTCCCTGCTATAAATGTACTTTGGCCGGTGAAACACTTCCACATGGCTTTATACATAGAACTAGAGTCATTTTCTGTCCTCCCTCCATCCAGGAGGGCAGCCATCTCTCCACTTGGGGCAAAAATCTGATTTAACATCTCTGAGGTTATCTTCCACCTCTTGTCCCCAATCGTTATCTTAATTGCATTCTCGCCATCATTGGTTGGTTTCTCTAGTGTGGCGAAGAACTGCTACGTCAGCTCAATGTATGTCTCCTGCTGCAGTGTCAGTATTTCATAAAGCCCCAATTTTTCCATCAATTCTTGAAAATAGACAAAGAACCCCATTGCTCCATTGACGCTTGGCATGCATATCGAGTAGCTAACACTCTGCGTGTCAGGCACCCAGGGTGCTTGGGCTCCTTTGCCATGTCTGTGGTAACCTCTGGCTGTGAAAGCGGGCGCTGTGGTGGCCTTGGTTGCTGCTCAACTTCATGCATCTCAGTATCATCTTCATCATGTAAAACGAGGCGTCGACGTGGTCGTCGTTGTGGCTCGTGTTGCGGCTGAGCCGCGGAGGAGACGGACGGTCGTACGGCCAAAACTGACAGCCGCGCAGCTGAGGTGGAAGGTCTCTCAGATGAGACGGAGTGTCGGGAGGCAGACGGCGGTGGCTGCGACGAAGATGGTGCCCCCCGCTGTGGCTATACGGAGGCTTCTTCAGCAATAGACTCCACCGTGGCATCCAATTCCGCCTCCGTCAACTGGGGGTGGCTGTTTCTTGGCTTCCTTTGGTAGGGGATGACACCCCTAGTCTTCTCTACTGCCTTCCTCGCAAACTTCTTCATTCTTGCTCGAAAACTGAAGTAGAATTAGAAAATTTCGGATTTCTCCGAAGAACGGGGCTGTTGGGGTGGAATGGAGAGAAAGTGGTGCGTTTGTGGATGGAAATGGGTGGGATCTGGAGATTACGGTAGTGGAAATGGTAGGGGAGTGATTGGGAATGGTTTGGGGGTGATTTGGTGAGGATTCGATGGCTGGAGGAGGCGGGCGAAGTGTTGCACGGGCGCTAGGGCGCGGAGCACTGCCGTTATGTTCTTCGGAGAAATGAGCAAGTGAAAAGAAGTTTTGCAAAAATTGACTTAAATCTGCTGGAATCGGCCTGCTGCACGGCCGTGCTGTGCGGCACGATCGTGGTGGCTTCTTGTACCACGGTCGTGCTGCCTTGCACGACCGTTCTGCCCTGGTTCAAAACTTAGTTGATTTTCTGAATTTTCTGATCATTTCCTTGTTGAATGTGAGTGCACCACCACGGCCGTGTTGATGTACCACGGCCGTGTTGGGCACTGTAACAGTAGTAGGAGACTCAAATCTTGTTTAAATCATCAAAAAATGATCTCAAGTTGATATTCTATTGATTCTTTGTCAAACTTTCATCTATTCGTCTTCATTTCACTCTGTTCTCACCTGCACATATCAAAACTATACAAAAACGATCAAAAATGAGTGTGTGTGTGTGTGTGCTTTCTTGGAAAAAAGTAAAAACAAAGAAAAAGTATCAAAAATGCAGTCCGGGTCAAAAATTCCCAAACCTAGGTGGGTTGCCTCCCACAAATGCACGGGGTCGTGTTGTAGTATAGGAAGGTGGCAAGTAAAGGGTCGATCCATAGGGAAAAGAGGGGGCACTAGAGCTAGGTTAGTTTAGCTAGGTTCCTACTACGGAGACTAGGGTTAAGGGTTTAAAGGTTGTTTTAATTGTTAAACTAAGGATAAACAAGCAAGAAATTAAAGGCAAGAATGAAATCTACGTTAACCCTAGACTATATTAAGGCTAAGAAAGCAAGAAAGGATTAATCTAGGTAGGAAAAGGCAATTTACACTAAGGCAAGCAATAGAGAAGCAAAAGAACAACTAAAGAACTAAACTAGCATAAACAAGGCAAGAGCAAGGCAAGAAGCTAACTAAGCAAGAAAGGAACTAATTAAACTAAGCAAGCACAAAACTAGGGTTTTAAGCAGTAAAGAGATGTGTGGGCTGTTTAGGGGTATGAACTTATCACTTAAGTTGGGGGGTGACATGTGAACATTATGATTCCATTTAGATTATCCAAACCAAACAACAAGTTAGAGTCTAATGAAATAAGCTAAGCTACTAACTGGCCATGGATATGTTAGGTTGTGTATAGGGGAACTAGTCCCTAACACCCCCTACTACCCTTACGAGGCTCAATTGGGTTAGGGGTTAGGTTTAATTCAATTAGAGTCTAATCAAGTCTAGGTTTCTATATTAGGCATTCCTAGGGCAATTAGGGGCCGAGGGTAGTAATGGGGAGGTGAGATTAGGGTTTTGGACCCCAATTCCCCCACATTCTAGCCTTGAGAAGGCACCATGCTAATTGCACTAGAATTATCTAATCTAGCTACTTAGATCTCTCACTTAGGTTTAGGGAGATTGATTAAGATGTAGGAAGATGGGAGGCAACCTAGGGATCCAAGAATTGGACCTAGGGGCAAATCCCAAAATTCACACATATAAGCAATTTGCCTAAATTCCTAGGTGATTTCACACACAAACCAACAAGTAATCCATGGAGAAAGAGATGCAAATAGAATATAATCATTAACAAATGAAAATTACAAAGTTTACATGTCATTTTCCCCCAACATGGTATCAAAGTAACATATTTTCCCCCAAACAGCCCACCCAAGGGGCCTAGCTACTCATAAACATGGAAAATACAAAAAGAAAGGAGAAAGAGGTAGAAGAAGCCATGGATCTCGGTGTAGATGAAGCAATCCTCCTCTCCAACAGCTGCAGGACGTCCTCCTCCCTCCTCCAAGGATGAAATGGAGTGGGATGATGGTGGGAAGTGTATGGAAGGCTTAGATATGGGGGGTTATGTGGTGGAAATGGTGAAATGGAGTGGATTTGAGGTGGAGGTGAAGTGGAATGGAGTGGAGGTGACAAGGGGGCAAAAATGGGAGTAGAAGGTAGCTAGCCTCGTGCCCCAGCCACCACCTAGGTATATATAGGTGTGGGGGAAGCACTAGGTTAAGTTAGGGGCAAAATGGGGAAAGCAGTGAAAAAGTGGCTAGATTCTATGAGTAGCACGGTCGTGGTGGGGTACCACGGCCGTGGTGGGTAGGATAGGCCACGGCCGTGGTCGATGGGCACGGTCGTGGGAATTAAATTGCAAAATGTCAGGTTGGTGGTCAAAATGGCCACGGCCGTGGTGGGTCAACACGGCCGTGGTGGTGGTGGCGTACCACGGCCGTGGTGTATGGAACGACCGTTTTGCTCTGCTGCGCCACGGCCGTTTTGTGGTGCACGGCCGTGGTGTCTGCCCATTGCACGGCTGTGGTGCTCTGCACGGTCGTGGTGTTCTCTGCTTCACTTGGATGTTGAGCCTGTTAATTTCTAAGTCATCTAGCACGGTCGTTCTGTGGTACCACGGCCGTGCTGGGTCCTGGATCAGCACTTTAACTTGGATCTTTGGCTTTTCTTGGACTTCTTTGTTTCAATTGATCTTTGGCCACTAGGGGTAGGTCGAGGGAGCATTAGACTTCACTTTGGGCCTCTCCAAGTGCAGAGGAACCCTAGGATCGCCCCTTCTCTCTCTCTTCCATTAAGCGTGGTCCAAAAGCCTGAAAAACATGCAAATAATGTCCATAAGTGCATTTTATACAAATAAGCATATTAGGGGGAATGACATGCAATCTAACAGGTATAGATGTGATTGAAGAGCAAAATAACACAAAATGAAGCCCTAAAATAGGGCTGCATCACAGACCCACAATGGCCCATGGACACCCAGCTCCCGATCACAGAATACCAGTGCAAGGGTGGCTACGTCAACCATGGATAGCCCTTTCCTACATGCATGTACCGCACGGCTCAAGACTGGCATGCCATTCCCATGTGGGCCCCACCTACTGGAGGGGAATTGGCTCTGATACCATTTGTAACAACCGGGCCCACTGACCTATGCTCTAGTAGAGTTTCAGGAATGACGATTGGCCCCATAAACCACCACTAGCCTTAACTGTGCACTTTGTCCACACTGACGTGCAAGTCAGGATCAACTTCCCGACTGGTCACCCATCCCAGTACTACTCTAAGCCGAGCATGCTTAACTATGGAGTTCTTTAGAGATGGGCTCCCGGAAAAGGAGGTGCACCTTGGTGATATGGGTAGTCCAATCATTCCTTTTAAGATCATTATCCGAGGCCTCAAATCCTGGGATGTTACAATGATGGTCTTAATGACCTATGGGCATGGTTGAACCCTGAATGAGGTTGTTGATAAGGGTTAATACCATGTGATATTGTGAAAAGGAGTTATATCCTATGATAGTATGATGGTCTTAATGACCTTTGGGCATGGTTGCATCCTGAATGAGGTGTAATCCTCTTATGTTGATAAGGGTTGATACCCTGTGATATTGTGAAAAAGATTATTATCTTGTGATAGTATGATGACTAGTGTGGTCTCATGAATGGAAAGTAATAGTATGATGTGATGATGAGATGAGAAATTATGTTTTATATCTTTTCAAAGTTGTGATATTTATATGCTTGCTAGAAGTGAATTATGGTTTGTATGTCCACTTATTTGATGCAGCCTTAATTCACCCAATTGGCATAACTAATCAAGTGAAACTCTAATCATGTAGCACCCTGTGCCATAGATCCATCAGAGTGTCAGAATTTTCCAGATGATGAAATGAGTATTCCTAAGGGAAACTCAGAGTGCATACTGTTGAGTATGTGGGGGTGGCAAGTTGAGGATATATCCTTGTCATCCACAATGCAGATTGTAGAGGTTGTCTATGGTCATGCCTCATACATCTGATGTGATTGAGAACGATTGTGGTCGTGTCTCGGTGATTATATATGTGACAAGATTAGAGGACAACTGCGGTTGTACCTCAGATGGTAGGGTATGCGTACCCACTTCATTTCACTAGTGTCGTGACTTGTACCAAGGACGAACTAGGTTGTTAGTAGCTTGACCTTATGTGTCACTGTGGCATACCCGTATTGACCGGGGGAGGAGAAGATCTTAGGAGTCTGGCTCTTCCTAGATCTTGTATGGCACTGATTTTGACTTAGCAGTGGTCAGTTGGATTTTGAGTGGTATCCTCAATTTCCTTAGGGCATAATAAAAGATGTAAGATAGCTGTGTAGCATATTTGTTTTGGGTTATACACAACGTTTCACATTGGATGATAACCCTTGTTTGTTATCTTTACATAAAGATGATGCTTAGTACAATTAAGAGATGGTAGATATACTTATGTTGTGGATATGCTTAAGATTGTAGATGCATACATATAGTAGCCATGCTTATGTTGATAACTATACTGCTAATGTTGATTATAATCATGATGCTAGCTATCTCATGTTGTCAGTTATGTTTAGCATATACTGCTAATTATGCTTATCCAGGTAGTTGTGCTTATGTTGTTAGCTCTTCTTATGATGTTGATATGTTCATCCAATTAGACATGCTCATGTTGTTAGGTATGCTATGTTACTAGACTTGCTCATGATGCTAGAACTGCATATGCTACTAAATTGCTTATATTGTCAATAAGATAAAGGATGATAGTCTGGCTAATGATGATAGTTATTATCTACTCCTTTATGTATTTTTTAATCATCAATATTGCTGATCTTATTTGTTATCTCTGATTAAACTTCTTAACTGTTTAATTACTTAAAAATGTTGTAATCAATAAACATTGTTGGAGATTATATCTCTTGCTGGGACATGGGTCTCACCCTTGTGGTTCACCACATTTTTTAGGTAATCAGAAGTGACAAAAACAAACATTTGGCAGCAAAGATGAGCTATAGTAATGAATCTTTGATAAAGTTTATTAGATGTGTAGTGTGTCCTAGAGTTGTCCCTGTACTCTCAGGGTCGGGCAGGAAAAGTTTGTATATGGTGTTTCAAATGAATCGAACTTTTATTAGCATATTAATTCTTATTTGTGTGGCGTATACGAATATTGCCTAATGTGCATATATGTTGTGGCTAAGACGATAGAACAACTTATATCAAATTCTTGGCATAGTATGGATATAAGAAAGATGTTGGGCTCTTACACAAATGTTTTTGAGCGGGTGCTGACGTTGAAATTGGTTTTAATTTACCCATATTTTTGGGTATGTGATTAATTAGTGATTGATTGTGTTTTATGTTTTGAGTAATCTCATTTAGTGTAACGAGTTCTCACAAGTTGGTATCAGAGCTTTAGGTTCACTGAGTCTACAGGGACACTAGGACTTAGGAATAGGATGATGTCAAAATTAGGAATATGACATAAAAATATGGTGCATACTGCCTAATCTTAGTATTTGGGTGCCTTGTCCAAGTATTTAATTATTGAAGAAAATGTAAGTATGGAACTCTTAGATTGTTATCTTTCTGATTACTCTGATCAAGTAGTCATTTTGAAACAATCTAAAGAGCATAACGAATAAGAAATCATGGTGTGAATATCTCAATCCTACCTTAAAGAAGATGAGAATTGCATCATTATCTATCAAAACTTGAATGTTTGGTAAATATAAGAGAAAGATACAACACCATGAAATCTAAATCTGAATAGAAATAAGGAAAAGAGGAGTTCTTGAAGATGTGATTCAAGAAGATAATAAAGTAAGAGACAAACAAGTCTATGCTTATAAAGTGATTCAAGTTATTAAATCCACATAAGATAGAGAGAACTCCTTTAACAAGTACAAAATGAAAAGATGAATGGGAACAATGACAAATAAATAAGTTGGAACCTGGGTTAATCTCAGACCAACCTATGTGTGTAAGAAAGTGTTAATGAAAAATCAGCATGGCATGTGAAAGAAATTAAGAGAGATGATCCAGATTTAATGAAGAAAATGTGGAATATGATGATTTACCTGTTGATAAGTGGTTAAAAACATAATAAAATAAGAGAACATACCAAGTGTGATAAATAGTCGTCAAGGAAGGAGTAATGAGATATGTTAATCCTGATGATTCCTATGCTAATGACAAGGAACCTAAAATGAAAAAGGTAAAATGATACATAAGAAGTTGTAACTTGCATAATGAAAATAGAATTGGTTACCTTTTTGCTAGTGACCCTTGAACAATGTTGCTTTGGTATGGGAAGTGTGTTTCCCTTTGTGTCTTTCCTTTCTAGGGCACAACTTTCAAGTGGATCATTGCCACTTGGTAGTGTGGATTCACTAAAAACATGAAGGTGGATCACTTATTATAGCATAAGGTTGCTTGGACTATGGTTCCAAGATCATAAAGTTTGTGATGAGTTTGCTTTTGAGCCTTCCAATAATTTGGGAGACTCCTCTTATATGTTTTTAAATTTATTATGTTGGTAAAAGTAGATGAGATAAGGATGTGAGTTCCTTATAGCACATGAGGTGGATACCAAGGTAATGAATCCTAGTATCCAAGATGTGTCGATAGTATAGGAAATATGTGAAGGTTGGAGATATTTATTAAATGAACATTACAAGTATTCCTCTCCCTTATAGAGAGAGAGAGAGTTGATGATGACCCTTTAAATGTTATTAGGAAGGAAAAACAAAAGTGATTCTATAATGTTGTGTATGGTTTAGTGATAGTTGGACAAGACCACTATCAAGGATAGAAGGTTTATTGGTCAATAGATATGTGATACCATGTTCCTTTAAGATAAACCTATGATCAAATATCGATGAATAAGATTTAGATTGGATGACATAATTCACATGACCATGATGAGTTTAGAGTTATGTCCTATAGACTAACCAATGTACATATAATTTATGAATATGAGAAACAGAGTGTTCCAGTCATGTCATACAAGTTATATCAAGCTTTAAATGATGACATGTAAAAGTATTTCAAATATGGTAAAAAATATGATCAATATTTATTGAAAAACCTTAGGGTTGTCGAAGCAGCAATAGCTATGAGATAAGTTGAACAAGAGTGAGATGGGGTTGATTAAATTTCTTTATGGGATCATGATATGTCTTCTAAGTAGGTTGTGTAAATCCTAGTAAGGTGAAGATAGTGTTGTTGTTTTATCCCTAATAAGGTTGACTAGGAATGATGTTTCCTTGTATGGAACGACATGTACCAACGTCAGCATTTCTTTTGATGCTGAAAAAGAAAAAAAGGATGGATACATTGCTTTTTTTATGCTTCTAGGAATGGTATGGGACACATGCCATGATTGATAAAAAGCTTTCAAGTATTAATTTTGTGTAATGTTTTGATACAATAGATATAATTTTAGGATGATAGATAGAATTTAAAGTTGAACATTACTACTAGAGTTGTATAGATGACACAACAAGTTTCTACATTTCAAATTGAGAATGTCTTCTTAGGTGGGGATTTTTGTGCTGATCCAAGAGGATATATGTATGAATGATATGAAATCACCATGATATGCAAGTAACCATGTGAAGGTAATAGGATGAGGTGCAAAGGAAGTACCCATGTTTGTTTACCTTGGATTTCGGGGGCGAAATCCCTGTTAGGGGTTTATAGTTGTAAGGCCCCTAAACTTGATTAATGAGTTGAATGAGCTTAATTACCATAATTGAATGATTATAACCCTAATATAACCTTTTTATATGTTTTGAGATCATAATACAAGCTTAAGTTTCAAATTTGGTCCAATTTGGACACTGTTTGAGCAAGTTATGCAATTTTCTGTACATTTTGGACTTTTATGCAAGTTACCCAATTGAGATGTTTTTTTTACAATTTATCACTTTCATTATGTTCCTTGGATATTATATCATTGTTATTGAGATTTTGGATCCATGGGGCTCCTAGTTTAGCCATGGTTTGAAGGCGTTTTCATCAAGGGTATTTTAGGGTTTACCTATTCATGGATGAGCTACCTTTAGTAGCTACCAACTAATGAATTATGTGATTGGCTGGGAAATTCTACAAATGAAATCCAAGAAGGTCAATAGGGACTGTGGGGGCTCTTCTTGTGTGTGTGCTTATATATTATTAATAGTTTAAGGTCATAGAAACATGGGGAAGCTACTTTTACACCTCATGCTTGCTCCCATCCTTATCCATGGGCTATATTTACCTCTTCCTTGCCCAAGTATGAAACTATACTTGATTTCTCTTTCCTTTAACCTAGAGAAACGAATACCCTCTGTTTTTCTGCAGAACCAAGTGCTCTAAGGTAGAATACAACCTCTTTTTGGAGAAGAAGTTCTCCTAGAGCTCCATTTAGCCCTACCTAGGGTTTCCAAGGTCATCTTCTAGGGATTCTGACCAAGGAAAGTTATTTTCTTCTTTCCTTCTCCATTTCTCTGGCTCTTGTCCTTTCTTAGACCTTCCTCCAGGTCGGAACCTTGCTGTTCCATGGTAGAATTTGCTCTAAAGCTCTAAAACCCTACCTTTCTTACTCCTTATGCTTAGGGTTTGCTCATTTGATGAAGAAAGGTGCTAGATGGACGAATTCATAGCTTATTCTTGGATTTTCTACCCACCTTCTTGAGATTTCTTCTGTGTGGGATTTCATCTTCTCATTGGAGGTAATTTTTATAACTTTCTCCACATTTATTTCTTACCATAAGCTTTCTAGATCATGTTCTTGCTTGAAAATGATGATCCATGCACTAAAAAGCTATGCTTGACTAGGATTTCGATTTTTATAATGCTTCCTATTCTGATTTTAGTTATATATGAACCTATGATCATGTGTACATTATTCCTAAAGTATTATATGACTTGTATCAGGTTATTTTGACAACCTATGGTGCTAAGCACCTATCAAACAATGGTCAATTTTAAGGTTTAAAGCTGATTTCTTCTATAAACCATGACCCGATGATGGTACCATTACAACAACCCTATGGTGTTGTCTTCATAACAACTCATGGTCATGATAACAGGTGTCAAATGATGGTGAAAACCTATGGTCACCCCCTTAGGTCAGGTTTTGGATCAATTAGAAGTATAATGATCAACCATTAAGTACCCTACTAATGTTATCAATCAATGATGACATCAACTTAATATTTGATGTTGATTAATGAATATAGTGTTGATCTAACAACCTATAGTGATTTAATGATCAATAATGATGGTGTATAAGGTCTATACAATCTATGGTGACTTAATCATATAGTTTTAGCATCAATTAAGACTTAGACCAACGGTTTCTTGGGTCACTTGATGCAATGGTCGAACCTATACTATAACTGATGATTTTAATATATGAACTTGACCCAATGGTCAAGATCTAATGTTTATTCCTCCAATAAAGTGGAATGATGGATAATGTAATATGTTGGTCATAATAATGGTATTTATATTGTTTCCTTCATATGATCAACTTAAGGAGCTTATTTGTTGACAATGGATGGCTTGTTTTAACTGAACAGTCAATTGTGGGTTTTACCCTACTCTCAATGGAACTTTTTATGTTGTTAATCAAGGGATGTATAGGGTTATATGGTGAATCTTTCTAGAGCACAAATCAAGGACTTCATAGGTGGTTTATCTAAGGTGTTTACATATGTAAATAGACAAATGTCTTCCCTTTTAAACATCCAATGGTTCTGGGTGACATTGTGGTATGGTGATACAGGTTGAATGATGATGGAACAAATGGAGGGTTACCCTTAATAAGGTAGTCTTACCTATTCACTCATATGAATAGAAGGGATGATAACCATATTGTGTTGATATGTTACCCCAATGAGGTATAGCTTGTTATACCTAGCTTTAATATAACTAAATGATGGTAATTGGGTATGAATAGTCCTTGAATGACTAATGCAATCATGAAGTACTCTGTTAGTGTTGTTGAAACCCTAGTATGCTATAACTGAATCATTATACCTTGATTTATGTGTGGGTTCATAGTTGAGAATTGTATGGAATGTGATGGTGATGCTTCACCTTATGCATCCATGATCCAATGGGGATGCTATGAGTTAGGGTTTGGGTATGAGTGCTATTTAGTAACATTGATATAATTTATCATGTTGAACCTAACTCTAATGCAAAAAGATAAAGATGAGTATTCATGTTTAACATTCTTATATGATGGAATGATGGTGGAATAACCTCCTTAACATGATCATAACCTTGGTATGTTAATTGGTGGTTATCATAGCCACATGGTTGATACTTTCTTATGCTAAACATGTGAATTATGAATATGATGAGAGCTAATGATATCTAGATTCATTGCATGTTGATGTAATAAAGGAATGTTCTTAATGTTAATATAACCCTACTATGATTGTTTATGAATATAACCTAGTTAATTAATGTAATATTGTGCTAATCTGGTGTATTATATATAAGTGATGTTGTTGAGCCTTGTTATAAGGCATGCAAAGATAATGATGATCTTATAGGGAATAATATGATGGTCTTAATGACCTGTATTATATATAAGTGATGCGTACCCACCTCCTTTCACTAGTGTTGTGACCTGTACCAAGGACGGACTAGGCTTTTAGTAGCTTGACCTAACGTGTCACTGTGGTGGAACCGTACTGACCGGGGGCAGAGAAGATCTTAGGAGTCTGGCTCTTCCTAGATCTTGTATGGCACTAATTTCGACTTAGCAGTGGTCAGTTGGATTTTGAGTGGTGTTGTAACACCTCATCCACAACAAAACACAATTACATGCTAACCAGCGGATTATCAAAAAACACGGGAAATTAAAACCGATTCACAACAAGCACCACAAGATGAAACATATAATATATGAGCCAACACTTTTCATTTCATAGCATATTTCCAAGGTGCTACAACATAATTTCCCATCATTGCGTTACATGAAATAACTGTTTGCCATGATGTTTTACATCAAGATACATACCAGGAACCGTACATCGATCTTTGTACAAGAAACATCGAAAAGCTCTCCCGAAGACCTGAGTGTACATGGATGACACATAGGACTCTACTGCTAGACACTATCTATCCCACCAGGTACGATACCTCTGCATAACATCCATCCACATGATCTTCATCTCTCCAGGAACGTCCACCTAAAAAGGTTATTAACCAGCGGGGTGAGACACACAGTCCCAGTGAGAAACATAACCCTCTACCAACTTTATTTGGATCACATATGACTGATATAAGCAGATTATAAGAGCAGTATATTGAGTAGGACTAATCTTACCAACAAACTTACCAAGATATTCATGAGGCCTATAACCAGGTACTCTTTATGGAACATGATTGACAAGATAAGCTTTATAAGAACTCATCACCTGATATAAGGTTCATATGATAAACTACAGATTATAACTAGATCAACTGTACAAATAAGGCCTCAACCAATGTACCGTATTTTACCTAAGCATGATACTATATAGCTTGATTATGAGTTATTATGCCCTGAGGAAGTGAGTCGTACTGCTCAAATCCAACCTTCGGTTGCGAAACCCAAGCCGGTGCCATACAAGGTCAATGGAAGAGCCGGACTCCACGACCTCCCACCTCGTGGTCAGTGCACGAACACAAGTAGGACCGCAGTCTCATGCTTAAGTGGCCTCAGCCATAGGGCTAGCTCCCGTAGGCTACCCTTCCTCTAGCCTGCCTTGGTATAGGTCTCGGCGCTAGTATATCTGAGCCACGGACCAGTTCACCGTGCTCCCTGAGCCATGAACGCATTCATGCTCTATCACACTAAGCCATGGGCCTATTCACCATGCTCTTATACACATCTTGAGTCTACAACCGAAGTTGCACTCTAAACTCCTCATTTTCGGCTAGGAGAAACCACACATATTCAATAATATGCACTTCCAGGTTAACCCGCAGGAGAACCTGTTTCACCATCACCAGCTACTGACGATGATGGATCTATGGCCAGGGAAAACTACATGAGAGATTCATCTGTAATTAGTTAATGTATTTTAAGTAGATTGTTGGGGAAAACAAGTTGTATTAAGCAACCATATATAAAACATGAACAATATTAGATTCATTACATTGGTGTTATGTTGCTACTGCTATTTCCATTGCCTTCAACAATCATCACATTGCCATGGGATATAAATACCTCACATCATCTCATAGTGCTACTGCCTCTCAAGGCTTCATCATTTCACATCATCATGGGATATCAATCCCTGAGTTCATCACATTACACCAGTGCCTCTCAAGGCATCATCAACATCATTAGGGAGTATCAATCCCTCATGTCATCACTGGAGGATCACACCTCAACATGCCTTTCTCATCATATTGGTGATATATGTTATCTCATCAACAAGACATATCATTATTACTTAGATATTGCACATATATCAAGTGTTGTACAAAGCACATAATCATATAATCACCATAGCTCTTACTTGGCTATGAATTCAATACACCTGCATGGTTAGCGTGCATAAGAAAGAGATAACTGGATCACCACACATAGAACATAGGTCTTAGAGAACATATTATGATCATCAGGCTATCAAGAATTTAGGTGCACAGGATTGGAACAACATCCATGTTCATAGTTTTGTCTGTAGTCAATTTAGATTATTGTTATCAAACTGTGAGCATCCATCATGCCCCATATCTCATGAACATGTCTTTGATTATCATGTCATCAATATTAAGGTTTATAGCATTGGAATATTCTTCCATCATTATGAACATATGCAGATTAATGTCATAACCGGTGTATAAATCAATACATACTACTGTTACCACATCATGGGTATCCTATCATACCCTATATCTTAAAACATATGCACATCATCCCTAAGGATTAACTTTAAGGATCATGCACCATGATCCACCATCCAACTTAATCAGAAGTTCATCTATCATTAACCATAGGTAACCACTATACAAGGGTTCTCTACCTATCTTGTCATAGCTCATCATGATCAAAGGTGTAAGCTCAAGAAACATGCATAGGTTTATTGGGTTAGGCACAACCCTCACTAAAGGTGTCGCCTACTCTCACCAAAAGCATAAAGCGACCAAACAATCCCTCACTAAAAGGGAGTATCGGATGGAGTACCAATTCTCACCCAAGATTGTCGGCTATCAGCATGTCATACATTCATGCACTAAGAGGGCATCGTGCAACTAGGGCTATAACATGTATCGTGCATCCACATGCAGGGTGTTATCGAGCAACCAGGCATTGTGTAGCACATGGGCGCCATCTATCATCCAAAACCCTACCGTCCATTAGGGTTAGGGTTTCATACTGAGCAACCCTCAACTCTCTACTGCCTAAGGCCATATCGACCAAGATCATGGCGCCCAACAAGCACACCTACTTGGTTAACACATCAAGATACTCAAGGGACTTTTGTACCACCCAAGGTACACTACTTCAATGTTGCCATGACGCCCATGGTACCCTGTCGTCCAAGGTACTGTCAAGCTCAACACATGTACCGGCCAAACCTCAACCATAGGACCATCCAAGCTATCAAGTACGAACTCATGTTGGGTAATCATCCAAGAGAGAGACCATGTGTCGGGCAAGGCATATCGGCCAAGGTAACATATCTCCGTATGGGGTATCGGCCACACACTTAGCCCTGATGTCACCCAAACCATGCACACATACACACTTATAAAGTTCTAGGGTTGATGATATCAGGCAGCATATCAAGGGATCGTCCATATCGCCTATCCTTATATCCTTGTCACTCATGGGGCACCATATTGGGCACCCAGCATATCGCCCAAGGAATCATCACAACAAGAATACCCCTATTGGTCAACTTAGGGTTAGGTCAACTCTATCACTCAAGGCCCCATGTCGTCCACGGGTAGGGTGACCACTAAGGCACCATGTCAGGCAACTCACTTAGAGAGGGTCATGCAAGAACAAACCTCATGCCCAACACAAAAGCCCCTCAACCACACACATAACGGTCAGGGAGGCAGCCATGGTATCGCCCACCTAGGGTTTCATCATTCTAGGCTCAAGAATTATCCATATCTCCCAACAATACTACCATGGTAAGGAGTCATATCGGGCAACATAACATTCAAGGCAAACCCTAGATGAGGGGGGGTATCGTCCAGGGCACCAAAAAGGTGTATTATGCAAGGGTACAAGGACCATACCAAGTTGGTCATCATCAAACTCAAGTCCATGCCGTGCAACAAGGGTAGATCATACATGTCACCCAGGACAACCCTATCGCCCAAGCTAGGGTTGAAGCTCCATATCGTCCAAGACACTAAGGTTAGGATATTATGTCATCCAACCACCATGATCTTGGGTAGATGTGAACATCGGTCACAAGGTCAATGAAAAGTTCACTTATCATATCACCCAAGGCTCAACACTAGAGGAGGGTATCGGGCAACAACCTCAAGGAGCCACCAATTAGAGCACATATCGGCCAAGGGATCAACTAGGTGTCCACCAACCATATCGTCCAAACCTTAACCCTAGGGCATGAAAGAGGTATCAGTCACCACATAATAGCTCCCCAACATCTAGTCCATAGGCTCACCTTTCAAGTTCAAAGGAGAGAAAGGGGTATTGCCACAAACCATCAACCAAAGCATAACTCATTAAACAAGGTACTGTATCGGGCAAAGCATAGTTGTATCGGGTAAAGCCCCATATCGGGCTAGTCATCTTCAACCTCTAGCCACACATTACCATCTTGCACAAGGAAAACAAGCTAAAGGCAGTAATAAAACGTAGCATTCCAATTAGATAATATTTCAAGTTCCATATATATATCTATCATGTAGCAAAGGTAACAATGAAAGTACAAGAACCATTATATACATATATGGAGACTGTGCATAATAGAGATGGTTAAGAGTTATGTAACCCGCCTTAAGAGGATCTCCAAGAGAGGCATCAAGCTTCTTGGTCCAAGCAGCAAACTCACGTTCTTCTCCAAGAACAACACCCATCCAAAGCTCCAAATATGCCTTCGGCACCATCATCATCACCACAAGAAACAAAGGAAGAAGAAGAAGAAGAAACCATGGTTATGTATAGCTCAAGAAGAAGAAAGGAGGGGAGATAAACACGGCCTTGCTTACTCTTATCAAGGGCCTATCCATGGCTGAGAGGCGAAGAGGAAGGTGAAGAAGAAAGAACAAGGAAAAACTAGCAAAGAAGCATGACTCGCCAAGGTCGGATCTTGAGCAAGGAGTTTCCATGGCCAAGGAGCTTGCCCCTCCATGCTCCATGGGAGTCTTCCTTAGCTCCCAAAGCTCCCATGCTCGTCCCATACAGGTAGGGGAAGGAAATTGGCTGAAAAGGATTGCTTGGCTAAGGAGGAAGGGAGTTATATACACCAAGGGAGAGAGAGGTAGCAAGGGAGAGGTGTCATAACCACATAAACTAAGGTGTCACTTGATCTAGCTCATAATAACACCACTTGTTGCCACCCTAGCAGCTCATGCATGGCCTGGTGATACACTCTAGGATGTGTATCGTGCAGCTGGGAAACTGTCATGGCTGACACACCTCTCTTGGGTGACACACCTTCAAGCCTTAGCCGATACACTAAAGGACAAGGTGGCCTATGTGACACATATGTGATATTAAGACCATATAGAGATGTCACTCCTCATCTATAAACCAAACAAGGTTCCCCTACCTCCATACACGACAGAAGGGAGGTGACTCTAGATCTGATAAATTACATATTGACCCTCCACTTTGGGCAATTTGCAATTTACACCAAAACTAGCACATAAAGCATAAACATCAACCAACCAAGCTCAAACTTGAACATAGGTCCTCCACAAGGTGCCCCACAACATCATTCTATTTCTAATGATGCAAGAGAACTAAAGGCATGCTTTACATGTGACATATTGCAATATAACCCCTTACTTTGGGTAAATTGCACTTTGGTCCAAAATAAGCAAACATTGCTCAAACAACATCCAAACGGGACCAAACTGGAAACATGAGCTTGTCACATGATAAAAAAACATCTAGAGAGATTAGATTAAGGTTCTAAGAACCTTTCATAAGCAAATCAAAGAGGGTTAGCCCAAAACCTGGGTCAGGGTCCTTACAGGTGTCCTCAATTTCCTCAGGGCGTAATAAAAGATGTAAGATAGCCGTGTAGAATATTTGTTTAGGGTTATACACATCGTTTCACATTGGATGATAACCCTTGTTACTTATCTTTACATAAAGATGATTATTAGTGTAATTAAGAGATGGTAGATATACTTATGTTGTGGATATGATTAAGATTGTAGATGCATACATATAGTAGCCATGCTTATGTTGATAACTATACTGCTACTGTTGATTATAATCATGATGCTAGCTATCTCATGTTGTTAGTTATTTTTAGCATGCTAGCCATGCATTTATAACTAGAGATGCATATACTGCTAATTATGCTTATCCACATAGTTGTGCTTATGTTGTTAGCTCTTCTTATGATGTTGATATGTTCAACCAATTAGACACGCTCATGTTGTTAGCTATGCTATGTTACTAGACTTGCTCATGATGCTAGAACTGCATGTGCTACTGAATTTCTTATATTGTCAACAAGATAAAGGATGATAGTCTGGCTAATGATGATAGTTATTATCTACTCCTTTATGTATTTTGTTAATCATCAATATTGCTGATCTTATTTGTTATCTCTGATTAAGCTGCTTAACTGTTTAATTGTTTAAAAATGTTGTAATCAATAAATGTTGTTGGAGGTTATGTCTCTTGCTGGGACATGGGTCTCACCCTTGTGGTTCACCACATTTTTTTAGGTAATCGATAAGTGACAAAAAACAAACATGTGGCAGCAAAGAGGAGCTATAATAATGAATCTTTGATAAAGTTTATTAGATGTCGAGTGTGTCCTAGAGTTGTCCCTGTACTCTTAGGTTCGGGCATGAAAAGTTTGTATATGGTGTTTCAAATGAATCGAACTTTTGTTGGCATACTAATGCTTATTTGTGTGGTATATACAAATATTGTCTCATGTGCATATATGTTGTGGCTAAGTCAATTGATGCGATGATTTTGAGTCGCATTTATAGACCTTTTTCATATGTGTTTTGTGCTCTAATTACTCATTTTTATGGATAATATTGCATAATTCACTCATTTCGGTCTTTGCTATCATTCTATGTCAAATCCCCTTTGTTTTACCATTTTTGAGCATTATTTATCATATTATCATAATTTGTGTGGATTTACTTGGTCTTATTGTGAAATTTCAGGAAAAACAAGTATTTGCTTCCGTCGATACCATCGACGGAAGTCGATACCATCGACCAAGCCACAGGTTGCCAGCCGAGAGGAGCAGCACAGAGTCGATACCATCGACACTCAAGTCGATGGTATCGAGATCCCTTCAGATTGCTGGCGAGGAATCCGTCGATACCATCGACCCAAGTCGATGCCATCGACACATTGAGGCTACAGCGTCGCTAAACGACAACAACCGACGCTAAAGAGAGTCGATACCATCGACCCAAGTCGATGGTATCGAGATGACCACAGGCGCTCAGACAAAAAGAAAAGAAAGTTGCCGCTAATACGCTGGGTCGATACCATCGACCCGCATCGATGGTATCGACGCCGGCAGATATGCGTTGGATCTGTTTTGATCTCGATCGGACGGCTGTTGTTATTTGATGACCTAATTAGGGACTTATACCTGATGACGGCCGCCCACACGAGAAGGGATCGGAATTTGGCATTGCACGAGTGCCGAGGAAGGAGAGAAAGGAGAACGGAGGCCAGAAGCTCATCCCGGGTGATTCGGACGCTGCCGAAGACGAATTCCACCACCGACAGGCGGGGAAGCTCGTATTCTACGCTGAGGATCTATCGGTTCTTCTCCGTTCAGGGGTTTTTCTACTTGTTTCACGTTTTTCTTATGAATTCCCCTATTTCTACCATGTATTCGTGCGAGATGAACATGAGAGGCTAAAACCCTCCATCTTTAGGACCGGGAGTAGTCCGGGAATGCATTGTATGACAATTTTATATTGATAATTCATATTTTCTCTCTCAAATCCGTGGTATAGATTCGTTTTCTCCATATATATTGTTATGCTTGATCACCATAATAATATCTTAATGCCCTTAATCACTTCGACAGAAGGATTAACGATTGAAAAGAAACGAAACCTACATTAATCAATAAAACCCTTGACAAAGGAGTTGTAAAATTAATGGTGGGAACTGAGAGATCATTTATAATGCGCTTAGTTTAGGGGAATGATTACTACGACGGTGGAATCAACCTAAACCTAAGTAGTGAGTTACACCACGACAGTGGGTAATTCTATTTTCAGGCCACTACCCAGATAGAGAGAGAAGAGTGAGGAATCATATAAAACCTAATACAATGTTGACCCGCGGCGAAACCGCAATCCTAAAGATATCCTTTTGAATTGATTAAATTAACCTTTAATCAATTGTTTTCATTATTTCATTTTATTTTCTTTTAATTTCGACAACAAACCTTACTTTGTTATTCGGCCTAGCTGATTGCAATTAGTTAGTAGAAGTCTCCAATAATTCACGTGTCCCTGATTTCGACTCGGGCCTCAAAAAGGCCTATATTACTTGACGCGTATACTTGCGTTTAAGCGCGTAGTAAAATACACGTCAAGTTTTTGGCGCTGTTGCCGGGGACACGGCGAATTATTGGCACTTTGAGTGCTAAGAGCGGCCACTCTAGGCCACATTTTTTTTTATTTTGAAACAATTTTAAATATTCTTAAATTTCTATATAATTGTGTTTACTCGTTCAAAGCATAGTACTGAACCCCGATTTTCTTATTTCAGGTACTTTGCATGGTGCATACACGTAGCGCAGACTACGCGAATCGCACACCTGAGGTTCCACCTCCGGGACCAGAGGACGAAGATTACTACGAGAAAGATCACCAAAGCGACATAGATTCTGAATCTGAGCAAGAGCAAGCAGAAGAAATGGCCGAACCACAGACGATATGGGAGAAGATCAAAGCGTCTTCTTCATCAGCTTCAAAGGGGCCTATCAAGAAACAGGGGCTCAACATTCCAACCTACAAGATTGATCCAGCATTGATCAACTTGGTAAAATAAAATGCATTTCATGGATTGAAGAATGAGGACCCAGTGGCACACATCAGTCAGTTTGTTGAAAACTGCGATATGGTGAAGATAGACAGGTTTCCACAGGATGTTCTGTACCTCAAGTTGTTCCCAAGCTCCCTGGCAGGAGTTGCGAGAGAGTGGCTACATAACCTCGACGATGAGTTTGTTGAATCATGGGATCATATGGTGGAGGTTTTCTTCGAGAGGTTTTTCCCTCCTGAGAAGACCAACGACATGATTAGGAAGATTCACAATTTCACCCAACAGGCGGGTGAAACATATTCTGAGACCTGGGAGCGATTCCAGGTCATGTTGAGGAGATGTCCGCATCATGGACTGGACAAAGAGACACAGGTGAAGATCTTCTATTTTGCTCTCTCTGAGCATGATAGAAGTAACTTGGACTCGGCCGGTTCAGGATTTTTCTTGAACAACACTGATACGAGATGCTGGGAAATACTGAAGAACATGGCACGAAAGCAATCCTAGGGAGAAAGAGAGAGAGGCCCAGTTGAGCAAGCAAAAGTTGCCAGTGAGTCCAAGGCAATGAGAGAGTTAAATGAGAAGATGGATCTTCTCGCAAAGAAGCTACTGCATAAGGAAGACAATGAGTCCGAGGAGGAGGCTCAAGTCAAGTACATGAGGCAACAGCAAGGGTACAGGAACAATGATTATTCATGGCGAAAGGACAAAAAGTTCTCATGGAAGGACTCGAACAATTTTCTGCAGGATCCGGACGCCAAGCCTGCACCAGCCACAGAGGACAAGAGCACGGAGTTGCTCAATCAGGTCATCAAACAAAACCAGGAGTTAATGAACACATTTGGGCAACAAATCAAGCAACAGGGTGAATTTATGAACCAATTTGGGCAGACTTTGCAGAGTCATGGGGCTCAAATGAGAACTATAGAGACTTCCATGGCGCAGATGGCGGATGAAATTGCAAGCTTGAAGAAGCCAGCACATCCGGGTATTCTGGGTAACACCAATGTTCCCGGGGGAAACCAGCAGGCCAAGGCCATTCTACTGAGGAGCGGTAAGAAAGTGTTGAATCCAAGGGCGGATGACACAAGCACACCGCAGGACAAAGTTGAAGATGCAATCATCAAGGAGCAGCCCACACCTGTCACAGGGCAAGCTGAAGATATAGTTGAGAATGGTAATGAAGAACAAGCTGTTGAGGAGGAACCGCAGAAATTGACACCCTATGTGCCACCTCATCAAAGGACACATACTGTTCTGGTCCCATATCCCAATAACGCAAAGGCAAGGAAGGTGGATGCACAATTTAAGAAATTTCTAGACAGCTTTAGGAAGTTATCGGTAAATATTCCGTTGTTAGAGGCGATTGAACAAATCCCATCTTACGGGAAATTTCTAAAAGATGTCATCAAAAAAAAGAGGAAAATACCCGACACTGAGGTCGTGGTGCTCAAGGAGCAAGTGAGTGCTTTTATTATGGGCACTTTGCCGCCGAAGAGACAGGATCCCGGTTGTTTCAATATTTCTTGCTTTATCGGGAAGTTCAAATTCGGAGAAGCACTATGTGATTCTGGGGCAAGCATCAATTTGATGCCCCTTTCTACATTCAAGAAGCTTGGATTAAAGGAATCAAGGCCAAGCAACATGACTATCCAACTGGCCGATAATTCTGTGGTGAAACCGTATGGAATCTGTGAGGATGTCTTGGTAAAGGTAGACCGTTTTGTTTTTCCGGCTGATTTCGTGGTTATGGAAATGCAGGACGAGCATGGAAATGAGTTGCTACTTGGACGCCCATTCCAAGCAACAGCCGATATGATCTTGGAGATGGGAAGAGGTCGCCTGACCTTGGGCATTGCGGATGATCGCTTTGAGATGGTCATGCCCACTAGCAATGCATCTACTAAAGCAAAAGCACAGTGCAACATGGTGAAACATGTGGAACACAATATCTCACTTTGTCTTGGGAAGCCATTCTTGGATATGGCTCATGTGATGAGCAAGATGGATAATGGGACCTTAGCTGTGGACATTATGGAGCAAACTAAAGTTGTCTCTTTAGGCAAGGTTGTTGGGTTTCCAAATGATGAGAATGAGGACATTCCACCTTCTTGGGAGGATGATGCGATTATTAGTTCAGTTTTTGATGCATATCCGGAATTGCCTTTGGAGGCGTGTTTGCTAAATGTCACTTATGATTGGATGCGGAGTAATTCACTCAAGGAGTGCGCCAAAATGCTTCAGATGCTTCCATGTTTCTACACAAGGCACTATGAAGACTTAGGTACACTTCCACCACCGCTGCAATCATCTCTTATTTGCCCGCCGGAGTTGGAGTTGAAGCCACTGCCCCCGCATCTTAAGTACGTCTTTCTAGCTGAGAAGGAAAAGTTACCAGTGATTGTATCTGCATACTTGAGTGCGGCTGAGGAGGAGCAACTACTGGTAGTGCTCAAGAACCACCGTGGAGCCTTTGGGTGGTCAGTCGCGGACATCAAGGGGATCTCCCCTACACTTTGCCAGCACAAGATTCGGCTCGAGGAGGGAGCCAAACCAGTCATTCAGCCTCAAAGACGGTTGAATCCGAGCATGATGGAGGTCGTGAAGAAGGAAGTCATAAAACTTCTTGTTGCATGGGATCATATATGCTATATCAGATTCGACGTGGGTGAGCCCCACACAGGTAGTCCCTAAAAAGGGGGGAATCACTGTCACTAAAAATCTTTTGAATGAACCTGTCACCACCCGATTGGTAACCGGGTGGCGTGTTTGCATTGACTACCGCCGATTGAATGCCGCAACTCTTAAAGATCATTTTCCATTGCCATTTATCGATCAGATTTTGGAACGTCTTGTCGGTCGGTCGCATTTCTATTTTCTAGATGGATATTCGGGGTATAACCAGATTTCTATTGATCCTTTGGATCAAGAGAAGTCTACGTTCACATGTCCCTACGGGACCTTTGCTTACCGACGGATGCCGTTTGGATTATGTAATGCGTCGGCGACTTTTCAACGCTGCATGCTCGCCATATTTTCTGACATGGTGGAGCGTTGTCTTGAGGTTTTCATGGACGACTTCTCGGTTTATGGGGCGTCTTTTGATGAGTGTCTATATAACTTGAACAAGGTGCTGCAGCGATGTGAGGACACACACTTGGTCCTCAATTGGGAGAAATGTCACATGATGGTGACGGAAGGAATTGTGCTAGGACACAAGGTGTCTAGCAAAGGTCTTGAGGTAGACCCCGTAAAAATTGAGGTGATTTCTAAGCTACCCCCACCAAACTCTGTAAAAGGGGTGAGAAGCTTTTTGGGACACGCCGGGTTTTAGCGGCGATTCATCAAGGATTTTTCTAAAATTGCAAAACCTTTATCCGAATTGTTGGAAAAAGATGTAGTTTTTGATTTCAATGATAAGTTTCTTCACACATTTGAAGTTTTGAAAGAAAAGTTTATTTCGGCTCCGGTTGTTCAAACGCCAGATTGGACAAAACCATTCGAATTGATGTGTGATGCTTCCGATTATGCAGTGGGAGCCGTTTTGGGGAAAAGGGTAGATAATAAGCCCGTTGTGATTTTCTACACCTCCAAAACACTTAATGATGCTCAATTGAACTATACAACTACAGAAAAAGAGTTACTTGCCGTCGTGTTTGCTTTTGAAAAATTTTGGCAGTACTTAGTGGGTTCTAAAGTAGTTGTGTGGACCGATCATGCTGCGATAAAATATTTGATGGAGAAGAAGGATGCAAAGCCTAGACTAATTAGGTGGATTTTTCTTTTACAAGAATTTGATATTGAAATCAAGGACAAGTCGGGAATTGAAAATGTGGTGGCTGACCACTTGTCTAGGTTAGAAAGGGTAGATGAACAAGGTTTACACATACCCATAACCGAGACGTTCCCCGATGAACAACTTTTGAAAATTGATTCTAAGGAACCATGGTTTGCTAATATTGTTAACTATTTGGCTTGCGGGATCATCTCGGAAGACCGGTCTTATCAAGAGAAAAAGAAATTCTTTCATTCTTTAAGATACTATTTTTGGGATGACCCAATTCTTTTGAAACAGTGCAGGGATGGTATTCTTCGTAGGTGTGTGCCGGAGGTGGAGTACGAGAGTGTTCTCCACCATTGCCATGCGTCGCCTACGGGAGGACACCATGCTAGTTCACGGATAGCAGCCAAAGTGTTGGAAAGCGGCCTTTATTGGCCAACTTTGTTCCGGGATGCCTATGATTTTGTGAGACAATGTGACCCGTTCCAGCGCGCAGGTAACATTTCAAGGAGACAAGAGATGCCCCTGAATGTATTTCAGGAAGTTGAGGTATTTGACTTATGGGACATAGACTTTATGGGACCCTTTGTGTCCTCAAATTCAAATTTATATATCTTGCTTGCTGTTGATTATGTGTCCAAGTGGGTGGAAGCAATCCCCACAAGGACTAATGATTCGAATGTAGTGTGCATGTTTGTGAAAGAAAATATATTCTGCAGGTTCGGGATACCCCGAATGATCATAAGTGATGGAGGCACACATTTCCGGAATCAGAAATTTTCGACACTTTTGAAGAAATATGGGGTCAAGCACAACATAGGCACCCCATATCATCCACAGACGCAAGGACAGGTGGAGGTTTCAAATCGGGAAATCAAGAAGATTCTAGAACGGACAGTGGCATCCACAAGAAAAAATTGGAGTGCCCTACTACCGGACGCACTTTGGGCGTATAGAACGGCGTACAAAACACCTATAGGCACCACGCCTTTTAGGTTGGCGTATGGCCGGGCTTGCCACCTTCCGGTGGAGCTGGAGCATAGGGCCCATTGGGCGCTAAGAAGGCTGAACTTGAGCTATGATGAAGCCGGGAAAAAGAGGATGTTCGAATTGAACGAATTAGATGAGTTACGCATGACGGCATATGAGAATGCCTGCATCTACAAGGAGCGTACAAAGCTGATCCATGATCGACATATCAAGCTGCACACGTTCAAGAAGGGAGATAGTGTTCTATTGTTTAACTCCCGTCTCAAATTGCATCCCGGGAAGATGAAGTCCCGATGGAGTGGACCCTTTGTAGTGGAAGAGGTGAGACCGCACGGTGCAATTCTTGTGCGTGATTGAGATGCCACGTTCTTGGTGAACGAGCAGCGCTTAAAGTTGTATTTTGGTGAAAACTACAAGAGAAAAGTGAATGAGGTCAAACTCATTACACTTGTGGATGAATGAGATGATTGTCACACCGTCTAGCCTAAGACGTTAAAGAAGGGCGCTTGTTGGGAGGCAACCCAACCATTGGTACCATAGGTTAGGTTAATTTTAGTCATAGATTGCTTTTATTTTGTTTAATTTTAGTGTAAAGAAGATACCTTGATCCATTTGTTCAATGTGCAGGCACAGGCAGGGTCAATACCATCGACGCACTGGTCGATGGTATCGACATGGGTTCAGGTTGACAGCTGCAAAAATCGCACTGAGTCGATACTATCGACGGCCCCGTCGATGGTATCGACATACCTACAGGCAGGTCGCAATAAAAGTGTCGATGGTATCGACATGCCAGTCGATACCATCGAGATCTCTGGAGAAGTTCAGACGAATTTTGCTCAGTCAACTCGATACCATCGACGGCCTCGTCGATGGTATCGACATGATCACAGGTTGAATGCAACAAAACGGCGGTGTCGCAATAAAAGCAGTCGATACCATCGACCCAAATCGATGGTATCGACATCCATGTCACCGATCCGCGCCAAGGCATCGACGATGATTGCGAGTCCACGTCAGCGATCCGGGTGCTACGTCGATACTATCGACTTCCGTCGATGGTATCGACACGTCAGCAATCCGGGTTTCTCGATCCAGCAAACGTCAGCCGTCGATACTCGCGAGGGAGGCGGATACCAGCGAGACGTGTCGATACCATCGACCCGCGTCGATGGTATCGATGGGCGACAGTAGCGCCGGCCAAGTCTATTTAAGGAGACTTGCAACGTCATTTGACGTCACACCTTCAGAGCAAACGTCCTCCTTTGCGCCGAGCATCTCCCCCGAGCCTCCAAGACTGAAGAGAAGCGACATCGAGCGAGGATCTTCACCGAGCGGAGAATTTCTTCTCCATATTCACCGAGCTCTCTTCTTCTAATCCCATCTTCTCGCAACCATGGTGCATGTCGCCGGAGCTTCGTCATCGCACGCAAATCCCATGGAGATCGAGGAGTTCATTCCTCCCCTGACCGCTTCCGTTCCTCGCCCACACCTGGTTCACCCTTCCATGGAGGCGAGGAAGGTCTACGAGGAGATTATGAAGCGGAAGATTGAGCCGACCCGGTATGTGGACCGGGGCATGCTTCAGGAGCTTGGTTTCGAGGCCAACTTGGCCTATGAGCTTCACGGACAAGCACGTCACACCAGCCGACGTCCCGACGAGCTGCAGTACCATGCGGATGGGCAGCCATTTTTCTGCGAATGGCCCACCTACAAGGAATTGGTGGCAGAGTTTATGGCGTCCCTCGACGTCTGCGTCGTGCCAAATGACGTGGTGGCGTCGTATCGTGAGTGGATCAGGGGCCGGGTGTCCTTCCGGTTGTTCAACAACAACTACAACATCACACTGGTCCAGTTCAATAAAATCTTCAATTGGTTCCACTCTCCACATGATCACCGACGTCCGGACTCCCGCACCGACTACGACAAGATCTTCGCCGAGCTAGTTACAGTTCCGGCAGGAAAGATCGTGAGCTACCATAATGCAGCGGTAGCAGATTTTTAGCACCCTTTCGTCTGGGTTCTTCACCGGATGTCGAGCTTGACGTTCTTCGCTCGGAGTGATTTGGCGTTGAGCAAGTTTCAAGAGAGCGATCTCTTCTTCCTCTACGCACTCCTGAAGCGACAACCATGCAACTGGGGGGCGTTCTGGCTACAGCGCGTCCTGGCGGTGAAGAGGAGTACAAGGAAGGCTCCGATCCATTTTGGTGGGCTCATCACCAAGTTGGCGTCCTACTTGGGGCTGAATTTTCAGTCCATGACTCCGATTTCCACAAAGAGTAAGGTGAACGTGCAACAGTTGCACCGTTCAAACCTTATCCTTCTCCGGGATGGGTTGGCGTACGCACATTGCCACGTCAACCAAGCTTATCAGGAGCGCTCACTGCCGGACGACGTCTTCAACATCGAGGGCGCACAACATTTCTGGTGGCCAATCATAGCCATCGAGTCCTCCGAAGAAGAAGGCGGCAACGACGAGCAAGGAGGCGAGGCAGAGGAGGAAGAGGAGGCTTTCACACCTCTTCACGCATGAGTAGCACCACGGAAGCGTCCTAGGATGCATTCGGGTGCGTCTTCATCATCACAGCCCCAGCCGCCATCACCACAGCCCTCGCAGCCAGGCGAGGATGTCTACTCCATGCAGGGAATGTACACAATGCTGCAGGATATACATCAGACACAGCAGTAGCATCTAGAAATGTATACCGGTATTCATGATACTACGAGCCGGTTACTTGATAATCAACGGGCTATGTTCGAGAATGAACGTCTCCTCCTCGACAACCAACAGCAGATACACAATCGGTTGCAAAGGATGGAGATGCAATAGGAGCCCTTTTACGACCATTACTGGAGTCAGAGCTACTTTGGAGGCTATCCACAGCCTCCGCCGAGGACCCATTACGATCCGAGCTTCCAGGGGGAGTATCCTTCTTGGGATCCTACGGCCCCGCAGTACCCGCCTCCGCCTCCACAAGAATGATTAGGGTATCTCTGTTCCACTCTTAAGTTTGTTTTTGACTATGTGGCCATAGTCGAATTCAAGCTTAGGGGGGGTAGCTGGAACAGCTCTATCTTTTCTTTTGTTGCTTTTAGTTGTTATTTAATATTTGTTTCTTGCATTTTTAGTTTTTGTTTAGGATCCACATCTATCTAGTGTAACTGTGGATGTCGTAAAAGTTGTCATCTCGCTGTGTATTCATGGGAAATTTAAGGGAATTTTAAAATTTTTGTGTCTTTTGGATAGCTTGACTTGGTTGTCCTTGGGGAACTTTTCCAATGAAAATGATTGATTATGTCAACTTTAAAATAATATGTCACACCTATACTCCCTTTGACTCATGAGAAGTGGATAGTAATGGTTGTTTGAGCCTAACCTAACCAAATGGTAATGAGACCTTAATTGGACGTAAGAGAGAGAACCCTTTGAATCACTACACATGTCAGTAAGGAGGGACACATAATACTCTTCTAAGGTTCAGTCATCTAATCTTGTGATCATTCCACTTCAATTTTCCATAATCCACCTAAGAATTGGAAGTAAAGCACAGTTTTAAGTCCTTCTTGTGTGCATAGCATTTAGATAGGAATTGCATTGATATTTTCCATACTTTTGCATAAAAAGAGAAAAATATAGGGATTCATGCACATTACCTTTAGGTGCATGCCATGTAGTTGCACTCATGACTTTCATGATTATCATGCATAAAGTACACCATGTATCTCAATTTTTCCTCAAAAGTGATCTAAACTGTTCCATACCTTCGAAATATCGCAAAGATTTCCAATCATGAAGAAAACAGCCCAATACATGTATCTCTAAGCAATTATGGATATGTGGGCTACAAGAAAAAAAAAGAAGATTTTTTTTTTCTTCTGAAAATCTGAAAAAAAAATTGAGAAAAGAAAAAAAAGAAAGAGAATTTAGAAGGAAATGGAATAAGAGGGAGAAAGGAACATGATATCACTCGCATTATAGGAAAATTGAGTACATGATGTGGCTTAATTAGATTTCCATCTCATTTTGAGGTGGAAGGTTAGTGCATGCATCATTTCAATCAATTTAGGCATTAGGGCATTTTTAATGTGCATTTGCATCACGTAGGACATTTTGTTTTATGCATATTGAAACTGTGCAATACTTCCAAGTTCTGCCATGAACCACCCATTCCATCCACCCGTTGCTCGGATTGGTAGGCCACCGTGAATTTCTCCTCACTAATGATTATCAGGAGAACTGCTTCCATGTAGATGGTAGTTAGGGCGAGCAATGTAGTGTAGGCGATCACAAGATGCACCAATGCTGAATCGGCGAATTTTATTATGTTAACTGCCTTATGTGATAGTGTTCATCGGTTTGAAGGATAATTTCTCTTATTGATGATTTTTGTCGCCTTTAGGGTAATTACTGTTATGTGGTTAGAGAAGGCCAGTTTGAGAACGCTCAGTGGGAGTCACATGGGATGTTGGGTTGGTGTGTTGATTTTTAGTTGACATCTGCAATTCTATTCTAAGGATCAGTTGCTCGAGGGTGAGCAATGTTCAAGCTTAGGGGAGTTTGATGCGATGATTTTGAGTCGCATTTATAGACCTTTTTCATATGTGTTTTGTGCTCTAATTACTCATTTTTATGGATAATATTGCATAATTCACTCATTTCGGTCTTTGCTATCATTCTATGTCAAATCCCCTTTGTTTTACCATTTTTTAGCATTATTTATCATATTATCATAATTTGTGTGGATTTACTTGGTCTTATTGTGAAATTTCAGGAAAAACAAGTATTTGCTTCCGTCGATACCATCGACGGAAGTCGATACCATCGACCAAGCCACAGGTTGCCAGCCAAGAGGAGAAGCACAGAGTCGATACCATCGACACTCAAGTCGATGGTATCGAGATCCCTTCAGATTGCTGGCGAGGAATCTGTCAATACCATCGACCCAAGTCGATGCCATCGACACATTGAGGCTACAGCGTCGCTAAACGACAACAACCGACGCTAAAGAGAGTCGATACCATCGACCCAAGTCGATGGTATCGAGATGACCACAGGCGCTCAGACGAAAAGAAAAGAAAGCTGCCGCTAATACGCTGGGTCGATACCATCGACCCGCGTCGATGGTATCGACGCCGGCAGATATGCGTTGGATCTGTTTTGATCTCGATCGGACGGCTGTTGTTATTTGATGACCTAATTAGGGACTTATACCTAATGACGGCCGCCCACATGAGAAGGGATCGGAATTTGGCATTGCACGAGTGCCGAGGAAGGAGAGAAAGGAGAACGGAGGCCAGAAGCTCATCCCTGGTGATTCGGACGTTGCTGAAGACGAATTCCACCACTGACAGGCGGGAAGCTCGTATTCTACGTTGAGGATCTACCGGTTCTTCTCCGTTCAGGGGGTTTTCCACTTGTTTCACATTTTTCTTATGAATTCCCCTATTTATACCATGTATTCGTGCGAGATGAACATGAGAGGCTAAAACCCTCCATCTTTAGGACCGGGAGTAGTCCGGGAATGCATTGTATGACAATTTTATATTGATAATTCATATTTTCTCTCTCAAATCCGTGGTATAGATTCGTTTTCTCCATATATATTGTTATGCTTGATCACCATAATAATAGCTTAATGCCCTTAATCACTTCGACAGAAGGATTAACGGTTGAAAAGAAACGAAACCTACATTAATCAATAAAACCCTTGACAAAGGAGTTGTAAATTTAATGGTGGGAACTGAGAGATCGTTTATAATGCGCTTAGTTTAGGGGAATGATTACTACGACGGTGGAATCAACCTAAACCTAAGTAGTGAGTTACACCACGACAGTGGGTAATTCTTTTTTCAGGCCACTACCCGGATAGAGAGAGAAGAGTGAGGAATCATATAAAACCTAATACAATGTTGACCCGCGGCGAAACCACAATCCTAAAGATATCCTTTTGAATTGATTAAATTAACCTTTAATCAATTGTTTTCATTATTTCATTTTATTTTCTTTTAAATTCGACAACAAACCTTACTTTGTTATTCGGCCTAGCTGATTGCAATTAGTTAGTAGAAGTCTCCAATAATTCACGTGTCCCTGAGATCGACTCAGGCCTCACAAAGGCCTATATTACTCGACGCGTATACTTGCGTTTAAGCGCGTAGTAAAATACACGTCATCAATAGAACAATTTATATCAAATTTTTGGCGTAGTATGGATATAAGAAAGATGTTGGGCTCTTGAGAAAATGTTTTTGAACGGGTGCTGACGTTGAAATCAGTTTTAATTTACCCATATTTTTGGGTATGTGATTAATTAGTGATTGATTGTGTTTTATGTTTTGAGTAATCTCATTTAGTGTAACAGGTTCTCACAAACAGTGTGCCAGATTGACCCACCTTGAGAGTCATACATGGAAACCATTTAATGGTAGTTAGAATCAACTCTCATAGTGATAGTGGTTATTGTGGTTCTTAGGCTTGAAGTTGCTGCACTCATCACATGCACTTTGATGTACTTTGACACAATCCAACATGACCTTGAATGAGGGTTACCATAGGGGTGGTGCTCAGATACGTGGTGACACATGGAGATTTATTGTGAGTGATGTAGATGGAATTTGTCCTTCCTGTATGAGTTGATATCTTGGCCACTTGATAAGAGATACTAATAAACATATGACCGTACTCATGGGAATCAATATATGATATGTGAGTTTAGATGAATCTTAGAGAGTCTTCTCTGGATCAAGGAACATGGATTGAATATTAAGAGGATGGTGATTCCATGCCTCGAGTTCAATCTAGATATTAGTGACAAAGGAACTATACGATCACAATAAAACTAATCACAAATGAAGGTTGAAGTTGTTCTTCAACTTTCCAATTACTTGGGTAGCAATGATATGTTTCTAGATACTACTCATTGTTTGTGATATCATAATTTAGTTATGGACATTCATTGACAAAGTAATTTGGGACCTATAGGGTCACACACATAGGATGAACCTGGAATAGGAGTTTACTCATGAATAAGGTTTAACTTGATTACTAAAGTATTTAGGTATTCAATTTAAACAACATTGGTTGAAAATTGGCTGACTGCAAATGTGAGTCGATCGACTCAAGTATTGAGAGTCGATCGAATCAAGTGTCAAGTCAATTTAAATGACATCAGATGAACATTGGCTGAGTTGGAATGTGAATTGACTGATTCAGAATATGAACTAACCAGTTCATAATGTGAATCGCTTGATTGGATGATTAGTAAGACTAGATCAAGGATTGATGTGGACGTCATGTTGTGCATTGATAATTACTTTGGCCTTTACATAGTCTACGTGGACCACCAGGAACTCCTGACGTTCTTCTAAAACTGACAAGGAGTTCTCCCTTTGATGTCAACATTCTAGCGTTGACTTGTTCTCCCTAGTTGTCTCTCCCTTTTACATGTAGGACTTTCTTTGGGCTCTCACGTTACCAAAAATATGATAGGATAACGTTTGTAAACATTAGTTGTGTCTTCTAAAAGCCTTGACTACCCCACTTTATTTATAGGAGGGTCAAGGTCATGATTTCCATATCAACTAGGAGTCAAAGAGATAGAGTTTCATGAGTTTTTGGCTTCTGCGGGGTCACGAGTTGGTTGACTCAACATTTGAGTTAGTTGACTCACTCCCTAGTTGGAGAAGTTCAATACATCCGTATTTGCAAACATATTGGCCTGGATGCCATTGTCACCACACTAGGAGGACGTCGCAACTGCCATCTGTGCTACACCAGGAGGTTGTCGTTGACAATAGTGTGGGTGCTTCTTGAGAAAGAAGAATGTCATTGTGAGGATTGTAGCTTGACTTTCTCCAGGACTAGGTATATACCTTGCAAGCCTTCCTTCCCAATTCATAGTTATTAACATGATCTGCTGATCATGGGGACATATCTATTGCCATGTTTCCCTACATAGATAGAATAGGTAAATCATATGAGAGTATGTTAAATAAATGAGATAAATTCCATCATTGTCCAGATAGATGATACAATTGTGATCAATGATTGAGTGACCAAAATTGGAGTATCAATCCTTGGTATTTCCTCCTCTGGCCACCTCCTTTCCTCATCTACCACTTGTTAAGTCATAAGGAGCATGAACAAGCCAACCAGATCCTTGTTTGGACTTTCTATGTAAAGAAGTTGGGATATAACCTTTATGTTGACCTTCATGGCTTATAGTTTAGTGTCAAATTAAAATAATGAAAATTTCAAATTATTCTATGTTTTGTAAATTTAATTTGTAAAATAGTGTTAAAGATGAAAAATTAGGATAGGAAACCTATATGTTATAGTTATCTGAAAAAGTGAGACCTATGATCATGAAAACCTAGGTCTGATTCTACCCTAAAATCAAGACACCCCTAGGGTTCCCAAACACAAATACATGGACCATAAACCAAAATTATTTCTCAAGTATGTTTAGCAAGATAGTAATGCCTAGTTGTTTATTAAATTATGCAGATTATTAGTAACATCTTGATATTTTAACACAAAAACCTAAAACTACTATGTAAGGCATCATAAGTGCACATAACATAAGACTGATACCACTTGCACATGAAACAATCAAACAAACACTCACAATATATAATGCACTTATATAGAAGATTTATACGATTTTGTTACAAACTTTGGATTACATATTGAAAGTAAATTACAACTACATATGTACATCATTAAATAGGATCTAGAATAGGTGTCACAAAATACTATATCACTCCACCCATTTCTTCATTCTTGTATCCGTACTATATCTGAACTAGAAAGCATAACGTACAGGAAAACGTCAAAACAAATATGTTGAATACATGGTGCCCATACATGACATGCTAGTAAAAAGAAACACCATACTGCAGTTTCAAAATAAAGCTTTATAAGAAAGAAATATCAATACCATATTAAAAAAAATCATTATATGGGATGAATGACTTTTAAAATCATTTTCCCATAATACATTGCTCATCATCATTTTAGTTCCATCACCCAAACATTCTCATTTTGAGAGGGGAGGTGACCTAGTTCCATCACCCCAACACTCATAATATGAGATGGGGAGGTCACCATATATTAGGTTTCATCACCCCAACATTCTCATTGTTGGAGGGTGAGCTTACCTATATCCCACATTGTTATCAACATATTGTATAAGAAACACTATCTTTGATGTTAGTGTTCTTACAAATTATTTATATGAAGCACAAAAAGTAATCATAGGAAATAGATAGTTCAAACAATAAAGTATACCAAGAAGTACAATAATAATAACAAATGTTTCATAAGGAAACATATTATGTTTATAGTCCTAATGGACTAGATAGTCCTCAAGGAGGATAGTCCCACATACCTTGGTTTTTTATCCTATTAATGTCGGAGTAATTTAAATTAGTCAACATGGTCAAAGTGTATACATGGATGGAAAAAAACTAGATTCGGTCTGACTTGACCTGATCCTACCCAAAAATTCGAGGTTTTAGGGTTCTATTGGGGTTTTGGGTCGGCTGGGTACAATTTGGGTTCTGGTCAGGTCAAATCATGTCTAGCTTGGATCGGCTCGAGCCGGGTTTTGGGTTCGTCATTTTGTTTGGTAATATTTATAGTAGTTATTACTTACAATATTCATGTAAAGTCCCGGAGAAAGAATAAGAGAGTTAGATGCATTACTTTACCATCTGGGGACAGGGTGACTGACCCGAAGGAGATTGCTTTGTGTGTTGTTGAGTTCTATAGGAATGCATACAGCGAGATGGTACATCATGATGAGGATGTTTTGGAGGAGTTATTAGCTAGTATACTGGAGGTTGTGTCTATAGATGACAATGTGTCCCTTACTGCTGTTCCTAGTGCAGTCGAGGTGTTCGATACTATGTGCCAAATGGACAAGTTTTCTGCTCCCAGTCCTGATGGGTTTACTATTCCGTTTTACATGGCTGCTTGGGAGTATATCAGAGATGATTTTATGAGGCTCGCTGAGGCATTTTTCCTTAGACAGAATTGTCACCGTAGCTTGTTCTATTGCCGTATTGTGTTTATTCCAAAGAATGACGATCCGACCCTCCTTAAGAAGGATTTCCGCCCGATATCTGTAGAGAATGTGGCGTTGAGGATCCTTGCACGAGTTATTAGTAACAAGATGGTTTGCTTGATGTCGGCGCTGATTTCTGAGGAGCAAGCGGCGTTCATTAGAGGAAGGGAGATCACTCACCATGTCCGGTTGGTGAAGGAGTTGATGCATGACATATACTATGGGGGTGAGAGGCCGAACATATTGATTAAGCTTGATATGTCTAAGGCTTACGACCGGATAAAATGGGACGTCCTGGAGCGGATCATGGCGAGGTTCGGCTTTATCAAGGAGTTCATCGAGCTATGTATTAGTTTCTTCTCTAACTCTTGGGCGATAGTTACAATTGGGGACGAGTCTTCTGGTTTTTTCCCTTTGCTTATAGGGTTGAAACAAGGTAATGCGTTATCCCCCTTTCTGTTCATTTTGTTTGAAGAGATCCTTTGCAGACGGATTACACATATGGGGGACTTGCGAAGATTGGTGAGTTTTCGTACTAGGGGGAATGGGACTCCTCCTCTCTTTATGTGTTATGCTGATGATATTATGGTCTATTTGAATGCTACTCCTAACATGATGGATGAGATCCAGAAGTTACTCTCTATGTATGAGAAAGCGTCGGCCCAGCGGATTAACAGGTTGAAGTCCTCTTGTATTGTTGGCAGCAAAGACATGGTTACTAAGGTGGATATAGGTGCTACTATTCTGATGGATAATGTGGTTGATCATTTTGTTTATTTGGGAGTGCCGATTAGAGTTGGAAGAAATCTATTATCTGACTTTGAATATCTTATTCATAAGGTTTCTCATAAGATTGCCTCGTGGAAGTCCAGGCTGTTATCTTTTGCGGGCAGGAAGCTTTTGATCGCACATGTTCTCGCTTCTACTATGGTGTACACATCGACTGCTATTGGTATTCCGGATGGTATTGCTACTCGCCTTGATGCTATGTTATCTAAGTTCCTTTGGGCAGATCGTGCCAATTGCCACAGGAAGGCCTGGGTCAGTTGGGACAGAGTGGCGGTCTCAATGGAACAAGGTGGTCTTGGCTTGTCGAATACTCGCCGCATTAACGATGCTTTTGTGGCCAAAGCGTGTTGGGAGATGATTGTTGGTGACACTTTATGGGCCAAGTTTTGCAGCGATAAGTATGCTAGTAGAGCGTATAGTCGTTCAGCTTCATATCCCAATCATCTGAAGTATAGATCGAATGCGTCTCCTTATTGGAAGAGAGTATGGAATATGTTCCCGAGCATCTATCCTCACTGCCGCTGGATTGTTGGGAGGGGTAACATTCTGTTTTGGGATTTCTTGTGGTGTGATGAGAGGTTGTTTGATCACGCACGTTATAACAGTGATCACAACCATCCTTTTTTGGTGCATGATTTTTGGATTCATGATATTGGATGGGATTGGCCATCTTTACAGCAGGTCCTCGATGAGCATGGTGTGGAGCTTATTGAGAAGGCAGGTCAACATGTATCAGATACGGATGATTATCCCATTTGGATACCGGATACGAGGGGACAGTTCTCCATTCGCTCTGTCAAGACGATCTTGGGGAGTACGAGTTATGATGGACCGCATGGGCTTCACCGACTTTGGCACGTCCAGTCACCTAAGGCGTGTGCGTTCATTTGGAAGATGATGAAGAATGCTATCCCAACTGACGAGAACATTGCCAGCTGTTGTATTGCCTTAGCGTCCCGGTGTGACTGTTGTGATGAGCCAAGTGTGGAAGATATTGACCATCTTATGTTCCATAGTCAGATTGCCACCTCCTTCTGGACCAAATTCACTGAGATTACTGATTACCCTGCTCCCATGGATCGGATTTCTTTGCTTGATACTTGTTCTTTTGGTAGTTCTGATGATTTGCAGCTGTAGTTAGTGGCCTGCATGGCCACCATTATTCCTTATTGCATTTGGCGGATGAGATGTGCGGCTAGGTATGACAGTAGAAGAATTCTCGGGAACAGGGAGGTGGATTGGTTGATGTATCAGATTAACGCCTTGATGAAACAGAAAATCTTCACCCGCATAGCTGATTCTTCTTTTCATAACAGACTTAAGGCCTATGGTGTGGAGGATCCAAAGTACATTCTGAAGGAGATAAGTTTGGTGAGGTGGATGAATCCTGACATTTATAATCTGAAGTTGAACTTAGCGGTTGGGCAGAACCGTGATCTTTATGGGCATAATAGATGGTGGATGGCTGGGATTGTTAGGAACCATCATGCTGCAGTATGTCAGATTACCAGAGCTTGGTTGACGGCTGATAGCTACCAGATGGCGCTTGTACAAGCTTGCGCAGTTGGTGTCAAGTTTGCGGAAGACTAGTTTTTACACATCTCTAGTGTGGAGATTGATGATCGTTCGGCCTATGGTATGTTGTGGGGAGTGGATGTTGCCCCTTGGAAGATCGTCAACTTGATCAAGGAGGTGAAGGAGATCATTGCGGAGAAGGACATTGCTGGGTCGTTAGTGCATAAAGTTATCAACTCGATTCCAAAGGAGATAGGGAGATGGGGTATGAATTTGACTGAACCGCTTGTTGTTTCTGATATAAGGGATGTCCCAGCTAGGATTAGGGGCATGTTGTTCCTTGAGAAACACAAGACGCCTTATATTGTGCTGCGGAGAGGTAAGAGGGGATGTGGGTAGCTTGTGCGGTTTAGTATTTTTTTGATGTTTTTGGTGAGTTATGTGGGATATGACATGCTTTTTAGTAGGAGTTGTATGTTTGTTCTTTGATTGTGCCCACACGAGGGGAGTGGGGGTGAATAGATGGTCCCCTGGCTTAATAAAAAAAAAATATTCATGTAAAGTCAGAAATGGGTTGGTTTTGGGTCAAGTTTGCACAACTTTGGGTTCATTGAAGTCTGACTTTCTACATGTCTAATACGGGTTGTGTGGGTCCAAGTTGAGTATGTTCAAGTTGGGTCCAACAAAACCCGATCCATTGTCGTCCCCAAGCATATACTTATAAAGATAGATCGAATTTATAATCTATAAGATTATTATGAGTTTGTTACTATTCATGTTCATGAGGGTTTATTGTAACATGTCCCTTAACTCATGTTGTTATTACATGCACTAAAATCGTTGACTAGGTGAACACCTAGATTAGACCTTTCTTAATCCATTTCATGTGACCTTTGCAAAAGTATTGAGATAAAAAATACTAATAATTTCATAATCGATGTTAGGATCAACATGCTCCGTTTCATATAATGCATTCTAGGGTCTTTGGAAGATATACATTAAGCAAATGAATCTGAGTCGTTGGATCCTAGATGAATGGCCTAGCATGTGCCACATAAACTCCTGACTTGATCTCCTTACACTCTTGGGCCTGGGGCGCTTGGCCACATTTTCGGCCTTTGTGCATCCTCTTGGTAGCCAGGCCGCGACTGGAGACTTGGCTGGGCCGTGGCTGGCCCCTGAATGGACGGAGCCCAAGCCAGTTTGCGGCTAGCAGGGTTCCCAACCTCCGCTGGTATTTGCGTCTCCTGCAATCCCGTCTAAGGGGTGATGTGTGGACCGTCAAGGTTCGTGATCGAAGATTCCGCCTCTCTCTTCGGAATTGGGCGAGGATCTCCAGTCGTCGAGGCGTAATTGGGCGACCTCGGTCGGTAGGGAGAAACCCACGAGACAATCCTATTTCAAGCACTCGAGCCTTGTAGGAAAATACAGTGGAGAGGATAAATCAAAGGGGACCTCTGTCTCCCCATTCAAAAGCCCCGAGAAAGGGTTCAAGCGACTGCTGCTGCGAATGAAGAGTTAAAATTCATCGTCAATCACGTGAGAAACCTTTCTTTTTTAAGAAAAGGAATCACCTTTTTATTAAAAGAAAATGCTATGCGAACCAGAAATCAAACTAGAGAATGGAAACCTTTTTGGCTTGTTGTATCACGTTTCCAAATATAGCGCTCACCACTCTTCCCGATTTCTACGGCTGAGGGATGAGAGTGGGGTTGGGAAATGACACGAAGGAGAGAGAGAATGAGAGAGGGAGGGGTGGAAGTAGAGAGAAAAAAGAAGAAAAAGATATTTATTTTGCCAATAACTTTAGAATGTAATTTTTGATAAAATAAATCTCGTTACACATTACAAATATAACGTTGATACAAGACCAATATTGAAATATTTTTGAGAAATATAATATACAATTTAAAAGAGTGAGGGAAATGCCTAAAACAAAAGAGAATAAAAGAGGAGAGATAATTTTATTTTACTTATAACTTCTCATTCATAGATTTTTTTTGACAAAATGAAAACCTTAAATTCGTTACAAAAAATATGTTGCAACACGACCAATTTTGATAATTTTTTAATAAAAATAGTAACAACATAACAATACATATATAACAACAAATTGAACCAGAGAAATTAATGACATTATTTTCCTCCTATTACTCTTATATTTTCTTGCTATCACAAAAATAACAATAGAGCGAACATAACAACAAATTAAACCACATATCAAATTGGAGCACCGATAAGTAAAAACACACTCTTTATGACGAGTAAAATGAGGAGAGAGAAAAAAATGTTGGACCAAAATTAACAATACAATAGACCATATATAACCACAAATTGAACTAGAGATATCAAAAAATTAGACTAGAGATAGCAACTCAATCGACAAAAAATTAATGACATTACTTCTCTCTTATTCTTGTTATATTTTTTTCTTTTAGAAAAATAAAATACTGGACCCGAGATAATGACAAATTGGACCAACGATAACGACACATCTCTTTGTAATGAGTGAAATGAAGAGGGAAACAAAGTAAAATACTTGACTAGAGATAGCCACACACATACCAAATATAAAAAGTTTTATCAGAGATAACGACAAATTAGACCAGAGATAAAACAAATAAGACCGGAGATAACAACTAATTTAAACAAATTAATTACACCACTTTCCTCCTATTCCTGATACTCTCTCTCTCTCTTACAAAAAATAACAAATTATATCAGAGACAACAACGAATTGGACCACAGATAATAACAAAATTTATGAAATTTTATGACACTACTTCCCTCCTATTCCTTATATTTTCTCTCTCTTACAAAATTAAAATATATACTACAAATAATAACAAACTAGATCAGAGACAACAACAAATTGGACTAGAGATAACAACTAACTAAAAAAATTACACTACTTCCCTCTTATTACTCGTATTTTCTCTCTCTTATAAATACAACAAACTGGACCAAAGATAATAATAAATAGGACCAGAGATAATAATAAATTAAATCAGAGATAACAACTAATTTAAAAAAAATACACTGCTTCCCTCATATTCCTTGTATTTTCTCATTCTTACAAAAATAATAAATTGTACTAGAGATAACAACAATGGACCAGAGATAACAACGAATTGGACCACAAATAATAATAAATTTAACCAGAGATAACAACTAATTTAAGAAAAATAATGACACTATTCCCTCCTATTCCTTGTATTTTCTCTCTCTTACAAAAATAAAAAAAGTTTGCCAGAGATAACAACAAACTAGATCAGAGATAACAAAAAATTAGACTAGAGCTAACAACTAATTAAAAAAAATTGTACTACTTCCCTCCTACTCGTATTTTCTCTCTCTTACAAAAACAACAAACTTGGTTCGAAGATAACAATAAATTGGACCAAAGACAACAACAAACTGGACCAAAGATAATAACTAATGTAAAAAATAAAATAAAAAAACTTCCCTCCTATCTCTTTTATTTCTCTCTTAATAAAACAATAAATTATACCAAAGATAACAATAATTTGGGCTGGCGATAATAAAGAATTGGACCAGAGATAACAATAAATTGAACCAGAGATAATAACTAAATTAAAAAATTTAATAGTACTACTTCCCTCCTATTCCTTGTAATTTCTCTCTCTTACAAAAATAAAAAAATATACTAAAGATAACGACAAACTAGACTAGAGATAATAACTTGATTACCACAAAAAGATTATTACAAATCACATTACTTCTCTCTTCGCTCCTATTATCCCTCCCATCACAATATATAAAATAATGAGGAGAGATAAAATCAAAATATCAGACCAACGATAACAACACAAAACATCAAACCAACAATAACAACACAACAAATTGGAAATAACAACTCAATTATAAAAGAAAACAAATTAATAGGACTACTTACCTCCTCTTTTTATAATAAAAATAACCATTTTGATTATTTTAGAGTGAATATTTATATTTCTAAAAACTACATCGACATTGGTCTTGTTGAAATATTTTTTTTTAAGTGAATCTAACATGTTTTATTTTGTCAAAAAATCAATTCAAATTAAAATTTATTTGCAAAATAAATTTCTATCTTTTTTTTTTCTCCTTCAGACACTCCTCTCTCCCCCTCTCTCCAGCTCTTCATGCGAGCTATCTCTTTCTAGCCCTGTTTGTCCCATCACCAGTTGTGACTCGTCCTATCTACTGTAAATGATTGGCAGTAGAGCATGACAACAACTATAATGGAGAAAAAAGGGTATTGAAACTGGTTCCATATTGATGTTGCGTAACTAATTTCTTTATTAAAACCTACTAATAGGAGTTGTTATCTATTTGATTACAAGGATATGTCAGGGTTCTTGAATATGGTTCAGGATGGAGGAGGTGATGAACCACCAACAACATCTCTGCAGGACTCTGAAATAACCGCCGGCATCAATTCATCTTCAACAATGTTTGTTGTTTCAATTACCGTAATGAATGCCGGAAATTGTGTAAGAGTAGTATTCTGGGTATGTTTGGTTAGCTGCATTTAGCAGAATTGGAATGTAATTAATCATTCGGCAAAAAAAATTCTACGTTTGCTTTACAGTACTGGACAAACGGATGGAATCCTGCACTTTTAAGCGTCGTATAAAAGCTGGATGAGGCCATCTTTTTTCAAAAAGACCAGGCGCCGATATCCGGAAACTTGCCTTCGCTATTGCGCTGCTATGCATTGCCAAAAAAGTGGGCCCCATCTATGATCCGTCCCAGCAATACAGCTTTACCAAACATAAAAGTTGGTTTTACACAATTCTCTGTATCCGGAAAATTATTATACCAGGAGTTTGTGATTGCTGCATTCATACAAATCCCTCTAAACACAGCAAACAAAACGTGCCCTATGTGGTTCTTGTATATGTGAATCTCCATAAGTGCTAGTTACACCATTAGATCCTCTCATTCCCGCATTGACAAAATGAAGTCCGACTTGGTTAACTTATAGACATAGATCCTTTCATGTGTCATTCCTTGTCGCCATCTTTCTTGCTTGCCCAACATCATCCAGGAAACCTCGCCTATGACAGCCCACGCCACAAACCACAAGATAATTCAAAACTATATGCGGAAACAAACTTAAACAAATAGATGACCGAAAAACACTGAAAAGTAAAACCATTTTCGTTAAGCAACAACATTTACATATGAGTCCTTTCATGTCACAAATACTTACCATGTATGTCATCAACCTGTTACAAGAAAACATATTTGGAATATATATATATATATATATATATATATATATATATATATATATATATATATATATATATATATATATATATATATATATATATATATATATATATATATATATATATATATGGGCGTACATTCAATACCCGCGCGGGTAGCCTGATTTTTCGCTATCCGTGCATCCAAAAGTGTAACCATATGGTACATAAAAGTAACTCTAAAATCAAAAGAGTAACTATATTGATAAAAGAGTAACTATATGACTAAAAAAGTAACTGCGTAGAAAATATACAGTTAGTAAATATATAGACGTATTTTTTTATTTTGGTGGGGCAAATGATATTATTTTTGGATGAATTTTTTTGGGGAGCTAGATAAAATACTCCTCTACAATTGTGAATTTTTTTATAAAAAAAAGTGACAGGAAGGGTGTGCGGGTAGCTACCCGTGCGGGTATTAAAGATGAACCATATATATATATATATATATATATATATATATATATATATATATATATATATATATATATATATATCCACTGTATCCATACATGAAACAGACATACAAACCAAACCACTTATCGAAATAGGTCTACAAAACACACCCAAAGACCATCCCAAAGACCTGAGTATACATGGACGACTCTAGGACTCTAACAACAAAAGGACCACCAGCTGTAGTTCCAACCTTGTCAGCTACTATCCTTCTTGTTACTGCTCAACCTCTACTGCACGATCTCTACCTCATCGTGCACACCCACCTAAAAAGATGTGGGAAACCCACGGGGTGAGATTCCAAATCTCAACGGGAGATATAACTCTCAATCAACACTATTATTAGTACATATAAGATGATTAAAGAACATCAATAAAGCTACAACCATGATAAGCAGGTAATCATCACTAATTAAATAAGAAACTAAAATTAGATTATGAAACATATTATCATCATAAAAGGAATATAAAGAACATGCATATTCACTACTAGTAATATTGTACAAAGCAAGCAAGGACTTCACCAATATTTTCATATTTGAACCTAAGCAAGTATACTACACAGTTGATTACGTGTTTTATTATGCCCTGAGGATTTGAATCGTACCACCCAAATCCAACCAACCACTGCTAAGTCAAAATCGGTCAGTTGGAGGTCCATGGAAGAGCCAGAATCCACAACTCACCCCTCGGTCAGTTGGAGTGAACCTGCAATGACATCATCAGTAGAACTACTACCATCGACATATAGCTCAGCTGTACAAGTCTAGCCCACCTTGGTATAGGTCGTGATGCTAGTGAAATTGAGCTACGGCTCACAGTCGCACTCCTACCAGGGTATGGCCCGCAACCAATTCTGTATGACATATCACTAAGCTAAGGCCTGAAGCCACACTCCTATCAGGGTATGCCCACAACCAATCCTCTATCACATATCACTGGACGTAAAGGGATATTCATCCTCACCCCCACGTATTCAAAAATATACGCTCCGAGTTAGACTCGTTTCACCATTCAACAAGTGCTGACACTGAATGGATCTATGGCATAGGGCAAAGCTACATGATTAAGTTCCACTTCATTAGTTAGGTCATTTAAGTGTCTTTTATCATCAATCAAGTTACAACGTATAAAATCATAAAAAATTCTACAAAGATAAGGGCGTAGTACTCTTCCAATATATACAATATATAGGGTGTGAACTTTTCACTAATTACCACATGATGCCTGTATTATTGACATTCACAACATCATCAACAAAGCCACTTGCCATGAGATATCAATCCCTCAACTCTAATAGTAGGAAAAATCCTTTCATGTCAGAACAATAACCACTATTAGGTCATAAGGCCCAACCACTATATTCCTGTATAATCAACATGCCTTACAAGGACATATTCAATCATGTCTCACATCATAGCCATCATAGCACACACTAGCTATGATAATCAATTCCAAAACACTTGCATGGTTAGTATATCATAATCAAGAGAGATAATCACAAACATCAAAACTATCCATGGTAAGGATATAAGCAAGACTTGTTCACTTTTAGGGTTTAGGGTTTCCACTTTTTTCCGATTAGGGTCCATAAGGTTAGGGTCAACCAACCACTCTAGAACCACCACCTTGCACCATCATGGAGTGTTTTATGATTAAGCAACATCATTAGAGAAGATTGGAGATCATACAAAATAACATGACACATATCTATACATGATTAACATTAGATGTTCAGACATGTTTCATAACCACCTACCATCACCACATGTTAACCACTTAGGAACATAGGTCGCGACCACCCTCTATAGTATTTTGTGACTGCGACATACATGATGGGTATCTCGACCTTCACTCCCTCACCATGTCGTGACCACCTCCTACATGTCGTGCCCACAATATTAGGGTTAGGGTTTCTCTTTAGCCTTCAACCATAACCACCTCTATGTCGCGGCTGTGACGTCTCAACACCACCACGTCGTGACCGTGGTGTCCCCTAATCGTGACCTCCACTCCAACGGCTATCTCCACCAAGCTAAGACAAAAAATGAAGGGTTTTAAGGCTGCTATGCTCCATAGGTCTCAACCCAACGTCACTAGGTTCAAAATCACCACAGGAAGGGACATCTCGACCAAAGCCAACTAGGTCGTGACCATCTCAATGGGCTATGTCGCGACCGTGATGCCCATACCCATGTCTCGACCGCCAAACCTCCTAGGTCTTGACCACTCCAAGGGTAAACACTTAGGTCACCAAAACATGCCCAAAAGTAAGAAAGAACCATGATCATCATGAAAGGAGACTCAAGCAAGCCAATCTACACAACCCTAAGGCAAAGATCCAAGAAAAGCATGACTAAAGGGAGAGAAACCATGGCCAAGATGATCAAAACTAAAACTAACCTCCCTTTTACTTCTAGGTGTACAAACACCAATCATGGGGACTAGATCAAGGGTCAAATGTGGGGAAGGAACTCCATATCATCATCTCCACTCAAAACTGATACAAGAAGGTTAGGGTTTCGAGTTACTTCCAAACCAAGCACGATAATTCTCCCAAACGAATTCTAGGTTTAAGATTCATATGCTAACATGATGTAGGAACATCTTCAAAAGGGAAAATAGAAACACAACATAAAAATAAGTGCAATAATGGAGAATTTTTAGTGTTATATAACCCGCCTTAAGAAGATCACCACCAAGGCTCCAAGCTCCAAGATAAAGAGCACCAAGCACACAATCCAAGGGTTGCAGAAACTCCACCAAAAGCTCCACTGTCGGCCACAAGAGCACCTCAAGAAGGTAGAAATACCATGGTCAAAGGATAGCTCAAGAAGAGTGAGCAAAACCCTAAAACTGAACCAAAGAAAGAAGGGAGAACAAAGAGAAGAAACTCTCTCTCTCACTAGAGTGTCACCTTGCCAAAACATGGCCTAAGGCCGAGAAGAAGGAAGAATATAGGGTATAAGATCTGAAGGAACACCAAAGAAAGAAGATAAAACACTCACCAGAGTTAGAGATGGCTAAGGATCACCACTATCACCACATGCAAGGGATAAGCTACCTTCAAGGCACCAAGAGCACTCCTTCTTGCTCCACCAAGCTCCAAGGATGAGAGAAAGAGAAGGGAGGAAGAAGATGACCAAAAAGACCACATTCATGGAGAGAAGAGGGTTCACATAGTAGAGGAGGAGGGTGGTAAGACAAAGGATGAGGTATAAACAAGATAGAGCTCCAAAGAAACACTTGTCCACTAAAAGGACTAGCATGCAACCACATAAGGTCCACATGCAACAAATATTGATACTCCCTAGGTGGGATCTCGTCAACCTAAAAAACCAACCCTATGTCGTGACTGTGACACACCTAGGGTTCCAAGATCGCTACATACCACAACATCACCACCAGATCGCGACACCAAGACCACCCCATGAAGTCTAGGTCAAAACACACCTCTCCAACCTCTACCTCAACCCAAGACAACCTTGGTCATGACCACCACACCAAGGGGGAAGTGTCGTGACCGCAACACCCCACAACAAGCCCTAGATTGCGACCTAGGTTAAGGCAAAACAACAAGGTCACAAGGCTAAGGCATACAAACCCTAGAAAACCCTAATCTCAACTAAGGGTGATACTACTCAACTGAGAGCCAAACAAGGCACCCCAAAGCACCACACTCTCCCTCATGAAGCCAAAAGAGAGAAGGAACACTCTAGACGTGGCAAATTGCACATCAACCCCCTATATTGGGTAAATTGTAATTTGCACCAAAACTAGCACAAAGAGCAGAAACATTAACCAAGCAAGCTCAAACTAGAGACTTAACATCTCTACAAGCCCTAATCACATCTCAAAGAGATTAGAGAAAGGTTCTAAGCACATGATTAAGCCAAAGAAAATAGGGTTACCCCAAAACTCAAGTTACGGTCCTTACATCACCCTTCTCGACCATGCCCTCATGAGCGCCACCTTTCCTGTCCGGCCAACATCAGAATGAAGCCCTTGTCTTCCTTAACTGTGCCTATTACAACCTCAATTTTTGCATATGTTTTCATATTTGAATTGTAAAGATGTTGTGAATATGGACTTAATTGAAAAGGTTGTATGCTTTGCTTCAAAAGATGTATTTCTTTGCAAATATCCCTTTGGATAGGAATTTCGTGATTCCTATTATTAGATTAATCCATTAATGGATATAAAAGAGAAGAAAAGAAGAAAAGTCCAAATAAAAGGAAAAAATACAAGATAATGGATATTAAGCAAAATAATTATGAGAAATACATAGAAAACTCTAGAAAGTGGAATTAATGGCCACAACTAAGTAAATTTCGTTTCTATGTGATTTCTAATGAAAGAAATAGAAAAAGAGGAAAAAGGAAATAAAAGATAAAGAGAAATCCTTAAAAAGAAATCTTTTAATAAAGAAATAAGTAAGATAATGGGAAATGAAGAATGTAGATGCATCTAGAAGGATAATAAGTATCCTTCAAAAATGATTTCGAAATCTTAGGATTTCTTGGGTTACAAGTTGCAAAGATAATGCAACAAGAAAGAGAAAAGATCAACTAAATATTGCTTTATTAAAGAAAATATGAGATAATAATAATATTACAAGAAATATGTGGATATTTGGATAATGGATCCATCTTGGAAAAGATTTTGTGTTCACATGGTTTCTGATGGTAAAAGGAATCAAAATAAAGAAAATAAAAGATTAAGAGAGAAAATATGCTTAAAATATGTCTTATTAAAGGGTAACTTGTACATGAAGATAATGCCCTTTTCCTTTGGAATTTGGGTCTCAATTTTAGTGTACGAGTAGATAAAGTCTTTATAGACTTTCCCTTAAAATTTGGTATTAATTGGACAAACGGATTGGGAGATATTATTTTTATAAATATTCTTAAAGTGAGAAGAATGCCATTAAAATGTCATGATTAATTATATTTATTTATATTTCTGACTTTCGTTTTGGGCGTGTGCGACGACAACCCTTGGATCCGGGATTGACTGTGGCTGTGCCATCACCTACCTCACGCAGGAAAAAGGAAAGAACGAACAGTGCAGGGAAACTTCCCGATCATTTTTCTTACGAGACAATCTGTGTGCAAAGAAGGAAACCCCTTCAGTAGATTTGCAAGGCACAAACGAACCAGATCATCCTATATTTTTGGTGCCTTTGGAAGGTATTTGATGGAAACCCCAATTCTTATCTCCACGACAATCGACCCTCGACCCAGACTTATAAAAGGAGGATTTAAGAACCCCAGAGGGGGAATTTACTCGTCCTTGAGGATTCTATAGACATCCCGAACTTGTTCCTTCAGTCAATTTGAAAGAGAACGCCTTCCTTCACCACCAGTTATCCACCTCGGAGCCAGGTTTCTGCCGTGGGATTATTCTCTGTGCTCCCTACTTCTCCTGCCTCTCCGACGCATTTGAGACCACCATTGGCTTCGGTGGGACATGACGGAGGGATGAAGACCTTCACCCGCTTCTGGGGGGGATTTGCGAAGTCAACCCTCCGATTGACTGAGCCATGGCATTGGCTCGTGAGCCGGTAAAGCAGAGATTGGGGAAGAGGCGAGGGCTGCAGAGATGTCCATTTTACCCCCAAGGTTAATGAATAGACTTAGGCGTAAAGTTGTCTTTTGGTTATGTTCCTGACTGCGCCACACTGGAGCGGGCCGCTGAGAGGGCCGCACATGATTGGCTGCAATTACACACGTGGAAAAGGGAAAAAGGAGCCGGATGCTGAGGTGGCGCTCTGTGATTGGCCAAGAGGTAATCATCTTGTGAAATCCGTAACTAATTATTGGTAAATCGGATGGAAATATATTATATATGAAAATTGATCAGGAGAACACGTAGAATCCAATAAAAATTCTTTTAAATCCTGATTTTGTTCCTATATGCAAACGTATGCTAAGTTAATGAAAAGTGCTTTGAAATTATGTTAGAAACCCTAATTGAAATTTATGGTTAAGTTCATGATGCTTAATTGGTGAAATTAAGTAATAGTAACCTGTTGAAACGTTAATGATGAACTTGAACCTGATCTAGATGAATTAGTACATGGTTTAGGGTTTTACATCAATTATGAATGATAAATCATTTAGAAACCTTAATTTAGGGTCAAAGAGGAAAAGACCATATTTAATTCGAAATATGTGAAAATATGTTGTTAAAAGGTAATCTTAATACCTTTCATGAGGAGTAGATGAGATAATTAGGGTTTGTGAGTAATTTTATAAAATTAGGGTTTAAGAAAGTAAAAATGAAGTGAAACCCTAATTGTAATTGAAACCCTAAAAGTGGACTAGAAACCCTAGGAAGCGAGCTAGGTTTAATAGACCTTGATGGCCTGATCAATGATAGGAAGATTGGATGTATATTTCAGGATCATCTTGTGTGCTTGCTTGTTTACTGGATTTCTTGCTTTGTTGGATTATTTCTACACTCAAGTCAGCATGACAGGTATGTGGTTAATTATGGTTAATCGCATTAGTTTCCCAAAGGTTTTCTGGATGATTCATCGCATTGAATGCAACCTATCAGTTTGTATGTTCATACTTGCAAATCATAAAGTCACTATGATTATCACAATAATAATATAAGTGTGTATTCTCGCACCTACATGCCGCCCTGATGGATGATGCCAAAAGGTCAAGCCCAGGAGGGAAGACCCATGGGCACCATGATTGGTGACCCCATACACCAAGCTCGAGATTGAGAAGGTGGTCTTTATTGCATGACTAATGGGTACCATGAGAGGTGACCCCAGACACCAAGCTCGGGATTGAGAAGGTGGCCTTAAGTCATTTGCAAAAGGGAAACCCTAAGGTGGGTATGCCAGGGTTAGGGCAAAAGCGGTGGAGAATGTCACATTGAAAGTGTAAATTGGCTTGTTAATTAACTTGATTGTGATATTTATTGTTAGCCATATTTGTGAAATTTTGGTTGTCCCCACATACCGACATATTCCTATATGTTGATCGACGTTTTGTTTGTCGACGTTTTAGGTACAGAGTTGAAAAGGACAAATAGTAAAGTGATATATTGTGAAAGTAAGAATTAAAGTGCAAGGAGGATTAGTTAGAATAGACTCCAATTGGGGATAGAAGTAGATATCCAAGTTTTTGAAAAAGGTATGCAAAGTTTTATTTTATTCCATATTTCAGTATAGTTTTGGTAAAATTTTATAATTATTATTGATTATTTGTCAAACCATTGATCCTGAAAATTTGGGATAATGGCTCAGACCTCTTGGTCTCCCTTAATTGGGGGTTACCGGGAGTCAGGGTCGTTACATTTGGTATCAGAGCATCGGTTCCTCATTTAATCTTTAATAATTATTAAATTTTACAAACTCTATAGAACCCAAGGGAGTTATTAGAGGATTTTCTGAAAGATAGAGGTGTCTAGAAAAGGATTACATCTGGGGGCTGGCAATATTTTCCTCTGCACCGCTAGTCGGAATACGAGGACTCCTGGATTTGTGTGACTGCCTGGCCAATGTCTCAGGATTTGACTTGAAATAAGATACCTTTATGACTCTCTCATCTTGTTCATCCCTTCTCAACTCAAATGCTATTAAGGATTTTAAGGATTAGGGTTTTCTCTCTTTTCCTCACCATCTTGAGGTATGGGCAAAGTTGATAAGGTTTAAGGAATCCTCCACGAAATTAATGAAAAACATGTAAATAAGATGTCATGGACATAAGCTTAATAGTTTAAGCATAAAATAAATAACAGATACATGCTTAGGTCGTATGACATAAGTTGTCATGCCCTCAGGAGAGACCTAAGGCTAGAACTTCTTGTCAGGAGGATGAGTAGAGAGAGTTAGTCTTGGAGGTAGAGACCTCCATTATGAGTAGAGACCTGGCGCATCCTCTGAGGTTGATGCTAACCCTAACCCTAAGTGAAGGTTAGAGAGAGAGATGACACGATGAGCTAGATGTCATGGTAGACCATGTGGACATGCTTTTAGTTTAAATACCCATGACGATATGAGCCATGTGAGGTTGGATGACCTAGTGCCTTTGGAAACTAAACCTTGGAAAGGGTCGTGCATGTTAGAGTGAAGGATAGCTCCTGTAACAACCCCGCCCCAGGTAACCACCAATTAAGGGAGACCAAGAGGTCAGAGCCGTTATCCCAATAAACCAGATCAACGGTTTGACAATTAATCAATAATAATTATGAAAATTTACCAACTAAACTAAAATATGGTATAAAATAAAACTTTGCATACATTTTTAAAAACTTTGGAAATCTACTTCTATCCACAGCTTGGATCTATTCAATCTAATCATCCTTGCGCTTTATTTCTTATTTTCACAATATGTCATTTTATTGTTTGTTCATTTCAAGGTTGTACCTAAAACACCGACAAACAAAATGTCGGTCAACATATAAGAATATACAGGTATGTGGGGACAACCAAAATTTCACAAATATGGCTAACAATCTAATTATCACAATCTAGGTAATTAACAAGCCAATTTACATTTTCAATGTGTCATTCTCCACCGCTTTTTCCCTAACCCAGGAATACCCCCTCTAGGGTTTCTCTTTTGCCATTGACTTAAGGCCACCTTCTCAATCCCAAGCTTGGTGCCTGGGGTCACCTCTCATGGTGCCCATTAGTCATGCAACATACACCACCTTCTCATTCCCCAGCTTGGTGTCTGGGGTCACCTCTCATGGTTCCCATTAGTCTTCCCTCCTGGGCTTGACCTTTTTGCATCATCCATCAGGGTGGAATGTTGGTGCGAGAATACACACTTATTTTACAATTGTGATGATCATAGTAACTTTATAATTTGCAAGTATGAACATCCAAACTGATAGGTTTCATTCAATGCGATTAACCATCCGAAAAACCTTCGGAAAACTAATGCGATTAACCATAATTAACCACATACCTGTCAGGCTAATTTGAGATAGAATTAATCCAATCAATTCAAGAAATCTAATAGGCAAGCAAGCACACAAAGAGATCCTGAAATATGCATTCAATTTCCCATCATTGATCATGCCATCAAGATCTATTAAACCTAGCTCGCTTCCTAGGGTTTCTAGCCCACTTTTAGGGTTTCCATTGCAATTAGGGTTTCTCTTCATTTATACTATTTTAAACCCTAATTTTATACAATTACTCACAAACCCTAATTATCTCATCTATTCTTCATGAAAGATATTAAGGTTACCTTTAAACAACATCTAACCTTAATTTCGAATTAAAGGAACATTTAACCATCAATTAAGTCCATTATGCCTCTTTTACATTAAAACTATCATTTTTACCCTTTTAATTCATGACAAGATCATTAGGCCTAATTATCATCTTTGGTTCCTTTCATATTAACAATTCATAGTTCATTATGATCTAATTCACATATGAACCCTATTTATCATTAATTCCACCATTATTCATTAGAAAACCCTAACTTCCATATTAAGGGTAGTTATCCACAATTAGGAACTTTTATACTCGAAATAGCTTAGAACTATCATATCTCAGCTTTATTCATGAATTTGAACAATTAAAGCCAATAAGAGTCACAATGACCAACATTAGGGTTTCAAGGCCCATTAAAGCTCATTTATATACATGGAACCCTAAATTAATCAACTTTACATGTAAAATAGATTTAAGTTTGACTTTAATCATCAACAGGTTATTACTTCACACATTAACCTATTAAACCTTAAAGATTCATCCTTTATACTCAAATAGGGTTTCTAAGTGCTTAATCATTCTTATTTGAGGTAAAAACCCTATATCATGCAATAAACATCCAGATCAGGTTCAATTTTGTCATTAACTATTCAATAGGTTGCAATTACTCAATTTCATCAACTAAGCAACAAGAACTTAACCAATATGCTCAATTAGGGTTTCCTAATCTAATACATAAGCAATTTTCATCAGATTAACACACTTTTGCAAATAGGAACATATTCAAGTTCTCCAACCAATTTTATTGTGTTCCTCGTATTTTTGTAAGCAACTTTCATGTATTAAGTTTGTTAATCCGAGATTCCTAGCAATTTCTATGAATTTTGCAAGGAAAAGCATGATCTTGGATTATCTGTTAGTTTTAGAAAATTGTTGGCCATCCGATCCGTGGTCCCGTGGACCATGCGAAATCCAATGGTCCACATAGACGCACCTCCCTTCACAATTAAATAGAAACCAATGACAAAAATGCCCTTACCTTCCTTTACAAATGTCGGGGGCAAGTAGGTCTTTTCCCCTTTCTCTTCTTCTTCCTCGCGAGCCCCCCTGTTCACAAACCAGGCTTGCCGCGGTCAACCTCAGAGTTGACTCTGAGCAACTTGCTCCCCCAGCCGCTAGTGGAGACTGTCGCACCTCCGCCGAGCCCCACCGAACTCGAGGGTGCCTTCGGCTTTGCTAGTTCCGACTGAAGTTGACGGGATGGAGATACTCTTCTCTGAAGAGAAGTAGCTTCAAGCTGAAGGTGAAGGTTAGGACCTTTCTCGCAATCGAGCCCGCGCGCTGACTCACCCCCTTCGTCTGAACACAATGGGGTGTTCTAGGATTTTGTAGAGGGTGTGCGGCCCTCTATAAATAGGGAAGATGAGCATGGAGTCTGACCCTATCCGCCAATTAGGGAAAACTGACCCACACATGGAAACTAGGGGAAACCAGGGATGGTTCGGTCCGCCTCTGTCTCCTAATTCTAATGGGCATCATATCTTTCCAAATTGTGGCCTGAGGAGAGAGAGAGAGAGAGAGAGGTGCGAGAAGGTCGCATGTCCTGTGGATCTTTCCTTTTCTAACTCAAGCTGGAATATAATCTTTAGATCATCTGATCACCATCCAATGGCCGCCATTGGGCGTGACACATGCCTGGGCTGGGCCTAAGGTTTCCTATTCTCAAGATAATTCCTCATTATTTAGGAATCTTGTAAAAATCATAACTCCTAATTCATGGCTCCGTTTTATCCCAAATTTTGAGGGAATCTTATTAATGAATTAGTATAACATCATGCCAAATTTGGGTTTATTATCTAAAGGAATTGGGTCCTTTTATTTAGTTTCAAGGTAGCACTCAATTATATATATATTTCACATATTTTCTCTTTCCTTTGTCATTAAATTATTATCTTGAATTCCTTGTACCTTAAGGAACCTTAAGATTTCGAAATCCTTTTTGAAGGATACTTATTATCCTCCTAGATACATCTATATCCATTATTTCTCATTATCCTTTTTATTTCTTTATTAAAATATCTCTTTTTGAGGATTTCTCTTTATCTCTCTTTTTATTTTCCTTATTGGAATTCCTTATAATATTAGAAACCTTATGGATATGAAAATATACCAAGGATAACTCAATTATACCTCTTTCCACTTATTTCCCACCTTTTATCATTGTTTTCAATTTCTTTCTAATAAAGAAATATTTAATTGATCTTTTCTTTTCTTGTTGCATTATTTTTGCAACTTTGGACTCCTTGGGACCCAAGGAACCCAAGAGGCACGAAATCCTCCTTTGTATTACATTATGTTTCCTTATAAAGGTTTCTACATCTTTCTTTTCTCCATTTATTATTAATAGTGGAGTTTCTTTTGTCTTTTCCTTGTTATTGAGCCCGATAGCAAATAAAGCCCACAAAACAACTAACAAGGCTATTGTAAATGAAATCCTTTTATTCCAAACAAATTATATCATTATTTGTTCAAATATCTTTAATAGGATAAATTACATTTCTCACCAAAAGAACCCAAAAAAATTGGGGTTGTAACATCCTTCCCCTCTTATAGGAATTTTGCCCTAAAAAATTCCACCAGGCACACAAACAAACAGGATAAGCCTTTCTTATGTCCATAATGGCTCCCATGTGGCCTCACCCTTTCCATGGTGCTTCCTAAGAACCTTCATCATCTCATGTTCTTCCATCTGAGTTCTTTCTCACCTTGGTATATCGTACCCTCATAGGTGACTCAGGACATTTCAACCTCTCATAAAGCTGAATAGGTTCATGGCTCAACACATGGCTTGGGTACCTCACATAGTGCTCTAGATCGGACTCATGGAACACATTATTCATCATGTTATCCTCAGGGGTAAGGCTAAAAACAACCATCTCCACCAATCCATCTCAAATGGACCCATATATCGGGGATTCAACTTTCTCCGCTGTAGCTTAGAGGGGTTGGATTTTTCACACCACATACTCTCCCACAGTGAACTGCATGTCAGTCTACTTTGCATCAGCTCACGACTCATGTCACCCCTGGGCTCTCTTTCAGCCATTGCACGATCAAAGCGACTTCATCTGCATACATTGTGGTCCTTTTCTGACCTTCATGAGGTCCCTTCACCAACATCATTTTAATGAAGTGGTGACCGACACAACCTCCCTTACAGAGCTTCTTTACCTCCTGACACTGGCTATGGTGGTCATCATCACATCTTATAGAGGACAAGAACTATCTCTATGTATCACCCTGAATGAGAACACATGCTCTCATCAGACCCTCTAGTCTGTATGATACTAACCATTAGTTGGGGGTGATAAACTGTACTAACATCGAGTTCTTCATGTACCTACTTCCACCACATGGAAGTGAATCTTGAGGTTATACTCAAGAACTTTTGAAATCGCATCATGGTGTAGTTGAACCATCTCTCTTACTTGTAGTTCAACCAGATCCATCCCTTGACAATATTATTTCTTTCTCATGTCATCTAGGTAAGGCGATCTACCATAACCCATATTGCATCTTGAACTTCCTTGGTCTAGGGGAGACTTATCACAACATCCATAGTGATGAACTCCTATTCCCTCTCGGGGACTCTTCATCTGCTATACCAACACACTGGGTTACTGGTGTTCATCCTTCACCTTCTGGCTTGCATGGCGACAAGCCACATGCAACTTCATATTAAGCATTCAAAGTAATATTGTCACTTACTATCTTCATAGTACCATGGTGTGTGATGAACTTAAAATCATGATCTCCTATATTTCATGATTCTTCAAGATTGATTCTTTGGAAACCCTAAACCACTCTAGTCGGGGTTTCATCACCTTCTTTTCCAGATAAGTGCATATGAGGTTCTACAACCATCCTTTTATTGCATCAAGGCCTAGGCTGGCTAACCAAACAACTACTAACTTGTTCAACATATCTTGTTACATCCGAGTGTTAGCCCAAACATATCTCCTTTTTCAAACTTAGGGTTAACCTAACAGGCTCTTCTAGCCTCCAGCTAACTAGGCAGCTGCATCTCTACCATTACCACTTCACATCCTTAGGTATTAGGTAATATTGAAGACCTACACCTCCATGCATTCCACTTACCATCTCATCTCAAACTCTAAGTCTATCTTCATCAAGAAATTCTGAGCTCATCCTCTTGGTTTTCGAACTCAACCTTCTATAACTCGCAAATTCTACCTAGCTCATGATAAAAACATCCTCATAAGATGACTACCTTATTTCTCTTATTGTTTGTAAATCATCCACATATCGTTCACTCCACAAGGGTATGTTATCATCTCTGTCCTCATACCTCATAGAAACGTTCCAACTCACATCATCTTTATCCTTGGTGTATGGTATGCGTACTTTCCTATCTCTCACCCCCATAATAAGAGGAAATAAGCATTTGGCGACCGTCCAAACACAAAGTTCTTCCTATTCCAAGAGTAGAGATGGTACATCCCACATTGCCAGTACACCTTCAAATATAATTTGAAACATGCAACTTATGTCTCTACATCACAATCATCTCGATATCAAAGTTACTTCCATGGAAAACTGGTCTCAAACCTACTTGGGTCACCACACAATCCTTGGTCATCTCCTCTAGGTCTGTAGGGTGTCGACACTTTTGGGGTCACCCCTCTTCCCTAATACATCCAGAGAGTGCCCTCCTCATCTGCCCTTTGGGTTCCATGAGTTCATGAAGGTGATCAATCTCCTAACCCATGACCCTCAGACAATGATAGTTGTTACCTCCCGACCCTATGGTCATGTGCAACTAGGGAATTAGGCAAATCCTACTTCCATCGAGCTTATCCCTACCTAAACCTAGGATAGACTTAGGATTTTAACATAGTACATGTCCAACTTAGAACCTTACCCAAGTCTCCATCATCTTTCTCTGCATTCCTGGACTGACTTTCATCCTTTCATAGGGGTCATGGCTACCTGCCTACCTTGGTCAAGCCCCATACCGGTTACCTCCATGGTAACACATCCACATACACTTAGAGATGGTTATCTATGGGTTTACATGTTCATTCTCATACTATGTACTTTTCACTTAGCTTCTCAAGATCTTATGATTCCTCTTTAGGTTACCTCAAAACCAACAAAACTGGTATACACCCTACCAAAGGGTCCCTCTCCTAGGATGAGAGGAAACTACATCTTGATAACAAAGGTCACAAATGCCCTTATGTCTAGGGTTTACATCCACATGAGCATGCTTAACCCTAGAAAGCTACTAAGGCATAATAAGACCACCTACTAAACCATGCCAGGTCACACTTGTTCTCATCCTCAATGTTGGACCAAGAACAAACCTTCCCATGTCACCAACTTAACTGTGAGGGGTTCATCAAACATACCTTAAACTTAAGGGGTTTCCCTTTCCTCTAAACATGAGGAGTGCTATGCTCGAATATATAGAAACTAAAACCTCATCATGAGCATCAGGTACACCACTTCCCCTCTTAGGCCTAGGAACCCTAAGTTCACTTTTGGGTGTCCAACTGCATGCTAAACCTCTTAACCACGATTTAAACATGTTCAAGGTATGACATGCACTCCCTGTCATCCTTCTACTCGAGCAACATATAACATCCCTGACCTGGGTTATAATTTAACCCTAGGTGTTTTGATTAAGAAAGATGATTATATGCTTAATCTTATCTTGTGAAAAGTAATTAGGGCCCAAGAGGAACTTATGTTGCAATTCTAGTCCTTTTTGAATATTGTTGAAATCAATGTTTTGCTTGTTTTGGACTAAAGTGCAAATTACCTAAGTTGAGGGGTTTAAGTGAAAATTGTGCATGATAATATGTTCCTCATATGTTGAAGAATCATGAGAGTGAAAATGATGCAGAGGTATGGCTTATGGAAGCCTAGTACCAAGAAAGAGCTGATAAAGCAATGTTTGTGCATTAAAACCTAGTTTTGGTGTAAAGTGCAATTTACCCAAAACCTAGGGTTCAATATGCAAATTACCACTTCAATAAGGTCCCTAATGTTTCTTGGAATCATGTAGAGCAAATAAAATGAGAGGGGCGCCTCATTTGAATTAAGTTGGAGGAGAGAGAATTTTGATATTAAAATAATCAAGATTTAATCTTAATTGAAACCCTAATTCAATTTAATGCAAAAAGAAATATATTAATTGAAGAGCCCTTCAATCAAAAGTTGAGAGATGATTTTGTAAAGAGGTTGTACGAGCTTGTGCCTTACAAAGGCACCAAAATATCCAAGGGAGTGGATAACTCACTCACAATTTTATAAGAAAAAGAAATATCCACTCACATATGGATATTAGTATAATATGATTTGAGGTGCTTAATTTGCTTTTCTTTAAATCATGGATAATTAAGAGGAATAAGAGGAAAACAAGATATCCTCGGATCCAAGTAAGTTTAGGGGGGAAGAGGCGGCTTTATTTTTGGGATTAAATGAATTTTTATAAAGCATATTCTCTCTCATTGAATTTTTATAAAAAGACTATTTACAAGCCAAATGAAAGGCTTTTCCGATCCCATTTCTTTTCCTTTGCTTGGAAGACGACCAAGGGAGCTTGGGAGGATTAGGAGGAAGACCCCCAACCTGTTTTTAAGCCCCTTGATACCTTTTCACCTTGAATCCATGGTGGAAATCACAAATCAATGCATGAATTCTTCCTATTTCGATCCCCTCTTCAATTCTAACCATTCCTTTTCACTCAAAACTTGAGGACGAGCCTTGGAATGGTGAAAGGAGTTGCATCCACCATTGTTTACGTGAGCTTGGAGCTTTGGATCTCAATTGGAGGCGGGTTTTATAACTTGAACCCTTATTATTGTTATTGCATTCAGTTCCTTATCAAATAATGATCCTTTCTTCATTCATGATAATTGATTTGGTTGATTGGTGCAATCACCATGGAAATCACAACAAGTTTCGTGAGTCTAGAGCTTGATGATGATGACATTATCATAAGCATACACCTCACCAAATATCCAAGGCAAACAGTTTCAACTTGTTGGTCCAAACAGTTTCACCAAACCATTTGGAGACCAAACAGTTTCAAAACCATTTGGTGATTTGAGACCCAAACCTTTAAGGGAGTTGACCGTTTAGGAGGGTTGACCGTTTGAGGTAAGAACCCTAATGCACGTTGGATGATAATTTAAAGGATCCAATTGACTAATTCAATGCATAGTTAATCACCAAGTAGTAAACCCTAATCGGGTTAAGTGTTGATTTTGTAATTGATTAAGTTGAATCTTTGGGTTGATTAACCCAAACAGTTTCAAAACCGTTTGAGGATCACCCAAACAGTTTCAAAACCATTTGGAGGTCAACCAAGACCGTTTGGAGGTCTAGGGTTGAGTATGGTTGGGTATTTGAAGATCCAAAGATACCAAATTGAAATACAACCAATTGCTGATTTGATAATCAATCCAATGATCCAAACCCTAATTGGATGTCATGGATTTTGATGATGAAATGGGCAAATGGTTTCAACCCGTTTAGAGGTCAAGTATCTCAAGACCGTATGATGTCAAGAACCTCAAGACCATTTGGATGGTCAAAGGTGGTGATTTGAAGGATTAAACATTCAAAGGTTAATAATTGTTGAACCTCAATAATTTAATTGATTGAAGGTTTCAACGTTGCTAATTATGATCAAACAATTGATGAAAGTACCTCATGAATCCTTGCGGTTTTGGGACTGATTTGGCCCAAATGGTCTTGAGACCATTTGAGTCCAAACGGAATTGAAACCGTTTGGGGTCAAATGGTTTCAAAACCGTTTGGTGATTAAACCTCAAAACCGATTGAAGGTTGTTGGTGATTCAATCACTTGGTAATGGAAGGTAATGATTGTTCCAATGATCCAATGATTGATAGTGATGGTAATCAAAGATGGTACAAAGGTTAAAGATCTATAAGTACCTAAATGATTAGTACTATTAAAAGGGTAAACCCTAATCACTATAAGAACAATAATTTGGTACACTTTGTCAATCATAGTTGTATGTACTTGATTGAAGGGTTGATATGGCCTAATCAAGTTGAGAGGATGAAAGAATGAAATTCATACATGAGTATGATTCATGAGGTGATTAAGGGTATGATCCTTAGCAAAGAAATCATAAAACCCTAATCATGAATATAAGCCCTAATTGACAGGGTTATTGAACACTAACCCTAATTGAGGGCAATTCTAAATGAAACCCTAATCCAGGGTGAAGATGTAGCCCTAATCTAGGGTAATGATATGTGAAACTCTAATTTAGGGAAATGAGATGTAAAGCCCTAATTGGGATGAATAGTGAATCTCTAATTATGGACAATAGAATGAAATCCTAATGGAGATGAATAGTAGACCCAAATTGTGGGTAACTATAGTGGAAACCCTGGTTGAGGGTGATTCCATGAGAAACTCTAGTTGAGGGTGATTCCATGAGAAATCCTAGTTGAGGGTGATTCCATGAGAAACCCTAGTTGGAGGTGATTCCATGAGAAATCCTAGTTGAGGGTGATTCCATGAGAAACCCTAGTTGAGGGTGATTCCATGAGAAACCCTAGTTGAGGGTGATTCCATGAGAAACCCTGATTAAGAATTAACACCACATGAAGCTCTAATACTATGTTGTGATGAGAGGCCCTAAGAAGGGTGAATGTATGTGAGACTCTAATTTGGAGTCATAATACATAAAGCCCTAATCCTGGGCAATATGACAATAAAACCTAATCCTAATTTTTAAGTAAGGGTATAAGGAAACCCTAATGATGAGATAGAAGGAATTACCTTATAAAGGTGAAATATTTCATGTGGTTGATTATAAGCAACCTTATAGTAAGCAATGTTCTTATCATTAGACAAATCCATATAATTAAAGATAGTTGGACAATTCTAATATGTGGCCTATGCATTACATGCTAAAGGTGAGAGATTAGTGATGGAATGTATTAAGAGGGAAATACCTCAATACAAGATAAGTTGGTTAACTCAAGATAGTCTGAAATGATGAGAAAAGTGATACATCAAGATATGATAGTTATCACATTCAACACTTTAGGGTTTATATACCTTGATGCACTTCAAAACCAATATATATGGGTAAGAAACATATGAAGTGTGTTATGAAACTATTACAATGAAATGTAATGAGTTGATGCACTTTGATAAGTGTTGATTAATGTACCTTGAGAATGGGGTTAAGCCAAATTAATTAGTATGATGTAATCATACCATGATGAGGATGAGAAATGAACTCATACCTTGAATTGATGATCATTAATGCTATATGATGAGAGTAATGATCTTGAATAATTATTTATGATATCTTTGAATGCCCCAGAGGTATGGAATAATAACTTAAGGGTTAGACAGATACTATAATCGTGAAACCCTAACTAATGAGAAATGGGGAACCCTAACCCTAATTTTGGGTAAAAGGGAATGAAAAACCCTATTTGATAGTAAACCCTAATTCCTGGTAAAGGAATAATGGTTTTACTATTGTATCACATGATGTGATGAATAACTTGTATGATTGTTATCATGTCTAATAACCATGCATGTATTATGAGATGATGAACATAGCCAGATTTGAGCTGTGTCATTTATATATAATAAATGTTGATTGGCCTTATGTGCCTTAATGTTGTTGTTGCTTAGTAAAAGTAACAAATGTGCATGGATTTTATAAGTCATATGAGTAAGTTGTTGCCTAGAAAGAGGTGACAAGATATTTTGTGGCCTTGTGAGCCATGTGTGATGCTTGTATAACAAGTATCATGAATGCCTTGGTCAGATGACCTGAAGGTGATAGTTACCTAATAGATGGTAATGATGCTCAATGATGAGTTAAGGGTTTGAATACCCAGAACCATATGATTATGGTGATGAGATTGTAAAGGGATGAGAATTCCCAGTATTGAAATGAGGGATTGAGTTCCCAATGTCTTTTAAAGGATGATAAGTAATTGATGAAAATAGTACATGTCTCTTTATAGCATTGTTGTAATAAGTCATGTTTGAGAACTTGGCTGATGCTAAAAGAATATGAAAATGTACTTAATTTTTCAAGTGAAATCTTTTCATGTAGAGCCCTGACCATAAATCCATCATTGTCAGTATTTAGGTGATGGTGAAACGGGTGCTCCGCGGCAAAACCCGGAACGCATATTTTGAATATGTGGGGGTAAATGGGCGAAAAATATCCTTACGTCCGGTGAAGAGATTGAGGGAAGGTAAGCATTAAACCTCTCAATTCTTCATGTGTCGGGATGGATGTATCATAAATCTCCCGATGGTTGGGATGGATGTAACATTAATCTCCCAATGATATTTAATGTCAGGTCGATGGAGATAAACATTAAATCTCTCGATGGCCGATGAGAGTGTAGTTGACGCTGTAACTCTATAGCGAAGTTCCAGTATACCATGGTAAGCTATTTTGAGCAGTTAACATAGTCCTACTTGTGGTCCTGCACTGACCGAGATGTGAGAGGTCATGGGAATTCGGCTCTTCCATTGAACTATGTATGGTACTGATTTCGACTTCGCAGTGGTCGGTTGGAGTATGAGCGGTATACCTCATCTCCTCAGGGCATAAGTGTGATTGTAAAATGAAACCAGCCGTATAGCATGTTTGCTTAAGGATTGAATACGAAAATTCATTGGATGATGTTACATTTCTTTTATATATCTTTAGTTCATTGATGTTATTCATATCTGTTTGTATTCATTACAAGTAGATGGATGAACTATGATTCTACAATGAGTAGATGCAATGTTATCCTTGGGAAAGGTGATTACTTCACCTCATTCATACAGTGACTTACCTGCTGTTAATTATATATAAATCCTTCTTCTCAATTTATTTTAATAAATGGCTATAATAATGTTTTGGAGGAGAGTTATATCTCCCGCTGGGGCAATTTACAATTGTCTCACCCCCGTGGGATCCAACTTTTTAGGTGGACGCGGACAAAGAAGCAGAAATCCTTTTGTAGGGAAAGGACAGCAACAGTAATATCAGGGACATCAGTGAGATCTCAGGTGGAGATACTGTCTGTGAAGTTTATGTAGTTAGAAAGTCCTATGTGTCGTCTCTGTACTCTCAGGTCCTCAAAGTTTATAGTTAGTGTTTTAATGAATCAATCCGAGATTTTGGCTTGATGCCTCGATATTCATATGTTGTCTGTATATAATGTTTATAGGGCAGCTGATGTTGTAATCTTTGAGAAGAGATGGTACATGTTATGTATGTTTGAACCAGAATGTAAATGTTATACAATGGTTCTTGATGGAAGAGACATCCTATGTTTGGATCTCTTCACAAAAAGTTTTAATTTTTAGTGATTTTCAGTAATCCGCTGCAAATGATTCGCTTCGTCTTAAATAAATCTTGTTTTCATAAGTTGGATGCCACAAATTAGTGGTATCAGAGCTCTAGGTTCACTGAGTCTATAGAGACATAGGACTAAAGTAGTAGAGTCTCTTCTGGTGTCATCCAGTGTATCTGATAGTGTCTTCTGCTCGTATAAGAGAAGAAGAACTTAAAGATGACTGGGTCACATGAGGAGGTTGCTACTGAAAGCAACAATGTTACACCAAGAAGAGGTGCATGGGAGTAGGCAAGAGAGCAACAATTGCCTGAGAATCCCCTAGCCGATCCAACTATAATAAGAAAATCCTTCTTTAAGTATTACTGTTGGAGAAATTTGGGCAACAGTAATGTATATTGTGGATCAAGCATTGGCAGTGTAACCTAGATTCCCAGCCCCCAATTATGATGTTTTAGATATCAACAGGATTTGTAATCAGCATCAGTAGGTTGAAGCAAAAGGAAATGATGAATTTCTAGACTTAAATTGAGTCTGTGCTCAACCTTAGCCTGTTGAATCAACCTTTGAGGTAGAGTCAGCATGAGGCAGTAAATAATCCACGAACCATGACAGGTTAGACAAGATAATGTCATTCAAATATGTTATTTTATGATTCCCTGGATTTAACTGAGAAAGTAATTGATTGAACTTTCCTTGATTAGTCCTATGAGGACTTATGTTTTGAATAGTAAAACATTACAAATGTTTTATGTTGTTCTTACCTCTATAAGAAAAGATGAGGTACAAAAGAGATGCCTGGATAAAATCTAGGGATGTTAAACCTTATGCTTGTGATAATATGAAAAAGAAGGAATATGATAGTATACAAAGTGCATACCACTTAATCTCAGTATTTATATATCCTGGCCAGGTATACAACTATTGATGATAAAGTGAGTATGAAAACTCTTAGATTGTTGTCTTTTTGATTTCTCTGATCAAGTAGTCATTCTGAGACAATCTAATGCGTATCATGAAATCAGAAATATGGAATGAATAAATGTGTCATATACTAAGCATAAGAAAGAGAAGTCTGAGATAATCTCAGATGAGCATGTTGTATGAGGAACTAAAAGTATACGTCTCATAAGATAAGAATAAGAATAAGGGAGATGAACCCTGTTCAATAATGTTGTAAGTATAATAAAGATCTTTCCCATAATGAGGAAATGGGAAATATGATGAGATCATGAGATGATCATAAACATGCTAGATAATAATAAAGAAAGGGATAATGTTATGTAATCATCCTTATAAATTCCGATGCTGAAGGCAAGGAACCTAGGATGAGACAAAGAGTAAATGGTTCATGAATAGTTGAAAATACATGAATTAATAAGAGGAATATGAATCCTTGTTTTCTTTCCTTTCAGGGACATGGCAATCAGGTGGGTCTTAGGACACTTGATGTGAATAAGATAAAAATGTTCAAGTGATTGATACTTAGAAAAGTATCAGTTTATCTTGGATTTTGGTTCCAAGGTGAAGACATATGTAACAATTAATGTTCCAAGATGAAAGGAAGATAAATATGTGATGTGTTCTCAACACATGTGATAGATACCAAGGTGAAAGATTCTGGTATCTAAGAAATATCAGATGGTTTATGTTGGCTACCTGGAGTGGTCAACTATGAAATTAGTCTGATTATATAAAATAATATGAACATCATATGTTAGGGGTTTATGCTCTGCATAAACATGATATTAATAAAGAATGTATGATGTTTCTCTAAACAAAAAAAGTGTTACTTGACACAAAATTGAGTCCACAGTCAATGATGAAGAACAGTGGAACATGTGTCTTGTGTGTTGATTCTATGAGAATCCTGTGTGGAAACACTTTGTGCTAATCAAAGTTTTATGGTGTCTCCATAATAAGGAGATGATATGTGAAGACTAGATAGTATGATGAATGAAATATATCTATCTTCCTTTATCTGGATTTTGGGGACGAAATCCTTGTTAGGGGTTTATAATTTGTAACATCCCTGACCTGGGTTATACTTTAACCCTAGGTGTTTTGATTAAGAAAGATGATTATATGCTTAATCTTATCTTGTGAAAAGTAATTAGGGTCCAAGAGGAACTTATGTTGCAATTCTAGTCCTTTTTGAATATTGTTGAAATCAATGTTTTGCTTGTTTTGGACTAAAGTGCAAATTACCTAAGTTGAGGGGTTTAAGTGCAAATTGTGCATGATAATATGTTCCTCATATGTTGAAGCATCATGAGAGTGAAAATGATGCGTAGGTATGGCTTATGGAAGCCTAGTACCAAGAAAGAGCTAATAAAGCAATGTTTGTGCATTAAAACCTAGTTTTGGTGTAAAGTGCAATTTACCCAAAACCTAGGGTTCAATATGCAAATTACCACATCAATAAGGTCCCTAATGTTTCTTGGCATCATGTATAGCAAATAAAATGAGAGGGACACCTCATTTGAATTAAGTTGGAGGAGAGAGAATCTTGATATTAAAATAATCAAGATTTAATCTTAATTGAAACCCTAATTCAATTTAATGCAAAAAGAAATATATTAATTGAAGAGCCCTTCAATCAAAAGTTGAGGGATGATTTTTTAAAGAGTTTGGACGAGCTTGTGCCTTTCAAAAGCACGAAAATATCCAAGGGAGTGGATAACTCACTCACAATTTTATAAGAAAAAGAAATATCCACTCACATATGAATATTAGTATAATATGATTTGAGGTGCTTAATTTGCTTTTCTTTAAATCATGGATAATTAAGAGGAATAAGAGGCAAACAAGATAGCCTCGGATCCAAGGAAGTTGAGGGGGATAAGGCGGCTTTATTTTTGGGATTAAATGAATTTTTATAAAGCATATTCTCTCTCATTGAATTTTTATAAAAAGACTCTTTACAAGCCAATGGAAAAGCTTTTCCGATCCCATTTCTTTTCCTTTGCTTGGAAGATGACCAAGGGAGCTTGGGAGGATCAGGAGGAAGACCCCCAACCTGTTGGTAATCCCCTTGATCCCTTTTCACCTTGAATCCATGGTGGAAATAAAAAATCAATGCATGGATTCTTCCTATTTCGATCCCCTCTTCAATTCTAACCATTCCTTTTCACTCAAAACTTGAGGACGAGCCTTGGAATGGTGAAAGGAGTTGCATCCACCATTGTTGACGTGATCTTGGAGCTTTGGAGCTCAATTGGAGGTGGGTTTTATAACTTGAACCCTTATTATTGTTATTGCATTCAATTCCTTATCAAATAATGATCCTTTCTTCATTCATGATAATTGATTTGGTTGATTGGTGCAATCACCATGGAAATAACAGTAGGTTTCGTGAGTCTAGAGCTTGATGATGATGACATCATCATAAGCATACACCTCACCAAATATCCAAGGAAAACGGTTTCAACTGGTTGGTCCAAACGGTTTCACCAAACCATTTGGAGACCAAACGGTTTCAAAACCGTTCGGAGACCAAATAGTTTCAAAACCATTTGGTGATTTGAGACCCAAACCGTTTAAGGGAGTTGACCATTTAGGAGGGTTGACTATTTGATGTCAGAACCCTAATGCATGTTGGATGATAATTTAAAGGATCCCATTGATTAATTCAATGCATAATTAATCACCAAGTAGTAAACCCTAATCGGGTTAAGTGTTGATTTTGTAATTGATTAAGTTGAATCTCTGGGTTGATTAACCCAAACGGTTTGAAAACCGTTTGAGGATCACCCAAATGGTTTCAAAACCATTTGGAGGTCAACCAAGACCATTTGGAGGTCTAGGGTTGAGTATGGTTGGGTATTTGAAGATCCAAATATACCAAATTGAAATACAATCAATTTCTGATTTGATAATCAATCCAATGATCCAAACCATAATTGGATGTCATGGATTTTGATGATGAAATGGGAAAATGGTTTAAAACCGTTTAGAGGTCAAGTACCTCATGACCGTATGAGGTCAAGCACCTCAAGACCGTTTGGATGGTCAAAGGTGGTGATTTGAAGGATTAAAGATTCAAAGGTTAATAATTGTTGAACCTCAATAATTTAATTGATTGAAGGTTTCAACGTTGCTAATTATGATCAACCAATTGATGACAGTACCTCATGAACCCTTGTGGTTTCGGGACTGATTTGTCCCAAACGGTCTTGAGACCGTTTGAGTTCAAACGGCCTTGATACCGTTTGAGTCCAAACGGTCTTGAGACCGTTTGAGTCCAAACGGTCTTGAAACCGTTTGGAGGTCAAATAGTTTCAAAACCGTTTGGTGATGAAACCTCAAAACCGTTTGAAGGTTGTTGGTGATTCAATCACTTGGTAATGGAAGGTAATGATTGTTCTAATGATCCAAAGATTGATAGTGATGGTAATCAAAGATGGTACAAAGGTTAAAGACATATAAGTACCTAAATGATTAGTACTATTAAAGGGGTAAACCCTAATCACTATAAGAACAATAATTTGGTACACTATGTCAATCATAGTTGTGTGTACTTGATTGAAGGGTTGATATGACCTAATCAAGTTGAGAGGATGAAAGAATGAAATTCATAAATGAGTATGATTCATGAGGTGATTAAAGGTATGATCCTTAGCAAAGAAATCATAAAACCCTAATCATGAATATAAGCCCTAATTGACAGGGTTATTGAACACTAACCCTAATTGAGGGCAATTCTAAATGAAACCCTAATCCAGGGTGAGGATGTAGGCCTAATCTAGGGTAATGATATGTGAAACTCTACTTTAGGGAAATGAGATGCAAATCCCTAATTGGGATGAATAGTGAATCTCTAATTATGGAAAATAGAATGAAATCCTAATGGAGATGAATAGTAGACCCAAATTGTGGGTAACTATAGTGGAAACCCTAGTTGAGGGTGATTCCATGAGAAACCCTAGTTGAGGGTGATTCCATGAGAAATCCTAGTTGAGGGTGATTCCATGAGAAACCCTAGTTGAGGGTGATTCCATGAGAAACCCTAGTTGAGGGTGATTCCATGAGAAATCCTAGTTGAGGGTGATTTCATGAGAAACCCTAGTTGAGGATGATTCCATGAGAAACCCTAGTTGAGGGTGATTCCATGAGAAACCCTGATTAATAATTAACACCACATGAAGCTCTAATACTATGTTGTGATGAGAGGCCCTAAGAAGGGTGAAGGTATGTGATACTCTAATTTGGAGTCATAATACATAAAGCCCTAATCCTGGACAATATGACAATAAACCCTAATCCTAATTTTTAAGTAAGGGTATAAGGAAACCCTAATGATGAGATAGAAGGAATTATCTTATAAAGGTGAAATATTTCATGTGGTTAATTATAAGCAACCTTATAGTAAGCAATGTCCTTATCATTAGACAAGTCCATATCATTAAAGATAGTTGGACAATTCTAATGTGTGGCCTATGAATTACATGCTAAAGGTGAGAGATTAGTGATGGAATGTATTAAGAGGGAAATACCTTAATACATGATAAGTTGGTTAACTCAAGAGAGTCTGAAATGATGAGAAAAGTGATACATCAAGATATGATAGTTATCACATTCAGCACTTTAGGGTTTATATACCTTGATGCACTTCAAATCCAATATATATGGGTAAGAAACATATCAAGTGTGTTATGCAACTATTACAATGAAATGTAATGAGTTGATGCACTTTGATAAGTGTTGATTAATGTACCTTGAGAATGGGGTTAAGACAAATTAATGAGTATGATGTAATCATACCATGATGAGGATGAGAAATGAACCCATACCTTGAATTGATGATCATTAATGCTATATGATGAGAGTAATGATCTTGAATAATTATTTATGATATCTTTGAATTCCCCAAAGGTATGGAATAATAACTTAAGAGTTAGACAGATAATATAATCATGAAACCCTAACTAATGAGAAATTGGGAACCCTAACCCTAATTTTGGGTAAAAGGGAATGAAAAGCCCTATTTGATAGTAAACCCTAATTCCTGGTAAAGGAATAATGGTTTTACTATTGTATCACATGATGTGATGAATAACTTGTATGATTGTTATCATGTCTAATAACCATGCCGGTATTATGAGATTATGAACATAGACAGATTTGAGCTGTGACATTTATATATAATAAATGTTGATTGGCCTTATGTGCCTTAATGTTGTTGTTGCTTAGTAAAAGTAACAAATGTGCATGGATTTTATAAGTCATATGAGTAAGTTGTTGCCTAGAAAGAGGTGACAAGATATTTTGTGGCCTTGTGAGCCATGTGTGATGCTTGTGTAACAAGTATCATGAATGCCTTGGTCAGATGACCTGAAGGTGATAGTTACCTAATAGATGGTAATGATGCTCAATGATGAGTTAAGGGTTTGAATACCCAGAACCATATGATTATGGTGATGAGATTGTAATGGGATGAGAATTCCCAGTATTGAAATGAGGGATTGAGTTCCCAATGTCTTTTAAAGACTGATAAGTAATTGATGAAAATAGTACATGTCTCTTTATATCATTGTTGTAATAAGTCATGTTTGAGAACTTGGCTGATGCTAAAAGAATATGAAAATGTACTTAATTAATCAAGTGAAATCTTTTCATGTAGAGCCCTGACCATAGATCCATCATCGTCAGTATTTAGGTGATGGTGAAATGGATGCTCCGCGGCAAAACTTGGAACACATATTTTGAATATGTGGGGGTAAATGGGCAAAAAATATCCTTACGTCCGGTGAAGAGATTGAGGGAAGGTAAACATTAAACCTCTCAATTCTTCATGTGTCGGGATGGATGTATCATAAATCTCCCGATGGTTGGGATGGATGTAACATTAATCTCCCAATGATATTTAATGTCGGGTCGATGGATATAAACATTAAATCTCTCGATGGATGATGAGAGTGCAGTTGATGCTGTAACTCTATAGCGAAGTTCTAGTATACCCTGGAAAGCTATTTTGAGCAGTTAACATAGTCCTGCTTGTGGTCCTGCTCTGACCGGGATGTGAGAGGTCATGGGAATCCGACTCTTCCATTGACCTATGTATGGTACCGATTTCGACTTCACAGTGGTCGGTTGGAGTATGAGCGGTATACCTCATCTCCTCAGGGCATAAGTGTGATTGTAAAATGAAATCAGCCATATAGCATGTTTGCTTAAGGATTGAATACGGAAATTCATTGGTTGATGTTACATTTCTTTTATATATCTTTAGTTCATTGATGTTATTCATATCTATTTGTATTCATTACAAGTAGATGGATGAACTATGATTCTACCATGAGTAGATGCAATGTTATCCTTGGGAAAGGAGATTACATCACCTCATTCATACAGTGACTTACCTACTGTTAATTATATATAAATCATTCTGCTCAATTTATTTTAATAAATGGCTAGAACAATGTTTTGGCAGAGAGTTATATCTCCCACTGGGGCAATTTACAATTGTCTCACCCCCGTGGGATCCAAGTTTTTAGGTGGACGCGGACAAAGAAGCAGAAATCCTTTTGCAGGGAAAGGACATCAACAGTAATATCAGGGACATCAGTGAGATCTCAGGTGGAGATACTATCTGTCAAGTTTATGTAGTTAGAAAGTCCTATGTGTCGTCTCTGTACTCTCGGGTCCTCAGAGTTTATAGTTGATGTTTTAATGAATCAATATGAGATTTTGGCTTGATGCCTCAAGATTCGTATGTTGTCTGTATATAATGTTTATAGGGCAGCTGATGTTGTAATCTTTGAGAAGACATGGTATAGGTTATGTACGTTTGAACCAGAATTTAAATGTTATACAATGGTTCTTGATGGAATAGACATCCTATGTTTGGATGTCTTCGCAAAAAGTTTTAATTTTTAGTGATTTTCAGTAATCTGCTGCAAATGATTCGCTTCCTCTTAAATAAATCTTGTTTTCATAAGTTGGATTCCACACAACACTTCAGAGTGGAGCCCTTCTTAAGGACAACCAACTAGGTATAAGGCCTCACAACCCGTTATTAAACCTCTTCAGGTCTAAGGAACTCTTCTTCCTAGCAGAGAAGGTAAGCACCTATTTACATATAGGTACTAGCAACCTCATCCTCTTTCTAGGATATGGTTCCTCTAAAGGGAACCAAGATATAATCAGCCTCCTAGGATCATGCATGAGGCAACCGCAACCATCCACTTAGGTCGCATCATCTTCAACTCCCCACTGTTCCTCATATCTTTGAGTCTAAGCTTCCAACCTTCTTTCTTGGGTCCCACTCTCTTTCTCTAGAGCTAACCCTACAATAGGCTTACTACTAGAGGTCCTCTCTCCATGAAGGTGGATCAAGCTTACAAGCATACCCCTACATGGGTGAAGCCTATGTTTGCCCAAGATTATCCCTAGCTCTTTATGCTTATCTCATAAGCTATCCAACATACTCTCCTGACCCGGGTTCAACCTACTTCCCACACTACTGATGTACTCTAGGTACATGTTATTCCCTACTCGCATAAGCCCATAGGGTTTCTATAGGTTCTTCACTAACCTCATCATTGAAGGAGCTATCCTTCGCTCTAACATGCACGACCCTTTCCAGGGTTGGGTCACCAAAGGTACTAGGTCATTCAACCTCACATGGCTCATACGTCATGAGCATCCAAAAGCATGTCCACACACACCTGGTCTAACATGACATCTAACTCATCATGCCACATCTCTTTCTAACCACCACTTAGGGTTAGGGTTAACATCATCCTCAAAGGAAGTGCCAGGTCTCTACTTGTAATGGAGGTCTCTACCTCTAAGACTAACTCTCTCTACTCATCCTCCAGACAAGAAGGGCTAGCCTCAGGTCTCTCCTGAGGGCATGACAACTCATGTCATATGACCTAAGAATGTAGCTATTCTTTAGTTTATGCTTAAACTATTAAGCTTATGTCCATGACATCTTATTTACATGCTTTTCATTAATTTGGTGGAGGATTCCTTAAACCTTATCAACCTTACCCATTCCTCAGGAGAGTGAGGAAGAGAGAGAAAACCCTAATCCTTAAAATCCTTAATAGCAATAGAGTTGAGAAGGGATGAACAAGATGAGAGAGTCCTAAAGGTATCTTATTTCGAGTCAAATCCTAAGACATTGGCCAGGCAGTCACACGGATCCGGGAGTCCTTGTATTCCGACTAGCGGTGCAGTGGAAAATCTTGCCAGCCCCCGGACGTGATCCTTTTCTAGACACCTCTGTCTTTCGGAAAATCCTCTAATAACTCCTTTGGGTTCTACATAATTTGTAAAATTTAATAATTATTATAGATTAAATGAGGAACCTACGCTCTGATACCAAATGTAACGACCCCGCCTCCCGGTAACCCCCAATTAAGGGAGACCAAGAGGTCAGAGTCGTTATCCCAATAAATCGGATCAAAGGTTCGATAATTAATCAATAATAATTATGAAATTTTACCAACTAAACTGAAATCTGGTATAAAATAAAACTTTGCATACCTTTTCAAAAACTTTAGAAATCTACTTCTATCCTCAACTTGGATCTATTCAATCTAATCCTCCTTGCACTTTATTTCTTATTTTCACAATATGTCACTTTACTATTTGTTCATTTCAAGGTTGTACCTAAAATGTCGACAAACAAAATGTCGGTCATCATATAAGAATATGCCAGTATGTGGGGACAAACAAAATTTCACAAATATGGCTAACAATCTAAATATCACAATCAAGGTAATTAACAATCCAATTTATGTTTTCAATGTGTCATTCTCCACCGCTTTTGCCCTAACCCTGGAATACCCCCTCTAGGGTTTCTCTTTTGCCATTGACTTAAGGCCACCTTCTCAATCCCGAGCTTGGTGCCTGGGGTCACCTCTCATGGTGCCCATTAGTCATGCAACATAGACCACTTTCGCATTCCCCAGCTTGGTGTCTGGGGTCACCTCTCATGGTGCCCATTGGTCTTCCCTCCTGGGCTTGACCTTTTTGCATCATCCATCAGGGTGGCATGTAGGTTCGAGAATACACACTTATTTTACAATTGTGATGATCATAGTAACTTTATAATTTACAAGTATGAACATCGAAACTGATAGGTTGCATTCAATGTGATTAACCATTCAGAAAACCTTCGGAAAACTAATGCGATTAACCATAATTAACCACATACCTGTTAGGCTGATTTGAGATAGAATTAATCCAATCAATGCAAGAAATCCAATAGGCAAGCAATCACACAAAGAGATCCTAAAATATGCATTCAATTTCCCATCATTGATCATGCCATCAAGATCTATTAAACCTAGCTCGCTTCCTAGGGTTTCTAGTCCACTTTTAGGGTTTCCATTGCAATTATGGTTTCTCTTCATTTATACTATTTTAAACCCTAATTTTATACAATTACTCACAATCCCTAATTATCTCATCTATTCTTCATGAAAGATATTAAGGTTACCTTTGAACAACATCTAACCATACTTTCAGATTAAAGACACATTTAACCATCAATTAAGTCCATTATGCCTCTTTTACATTAAAACTACCATTTTTATCCTTTTAATTCATGACAAGATCATTAGGCCTAATTATCATCTTTGGTTCCTTTCATATTAACAATTCATAGTTCATTATGATCTAATTCACATATGAACTCTATTTATCATTAATTCCTCCATTATTCATTAGAAAACCCTAACTTCCATATTAAGGGTAGTTATCCACAATTAGGAACTTTTATACTTGAAATAGCTTAGAACTGTCATATCTCATCTTTATTCATGAATTTGAACAATTAAATCCATTAAGAGTCACAATGACCAACATTAGGGTTTCAAGGCCCATTAAAGCTCATTTATATACATGGAACCCTAAATTAATCAACTTTACATGTAAAATAGATTGAAGTTCAACTTTAAAATTCAACAGGTTATTACTTCACAAATTAACCTATTAAACCTTAAAGATTCATCCTTTATACTCAAATAGGGTTTGTAAGTGCTTAATCATTCTTATTTGAGGTAAAAACCCTAAATCATGCAAGAAACATCTAGATCAGGTTCAAGTTCATCATTAACTATTCAATAGGTTGCAATTACTCAATTTCATCAACTAAGCAACATGAACTTAACCAATATGCTCAATTAGGGTTTCCTAATCTAATACATAAGCACTTTTCATCAGATTAACACACTTTTGCAAATAGGAACATATTCAGGTTCTCAAACCATTTTTATTGTGTTCCTTATATTTTTCTAAGAAACTTTCATGTATTAAGTTTGTTTATCCGAGATTTCTAGCAATTTCTATGAATTTTGCAAGGAAAAGCATGATCTTGGATTATCTTTTAGTTTTAGAAAATTGTTGGCCATCCGACCCGTGGTCCCGTGGACCACGCGAAATCCAATGGTCCACAGAGACGTGCCTCACTTCGTGATTAAATAGAAACCAATGACAAAATGCCCTTACCTTCCTTCACAAACATCGGGGGCAAGTAGGTCTTTTCCCCTTTCTCTTCTTCTTCCTCGTGAGCCCCCCTGTTCGTGAACCAGGCTTGCCGTGGTCAACCTCAGAGTTGACTCTGAGCAACTTGCTCCCCCAGCCGCCAGTGGAGACCGCCGCACCTTCGCCGAGCCCCACCAAACTCAAGGGTGCCTTCGGCTTCGCCAGTTTTGGCTGAAGTTGACAGGACAGAGAAACTCTTCTCCAAAGAGAAGCAGCTTCAAGCTGAAGGTGAAGGTCATGACCTTTCTCGCAATCGAGCCCGCACGCTGACTCGCCCCCTTCGTCCGAACACAATGGGGTGTTCTGGGATTTCATAGAGGGTGTGCGACCCTCTATATATATAGGAAGATGAGCATGGAGTTTGACCCTATCCGCCAATTAGGGAAAACTGACCCACACATGGAAACTAGGGGAAACCAAGGATGGTTCGGTCCGACTCTGTCTCCTGATTCTAAATGGCATCTTATCTTTCTAAATTGTGGCCTGAAGAGAGTGAGAGAGGTGCGAGAAGGTCGCATGTCCTGTGGATCTTTCCTTTTCTAACTCGAGCTGGAAGACGATCTTTAGATCGTCCGATCACCATCCAACGGCCGCCATTGGGTGTGACACATGCCTGGGCTGGGCCTAAGGTTTCCTATTCTCAAGATAATTCCTCATTATTTAGGAATCTTGGAAAAATCATAACTCCTAATTCGTTGATCCATTTTATCCCAAATTTTGAGGGAATCTTATTAATGACTTAATATATCATCATGCCAAATTTGGGTTTATTATATAAAGTAATTGGGTCCTTTTCTTTAGTTTCAAGGTAACACTAAATTATATATATATATATATATATATATATATATATATATATATATATCTCACATATTTTCTCTTTCCTTTGTCATTAAATTATTATCTCGAATTCCTTGTACCTTAAGGAACCTTAAGATTTTGAAATCCTTTTTGAAGGATACTTATTATCCTACTAGATACATCTATATCTATTATTTCTCATTATCCTTTTTATTTCTTTATTAAAATATCTCTTTTTGAGGATTTCTCTTCATCTCTCTTTTTATTTTCCTTATTGGAATTCCTTTAATATTAGAAACCTTATGGATACGAAAATCCACCAAGGATAACTCAATTATACCTCTTTCCACTTATTTCCCACCTTTTATCATTGTTTTCAATTTCTTTCTTAATAAAGAAATATTTAATTGATATTTTCTTTTCTTTTTTTGTTGCATTATTTTTGCAACTTTGGACTCCTTGGGACCCAAAGAACCCAAGGCACGAAATCCACCTTTGGATTACATTCTTTTGCCTTCTAGAGGTTTCTACATCTTTCTTTTCTCCATTTATTATTAATAATGGAGTTTCTTTTGTCTTTTCCTTGTTATTGGGCCCAATAGCCAAAAAAGCCCACAAAACAACTAACAAGGCTATTGTAAACGAAATCCTTTTATTCCAAACAAATTATATCATTATTTGTTCAAATATCTTTAATAGGATAAATTACATTTCTCACCAAAAGAAGCCAAAAAAATTGGGGTTGTAACAACTCCTTCAATGATGAGGTTAGTGAAGAACCTATAGAGACCCTATGGGCTTATAGGAGCATGGATTAGTATGCACCTAGAGTACGTCAGTAGTGCGGGCAGCAGGTTGAAACCCTGGCCAGGAGAGTATGTTGGATAGATTATGAGATAAGCATAAAGGGCTATGGATAATCTTGAGCAAACATAAGTGTGACATAGGCTTCACCCATGTAGGGGTATGCTTGTGAGCTTGATCCTTCATGGAAAGAGAACCTCTAGTAGTAAGGCTATTTGTAGGGGTGGCTCTAGAGAGAGAGAGCAGGACCCAAGCAAGAAGGTTGGAAGCTTAGACTCTGAGATATGAGGAACAATGGGGAGTTGAGGATGATGCGACCTAAGTGGATGGTAGCGGTTGCCTCATGCATGATCCCTGGAGGCCGATGGTATCTTGGTTGCCTTTAGAGGAACCAAACCCTAGAGAGACCATGAAGCGGTTTAGTAACAAGTTGTGAGGCCTTACACTTAGTTGGTTGTCCTTGAGGAGGATTCCACTCTGAAGTGTTGTTCAAGTAGATGGATCATGGGAAGTGCATGTCATACCTTGTACATGCTTGGTTCGTGGTTAAAAAGGTTGAGCATGTAGTGGGACATCTAAAAAGTGAACCTAGGGTTCCTAGGACTAAGAGGGGAAGAGGTGTACCTGATGCTCATGACGAGATTTGAGTTTCTATAGATTCGGGCATGACACTCCTCATGTTTAGAGGAAAGGGAAACCCCTTAAGTCTAAGGTATGTTTGATGAACCCCTCACAACTAAGTTGGTGACATGGGAAGGTGTGTTCTTGGTCCAATGTTGAGGAATGAGAACAAGTATGACCTAGCATGGTCTAGTAGGTGGTATGCTTGTGCCTTAGTAGCTTGCTAGGGTCAAGCATGCTCATGTGGATGTAAACCCTAGACATAAGGACATTTATGACCTTTGATGTAATTTCCTCCCATCCTGGGAGAGGGACCCTTTGTACGGTGTATACCAATTTTTGTTGGTTTTGAGGTAACCTAAAGAGGTCTCATAGGATCTTGAGAAGATAAGTGAAAAGTACATAGTATGATAATGAACCTGTACACCCATAGATAACCATCTCTAAGTGCATATGGATGTGTTACCATGGAGGTAACCGGTATGGGGCTTGACCAAGGTAGGCAGGTTGCCATGACCCTTATAAAAGGATGAAAGTCAACCCTTGAATGAAGAGAGAGAGATAATGGAGACTTGGGTAAGGTTCTAAGTTGGACATGTACTATGTTAGAATCCTAATTCTATCCTAGGGTCAGGTAGGGATAAGACCGATGGAAGTAGGAGTTGCCTAATTCCCTAGTTGCACATGACCATAGGGTCGGGAGGTAACAACTATCTTTGTCTGAGGGCCATGGGTTAGGAGATTGATCACCTTCATGAACTCATGGGACCCAAAGGGCAGATGAGGAGGGCACTCTCTGGATGCATAAGGAAAGAGGGATGACCCCAAAAGTGCTGGCACTCTACAGACCTAGAGGAGATGACCAAGGATTGTGTGTGGACCCAAGTAGGTTCGAGATCAATTTTCCATGGAAGTAACCTTGTTATTGAGATGATCGTGATGTAGAGACATATGTTGCACGTTTCAACTTAGATTTGAAGGTGTGGTGGCAAGGTGGGATGTACCATCTCTACTCTTGGAATGGGAAGCACTCTATATTTTGACTACAGCCAAATGCTTATTTCCTCTTGTTATGGGAGTGAGAGATAGGACATTACGCATGCCATACACCAAGGATAAAGTTGATGTGAGTTGGAACGTTGCTATGAGGTATGAGGACAGAGATGATAACATACCCTTGTGGAGTGAACGATGCAGGGATGGTTTACAAACATCAAGAGAACTAAGGTAGTCATGTTGTGAGGATGTTTTTATCATGAGCTATGTGATATACAAGGTTGAGTTCGATAACCAAGAAGATGAGTTCTAAGTTTTCTTATTCAAGATAGACCTAAAGTCTGAAATGAGATGATAAGTGGAATACATGGAGGTGTATGTCTTCAACATTACCGTACACATAAGGATGTGAGGCGGTAATGGATGCTCTGGTTGAGATGCAACTGCCTAGGTTAGCTAGAGGCTAGAAGAGGTTGTTCGGTTAGCCCTAAGTTTAAAAAAGAGATAAGTTTGGCTAACACTCAAATGTAATGATATATGTTGATCAAGTTAGTGGTTGTTTGGTTAGCCAGCCTAGGCCTTGATGCAAGAAAAGGATGGTGGTAGAACCTCAAAGGCACTTCTCTTAAAAAGTAGGTGATGAAACCCCGATTAGAGTGTCTTAGGGTTTCTGAGGAATCAATCTCGAGGAATCATGACATACAAGAGATCATGATTCTAAGATCACCATACACCATGGTACTACGAAGATAGTAAGTGACAGTAGTACTTTGGATGCTTAAGATGAAGTTGCACGTGGCTTGTCGCCATGCAAGCCAGGTGGTGAAGGACGAACACTAGTAACCCACTGAGTTGATATAGATGATAAAGAGTCCCCGAGAGGGAATGGGAGTACATCACTATGGATGTTGTGGTAAGTCTCCCCTAGACCAAGGAAGGTCAAGATGCAATATGGGTTATGGTAGATCACCTTACCTAGATGACATGAGAAAGAAAGAATATTGTCAAGGGATGGATCCGGTTGAACTACATATGAGAAAGAGATGGTCCAACTACTCCATGATGCAAGTTCAAAAGTTCTTGAGTATAACCTAAGGATCCACTTCCATGCGGTGGAAGTAGATACATGAAGAACTCGATGCTAGTACAATTTATCACCCCTAACTAATGATTAGTATAATCCAGAATAGAGGGTCTGATAAGAGCATGGGTGCTTGTTTAGGGTGATACATGGAGACAGTTCTTGTCCTCTATAAGATGTGATGATAACCACCATAGCCAGTATCGGGATGTAAAGAAGCTCTGTAAGGGAGGTTGTGTCGGTCACCACTTCATTAAGATGATGTTGGTGAAGGGACCTTGCGAAGGTCAGAATAGGACCACAGTGTGTGCAGAGGAAGTCGTTTTGATCGTGCAATGGCTGAAAGAGAGCCCAGGGGCAACATGAGTCGTGAGCTGATGCAAAGAAGACTGACATGTAGTTCACTGTGGGAGATTATGTGATGAGAAAATCTGACCCCTCTGAGTTATAGCTAAGAGAGCTGAGTCTTGGTTGCAAGAGTCCATTTGAGATGGATTTGTGGAGATGGTTATGTTTAGCCTTACCCCTCAGGATAACGTGATGTGTTACATGAGTCCGATCTAGAGCACTATGTGAGGTACCCAAGCCATGTGCTGATCCATGAACCTATTCAGCTTTGAGAGAAGCTGAAATGTCCTGAGTCACCTATGAGAGTACAAGGTACCAAGGTGAGAAAGAACTCAGATGCAAGAATATGAGATGATGAAGGTTCTTGGGAGGCACATGAAGAGGGTAAAACCACATGGGATCCATGATGGACATGAGGAAGTCTTATCCTATTTGTTTGTGTAGTTGAGGGAATTTTGAGGACAAAATTCCTATAAGAGGGGAAGGATGTTACAACCTCAATTTTGCATATGTTTTCATATTTGAATTGTAAAGATGTTGTGAATATGGACTTAACTGAAAAGGTTGTATGCTTTGCTTCGAAAGATGGATTTCTTTGCAAATATCCCTTTGGATAGGAATTTCGTGATTCCTATTATTAGATTAATCCATTAATGGATATAAAAGAGAAGAAAAGAAGAAAAGTCCAAATAAAAGGAAAAAATACAAGATAATGGATATTAAGCAAAGTAATTATGAGAAATGCATAGAAAACTCTAGAAAGTGGAATTAATGGCCACAATTAAGTAAGTTTCGTTTCTATGTGATTTCTAATGAAAGAAATAGAAAAAGAGGAAAAAGGAAATAAAAGATAAAGAGAAATCCTTAAAAAGAAATCTTTTAATAAAGAAATAAGTAAGATAATGGGAAATGAATAATGTAGATGTATCTAGAAGGATAATAAGTATCCTTCAAAAAGTATTTCGAAATCTTAGGATTTCTTGGGTTCCAATGAGTCCAAGTTGCAAAGATAATGCAACAAGAAAGAAAAAAGATCAATTAAATATTGCTTTATTAAAGGAAATATGAGACAATAATAATATTACAAGAAATATGTGGATATTTGGATAATGGATCCATCTTGGAAAATATTTTTTGTTCATATGGTTTTTGATGGTAAAAGGAATCAAAATAAAGAAAATAAAAGAGTAAGAGAGAGAAAATATGCTTAAAATATGTCGTATTAAAGGATAACTTGTACATGAATATAATGCCCTTTTCCTTTGGAATTTGGGACTCCGTTTTAGTGTACTAGTAGATAAAGTCTTTATAGACTTTCCCTTAAAATTTGGTATTAATTGGACAAACGGATTGGGAGATATGATTTTTCTAAATATTCTTGAAGTGAGAAGAATGCCATTAAAATGTCATGATTAATTATATTTATTTATTTTTCTGACTTTCATTTTGGGCGCACGCGATGAAAACCCTTTGATCTGGGATCAATGGTGGCTGTTCCATCACCTACCTCATGTAGGAAAAAGGAAAGAACGAACAGTGCAGGGAAACTTCCCGATCATTTTTCTCGCGAGACAATCTGTGTGCAAAGTAGGAAACCCCTTCAGTAGATTTGCAAGGCACAAATGAACCAGATCATCCTATATTTTGGTGCCTTTAGAAGCTATTTGATGGAAACCCCAATTCCTATCTCCACGACAATCGACCCCCGACCCAGACCTATTAAAGGAGGATTGAAGAACCCCAGAGGGGGAATTAACTCATCCTCGAGGATTCTATAGACATCATGAACTTGTTCCTTCAGTCAATTCGAAAGAGAACGCCTTCCTTCACCACCAGTTATCCACCTTGGAGCCAGGTTTCTGTCGTGGGATTATTCTCTATGCTCCCTACTTCTCATGCCTCTCCGACACATCTGAGACCACCATTGGCTTCGGTGGGACATGGCGGAGGGATGAAGACCTTCACCCACTTCTGAGGGGGCGGGATTCATGAAGTCAACCCTCTGGTTGACTGAGCCATGACAATGGCTCATGAGAAGGTAAAGTAGAGATTGGGGAAGGAGGTGAGGGTACAGAGATGTCCATTTTACCCCCAAGGTTAATGAAGAGACTTAGGGGTAAAGTCATCTTTTGGTTATGTTCCTGACTGCGCCACACTGGAGCGGGCCGCTGAGAGGGCCGCACATGATTGGCTACAATTACACATGTGGAAAAGGGCAAAAGGAGCCGGATGATGAGGTGGCACTCTGACACAACTTTTCTGTGCGTAAAACGCAAGTGTACGCGTCAATGTAATATAGGCCTTTGTGAGGCCCGAGTCGAACTCAGGGACACTGAATTATCGGAGACTACTACTAACTACTCGCAATCATCTAGACCGATTATAAAGTTGGAAGTTGTTGTAAAATTTAAAGAAAATGAAATAAAACAAAACAAAACAATCGATTAAAGGTTTAGTTTAATCAATTCAAGTGGAGATCTTTAGGATTGCAGTTTCACCGCGGGTTATCATTGTATGAATTTCTATATAGCAACTCAGATTTATCTCTCTATCCGGGTAGTGTCCTGTAATCAGAAGTGCCCACTATCTTGGTACAATTCACTACCTATGTCTAGGTCGGTTCCACTGTCGTAGTAACCTATACCCTAAACTAGGTGCATTAGAATTGACCTCTGGGTATCCACCATTAACCTTACACCACCTTGTTCAAGGGATTTGTCAATTAATGTGAATTTCGTCTCTTGTCAACCGTTAATTCTTCTTTCAAAGTAATTAAGGGCATCGGTAAGCATAACAATATAATTGAGAAAATGAAATTATACCACGGATTTAAGAGATAATTGATGAATTACTATGATAAAAATGTCATACAATGCTTCCCTGGGCTACTCCCGGTCCTAAAGATAAAGGGGATTAGCCCCGCATGTTCATCTCAGAGCAAAACATTGTAGAGAAAAGGGGAAACATGGAGAAAAACATGATTGAGTGGTGAAACCCCTGAACGGAGAAGATCCAAGCGGTCCTTGGCGTAGAATGCACGATCTCCGGCCTTTCAGCGGTGGAAAACGTCTTCTTCGGCATTCGGAATGACTGGGGTGTGCTTCTGGGCTCCGTCCTTCTCTCCACACCTTCTCGGGACATGTGCAGCAGCTAATGACGTGATAGGTTGCTCTTGGCCGCCGTCATTAGGTATAATCACCGAGTTAGGTCATCAAAATATCACAACCATCCGATTTAGATCGATCTGAAGCAAACTTGTATCTGACAGTGTCGATACTATCGACACGAGTCGATAGTATCGACCTTGCGCGGTATCGGCTGGTCTTCTTTTCTTTTCTCTGTCGCGACTAATGCTAACTCGATACCATCGATGAGGGTCGATGGTATTGACTCTCTTAGGCGTCGCTTTTGTCTTTTTCCGTCGCTGAAGCTCTGGGGTCGATACTATCGACTTCAATGTCGATGGTATCAACTATCCTCTCGCCAGCAACCTGATGGTTTGTCGCTACCATCGACTTCCATGTCGATGGTATCGACTCTGTGCTGCTCCTTGCGGCTGGCAACCTGTACTTGTGTCAATGGTATTGACCACTGTCGATGGTATCGACAGTAGCAAATACTCGTTTTTCCTGAAATTACAACACAAAACCACATAAGACGAAATAAAACATATTATTCACTACTACAGAAATGGCTTATAAAGTCACTTTTCAAGGTGTCGGTTGTATACATAAATGGACACCTAAACTCTACAGTGTCGGTTTATAACATAAACTGACATACAATCTGTGAAGGTCGACCAGACACGGGTACCACTTTTATTAAGTGTCGGTTAATTAATAAACAACCGACACCTAAAATCAACCGCCAAAACCAAAATTCCAGCGAAAAAATTACCTCCAAAATTTCACATATGGCGTCGGTTTATAAATAAATAACCGACGACCAAAGATTATTCGCGGGACAGGAATAGTTGTCGGTTGTCTTTTAGTTAAAAACCGACGACTATAATCTAGTATAGGCGTCGGTTGTTGGAAAAGAACCGACACTGTTGGTTTAGTTGTCGGTTATTTTGAATAACCGATGCTTATTGTCAACTTAATATCTCACCAGCGCGAGCGACTCTTCCCCCTTTCCCAGTTTCATTCCCGATTTCAGTTAGGTCCGGCGATTTCTTGCTTGCCCCCACCGGTCGTTGCTCCTCCGCCGCCGCTGCCGTGCTCGTGCTCCTGCCCTCGCCGCTGCTCTGTGCTCACCGGCGGCCGTGCTCCTACCCTCTGTGCTCACCGACGGCCGTCCGTGCTCCTGCTCCGTGCCCTCGCCGCTGCTCCGTGCCCTCACCGCCGCTGCTCCGTGTCCTCACCGGCGCTTCTCCTCTCTTTGCCTCTGCCTCAGCCGGTGGTTGCTGTGCTCCGGCCGCTGCTCTCCTCTTCCCTCAAGGTGTGCCCGCCCGCCCTGCCTTCTTCCTTCTTCCTCTGCTCCGGCGGCTGCTTGGGCGGTGCCAAGGCACGCCCAAGCAGCTGCTGGGCGTTTTTTTATTTTTTTTAAAGTTATTTACTTATTTGTGTTTAGGGTTTAGGTACTGATTTTGTGCTTCTACTGAGTTGAATCCTCTATTGTCTATACAATACATGTAATTTTGATCAAGTGATGATATGTAAATGTGGAAATAAGTTAGTAAGGTATCAATGATAAGTCTGCTATAATGTGATGCAAAATTAGTTATTGTATCATGCATATCTTAATACTTTTTTGTTTTATAGTTGTATAGGGTGTTTTATGTGTGACAAGTCTATTGTTTTATAGTTGTGCATACCTGCGAGTTATCAGGAACACCTAAATGAATGTCTAACACCTAAATGAATATCTAGTTGTGTATTTTCCTAGTATCGTGAAAGATTCTCAATCGTGTGTATCACATGGGATTCGTATCTCAACACAATGGACTGTAATATATGCATCTAATGCCTTAAATGGAAGACTCGAATGTTATAAAATCCCATCTAAGTAGGTAGAAACAACTTATATATATTTAGATCTTAATAATTCCATGAAGTGCACATTATCTTACTCAGGAAAAGTATGTGTATAATGTAGGATTAGTTCCATATAATGGTTCTATTTTAGTAAGCACCTAGAAACCCGTCCAAGATTTACTCATTAGGAGTAAATCTTGGATAGTCCCCGGTTTGGGACTGTTCTTGAACGCCTAATCTCACTTAGGATGTAAGTGTATAATGTGTATTGGGTTTTCGAGAAAATTTCGGTAGCATTTCCTCGTTTGTTCTCTAAGTACATATGTAGACTTCTTTTCAAGCTATCATGTCTACCACAATAAAGTTGGTTATGACAAGCAATAAAAGGTTAACTGATGTTATACAACTTTTTCTGAAAATATATAACATCGTTATATGTACTTACACTTTGTTAATACTAATATTGTGCAGTCTCTGTCCACCCATAATAGTCACTATGAACTGGGCCTCGATGTCAATGTTAACGTTCCCTATTGAAGAACAATTGGACATCATCCTAGATGATCGTTCCTTAAACCAATTGGTCATACCCAAACATTGGCGTTTTCTAAAAGGAAGACACTACATGCCTGGTAAAGTGACCATAACTTTTGGCAATTATTCACATGTTATCGAGGTTGAGTATGATTTGGCGGGAAATCTTGTATCAAAATCCGGTTGGCGTGATTGGATTGGAGAGATGCATGTGGTCCGTTGCAACAGGCTTTTTCTCCGTCCAGTTGGTCATAATTCCATCAAAGTTTGGATAACCAACAGCAACTGCGAGACCCCTGATCATCTACTGCGGTATGAGCGCACGGCGTCGCATATCAGCTCGGACGAATCTGAATCTGAGGCCCCTGTCAGTTCAGATTCGTCTAAATATAGTGAGGAGCTTCGTGACACAGCTTCATCATCAAAAAGAAGTTATTGATGCGGGACCATGTTGGTGTAGTATTTAGTTGTCTATCTATCTAGACTTGTCTGTATTAATAGTTTTTTAATTATGCGCATGTTTAGGGGTACACCAACCCCTTTGTTTAGTTATTGTTTAGGGGTACACCCCTGTGTGTGGATGTAAAAAGAGATTAATGAATGGAACTAAAAGTTGCTACATGAATGCTTATAACTGAAGTGTGTGTTCCCATGAATGTTCCCATTTGCATGATTACACTACTATTTTCTCATATTGTATAGTCTATTTTAATATGACATACTTGCTTATATCTTGCTTAATGATGAATTGTAATGCACACATGTGACATGCTTGGAATGTAAATGATGAACTTTTCCCTAAATTGCCAATCATGCTTTTAAAGACATCAATAATCACCCTAACTTGAAGAACTAGGATTTTAGGTATAAGAATGACAACACATTATTTATTGGCCTAGAAACCCGTCCAAGATTTACTCATTAGGAGTAAATCTTGGATAGTCCCCGGTTTGGGACTGTTCTTGAACACCTAATCTCGCTTAGGATGTAAGTGTATAATGTGTATTGGGTTTTCAAGAAAATTTCGGCAGCATTTCCCCGTTTGTTCTCTAAGTACATATGTACTTGGAGAACAACGGGGAAATGCTGCCGAAATTTTCTTGAAAACCCAATACACATTATACACTTACTAGTGAGATTAGGTGTTCAAGAATGGATAGGTGGTACACATTTATTATATATAATAATGACATCACATGTATTTGTTAACCCTAGACCCTAATCTTGTCCTAATATATACTTGTTTTCTCTTTGATCATAGAATGGATAGATTATGGATGTCCATTCACAATCGCTGCACCCCAGAGTTTATTTCTGGTCTTGACCAGTTCATTAGATTTGTCGAGGAACATAGGAAACAACCTGGAGATAGGTTCTACTGTCCATGTAGGCATTGCGGTAACAACTTGAAAGTCAACACTGGTGACGAAATCAAAACTCATGTCATGTGCAATGGGATTATACAAGGCTATACAGAATGGCACTGGCATGGAGAGATTTCAAACTCAAAACCAGTGGATGTCAATAGCAGTGCTTGTGTGGAAGAAGAAATTGCCTACGATGACGTAGATGTGAATGAACCAGTTCCAGTAGACATCGTTGATGCGATGCTGGATAGTTGTGGGGTAGAGCACACCGATCCACCTCCCATTTTTAGAAACATTGTGCATGATGCTGAGATGTCGTTATACACAGGTTGTACTAAGTTTATGAAGCTTAACGTTGTGTTGAGATTGTATAAGTTGAAAGCTAACAATAGATGGAGCGACAAAAGCTTCACGTCATTGCTGTCTTTGTTGAAAGAAATGCTTCCTGAAGGAAACGAGCTGCCAATCTCAACATACCAGGTAAAGAAATTGTTGTGCCCAATGGGAATGGATGCCAAGAAGATACAGGCATGCCCTAATGATTGTGTATTATTTCAAAAGGACTATGCGGATTTGAAAGATTGTCCAAAATGTGGTGCGTCACGGTATAAATTGACGACTTCAGGGGAGTCCAAAACTGGTTCTCCTGCCAAGGTGATGTGGTATCTACCTATAATATCACGGTTTCAACGCTTGTTTGCCAATCCGATAGATGCGAAGAATTTGAGGTGGCATGCAGATGTTAAGAAAAATAATGATGGGATCCTACGACATGCGTCTGATTCCCCACAGTGGAAGAAGATTGATGTATTGTACCCTAAATTTGGTGAAGAAGTCAGGAATCTAAGACTTGGGCTTTGTACATATGGGATGAATCCATACGGGACATTGAGCAGCCAACATAGCACTTGGCCAGTCATGCTTGTTATATACAATCTTCCTCCCTGGCTGTGTATGAAAAATAAGTACGTAATGCTGTCGTTGTTGATATCGGGCCCTAAACAACCTGGAAATGACATCGATGTTTATCTTGAACCTCTGATTGATGACTTAAAGAAACTCTGGGGTGAAGGTGTGATGACCTATGATGCTTCACGAAGAGAGACATTTCGTTTGCATGCTATGTTGTTTTGCACTATTAATGACTTTCCAGCATATGGGAATTTGTCTGGATATAGTGTCAAAGAAGCTAAAGCGTGTCCTATATGTGAAGAGAACACTGATTCAACAAGACTAAAACATGGCGGTAAGAATGTATATCTCAGTCATCGAAGGTTTCTTCCAAAATTCCATCCGTATCGTAGGAAGCGCAAAGCATTCAATGGATTGAATGAGGAACGCAGTGCACCTAAACCTATACCAGGGGAGGTTGTTTATGAAAGAATAAAAGACTTTGTCAATGAATTTGGTAAGAGATCACAATGTACTACACGGAGTGACAATTCTTCATTCAAGAAGAAGTCAATATTTTGGGATCTTCCTTATTGGAGTTCTTTGACATTCAGACATTGTATCGATGTAATGCACGTTGAGAAAAATGTCTGTGATAGCATCATTGGTACTCTGTTAAATATACCAGGTAAGAGTAAAGATGGGATAAAATCCAGACTGGACCTATGTGAAATGGGAATAAGGTCAGAATTAACAGAATTACGTGAAATGGGTAATAAAAGAACATACTTACCTCCCGCTTGTTACACGTTGTCTAGAAAAGAGAAGAAAGCTTTTTGTGAATGCTTGGTAAATGTTAAGGTGCCACATGGTTACTCATCCAACATCCGTAGATTGGTATCAATGAAAGATCTGAAGTTGATAGGTCTTAAATCTCATGATTGTCACACTCTAATGCAACAAATATTGCCCGTGTCAATTCGATCTATATTGCCGAAGCATGTAAGGTTTGCAATCACCAGACTTTGTTTCTTTTTCAACAGTCTCTGCAGCAAAGTTATTGACCCTGAGACTCTCGATAATTTGCAAAGAGAAGTGGTTGTTACCCTATGTCAGCTTGAGATGTATTTCCCTCCTTCGTTCTTTGATATCATGGTACATCTTGTTGTCCACTTGACTAGGGAAGTGAAAATCTTGGGACCAGTTTTCTTGCATTGGATGTATCCCTTTGAACGATACATGAGCGTTTTTAAAGGTGATGTTCGAAACCGTTATCGGCCTGAAGGGAGTATTATTGAAGTTTATGTGGCGAGAGAGGTTATGGATTTCTGCAATGACTTTCTCAGTGGTAATGACACTCCTGATAATGACAAGAATATTGACGAGCTATTTGGCAAAGGAATTTTGGGATCACGTGTGAAAGTAATCAACCGTGAGCAGTTGGAACAAGGTCATTTGTATATTTTACACAACATGGACGAAGTGAACGTTTATATCGAGGAACATACCAATTTCATCAAAAGACAAAATCCTCGAGCCAATACAATGTGGCTTGCTAGAGAGCATAACAAGACTTTTATTAAGTGGTTTGAAGATAAAGTCTTACATCAACTATCTCAAACACCAGATGATATTACTGAAACTATCAAATGCCTCACCTTTAAACCAAAGTTGACTGTTATGTCTTATGAAGGGTATGACATTAATGGATTCACATATTACACAAAGCGCCAAGATGATAAGAGTGCCGTCCAAAACAGTGGGGTCACCCTTCAAGCATCGACTATGTTTTTTGCAAGTGCAAAGGATAAGAGTCCACGTGAAGCTAAAATGTCATATTACGGTGTCATTGAAGAGATATGGGAATTTGACTACATAGATTTCAGAATTCCGCTCTTCAAATGTAATTGGGTTGATAACACCAAAGGAGTTATAGTGGATGAATTGGGTTTCACTTTAGTGAACTTTGAAAAGATTGGCGAGAAGGCTGAACCATTCATATTGGCATCACAGGCGAAACAAGTATCTTATATCGATGATCCTGCAAATGATAAATGGTCGGTTGTTCTTCATGGTAAAAGACAGTTCATTGAAGATCCTATAGATGAAGAAGAGTACTATGATAAATATGATGACTCCAGTCCATTCTTATTTGGGTTGCCAACTCCACAAAATATTGAATCTAATGATGACTTATATGTGCGCGGAGATCACAATGAAGGATTGTTAATTGATAAAAGATCACAATTTTAGAGGCATGCATGTTTATATTTTTTATTGAAGCTAAATGTTTACTTTTTTAATATCAATATCATTTTCTGATTTGATGTTTCATTATCTTCTAGTTAATACAAATGCTAAACATCGTGGGAGGGTACAAAAGAACTATAGGACCAATCTCACCCGAGATTACATACGCGATGTTGAGAATAGGTTCTTGATCGATTCCAATTCTAGACATTGATCAGTATTTCACTAACTCTACACTAATAATTTTTGTTTGTATTCTCTTTGAAAAATAAATATAGGAAGAAGGCTATGCAGGACGGCCATGACATAGCTATGCAGCTTATGCAGGATATGCAGGAAGAAGCCCTAATGAAGAGAAGCAGGATACAGATACAATACATAAAGTGCAGCACACACAAGTGCTTCAGATTCATATAACAACATGACAGACTAACACATATATAGTGCATAACAACAGCATCGCCGAATTTACATACAACACTATCTTAGTACATATAGTGGGACTAAGGTGACGATACCACCTGCTAAAACAGGTTACCGACTACATGTTACGACTGGGAGGTCGTGATTCAGCAACCGTATGCATTAGCAGGAGGACAAACATTTGGGCGTCGGTTTTGGAACCGACGCGTAATGGGTGAGCTTTTAGTGTCGCACACATAGGTGTCGCTTAGAAACCGACACTAAAGGCCTTAAATAACCGACACTAAAGGTAGGTTCTATAGTAGTGATTGTAATCATTTATGCTCAAAACACTAAAATAAGGGAGATTTGACATAGAGAAGGATCATAGACCAAAGTAAATGAATCATGCAATATTAACCACCAAAATGACCAATAACTGCATAAAACACAAGTAAAATATGTCTATAAATGTGACTCAAAATCATCACATCAAACTCCCCTAAGCTTGAACATTGCTCGCCCTCGAGCAACAAAACCTTAGAATAGAATTGCGAGGGTCAACTAAAGAACAGATCACCACAACAAACATCGCCACATGATTTCCACCGGACATTCACAAACCAGCCCTTATTAACCACGGAATAATAATTACCCTAAAGGCGACAATAATCATCCATAAAAGATATCTACCTAAAAATTGATGAACACTATCATATAAGGCAGTTAACATAATAAAATTCGCCGGTTCAGACTCGGTGGATCTTGTGATCTCCTATTCTACGTTGCTCGCCCTAACTACTATCTACATGGAAGCAGCTCTCCTGATATTCATGAGTGAGGAGAAAATCACGGTGGCCTACCAATTCGAGCAACGGGTGGATGAAATGGGTGGCTCATGGAAGAAATGGAAGCATTATACAGTTTCAACATGCACAAAACAAAAATGACCTAAATGATGCTTATGCAAGTGTAATTGCCCTAATGCCTACATTTGGGTGGAATGATGCATGCACTATCATTCCATCTCAAGGTGAGATGGAATATCTAAGAGAACAACATCATGTTCGTATTCTTCTTTATATGTAGTGAAAATCATGTTCCTTTCTCCTTTTCATTCCTATTTACTTTTCAATTCCTTTTTTTCATTTTCATATTTTTCTTTTTTTTTTCTTTTTAAGGCCCTTATATCCAATAATGACAATGAATTATTTGTCGGGCTCACTTCTTGTTGCATAACTGTATACTTGAAGCATTCAGAAGGTATGGAACAAGTTTATCACCTTTAGTGTTTTAGAAGAAATAAGATACATGATGTCCTCTATGCACAAAAATGTGAATGCAACTACAAAATGATGATTATGCAACTAAATGACATGCACTTTAGGATAATGTGCATGTATAACTAATCAAATTTTTTTTCTTTTTTTTTCATGCAAAATATACTAAAGTAGTTGCAATGCAAGATCTATTTACATGGAATGCAATCAAGGAGATTAAAACCGTAATGTACTTCCAATTCTTATGGTGGAATATAAAAAACACTGAGGTGGCTAGATCATAAGACTAATTGACTGAACCTCTGAAAATTATTATGTGTCCCTCCTTATTGACCTATGTGGTAATTAAGAGGTTTCTCTCTCTTATTTCAAATTAAGGTCTCATTATCATTTGGTTAGTTAAGGCTCACACAACCGATTCCGTCCACTTTTCATGAATCATAGGAATATACAGTTGTGATTTTCTATTTTAGAGTTGACAAACCCAATCATTTTCTTAAGTTATGTGCTCAAAGTTGAACAACACAAGCTTGCAAACACTAATTTTTTTTAAAGTTTTCCCTTAATCCCCATGTACAAGCAAATGCGATGACACATGACTTAAGACATCCACAATTACACTAGATAGAATGTGGATCCGACAAACAAACTAAGATTGGAAGAAATAAATGACAAGAACAAAAACAATAAAACTAAAAACTAAGAAAACTAAAGGATATAGTTGTTCCAGCTCCCCCCGTAAGCTTGAATTCGACTATGGCCTCATAGTCAAAAACAATCTTAAAGGTTGGAACAGAGATACCGATCACTCTTCTGGTGGAGGCGGGTATTGTGGGGCTGTGGGGTCCTAAGATGGGTACTGCCCCTGAAAGCTCGGATCATACTTGAGGCATGGGTGGAGGTTGTGGATACCCCCCAAAGTAGTTCTGGCTCCAGTAATGATCATAGAAGGGCTACTGCTGCATCTCCATCCTATGCAACCTGTCGTGAATGTGTTGTTGGTTGTCGAGGAGGAGGGCTCATTTTTGAAAATCGCCCTCTGGTTGTCAAGCAACCGGTTCGTTGTATCATGAATACCGACATATGCTGCGGTGTGGTGCTGCTGCGTCTACTGGATATCTTGCAGCATTGCATACATTCCTTGCATTGAATAAACATCCTCGCTTTGTTGCGAGGGCTGTGGTGGCAGAGGCTGGTAAGAAGAAGATGCACCCGGATGCATGCGATGACGCTTCCTAGGTGCCACTCGTGCGTGAAGAGGAGTGAAGGCCTCGTCTTCCTCTTCAGCCTCATCGTCGTCATTGTCGTTGTCATCGTTGCCGCCATCCTCATCTGAATCAGCAATGGCTATGATTGGCCATCAGAAATGTTGAGCACCCTCAATATGGAAGACGGGGTCTGGAAGTGAACACTATTGATATGCTTGGTTGACATGAAAGTGTGCATATGCCAAGCCATCTCGAAGAAGGATGAGGTTGGAACGGTGAAGGTGGTGCAAATTCACTTTGCTCCTGTTGGAGACAGGAGTCAGCTGGGAGAAATTCAACCCCAGGTAGGAGGCCAACGGTGTGATGAGTCCTCCAAAATTAATTGGTGCCTTCCACGTACTCCTCTTTACCGCCAAAACGCACGTTAAGAAAAACACGCCCCAATTGCATTCTTGACGCTTCAGTAGCTTGTACAAGAAAAATAGATCTGCCTCTTGAAACTTGCTGAGAGACAGATCACCACGGCCGAATAGGGTGGTGTAGATCATGCGGTGAAGAATCCGCACAAAAGGATGCTCAAAATCCGCTACCGCCACATTGTGGTAGCTCACAGATTTGCCCGGCGGCACAGTCACTAGCTCGGAAAAGATAGCATCATAGTTAGTCCTGTTATCTGGCTGCCGATACTGCTCTCGCCCGTGATTCCAGTTATAGATGGAGTTGAACTACTTGAGGGTGAGAGTGTAATCATTGTTATAGAGCCGGAAAGAAACACATCCGTTGATCCATTCGCGGTCAGTGGCGATGACGTCATTCGGCACGACACATATATCCAACGACGCCATGAATTCTTCCACCAGCTCCTTGTATGTCGGCCATTCACCGAAGAACGGCTGGCCGTCGACATGGAATTCCATCTCATCGGGCCTCGTGCCCGTATGCCATGCTTGTCCCTTAAGCACGTAGGCCATATTAGCTTCAAACCCCAGATTATGTATCATATTGCGGTCGACGTAACGGGTCGACTCGATCTTTCTTTTCATTATCTCCTCGTAGATCTTCCGAACCTCCGCAGAAGGATGAACAATCCACGGATGCGGAATGGAAGTAGTTGGTGGAGGAATGAACACTGGGATCTCCATTAGTGTCACACGTGAAGACGATGCGCTGGCGGTGTGCACCATTGTCGAAGAAGAAGGATCAGAAGATGGAGCTCGGAGAAGGTCGGAGAAGGTTAACTCCGCTCAATGAAGGCTTGGTGAAGAACACACACTGTGGATGCTCGTAACCGGGCTCCGATTGCTCACAAAGATGCTTGGCACAAGTGGAGAAGGATTGCTCTGAAGTCGTGACGTCATATGATGACAATACATCTCTTATATAAGCGTGGCCGGCGCTTCTATATGTCCGTCAATACTATCGACATCAATTGATGGTATCGACTTGGGTAGCACAATCTGTCTGCCGCTGGTATCGACGGTCATCGATGGCTTGACGTGGGGGCCCAGATCTATTACATGTCGATACTATCGACAGGTGTCGATGGTATCGACCCGTCCCACAAATCGACTCTCTCGATGCAGCGATCGTCGTTGATCTCCTCTCGCGGATCAGTGACGTTTCGCGTCGATACTATCGACGCGAGTCGATAGTATCGACTTCTGGTTAGGGCAACACCCTCACGAGGCCTGACCGCCGCTTTCTGCCTGTAACTAGGTCGATACCATCGACAGGCCCATCGATGGTATCGACTTCACTGAGACAATTTCTTCTGAAAATCTTCAGAGATCTCAATGGTATCGACTTGCATGTCGATACTATCGACCTTGACTTTGCGATCAACCTGTTGGTGTGTCGATACCATCGACGAGGCCGTCGATGGTATCGACGTAGAGCGATTTATGTAGTAGCCAACCTGTACCCAAATCGATACCATCGACACAAGGGTCGATGGTATCGACTCTTCCTCAGTCCTGCACATAAAGCAAACGATCACGGTACCTTTTTTACACTAAAAACGAACTCAAATCAAATAACAGTACAAATGTGAAAGAAACTAAACTAAACTACCGATGGCTGGGTTTCCTCCCAACAAGCGACCTTATTTAATGTCTTAGGCTAGACGACATTAAGCTGCTCATGCATCTGGAAGTGCAATGAGTTTGACCTCATTCACTTTCCTTGTGTAATCTTCACCAAAATACAATTTCAACCATTGTCCATTGACCAGGAATGTTGTCTCACCATCCCGCACCATGATTGCGCCATGTGGCCGGACCTCATCTACGGTGAACGGTCCACTCCATCGGGATTTCAATTTCCCGGGATGCATCTTCAGCCTGGAGTTGAACAAAAGTACATGATCTCCTTTCTTGAAGACGCGCATCTGAATATGGCGATCATGAATCAACTTTGTTCTCTCCTTGTAGATCCGCGAGCTTTCATATGCATTCATCCGCAGCTCGTCAAGTTCATTGAGTTCAAGCAATCTTTTCTTTCCCGCTTCATCATAGCTCAAATTTAATTTCCTCAGTGCCCAATGCGCTTTATGCTCCAATTCCACCGGCAAATGGCAGGCCCGACCATAAGCCAACCTAAAAGGCGTATTGCATATAGGTGTCTTATATGTCGTCCTATTTTCCCACAAAGCATCTGGTAGTAGGGTGCTCCAATTTTTCCTCGTGGCAGTCACAATACGCTCCAAGATCTTCTTAATCTCCCGATTGGAGACCTCCACTTGTCCCTGTGTCTGCGGGTGGTACGGGGTACCAATGTTGTGCTTTACCCCGTACTTTCTCAATAGTGCCGTGAATTTTTGATTCCAGAAATGTGTACCACCATCACTAATGATCATTCTTGGTACACCAATCCTGCAGAAAATATATTCTTTGACAAACCTACACACTACAACGACATCATTCGTCCTTGTGGGTATTGCCTCTACCCACTTCGACACATAATCAACAGCTAAAAGAATGTACATATTAGAATTTGAGGACACAAAGGGTCCCATAAAATCTATACCCCACAAGTCGAACACCTCAACCTCTTGAAATACATTTAGGGGCATCTCTTGTATTTTTGAGATGTTACCTGCCCTTTGGTAGGAATCACATTGCCGCAAAAAATCATAAGCATACCTGAACAAAGTAGGCCAGTATAGGCCACTTTCAAGTACTTTAGTTGCAGTGCGAGAACTAGTGTGGTGGCCACCTGTCGGTAGTGTATGGCAATGACGAAGAACACTTTCGTATTCCACCTCCGCTACACACTTGCGTAAGACACCATCCCTGCATTGCTTCAAAAGAATAGGGTCATCCCAGAAATAATAACGTAAAGAATGGAAAAATTTCTTCTTCTCTTGGTACGTCCAATCATCTGGGATAATTTTGCAGGCAAGATAGTTAACAATGTAAGAAAACTAAGGGTCTTTCGATTCCACTTTTAAAAGTTGTTCATCCGGAAATGTCTCGGTAATGGGTATGTGCAAATCCTTTTCATCTACCCTCTCCAACCTAGACAAATGATCCATGACCACATTTTCAATGCCCGCCTTATCTTTGATTTCAATATCAAATTCCTGTAAAAGTAAGATCCACCTAATCAATCTAGGTTTGGCATCCTTCTTCTCCATCAAATACTTAATGGCGGTGTGGTCTGTCCATACCACGACTTTAGATCCAAGAAGATATTGCCAAAATTTCTCAAAAGCAAAAACAACGGTGAGAAGTTCTTTTTCGGTTGTTGTGTAGTTCAATTGAGCGTCATTTAATGTTTTTGATGCATAGAAAATCACAGCGGGTTTATTGTCCACACGCTGTCCCAAAACAGCCCCAACTGCGAAATCAGATGTGTCACACATTAATTCAAACGACTTAGTCCAGTCCAGTGTTTGCACTACCGGTGCGGAAATCAATTTTTCCTTAAGCATGTTGAACGCATGTAGACATTTTTTGTTAAAATCAAACACAATATCCTTTTCTAACAACTCAGATAATGGTTTGGCGATTTTAGAAAAATCTTTTATAAAGCGGCGGTAAAAACCGGCGTGACCCAGGAAACTCCGTACCCCTTTAACCAAATTCGGTGGGGGAAATTTGGAAATCACTTCGATTTTTATCGGGTCTACTTCCAACCCTTTTCTAGACACTTTATGTCCTAGCACTATCCCTTCACTCACCATCATGTGACATTTCTCCCAATTGAGGAACAAATGTGTGTCCTCACAACGTTGCAGCACCTTGTCCAAATTGTATAAGCACTCATCAAAGGACGCACCATAGACGGAGAAATCGTCCATAAAAACCTCCAAACAACGTTCAACCATATCGGAAAAGATGGCAAGCATGCAACACTGAAAGGTCGCCGGTGCATTACACAACCCAAACGGCATACGGCGGTATGCAAACGTTCCATAAGGACAAGTGAAGGTGGACTTATCTTGGTCCTTAGGATCAATTGAAATCTGATTGTACCCTGAATAACCATCAAGAAAACAAAAATGCGATCGGCCGGCTAAACGCTCTAAAATCTGGTCAATAAATGGGAGGGGAAAATGACCCTTAAGCGTAGCAACATTCAATCGACGATAATCTATACAAACACGCCACCCGGTTACCAAGCGGGTCATGACATGTTCATTTAGTAGATTATGGGTAACAGTGATTCCCCCCTTTTTAGGGACTACCTGCATAGGACTCACCCACGTCGAGTCAAATATAGCATAGATGATACCTACAGAAAGGAGCTTGATCACCTCCTTCTTGACAACCTCCATCATGCTAGGATTTAGTCGACGTTGTGGCTGAATCACCGGCTTAGCTCCCTCCTCGAGCTGAATCTTGTGCTGACACAATGTAGGGGAAATCCCCTTGATGTTTGTGACTCACCACCCGAATGCACCTCGGTGGTTCTTCAACACAATTAGCAGCTGTTCTTCCTCCTCGACACTCAGATATGCTGAAATAATCACAGGCAGCTTCTCTTCCTTAGCTAGAAATGCGTACTTCAAGTGCAGTGGCAATGGCTTCAATTCCAACTCTGGCGGGCTGATTAAGGATGATTGAAGTGGTGGTGGGAGTTCGCCAAGGTCTTCATAGTACCTACCATAAAAACATGGAAGTACCTGAAGCATCTTGGCGCACTCTTGTAGTGACTTGTTCCTCATCCAATCATGTGTTATATTAAACAGGCAAGCTTCAAGTGGTAATTCAGGATATGCATCAAAAACAGAACTTGCTATTGCCTCATCTTCAGTAGAAGGCGGGATGTCCTCCTCTTCATCATTGGGAAACCCCACAGCTTTGCTAAGGGACACAACCTTGGTTTGCTTCATGATGTCAACCGCCAATGTCCCTTTCTCCACCTTAGTCATTACATGAGCCATATCTAAAAATGGCTTCCTTAGACAAAGTGAGATGTTGTGATCAAAATGCTTCGCCATGCGGCATTGCTCCATAGCTTTAGATGACATGGTGCTGGAAGGCATGACCATCTCGAAGAGATCATCAACGATGCCCAAGGTCAAACGACCTCTCCCCATCTCAAGTATCATGTCATCTGTAGCTTGGAAGGGTTGTCCAAGTAGTAACTCATTGCCTTGTTCATCTTGCATCTCCATTATGACAAAATCTGCTGGAAATACAAACCGATCTACTTTCACCAACACATCTTCACAAATACCATATGGCTTCACCACAGAATTATCCGCCAGTTGTATTGTCATGTTGCTTGGACTTGACTCTTTTAATCCCAGTTTCTTGAATGTAGAGAGAGGCATCAAGTTTATGCTTGCCCCGGAGTCACATAGCGCTTCACCAAACTTCACCTTTCCAATTTAACATGAGATATTGAAGCAGCCCGAATCCTACCTTTTCGGTGGCAAAGTGCCCATGATGAAGGCACTCACTTGCTCCTTAAGAACTACAACCTCCGTGTCAGGGATTTTCCTCTTTTTAGTAATGATGTCCTTCAAAAACTTGCCGTAAGAGGGGATTTTCTCTATTGCCTCTATTAACGGGATGTTGACTGAGAGCTTTCTATAACTGTCTAAAAACTTCTTGAACTGGGAATCCACTTTCCTTGCTTTGCACTATTCGGGTATGGGACCGGGGCAGCCTGTGCCCTTTGATGCGGCGGCACATATGGTCTCCTTCTCTGCGTCTCCTCCTCAACTACAATAGGATTTTCAGTAGCATCTGCTACTATATCCTCAACTAGTCCTGTGACTGGTATTAGCAACTCCTCAGTGGCCTCACCTTCCATTTCTGCTTGGGGTTTGCTTGGTTCATCGGCTCTGGGGTTTAAAATCTTCTTGCCACTCCTTAGCAAGATGACCTTCACATGTTGGTTTCCTCCTGGAATGTTTGTGTTACCCGGAAAACCTTGCTGTGCTGGCTTCTTCAGATTGGCTATCTCAGCTGCCAATTGCGCCATAGACGTCTCTATCGTCCTCATATGAGCCCCATGGCTCTGCAATGTCTGTCCAAACTGATTCATAAATTCCCCCTGTTGCTTTATCTGCTGACCAAAAGTGGTCATTAATTCTTGGTTTTGCTTTATCACTTGGTTGAGCAACTCCGTGCTCTTATCCTCTGCCACCGGCTGGGGTTTTGCATCGGGGTCCTGCAAAACGTTGTTTGGATCTTTCCATGAGAATTTCTTGTCCTTCCTCCATGAGTAATCATTATTTCTATAACCCTGCTGCTGCCGCATGAATTTGACTTGAGCTTCATCCTCAGATTCAGTATCTTCTTTTGCAAGCAGTTTCTTCGCTAGAAGGTCCATCTTCTCATTCAGCTCTTTGATGGCCTTTGACTCCCCCGCAACTTGTACGTGCTCAACGGTGTCCCTGTCACCCCAGGATTGCTTCTTGGCCATGTTCTTAAGGATTTCCTAACACCTCGTGTCTGTGTTGTTAAAAAAGAATCCTAAGCCTACAGAATCTAAGTTACTTCTATCATGCTCAGAGAGAGCAAAATAGAAGATTTTGACATGTGTCTCCTTGTCAAGCCCGTGATGCGGGCACCTCCTAAGCATGATCTGAAACCTTTCCCAGGTCTCAGAGTAGGTATCTCCTGCCTTTTGGGTGAAATTATGGATTTTCCTGATCATGTCATTGGTCTTCTCGGGTGGGAATAACCTTTCAAAGAATACCTCTACCATGTGGTTCCATGATTCCACATATTCATCGTCCAGATTGTGCAACCATTCTCGTGCGTTCCCTTCCAGAGAACTCGGGAATAGCTTCAAGTAGAGCGTCTCTTGTGGAAATCTGTCAATTTTTATCATGTCACAATTCTCCACAAATTGGCTTATATGCGTGACTGGGTCTTCGTTCTTGAGCCCATGGAAAGCATTCGACTTGACCAAGTTGATTAGCGTAGGATCAATCTTGTAAGTTGGAATGTTGATCGCCTGCTTCTTGATTGGCCCCTTTGAAGCAGATGAAGAAGAAGCCTTGATCTTCTCCCATATTGTTTGTTCCTCTACCATTTCTTCCTATTCGGATTCTGAATCTGTTTCTTCCAAGTGGTCTTGATTGTAATTCTCCTCGTCGTCAGGTCCCGGCAGTGGAAACTCTGGTGCCTGTTGCGTGTAGTCGGTACTACGCGTCTGCACCATGCACAGTACCTGCAAAATGGTAAATTAAGTTCAGTACCGTGCTAGACAACTACAAGATGCAAAAGATAAGCTATGAATTTTTGAAATGATTTCAAACTGATAAAAAAAAGTGGCATAGAGTGGCCGCTTGCAGCACTCGTAGTGTTGACAATCGCCGTGTCCCCGGCAACGGCGCCAAAAACTTGACATGACTTTTCCGTGGGTAAAACACGTCAATGTAATATAGGCCTTTGTGAGGCCCGAGTCAAACTCATGGACACTGAATTATCAGAGACTACTACTAACTACTCGCAATCAGCTAGACCGATTATAAAGTTGGAAGTTGTTGTAAAATTTAAAGAAAATGAAATAAAACAAAACAAAACAATCGATTAAAGGTTTAGTTTAATCAATTCAAGTGGAGATCTTTAGGATTGCGGTTTCACCGCGGGTTATCATTGTATGAATTTCTATATAGCAACTCAGATTTATCTCTCTATCCGGGTAGTGGCCTGTAATCAGAATTGCCCACTGTCATGGTACAATTCACTACCTGTGTCTAGGTCGGTTCCACCGTCGTAGTAACCTATACCCTAAACTAGGTGCATTAGAATCGACCTCTGGGTATCCACCATTAACCTTACACCACCTTGTTTAAGGGATTTGTCAATTAATGTGAATTTTGTCTCTTTTCAACCGTTAATTCTTCTTTCAAAGTAATTAAGGGCATTATATTATTATTATGGTGATCAAGAATAACAATATAATTGAGAAAACAAAATTATACCACGGATTTAAGAGATAATTGATGAATTACTATGATAAAAATGTCATACAATGCTTCCCCGGGCTACTCCTGGTCCTAAAGATAAAGGGGATTAGCCCCCACATGTTCATCTCAGAGCAAAACATGGTAGAGAAAAGGGGAAACATGGAGAAAAACATGATTGAGTGGTGAAACCCCTAAACGGAGAAGATCCAAGCGGTCCTTGGCGTAGAATGCACGATCTCCGGCCTTTCGGCGGTGGAAAATGTCTTCTTCGGCGTCCGGAACGACTGGGGCGTGCTTCTGGGCTCCGTCCTCCTCTCCACACCTTCTCGGGACATGTGTAGTGGCTAATGACGTGATAGATTGCTCTTGGCCACCGTCATTAGGTATAATCACCGTGTTAGGTCATCAAAATATCACAACCGTCCGATTTAGATCAATATGAAGCAAACTTGTATCTGACGATGTCAATACTATCGACGCGAGTCGATAGTATCGACCTTGCGCGGTATCGGCTGGTCTTCTTTTCTTTTCTTTGTCGCGACTGATGCTAACTCGATACCATCGACGAGGGTCGATGGTATCGACTCTCTTAGGCGTCGCTTTTGTCTTTTTCCGTCGCTGAAGCTCTGGGGTCGATACTATCGACTTCAATGTCGATGGTATCGACTGTCCTCTCACCAGCAACCTGATGGTTCGTCGCTACCATCAACTTCCGTGTCGATGGTATCGACTCTGTGCTGCTCCTTGCGGCTGGCAACCTGTACTTGTGTCGATGGTATCGACCACTGTCGATGGTATCGATAGTAGCAAATACTCATTTTTCCTAAAATTACAACACAAAACCACATAAGCCGAAATAAAACATATTATTGTAATCATTTATGCTCAAAACACTAAAATAAGGGAGATTTGACATAGAGAAGGATCATAGACCAAAGTAAATGAATCATGCAATATTAACCACCAAAATGACCAATAACTGCATAAAACACAAGTAAAATATGTTTATAAATGCGACTCAAAATCATCGCATCATGCTCTACGATTGGCCAAGAGGTAATTATCTCACAAATTCTGTAACTAATTATTGGTAACTCGAATGGAAATATATTATATATGAAAATTGATCAGGAGAACGCGTAGAATCCAATAAAAATACTTTTAAAGCCTGATTTTGTTCCTATTTGCAAAACTATGATAAGTTAATGAAAAGTGCTTTGAAATTATGTTAGAAACCCTAATTGAAATTAATGGTTAAGTTCATGATGCTTAATTGGTGAAATTAAGTAATAGTAACATGTTGAAATGTTAATGATGAACTTGAACCTGATCTAGATGAATTAGTGCATGGTTTAGGGTTTTACACTAATTATGAATGATAAAGCATTTAGAAACCTTAATTTAGGGTCAAAGAGGAAAGGATCATATTTAATTTGAAATATGTGAAAATATGATGTTAAAAGGTAACCTTAATACCTTTCATGAGGAGTAGATGAGATAACTAGGGTTTGTGAGTAATTTTATAAAATTAGGGTTTAAGAAAGTAAAAATGAAGTGAAACCCTAATTGTAATCGAAAGCCTAAAAGTGGAATAGAAACCCTAGGAAGGAGCTAGGTTTAATAGACCTTGATGGCCTGATCAATGATAGGAAAATTGGATGTATATTTCAGGATCATCTTGTGTACTTGCTTGTTTACTGGATTTCTTTCTTATTTGGATTATTTCTGCACTCAAGTCAGCCTGACAGGTATGTGGTTAATTATGGTTAATCACATTAGTTTCCCGAAGGTTTTTCGGATGATTCATCGCATTGAATGCAACCTATCAGTTTGGATGTTCATACTTGCAAATCATAAAGTCACTATGATTATCACAATAATAATATAAGTGTGTATTCTCGCACCTACATGCCACCCTGATGGATGATGCCAAAAAGTCAAGCCCAGGAGGGAAGACCCATGGCACCATGAGTGGTGACCCCAGACACCAAGCTCAGGATTGAGAAGGTGGTCTTTATTGCATGACTAATGGACACCATGAGAGGTGACCCCAGGCACCAAGCTTGGGATTGAGAAGGTGGCCTTAAGTCATTGGCAAAAGAGAAACCCTAAGGTGGGTATGCCCAGGTTAGGGCAAAAGCGGTGGAGAATGTCACATTGAAAGTGTAAATTGGCTTGTTAATTAACTTGATTGTGATATTTAGATTGTTAGCCATATTTTTGAAATTTTGGTTGTCCCCACATACCGACATATTCCTATATGCTGACCGACATTTTGTTTGTCGGAGTTTTAGGTACAGAGTTGAAAAGGACAAATAGTAAAGTGACATATTGTGAAAGTAAGAATTAAAGTGCAAGGAGGATTAGTTAGAATAGACTCCAACTGGGGATAGAAGTAGATATCCAAGTTTTTGAAAGAGGTATGCAAAGTTTTATTTTATTCCAGCTTTCAATATAGTTTTGGTAGAATTTTCTAATTATTATTGATTATTTGTTGAACCATTGATATTGAAAATTGGGGATAACGGATCGGACCTCTTAGTCTCCCTTAATTGGGGGTTACCGAGAGGCGGGGTCGTTACAGTGCCCTCCTGAGAAGGGACTAGAACAACCACACCCTCCCCATTCAGATACCATATATTGAAACACTTTTTCTAATTCTATCTTCTGAAGTGCTTCTTTTGACCTAACCGTTATACATTATCCATATTTTTATGATGACTTAATCATTCCATTCATGTGTATCTAATATGCCTACTTGAGATCAATTTCAGGTATTAGGTAAATGAAGATGATGAAATTAGCAAACCCTAGTTTTCTAGAAAATAAGTCAAAATCAATGTAAATGGATGTTTTGTGAAATAGGTTATATCTCTAGTAGAATCATGTTATAATTCATTTATATTGAATGTATGACTTGTAATTAATATTTAAAAAAAATGAGAGCAATTAATTAGAATATTTAAGTATTTTTAAGGCATTTGCAAAAGTTATTATAGGTTTCCTTGTTGGATGAGTTTGTCCTAGTGGCAACTCAAAAAATAGCCTCTATGGCTCTAGGAAAAACCTAGTGTTGGTCGAGTTTTTCCTAGTGGCAGCTCGAACGACACCCTATACTAGAAAAATAAATTAAAGTCATCGGTCGAGTGTCATACAGGATAAACTAGACCAATAATTTTAAATTATTCTATCATACAATATCATCCGTCAAGTTTCACAAAAGGAAACTTAGCCGGCAACAATATAGTGTAAAGTGCAAAAAGTATTTCTAGCCATTAGAGTGTTGTAAAACTCAAAAATATATCCGTTGAACACCCAAAAAAGCTAGAATTTGTTCCTAAATGTCTCTACTGACTAGAAGGCACCCTCAAATAAAAATAGGGGCTATAGGACTTCATTCCAAATTTCCCTTCTATGCTCCCTAGTTATAGTTGATTGATTTTGCCTCCAAGAGCCCTAATCTCTCTCAAGATTATATACTAATTTACATCCAATTGAGAGAGTTAGGATCCTTGTAAGAGATATGCTTCAATGTACATATTGTGAAGCTCTCCACTCCTTTTCCCAATTTCTCTCTAGAAACATGATGAAAGCTTCTCCTTGGTGAAGGTGAAGAAGAAGGTTGAGGATCCAAGTCAAGAGTGGTAATTCCTTGAAGGCGGAAGACTTATTGCAAGAGTAGGTAAGTCCTTGGTGAAGGCAAGAGGCTTGTTGCAAGAGTAGGTAAGCCCTTGGAAAGGTAGAAGACTCTTTGTCATGGATAGGTAACTCCATTGTAGGTTATTGGCTCCCTTTTTCTCAAAGGGAAGAATAGATACCCTCGACTTTGAACAAGGTGGTCTATATGTTGTAGCTCTTATAATGGAATATAAGAAGTATGACATGGTTGAAAATCCTAGAGATTCACCTCTCTAGGTAGTGGATGTACATATCCTATTTTGGAAGTTGGAATCACTATACATCTTAGCCTTCTTATGGTGTTTGTTGAACCTCTCTCTCCCTTGCTTGTCAACGTAGCAATATCTTTTTACAAATATCTTGAAGGTTTAACGTGTTTTGTTTAAGTGTTTTCAGATGTATTCACCTCCCCCTCTAGAGGACATATATCCAACAATTTTTATTAGCACTTGGTATTCTCTAACTAAGTACTCCAACAAGACCAGAAGATGAGAAAAACTCTACTGGGATCTCTCAACATAGAAGATGGATTCTCCATGCATCCACCCATCTTTGATGGCACAAACTATCTATATTGGAACAGGAAATTGCACTTCTATATCCAAGTAATGAGCTATGACATGTGGGAGGTTGTTGGCTTTCCATACAAAGAGTCAGAGGGATAAGTTGATACATGAGATGAGGCTACCTTGAAGAAAGATTAAATCAATGTTAAAACCAATAACATCATCCACTCCGCCCTCACTCAACCGATTTCAATCATATTTCTTCTTGGGATACAAGCCATGAAATTTGGTACAAGCTTTGCATCACTTATAAAGGAACCAAGAAAGTCAAAGAATCCAAGTTGTGTATGTTCAATGGTCTTCTTGAAAGCTTCAAGATGGGGAGGAAGGAAATGGTTATTTAAATGTATGCAAGACTCAACACTATTGTGAATGGTCTTGCCTCCATCCTATGGACTAAGAAAAGATCAACTCAATGATCCTTAGATCTCTCCCCAAGAGTTGGAAAACAAAGGTGACCACCATTGAATAAACAAAGTCTCTTGGTGATATTCCTATTTAAGAGCTTAAGGAAATCTACAATATTTTGTGGTAAGGCTTGACAATAAAGAAGAAGGAAAGCTAGTAGAGAAAGAATCCAATAAGATAAAGGATGGAGCCTTCAAAGATCAAGTTGGAGCCATAGTGCAACAACAACAAATTACTTGCCAATCTTCTCCATATTCAAGTGAAGATCACTCCCCTAGTTACCTTAAGGCCCACTATTCAAAGGAAAATCATTTTAAGGGTAAAAAATTCTCATCATCTTCTCCCAGATCTTCCAATATGCCATGGAGAGACTTCTGGCTCTAAAACATCAATGGTTTGCTCTCATTGTAAGTGTGATGATCATTACTCTACTTTTTGTCCTTGTAAGAAGAATGGGACCAATCCAGACATTAAATGGGTAAGATAACTCTAGATCCCAAAGTTTGAATTGGGCACCAAACTCTCTTTTCTTTGTAGGATAAAGGAAAATGTATTTTTGATAGTGGATGCTTCAAGAATATGACCAGTGATAAGGCCCACTTCATCTCATTGACAAAAAGAAAAGGAGGCTTGTTGACATTTGGCTTCAAAAATAGAGGTAAAGTAATAGGTAAGGGTGATATAGGTGATTCACTATGCATAAAGAATGTTCTTCTTGTGAATGGCATACATCACAATTTAATTAGTGCTAGTTAGCTTTGTGGCAATAGATAACTTGTTCTTTTTACTTTTCACGAGTGCTTGTTTCTAGATTCCCTCATTTACAATGTTATATATAAGGCAACTAGAGATGGAAATATTTATATTATTTTTCTTGACTCTATTAAGACTAGTCTTGGGAAATGCCTAGTTGTTGATAGAAAATATATATCTTTGTAGCACAGTATGCTTGGTCATTTAAGTATGCATCAATTGAAGAAGTCGAGAAAAAAGGAATTGGTCAAAGGACTTCAAAATTGAACTTTAAGAAGGATGAGGAATGCCGACCTTGTACACAAGGAAAGAAAACTAAACATACTTTAAATACAAAAGATTCCCTTGCACCAAGAGAGTTCTTGAACTCCTTCACATTGATCTATTTGGACCAATAACAACTAACACTTCATGGTAGAAGTATCGGCTTGTGATTGTCGATGATTTCTCTCACTTTCGTTGGACTTTTTTTTGTTGCAAAGAGTGAAACACTTGATGTTTTCTCTTCTTTTTGCAAACATATTGAAAAAAAAGCTTCTTTTTGTATTGAATCTGTCCATAATAACCATGGGGGATAATTTGAAAATGAGTTGTTTGAAAGAGTTTGTGAAAAATATGGGTACATGGTCAACTTCTCTCCCCCCAGTATACCTCAACAAAATGGGATAGTTGAGAGGAAGAATAGATCATTGTAAGAGATGGCTAGGATAATTCTCTTTGTGTATGACACTCCTAAGAAGTTTTGGGTTGAGTTTGTAAGGGCCACTTGGTTCGTGCAAAACCATGTTTTTTCACATCCTTTTCTTAAGAAAACCCCCTATGAGTTATGGCATGGTAGAAAGCCTTCTATCAAGTTCTTTCATATCTTTGGTTGTCCATGATTTATTTTAAACACCAAAGACTCTCTTGATACTTTTTATGCATAATCTTACAAGGCTTTGTTTCTTGGCTATAGCACTATAAGTAGATCTTATGCAGTGTTTAACTTGAACTATCTGAAATAGAATAATCTATGAATGTTAAATTTATTGAGACTAGCCCCTCTATTTCTAAGAATATTGTGAGTGATGATGTTTTAGAAGAAATTATTCCTAGATTAAAAGAGCTAAACATCAACAACAAGGGAAAAGAGGTGGCTCAAGAAGACTTATCAAAAGAAGAAGAAAAGAAAGATCAAACTCCAGACTTTGCTAAATGTAACACCCCTGACCTAGGTTATGGCCTAACCCTAGATGTTTTGCTTAAGTAAGTTACTTACAAACTTTTTTTTATCTTTGGAAAAGTAATTAAGTCCTTTATGAAGTTTATTTTCAAATTTGAGCTTATATGCAAACCATGTTTGCATTATATGATAATCCAAGTGAAAAGTGCAATTTACCCAAGATATGGGGATATATTGTAAATGTTACATGTTGAATCTGTTCTTAGTGTTTTAACATCTTAATAGAGAGAATGATGCTAAGTGGTGGCTTGTGGAAAGCCTAAATCTAAGTGATAACTTGTTTGAAAAATGCTAAGTGCTTGGTGCATCAATTATAGTACAAATTGCAATATATATATAAAATGTAGGGTTGATGTGTAAATTACCACCTCTAGATTGTCTTTAATCCTTCCTAGTATCATTTAGAGGAGAGAGAAAGAAGGAGACAATATGTTTGAATCATATTAAAGTGTTAGCACTCTTAATAATGAAGAGACCAAGAAAATATATAAGTTGAAAGCTATACATATGAGCTATATCGAGTTGTGGACTTAGAAATGGAAGTACCTATTGGCCATAGAGCCATATGGGAATCTCCTATCGGTTTTTGGAGTTTTGTAATATGCTCATGTCGAACAAGGCACTTCAAAGAAGTGATATATATTGATTTGCAACTTGTCTTAGGAAAGACTGAGATGAATATTATAATATAGTGAGTGGAAGAAGACTTGCCCTAGAAGATAACTCAAGATCCGACCCTTATCCTCTACATTATCCTTGAGTTTTTTTCTTTTTGCATGGCAAGATAATGATGAGATGCATGCAAATGTATGTGTCGACCATGCATGGCTAGGTTTCATGAAGTAGCTTAAGCTAATGACACCTCTTACACTCTATTTCATAAACCATAAGTATAAATACCCTACCCTTCACTTGTTAGTACAATTTTTGATATCTTGTTAGCAACCTTCCCTCTTGTATTGTTCATACCCTCTTGTATCGTGCATAGTGAGGAGAGTTAAGTGATAGAGCTTGATATCGACCAAGGATAAAGGATATCGGCCAAAAAGGTCATAGCAACCAAGTAAGGTGATATCGCCCATTGGGATTGCAGATATCATGCAAAAGCTAGGAGCTCAAGTCTTGGATCTTGAAGAGGTTCATATTCAACCTTAGGATGTGAGGAGTTGAAGCTTGAAGCTTAGAAGTTGCTTTAGAGGTGGGTTATATAACTTGAACCCGTCTATATTATTATCTATTTTTCAATATTGTTCAAACTTGTTGATTATTTTCAAATTTAGATTTCCTTTGATAAATTGATATATTTATGAGTTCCAATAAGTAATTAGGACTATTGTACATGGTTTAAAATAAGTAAGACAAAGGTATTGAGGTTGATGATGATGACATCATCATTTAACAACCCGATATGGGTTGAAGACTCTTGAAATCCGATATGGAATCCAATATAAAAGTTCACCCGATATGAAGGTAGATAATATTTTATATATTATAAAAGACATGTCCTATGGACGATATGGAAGATACCTTTTTGTGTCTTATACACGATACAAGGGTTAAGAAATACCTTTTCACGATATGGGCATATCCCTAGAGAGAACAAATAGGAAATCTGATATGTTTTGAAAACCTATTTCCTTTGATACCCGATATACCCCATTACTTTTTGATAGGTTGAAGAGAAATTAAGTATCCATCTTTTTGTGTAACTATAGTGAAAGAACTGAACCTTGAAAATATAAAAAGGTTATGAGTTCAAAGGTTTATCTATTATATGTTGCCCAAGATGTAAACTGATATGATATCCAAGATGTAACCCGAGATGATATCCAAGAAGGAAACCGATATGGTAAATCCAAGATGGAAAAAAAATATGGGAATCCAAGATAGAAAACCGATATGGAAGTTGAGATGGAAAATTGATATGACAATCTAAGGTAGGAAACCAATATAATATTATCTTGAACAATTTATGGTAAAGCCATAGTGATATGCCCGATATGGTGTACTCTTGTACATGATATGAGAATCCAATATACCTCTATACCTGATATGAGGATAATGGTCTAACCCATACATGATATAAAGTTGACTTAAGATGATAAAAGTTAAGGTGATAGCTAACCCAACATGACTACACGATATGGTGTTAAGGGATATGCCCTAAACCCGATATGATGATGTGGTTTCACCACATGATTAATATGGATACTTGTTATGATAATATATGCATTTTCAAGAAAGATAGGATAACATTATCCACCATGCTACCCGATATGGTTGACATTCTCTAATTCATTAGGCTTGTATAAGTGATGTATATGATTAATACAATATTGAGACACAATGAGTTTAATTCAATTTGATAATGATAAGCTAGTAGACCTTAAAGAGGTGAATTAAGTCATCTACATCCTAGTGGGGATGAGAGAGAAACTAAGATTGGAAAGATAATTATGTGATTAACATATAATAATACTCCTGAGATGAGTGGAGTATGAGTTAGGATTTAATCTTTGCTAATGAAATTTTGAAACCCTAATTGGTTGATTATAATCCTAATTCATTAGGAATAATGTGTTCTTTAGTATTTCATGGTTAAGACATGTATTTGAAATTGTTGATAGCATGATATACTAACCATACAGGTATCACAAGACAATGAACATGGCTAAGTAAGAGCTATGATGTTATATGATACAGATTCAATGAGCTATGTGAACTGTGTGGATAAATACCTTGGTCTGATGACCTAGAGGTAATGATCATCTGCTAAGTGGTGATAGTACTCAGTGATGAATTAAGAATTTGAATACCCAAGTAATGATGATGATAAGAGATGGAGATTCTAAGTGATCTATGTGTTTCAGTGAATATGAAAGTACCTGATAAATGCAATTATGCTTTTCTTTGTAGCATTTGATATAATTCTTGCTTGTAACTTGATTGATGCTAAAAGATGCAGTAATGTATTTAATTAAGCAAGACATATTATCATGTAGTTTCCTAGACCATGGATCCATTCAGTGTCAGCATTTGTTGAATGGTGAAATGAGTTTTACTCGGAATGCTTATTTTGAATATGTGATAATTATATAAGGGTGCTCAGTGGACTCCCTAAATTAAATAAGGGTGATCAGTGGACTCCCCAAATACACCAGGTTGCTCAGTGGACTTCCTGATGAAACTAAACCAGGATCGCTCAGTGGTCATCCTGATAATTCGGGAAAGCTTAGTGGTCTTCTCCCGAAGAGAGTACACACTACGGTTGTAACTCTATAGCGAAGATGTCTTTATACCCTGACATAACTAATAATAGCAGACACAAGATGTCATGCTAAATCTAAGTGGTCTCGTACTGACTGAGATAAGGTGAGATCTTGACAGCCGGCTCTGCCATTGACCTTGTATGGTACCGATTTCGACTTATTAGTGGTCGGTTGGAGTATGTGCAGTATATCTCATCTCCTCTGGGCATAATTGTGAATGAGAACATGTAATCAGCCATGTAGTATATTTATTTAAGGAATTGAATACGGAAAACATTGGTTGATGCTTCATTACTTTTATACATCTTAGTATATAGATGTTATACATGTTCTTCATATTCCTTTTAAAGCAAATAGATGACTTAAAGATCTGTTATCAATATTTATGCTTTGCACTGTAAATATCCCTATTAGTCGCATAAATATCCTTTGTTCAGTCTTTATTATTTCCTGTGATAATAATATTGTTGGTAGAGAGTTATATCTCTCACTGGGACAATAGTCTCACCCCATGGGATCCACAATTTTTTAGGTGGACGCGGATGAGGGACTAGGAACTAGACTGCAGAAGAAGGATCGTATCAGCAGGGACAACAATATTAGCTCAGGTTGAGTACGATGTCTGTCAAGGTCTTATAGATAGAAGTCTATGTGTCGTCTCTATACTCTCAGGTCCTTGGGAGATAGTTCTTAGTAGTTTTTATGAATGACTTGAGATTTTGATTTGCTTATCTTGAAGTTTATGTTGCTGTTGTATACATTAGAGTAAAGCAACTAGTACTTGTTACCCTCGAGAAGAGACAGTACAATGTATGTACAATACGAATCACATGTATATAAAGCTTTGGTTCCTTTTGTAAGAGTTTACTCGAAAAGGATCTATATGCAAAAATGGTTTTAATTCTTAGTGATTTTTGTTAATTCTGTTGTTTATGGTTATTCCGCGAGTTTTACTGGTGATGACTTGATTTGTAATTGGGTCATCACCAAGATCATCTAAAAGACTCATCATAGGCAATCCGTTTGAAAGAGTGAAGATACGAGCTGCCTTCAAAAAAGAACAAGCCAACAACATCTTCATCTCACAACTTGATCCAAATAACATCTAAGAAGCACTTGAGGATGATGAGTGGATCCTAGCCATGCAAGAAGAACTAGAGCTGTTTGAAAAGAAAAAGGTGTGAACTCTAGTGTCAAGTCCAAGTGATAGAAAGATCATTGGCACAAATTGGGTCTACGTGAACAAACTTTATGAAAGTGGTAAGGTGGTAAGGAATAGAGCAAGGTTACCTTCAACAAGAAGGTATTGATTGTTCTTAAACTTATGCTCATGTTGCTAGAATTAAATGTATTAGAATGCTAGTTTCCTTTTTTAGTCATAAAAAATTCTTACTTCATCAAATGTATGTTACAAGTAAGTTTTTTAATGGAGAAACATAGGAGGAAGTCTATGTGGCTCAACCTCCTAGTTTTGAACATGATAAGAATACTGACCATGTTTATCTATTACAAAGGCTCTTTATGGACTCAAACAAGCCCCTAAAGCTTGGTATGAGAATGGCTATGTCATGGGAAAGGTTGACTCTACTCTCTTTCTAAACCACACTTCTAACAATCTCTTAATCATACAAATTTATGTCGATGATACCATTTTTAGTGGGACTAATCTTAATATTTGTAAGGAGTTTAGTTCTCTTATGCTGAGTGAATTTGAAATGAGCATGATAAGGGAGCTCACATTCTTTCTTGACTTTCAAATCAAGCAAACAAAGGATGGAAACTTCATCAACCAAGGCAAGTACACAAATGAATTGTTAAAGCACTTTGGGATGGAGAACACAAAGCCAATCGATACTCCCATGTCCAACACTGCCAAACTTGATAACGATGAAGAAATTGAAAAGGTAGATGAGAAGCTCTATAGAGAGGTATAATTGGTAGCTTACTTTATCTAACTACTTTTAGACCAGATATAATGCTTATTGTTGGCTTATGTTCTAGATTTCAATCAAGCCCTAGAAAATCTCATCTTGTATCTGTTAAGAGGATTCTAATGTACCTAGACAAGACCAAATTTTTTGGAATACAATATCCTAAGTCAAGGAAATTTACTCTTACAACCTATAATGATGTGGATTATGTCACGTGCTTAGTTGATATTAAGTGTACAAGTGGCACTTGCTTCCTCTACAACTGGCACTTTCCTCCTAGGACCATGTTTCTTGGTTTTCTAGGAAGCAAAACATTGTGGCTCTTTCAGCTATTGAGGCTAAATACATGGTAGTTGGAAATTGTTGTGCCCAAGTCCTATGGATGAATCAAAGCACCAAAACATTAATGTTTTCTATGATTCTTCTTCTATCTATTGTGATCATACTGGTGCAATTTACTTGTCTTATAATCCTATATTACATAGTACAGATAAACACATAGAGGTCCACCATCATTTCCTTCATGACTAAGTGTCTAAGAAAGACATATATATCACAGATGTGGACACATAAAATCAACTTGTGGGTATTTTCACTAATCCTCTAGCTAGAGAGAAAATCACCTTTATTAGATCAAAATTGCATATTACTTCTTTTGATGATAACTCTAAGCCATCCAGCTAAGATGCTCATATTTCTTTATGTTGTTGCTAAAAATGCTTATCATGTGCTTCCATTAGTTTAAATTGCCAAGTTTTAATGCCTTATTTTTCTCAAATTGGTTATTTTTTTAAAATGCTTTCACAAAATAGTAGCCCATGATGACTAAAATGTGTCTATATATACTTAAAATACATGATATGCTAGAGAAATGCAACTGCATAATGCTCTATGACCCAAGAATTAAATTTTTAATCTTTGTGACAGACCCGATTGTCATTTGAGTTTGCCTTGGGGTAGCTCAACTGAGGGGCTGGATGAGGAATGAACTACACATAGTGTTAGCCAAATTACCTAAATCGCAAATTTGACCGATAACACTATGTCGTAACTGATAAATGGGTTCCGTCGACCGATTTATTCCCTCTCAACTAGAAGAAGATGACTGACAACCCTCTATTCCAGTTTGTCCTCAAACCCTAGATCTCTCCTACTTCTTTCCTAGTCTATCTCAACCTAAATCCTCTCCTAAAACCTAACCCTGGGTAGGTTTAGGTGGTTTTGCAGCTATTCTTTACAACTGAGCTACCTCTTTCATTTCTCTTTTGCTTGGTGATCGTTCTTCATGGATACCAATAGGAAGAAGAGAAGCTCCTTAGCTAGAAACCCTACCTCATCCCGTACATCTCGCATCCTTGGCTATGATGGAGTCTTCTTCATTCACCAACAAGCTATTAACCGCAACAAAGAGCTACTCCCTCATGCCCCTTTACCTTTCAGACCCTTGGTGGAGTCGGAGATGAATTCTTGTCCAAATTTTAGTGAGCTCTTTATGCAAAAATTCCTTGGTGCTCTTTGCATTGAGAGATATCACTTCTTCAATCCTCACACGATCACGAAGGTTGTCCATGAGTTTTATCCCAATTTGACATGGAACTACACCACTCTTGTTCGCCCACCTAGCAATAAAATCACCCTTTCATCCATGGTATCTAGGACTAGGCTCACGATCCCTAAGGATGGCCTAAAATTTTACTTGATTGGAGCAACTCCCACATCCGATTGGCTGTCTACCTATCCAAATCACCTAAACTTGCTTCATCTTGATGAATTCTACAAAGGATTTGAACCAGAATGATCACTATTCAATATTCAAATTTTTTTAAGAATCCTGACCTAAATCCATCCTACCCTCTTCTTCCATTGACCTACGGTCACACATCATTGCACTCATAGTGAACTACACTATCCATCCAAAGAGAAATCAAACAGATATTGCAAAGAACTCTGCGGTAATTGTGTACTGTATTCTTAAGGGTATTCAAGTCAAGTAGTCCATATACATTCTTCATCACATGACTTTCTTTGACTTAGAAAAGAACACTTGTGACTCACAACCTCCCTATCTTAATATGATTTGTGGTCTATTTCATTCCCTCACTAAGAAATCTCTCTTCAAAGGCTTAAACTATCCCCAAATCAGAAAGGTGTGTGTATCAATGAGACCACAACCAAGAAGTCATCCCAATCTTCTAGATCCTTAACCCATGGTTTCTCCTCCTCCACCACCCATACATACTTGAGATTGTTTTTCTATGTCAAATAAGACCCTCATGGGTTACATGATGCATAAAAATGCCTACTGATGCACCAAAATGCCTACAATATGCAAGTCCAAGAACACCTCCACTAGGATCTAATTCACATCATGTCAAACATGACCTTATCTTGCCCTAACCCATACCCATCATACTACCCATCCTTATTAGCTACCAATTATGCCACATATGCCTATAGAAGTTTTACCCTTCTCACCAATATGCTTCTTCAATTGCATACCCTAATTTTGATGATAAAGCTACACCTACTTCCTCTCATCCACAACTAAATGGCACTCATTTTCTTTCCCTTCCATCTAGGTCTGCATGCATTCTGGTTTTGATGGGGGTTTGCACTCCCTCTTATGAGAAATAAAAGGCATTTGTTGAACCTTGCATTACCTAGCAAAAGCAACATCGTCGACGACCGACTACTTGTTCCTTTTCTCCTGCTGAGGATGAAGAGATGGTTGAGGAAGTTGATGCTGAGGATGAGGAGTTTTCTCATGCTGACACTAATGGTGAGGCTGAAGGTTCTGATGATGATGGACCTGATGATGGTGATGAGGCGATTGTTTCTCTTGATACTTCTGTGCACCTTGAGCATGCTAATGATTAGGACTACAAGCTTTCTGATGAAGAGCTTGATGTAGATGATCTATATGTAGTTCTTAGGTCCTTGAGTGCCCATGTATCTATCATTTTGTAGGCTTAGCATGTATTTTGGATTGGGAACCTATATCTGAGACTAGTATTTTATATTTTCCTGTCATTTTCTTTATTGGTTGTCATTTTCATCATAGAATGATCTCTTTTGGTTGTAATCATTATTCTTTGTACCCCAAACTCTTAGATATGTTACCATATGAGTTTCAGTGTATGAACATTCATATTTTGATTATGACTTAATGTCCTCAATTCTCTCTAGCTGGTTTGTGCTTGGTGCTTGTATAGAAAGCTTATGAGTTGGAAAAGACTAGACCTAGATCTTATACCCCTCCCTTTTTGATATGACCAAAGGGGAGATATATCTTGGCACCATATTGAAAATGGTCTACAATTGCATATCTCTTGCTTATTGATAATTACATAGTACAAATATATCTAGTGGTTGTGTTTTTGGAGGAATTAACGTTACAAGTGAAGGTAAGCATAATTTGGTCAGGAGAAATTGCTTTCATACATTCATGTATCCCCCTACATATCAAAGGTAATATATTTATAAATTCAGTCCTTTTTAAATATGTTAAGGAATGGTTTGTCATCTTCAAAAAGGTAGAGAATGTTGACCTAACAATTATGCATTGAACTTATTTTATTGATGACTTAACTAATCCATTCATGTGTATCTAATATGTCTATTTGAGATCAATTTTAGGTATTAGGTACATGAAGAGGATAAAATCAACAAATCCTAGTTTGCCAAAAAACAAGTCAAAATCAATACAAATGGATGTTTTATGGAAGAGGCTATATCTCTATTAGAAACATGTTGTAAATCATTTGTATTGATTGTATGACTTGTATATAAGCTTCAAAAAAATTGAGAACAATTAATTCAAATATTTAAGCACTTTTAAGGCATTTTTCAAAAGTCATTACAAACTACCTTGTCGACCTAGTTTGTCCTTATGACAACTCAGCCAGTAGCCTCTATGGCTCTTGGAAAATCCTAGTTTCAGTCGAGTTTGTCCTAGTGGAAACTTGAACAACACCCGACCTAGCAAAACAAATGAAAATTGTCAGTTGAGTTTCATCTAGTATAAACACGACCAACAACTTTAAATTTTTGGTCATATAGTGTCATTGCTTGAGTTTCCCAAATGGTAACTCATCCGACACTTGTACGGTAAAGTGTAAAAATGTGTTTCTAGCTGTTGGAGTGTTGCAAAACACAAAAATATATATGTTGGAACACCCAAAATAACTAGAATTCATTCCTAAGTGTCTCTACTGGCTAGTAGGCACCCTCAACTATATATAGGGGCTATTGGACTTCGTTCCATGTTTTCCTTCTATGCTCCCTAGTTATAGTTGAATGAGTTTGCTTTTATAGGCCCCTAATCTCTCTCAAGCTTATCTACTAATATACATCCAATTGTGTGAGTTAGGATCCTTGTAAGAGAGATACTTAAATGTATATCTTGTGAAGCTCTTCACTCCTTTTCCCATTCTCTCTCTAGCAACATGGAGAAAGCTTCTCCTTGGTGAAGGTGAAGAAGAAGGCTAAAGATCCAAGTCAAGAGTGGTAATTCCTTGAAGGTGGAATACTTTTTGCAAGAGTAGGTAAGTCTTGGTGAAGGTAAGAAGCTCATTTCAAGAGTAGGTAAGCCCATGTAAAGGTAGAAGACTCTTGGTCATGGATAGGTAAGTCCTTTGCAGGTTATTGGATCCCTTATCCTCAAAGGGAAGGCTACGTACCCTTGACCTTGAATAAGGTGGTATATATGTTGTACCCTTATAATGGAATATAAGAAGTGTATAAGGTGGTATATATGTTGTACCCTTATGATGGAATATAAGAAGTGTGACATGGTTGAAAATCCTAGAGATTGACCCCTCTAGGTAGTGGATGTAAATCTCCTATTTTGGAGGTTGCAATCACTGTACATCTTAGCCTTCTTATGGTATTTTTTTCAATCTCTCTCTCCCTTGTCAATATAGAAACATCTTTTAACAGATATCTTGAAGGTCTTATGTGTTTTTTTAAAGTTTTTGTAGCTCTATTCACCCCTCTCTAGAGCCCATAGATCCAACACTATCTCCATTAGTTACTGAAACTTGAGATTCCTTCATACCTGGCATATTATTAGCCCTACCACCTCATCCACAAATCCTAACCCATCTTCTACATGTTCCCCTTTGGTGAGATTTCTGACATTATTACCAGTTTGGTGGTAATGTCGTTGCTCAGAATAGTGTCTCCTCCAGTGTCCGTCTTTGTCCCTACCAATATTGGTCTCACATGTGATATTTTTGATTGATGAAGTTGACATAAAATCTAGCCATTTGCCCCTCTACATGACTGAAGGTAGAAGATGAGAGAAGGGCCACAAGATCAAGATCCAATGGCTTTTGAGTGTACAAATAATAAGTGTGTGTTGTGGTAAAACTTAGGTACAAGATTACTAAATGCGTCATGATGATTGGTAAATCAATCAACTTAACTCCATAATCATCAACACTAATTTAAACACTTGTCAGATTCAAAATTTAGTAATTGTTAATCCATTACTCCAAATAAAACCAAACTTTGAAGATCCCTTCCTTTATATATAATCTTCTTCTCTGAAAGAAACCAAAATTAAAGACTTTTTAGGGTATCACTAATCCCTATAACAAGTCAATGTATTAATGTCCATAGGTCTTTAAATAGGTCTTTCCATATTAAAAAATAATTCCAAAAACATTTTATATCATTTTCTTTTCCTAAGAAATACTTCATTCATGACCAAAATATTACGTATTAAATATCTGAAAAAATATACAAATACATCCATGTAGCTTGATTTTTCTTAAGGGGCCGTTTGGATGTTGTACTTAACAAAAATATTTCACTTAAATTGATATTTTAAATGCTATAGTTACAAAGACCACACTCTTTTGGTATCTCTTCAGTTGTCCAACTCCACTTTCCTCTTCTCTCCTCACACAAACACCCCATTTTTCTCCCATCTCTTTCTCATCCCTTCTCACCCCTTACATTCTCCCTCTTCTCCTTAGCCTCTGGGTTAATGCTACCATTGTGCCCACCCCTCTCCTATTCCACTCCCTCCATTGATCCTCCTCCCTCAACCTCCTCATACACACCTATCCAATGTCCCCTCTTCCTTTTATGCATCACTTCCTTACCCTGCCTCCTAGTTGATTCTTGTCTCTTCTCTGTGATTGAAGTAGTCTACCGTGTACCTGCAAGATGATACACAAGTTTCCTTTAGTCCAACTTGGTGTTGAGTGAATTGTTGATGGTCTTCAAGATGAAATATATTAGTATCTCTGCTTGAAAAAGCCTCAATTTGATTTTTTTTCTATCCAAACAAAAAGTTTTCAAGTAGTTGGTTTCTTATTTAATGCAATTTTAAGCTACACACATATTTTTAGATGTGAAACCCACAAAAGACCCAAACTTATTTTGAAATATCATAGATGATAAGATTCCTCATTATTTAGCTAGTTTTTAACTAAAAAGTATATCAAAACATTAGATAAAATAACTTAAGGAAAATTAAGTTACATGGATATGCATACATATGGATTAATTCACATATTCAAGAACAATTAATATATTGCCATTTTCATATTAAATGGAGTATCTATTAGATAAAGGGCATGAAATAAGATGTATATGCAACATTGATTAGTATGGAATGATCTTTTAATGAGTCTAATAATACTCAAATGAGTTTTGGTGATTAAATCAATATATGGACTTAAATATTATAGCACCCCTTCCCACAACCCAAGGGTTTAATAGAGTTTCAAGAATGATGACTAGCCCAATGATCAACAATAGCATTAGTTGTTCACTTTGTCCTCACTCATGGACATCTTAGGAAAACTTTCAAAGCGGTCATCGATCCCAGTGCTACTGCGAACTAAGCATGCCTAGTTACAAAGTTCTTTGTGATGGACTCCCTGGAAAGGAGGTGTACCTTGTTGATATGGATAGTCCAGTCATTCCTTGCAAGATCATTTCATAAGTAGTCTCACATCATGTGATGTTTTAATCTCCCCTACTTAGACTCTTTAAGTCCTCATCAAGGGCCAACTATATGGTCTTATGATCCTTTTTAATTTAATATAGACCCATAATGGATCATGTATACCCATATTTTTTTTCATGGCTACCATCATAAGGGTGGCTCCATCTCACTTTAGTGGTTAGCCCTTTCCTCATGCCTAGACAATACATCTAAAGATTTGGGTGTCACGTGCATGCCCATGTGGGTCCACACCTACTAGAGGATAACTAGATCTAATATCATTTATAGCACATGGTACCATAGCCCAAGGATATGGTAGAGTTTCATGAATGATGATTGGCCTCATAGACTAATGATATCCTAGTTTGTGCACTTTTCCTCACACACAAAACTTAGGAACGCTTCTTGATAGCTTAGTCATCCTAGTGCTATTTTGGTCCAAACATGCTTAAATACATAGTTCTTAATGAAGGACTCCCTATAAAGGAGGTGCACCTTATTGATATGGGTAGTCTAATATTTTATTTTAAGATGATTTTATTTGAGATTCAAATCATGCGATGTTATATTAGTCCTTTCTTGGAATATACTTCTTTCTTAACAATTACGTATGTGCATAATTTACATGTAGGCCTCTGTGAACTATGAATTTGATTCTCTATAAGTTTCTACATTCATGACTTGTTTAGTTGATGTTTTCTTTTCAATTATAATGTCAATATGATTATTAGTTATGCACAATGTAAATGAACATTGGATAAAAAACTATGATAGTGTTTATTGAAATATCAATTTCCATCTCCTCCTAAAAAGATCACTAAGTCATATGTTAGATAAACAAAAATTGATGGTATACTAAACATTAACCAACTGTTCATAATAGGGTAGGGTACAGGTACCCACGTGACTGTGAGATTAGGTTCAAAATTTATAAGGGATGCAAACCTAGTAGTCTTATTAAATTAAGCCAGCTCACCAAGAGGTGCACTAACTATGGTAAAAAGATGTAAACATTTTTTTTGCTTTATTTTTTAAAATATTTTCAAAAGAAATATGTTTACTTTAATTATGTTCATGAATTGCATTCCCCATATATTAAGGCATATAGTTATTTTAGGTCTAATTGGTTGAGATTTTCATATTAAAGTGGAATTTTAGATAAGGGGATAGGAACACGACCAATATGAAACACTTAGCCACAATATCAAAGGTTATCTAGTTCAATTTCTTACAATAGGTTTTTATTTCCAAAGTTGTGAATTTACTTTTCATCACAGTTATCATGGAGAACATAAATTTTGTCAAATCTTGTTTTTGTTATATAAAGTGCATCAAATTTTGGTTACTGTATTGAAAATATTGGTCATGCATGAATGATTGCAATCCTTCCATTGTGTCTGCATCTTATGGGGACTAATAGGGTTTATCATAATTTGATTTTTATAATGGTAGATATAAGTATACTCCACCATAATATATTGAAGGGAATTCATACATGTATGTCCTTGGATAAAAATAAATATTATCATGCCTTATTTCATATTTAAACAATTATAAAAATATAAAATGCCTTGGAGTGACATCATGCTATCTATACAGAAATATAATATCAAGATAGTCAGAGCAATTATAGATCTTGATACACTTCATGGGTATCTAATATAGGTACTAAAATGAATGAAATAAAATATAAATACATATTATAAAATGATGTGTTTAAAAATGTTTACTTGTAGAAATTGTATGGGTAAATGCAACTATAAGTGCATGATTGAGGCATTTCAAAGTTCAACAAGATAAGTTCACTTAGAAAGAGATTAGATTTAAAATTTGTATGGATAAGTACATCATGATAAGTTCACTTCGGAAGTGAAATCAAAGTTTCTCAAATCATTCCAAGGGATATCACTCTCAATTGAGGCATTTCAAAGTTCAAAATGTGATCATTCATTTATATGAATAGTTTTCTTTCCATTGAAAGAGAGCAAGAAATTGCATAGTAAACAAAATCTTTTGACATATATATATATATACATATACATATACATATACATATACATACATATGCATACATATATATATATATATATATGTATATATATATATATATATATATATATATATATATATATATATATATATGAATAGAGAGAGAGAGAGAGTCAGGATAGAATACATTCGAGTGTACAGATCACACGAATACACTCAAGTGTGTTTGCATATCAAGACTATTTTTTGCAAAATGTAAACCATTAATCTTCACTGTCATACTATAACCAGGCTACATACAAATTTTAAGCCCATTTGGATGAGTGTAAGTCACTCATCCAAGGGAAACAAAATCTACGCGTGAAACTAATTTTAGATGCATAATCTTTGCAGTCTTTATAATATGACGTATAAATGTCCAAATGGGCTCAAATTGTGCGTATGAGCTATTCAAAACATGTTTAAGAAGATCAATGGATTAATTTTTGAAAAAATATTGCATCATGAAAAACTACTTGAGTGTATTCTGCTCTGAATACACTCGAGTGTATTCTAGCGTGACTCTCTCTCTCTCTATATATATACACACACACACACATATATATATATATAAATATATATATATATATATATGAAATTTGAATCATATAATAATATAAAAAATATATGTAATATAAAGACTAAAAATATTGATAGACTTAGAGGTTACCATGACCAGTACCAAAATAATATGAATACGAACACTCTTGTACCTAGCTTTGTTTGGGTCATCAGAGGAAGTCAGGATGATTAATAGTGCCTCTTGACTTACCCCCCAAAAAACATGACCGATACCAAAGTAAGAACATAGATAACCATGAATCACTGCTTTGAGTAAAGAAAGGGTAGAAATAGTCTTTTTTTTTATAATGAGGAACTCCTCACGGGATCGGCCACTTTTAGACCCCACCCAGCCAAGAGTAAACCCCATGACCAGCTGTGTCATTGGGGGGACACCACGACACACCCAATAAAATGTCAGCCACTATAGCACCACGACCGACGCCAATAGTAGCACCCATGATGTTTCATTGAGGTCTTACCGAGCCGCACCACTTGAGCTATCGACTGCCCCCTAGGGGTCAAAATAATCATGGTTTACTAGATCAAGTAATAGAGTACACAACCATGGGCATTGTGATGTGCTACCACATCCTATTTAGATGATGAAAATAGTTCCCATTTTTTAATGACTTTAGATTTTACATTTTCCTATGGGCAAAGAAATTATACATGATTCAACAAATAATTTTATGAAAATTTATACATATTTTGCTGATACTTTTATTCAAGTTGTACGTATTGTGATATTTTGAGCAATTGTATTTTTTTAAACTTGATAGAAGCACGCAAAAAAAGTGATTGGCTTAGCCTAGCATTCAAAAAACTTGTTATACATGTATATACAATTGTTAGGATACATATAATTTATTCTAGGAATCATTGGAGCCATTGTCCAAAAAATTGGACTTCCCAGGACACACCAACTTTCGAGAAAATTTTACATTGGCCACAAAGTTTGTGGATCAAACTCTACTTCAATAGGGATATAAATTCCACACCTATTATATGTAGGTCAAAGTCTAGGTCAACTGAGAGTATTTCCAATTGAATACTTTGATTAAGAATTTGTCTATTTATTTTATGGTTAGTTAGTTAGCCATTTTAACCCCACTATTTATCCTATAATGACTAATTGAGCACTTGTCTTGTCATATGACCAAAAAGATCTATCTAGACTATTCCATAGTGTTTTATGTATATAGTGAAGCCTTATAAGATGCCAAACAAACTTGTCATATCCCATTAATTTTCTATAAATTGGCCTTAAAATTCTAGTTTTTTATTCACTATTACTTCCAAATAAAATGATCTTAGTTCAACTCAACTGTCTTAGTGTGATAACCCTAACCCTTTGGGGCTTTTCATGAAATAGCCTTGATGTGATACATAATGGATTGCATAAATAAATACTCATACATAGTTTTTGATATCCTTTAGAGTGAGTGTTCTAAAAATAATGAGTCATGGTGGTCGTTGAGGTTTATGGAGTAAATTTAAGAAAAACAAAGTTACATATGATTATTAGGAGGATTCATTTGTTCATTCAATATTAAGCCAAGGTTTTTGGTGTTTTTATATCAACCAATCGTTTGAAGATATGATGTAAAGTCATAGGTATCAATAGGCATTTTAGAAATCATGTTATTGCTATAGTATCTTTTGAATGAGTTTTGATGATTAAATGATGATATGTGGACTAAATAAATACCCTTTTTGGATAATGGGTAGGGCCATTAAACATTCCCCTTTTGGTATGATACTAGTCAAGATGGAGTGTGTTTGATAAGGAAATAATATTTAAAGTTCATCACTTTTAGTAACATGACTTACACATACTGAAGTTTTTAAAAGGAATGTGTTTGAATAAAGTTGACCATTTGTGAGTTAGGTGATTGACTAACTTGAGCATTGTGACATATTTTGCAACCCACATACCATTTGGTGCACCATGCAATACGTTTTGGGTGACTCAACCCTTGGATGATGATCCAATGCCTTAGCCATCATCATAAACTTCTATCAATAATAAGAGGAGAAGACCAGATCCAAGGCACTAGTTGTTGGGGATTCCTAACCTCCTCACTCCTTTCTTTGTTGAACAAAGTGATGACAAAGAGTCTGTAGCTTGAAGGAACCCTAGCATAATGCTTCTCGTGGAATGAGTAGAGAGACTTGCCTCCCCATCTCCACAACTTCTCTACTACTTTTTGTTGGTAACATATAGAGGTGGAGAAAGAGGGTCGAGGATCCATACCCACTATTTTTAGTGATTAGAACCCTGTGTGCACCCAACTAAAATCCCACAATCATGTTGACACTAACGAAGTGCTCCAGTGACCAATAAACATGCCATATTTGACCATAAAAGTCAATTTTGAGATACTCTCAGAGTCTTCCCCACTTGGTTTGGAAGCCACCATGGAGTCCGAGAAGGTTAAGTAGAGTCATATAGCTATTCCTAGTGTAGGAGGGCCAAAAAAAATGAAGCCCCTCTAGATTCACTATGCTCCACCACCTCCATGATGGCCGAAATAGGAGTGAGGATCACATGGCATAATATACCAAGATGAGGTGCTTGTAAGGTGATAGGATGATCAACATGCATGAGGAGTCAATCCATGAACATAAGCCTCTTATTAGAGTTTCTACATTCGAAAGCACTCCTTTTTGAGAATGGGCTTTCACACAAAATTGAAGGGGGATGGGAAGTTAACTCTCTCATGCCTAGTATGCACTTGAACCATCCAGTTTTATCAAACAAAAAGTCAAGTCTAAGCCAGATCATTCAAGGTGAGACACACCCTTGTGGCCTCATCTAGGCATTCCATGGATAGCCCACCCGCTTCTTGAGAAACACAAATGTTGTTTCTTTTAATCCTAGAGTTACTTTGATTTTGTAAATATTATATAAAGTTCTTGGATGGTAAGAAACACACATACCTATATACTATTTTGATCATTAAAAAGTTAACTACAAGACTATACTATTATATATGGTATAATTCACTAATGTTGATAAGTACATAAGTTGTTTAATCATGCATAATGATTATTAGTGAACTACCTCAAGCACTGACTTTAAATACGATCATACAATATGGTATATACTTAATATTGATTTTTTGAGTAGTTTACATGAAATGAATCAAGGAAACTTTAATTGAAGTGTTATCCCAAATTTATGTCTTTTTTTAGTAAGTATAGTAACCATGCATTGAGAGATGTACTAGGATTCCCCCCAAATGATTATGCACAACAACTTAGTCATAGTGATCTTCGACGTATGGAATTTTATAGAACTTTTGGATTATGCATTTGATCGGGTTTGGCAGAGTCAAATGACTACAATATTGAAACGATTCTAAACCAAGCTATTTAGGATTATCCTCCATGATGTTTGTCTAGTCCAATGGGACTACGATGAATTTCCTCTTGAAATTATTGATATTATTATGTAATCTTCTCATATTCTATCATTTGAGCTAGATGTTCCATGTGAATATTTTTTAGTCAGTATATGTATTTATGCAAAACCTAAACATAAACAAGTTGACTTCTTTATATAACCGATGGTGCACCTTCTTCAGAATGTAATCACAAATGTTATTATTATCCCCCTAGCCTCTTGCTAAGTACTATTAGTGCCTAATTTTTTTCCCTTCATATTCACTGAATAAGTGAATGACATTGTCCACTATTGTTACCCTCTTAGTTACCTCTAGTGAGTGGATATTCTTGACCCTCCTATTCATTAGAAACCCACTATTGGCCTCAGTGGAAGATCCAAAAATCTACCACACATAGGTTGGGTTAGTAGGAGTAGTGACAAATATTGACTATATAAATTGTAAAAATAATATTTATTTAGAATAACTTGAAGAAAAATACATTAATATGATGTCTCATTACCTCCAACATACAAAAATAAGCTATTTATAAAAAATATAAATATCAAATGTAAATGACATGATATAGTTCATTGTTTCTATGTAGTGCATTTGTTTAGACATATAAGGTCATAAATAATGCATTATTTAATCATGTATTTCATATTAAACAACTAGATGATCGACAATATAATCATAATTCATGGGTCACTTGATCAGGTGCAATGTGTATAATATTAATAATGCATAAGAACAAAACTGATAATATAAAATTATATTTTCAGTGGAGAGAAAGAATCAAAATATAATATAACACTATTTAGTGGGTGGTGTCATACTGGAAGACCCAAAAAGATCTGTATAAGTCAACTCTTATACTATAAAGGATATACGTATGATATACTAGATAATGTCAATTTATTTTAAGATCTTGAGACACTGATTGGTATGAAGGGAACTTTAGAAAGAAAGAAGAAAGAAAATATTTAATGTGGTTGTATAAACAACAAATTATGGAAAGGAAAGTTGAGGAATGTAAAGTGAAGATAATGAAGAGGAAATATCCATGATTTTTTTTTAAATTTGAGAAAAGAGTATACAAAATAAATGATTATGTGTTTTTATTAACTTTCATTTTACATATCATCCTTACTTTTCTCTCTCCATTTGATAAGAATTATATCTACAAGATGGATTTTCCAACTTTTTCCTCTTCTTCTTACCCCACATTTCACATGTTTTTCCCTACTTTCTTTACGTTATACCAACGATAAAATTTATTCGAATCAATCTTTTTCTTTACTTTTGTAGATATAAATATTATCACCATCTTCTCAAGTTCTTGTAAATTTATAATTATTTCTATTTAAATTAACCTTATAATATTTAAATATATTTTAACTAAGAGTTTGTGAAATACCATGTAAGAATAAATATTTTTTGGATCTATATCTATGTAGTAACATGGAATTTTCTTAGTTTCTGAGTGATTGACTATTTTTTTTTGAAAAGAAAACATTTAAATAGAAGGTGATTAGTTGAGCATGTATGGTTATCATTTTTCCCAATGGTGTAGAATTATAATTAAATATATTGATTCAAGTTATACTTAAACTATTATTTTAACTAATGAATCAATAACATTACATTAGATTCCAATTAATATGACAACATGTTACATGATATCTTTTATAAACCTCATTTTATATAGATAAGTTTCCCATTTTAAGGGTAGACAACCCCCTAGTCCTTATGGAACTCCACTTTCAAGCATGGAGGGATAATTTATATAAATCTTGACACATATGGTATGAAATTATTAAATAAAATTTAGTAGGAGAGGAATTGAAGATATTGTAACGAACTCACTTTTCAAAATCCCTCAATTAAGGAAAGACACAAAAAGTTGAAAGCCATTACCTAAAATTCCCAGCAATCTAGATTTTATGAAATAATAAATAATATCAAATCATTTCCATTAATTCAACTACATGAATTTTTATCATTAGCAAGTAATATAAAAACATACAATCACTTAATTATTTGCAAATAACAATGTGTATTTTCTTCACATATTTTCATCTTTATATGATACTCATAGTGGCATTATAGTTGAATAGAATGTAAATAGACAACCAATAGTTTGTCTAAACAATATTCAAGAAACACTTGGAAAACTTCGACAATCAGTATTGTGGTTAGTCATAATCATAACCACATACCTCAATGGTGAGCCATTTAGATCATGCAATTATACTTTAAGTATATTCCATTTTAGTCAAATCAACAAATCCAAGCAATTCAACGTTTAATCTGCATGTATGTAAATCCTAAATTGTCACTATCACATACTTAGATTAAACCCTACTCGAGTCCTAATCAAGGGTTTAGGATTTCCTTGATATTGGTTGCCATTAGAGTTATGCTTTGATGTCCCAATTCCCATGTTCATTGATCTAATGACTCAAGAACACTAGTTCATATTAAGTGTGATCATGATGATCAAATCTATCATGTTATTGCATCATGAATATGTAAATTAGATTATGTGCATTAACAACCTAATACATTATGATCTTTAAACCCCAATTCTTCATATGCAGGAATATTCACATTAGAAACCATAAGTATCATCATTAATTGTGATAATTTTATATTCCCATTACGTCCAAGAATATCAGATAATAACAAAAAAGAAAGGCTATTTATGTTTTCAATAGTTTAGTACCCAAATTTAGGGTTTTCACGTACTAATCACTACTTAATCATATGTTAACCCCACATTTGGAATTATGATCAGTGTAACACCCATGACCTGGGTTTTGGAATAAATCTATTTGTTTTTCTTAGGTAAGTTGTTTATAACTTCAATATAATCCTTTGAGGTGTTTTACTAACATGTGACACACCTATGTTTCAAGTTTGGTTCCGTTTAAATAAACTTTGAGCAATGTTTGCTTATTTTAGACCAGAGTGCAATTTAACCAAGATAAGGGGTTATCTTGCAATATTTCACATGTTGATTGTTCCCTTAGTACTTTAGCATCATAGGGAGAGGATGATGCTATTGGGCACCTTGTGGAGAGCTTAAATTCCAAGTTGAGCATGTGAGGATAATGCTTGTGCTCTGTGTATTAGTTTTGATGGAAATTGCAATTTACCCAAAGTAAGGGGTTAACATGCAAATTACCATCTCTAGAGTATCCCTTGTCTCTATTAGAATCATTTAGAGGAGAGATAAAGGAGGGGGTTCCTTTTTTGAGTCTTGGTTGAGTGATAACACTCTTAGTGGTGAAAGAACTAAAGAATATTGAGTATCTTGAACCGTAAATAAGGTTGTGTCAAGTTATGATATATATATGGGAGTGGCTATCAGTTTAGAAACATAGAGGAGGTCCCATATAAATTTATCAACTTTTTGGAAGTACTCATATTGGGATAAACACCTCAACAAGGTGAATCATATGGGTTTAGGACTTCCTTGCAAAAGTTGTATCGGTTTGCATATAACGTGATATTGGGTTGTGATATCTTGCCAAGCAAACTACCCATTGGCCGATATCTCATCCTTGAATTATCCACAAGAGTTTTTCATGTCGAAATAATTATGGTTGCATGGTTTCACCATGCATGGACATGTGTCACCTAGTTACATATGGTGATGACACCTCACATATAGTCTCTTTCTTAAAACTCAACTATATAAGCCCCTCTTTTCATAAGCAAGTAAACTTTTCGACTCTTTTACCACCTCCTTCTTGGTGGATGACCCTAGGAGCTCAAGGATCAAGAGGAAGGTCAGGCAGCTTGTCTAAGGTGATGCCATGACCATCTTCAACCTTGGAGAATTATGTATCTCAGATCATAATTTTTTCTTTCTTTTCTTTTTCACCAAGTTTCTAACTATGATACCTTCTTATTGATGGAGGTGAAGCTATAGCCGAATCTTGGACCTTTGAATAGGTCATCTTTAACCTTGGTAATGTGGATCTTTGAAGCTTGAAGTGCTAGAGGTGATCTTGAGGCGAGTTATATAACTTGAACACAACTCTATAATTATTTAACTTCAGTCATGCAATACTTGATGATTCCTTTTCAATTTCAACTTTCCTTGATTGAATGATGATTATATGAGATCTAATGGATATATGGGGCTATTTTTCATGCACTAAAGTTGTTAATGGATGAAGGGTTGATGATTGATTATGATGGAACCTCCTTTGCACAAATCGATATTAGTTTAAGAAACCCTAACCCGATATGGGGTTATGTGAGGAGAAAATGGATATACATGAAGTCCTAAACCATTACCAATTTGTTACATGTGAATGACTATTGTTCTTATAGTTTTTTATCCTATCACCTAAGGCTAAATATGGGGCAGTACGATATCATGAAGTTGAGTGAAGATATGAAGTCTATAGGGCTAACTCGATATACCCTAATCCTAGAAACCTGACACACCTCTAAACCAATACATCTCTAGCCCAACACAAGTGTGATAGTGACACGATTTTTCCGTGCGTGCAAACGCAAGTATACATATCAATGTAATATAGGCCTTGTGAGGCCCGAGTCGAACTCAGGGAAACGTGAATTTTAGTAGACTACTACTAACTGGTTGCGATCAGCTAAACCGATTAAAAGAGTTTGAGAGTTTTTGTAAATTAAAAGAAAATAAAATAAAATAGAGCAATTGATTATGGGTTTAGTTTAATCAATTCAAATGGAGATCTTTAGGATTGCGGTTTCACCGCGGGTTTTTATTGTATGAATTTCCATATAGCTACTCAAGTTCATCTCTCAATCCGGGTAGTGGCCTGTAGTCAGAATTGTCCACTGTCGTGGTACAATTCACTACCTAAGTCTAGGTCGGTTCCACCGTCATAGTAACCTATACCCTAAACTAGGTGCATTAGAATCGACCTCTGGGTTTCCACCATTAACCGTACATCACCTTGTTCAAGGGATTTGTTAATTAATGTGAATTTCGTCTCTTTTCAACTGTTAATTCTTCTTTCAAAGTAATTAAAGGCATTAGATTATCATTATGGTGATTAAGCATAACAATATAATTGAGAAAATGAAAGCATACCACAGATTTAGGAGACAAATTATGAATTACTATGATAAAAACGTCATACAATGCTTCCCCGGGCTACTCCCGGTCCTAAAGATTAAGGGGATTAGCCCTTCATAGTTGACAATGGAAAATACATATGAGTAGAGAAGAAAAACACGGGAAACATGGATCAAACTCGTGTAACCCCTGATACAAAGGTGCTCCTGGAGATCCTCCTTGAGAAACGTGCATTTTGTAGTCTTCCGGCAGCAAAATCACCCGTCGGAGGTGCCCGGATCGCTCAGTTGACGGCCTTCGTCTCTTTTCTCCTCTCTCTCTCCCTCCTTCTTAGATGTTGTGCAACACAATATGAGACCCCCCTACGGCCTGCCGTGCTCTTCTTAGGTCATAGGACCACTTTACGGCTCCAAAAAAGCTCAACCGTCAGATTAAAACGCTCCGTTTTAGTGTTGAAAATCGCCAGATCCCGACGCTGTCGATAGTATCGACCCCAAGGTCGATGGTATCGACCATGATATAGGTTTTTCCTTCCAAAATCACGTTTTGGGGTTGCTTTCTGATGAAATGTCGATAGTATCGACACCAGGGTCGATAGTATCGACTCTGGACAATGCAAAAGTGCCTGAAAATGTGCCGAAACATGTGTATAAGTCCGGAGATTATATAAAATCATATAAATATGATAAAAGAAGTATAATTTGATGCAAAAAGAGTTTAAAGGCCAACTATAGTGAATTATGCAAATATAATCAAGAAAATGACAAATACATGCATAAAAAAATATAAAATAAGCCTATAAAAGTGACTCAAAACCCATGCATCAAACTCCCCTAAGCTTAAACCTTGCTCGTCCTCGAGCAACAAAACTTTGGATCTGGTTGAGATAAGTAAGCCATAGTACATAAATACATGAAATGAATCACATCATCCCCACTTTCTTTCCACAAACCGGCCCTCATTGACCACTGAACACTAACTGCCATCCAGGCGACCAAAGACCTATGTAAAAGATGTATGTCCCCCAATCAATGAAACACTATCAATTAAAGCAGTTAATATGATAAACTCATTTGGTCCATACTTGATGCATCTTGTGATCTCCTATCTACGTTGCTCATTTCCTAACTACCATCTAAATGGAAGCAGATCTCCTGATATTAATGATTGAGGAGAATATCATGGGTGGCCTACCGATTAGAGCAACAGGTGGATGGGATAGGTGGTTGTGGAAGAGATGGAAGCACATAACAGTCAATCATGCAATACAAAAATTAATGACCTATCATGATGCAAAATGCAAGTGAAAATGTCCTAATGCTATATTTTTGGTGGAATGATGCATGCACTATCATTCCGTCTCAAGGTGAGATGGAATATCTAAGAAAACTACACCATGTGCTTATTCTTCTTAGTTCTCAGGTGAGAACATGTTACTTTCTCCCTCTTCTTCTTTATTACTTCTCAATTCTTTTTTTTTCTTTTTTTTTCTTCTCTTTTTTTTCAACTTTTTTCAATTTTTTTTCAAGCCCTTATTTTCATAGATGACAATGAATTATTTGTCGGGCTCACTTCTTGTTACATTGAAGCATTCAGAAGGTATGGAACAAGTTCACCACCTTTAATGTTTCAGAAGACATAAGATGCATGATGTACTATATGCACAAAAGATGTGAATGTAGCTACAAAATGATAGTTATGCAATTAAATGACACACACACTAGTACATTTTTGGCCTCTAACATCGCTTCCCCTGGCGTCACTTATATTAGAAAAACCGACCTAATAAGCTAAAACCGAAGCAAAAATTCATTAGAAAAAAATTCGGGTACCGCATATAGCTATTGGGTCGGTTATGTTAAAGAAATCGACGCTAGAAAAGACTCACGAAAATAGAAAACTGACCCAACATACTTCCCGCGGAGAAAATTGGTTTTTCGGCCTTCGCGCGCTGAGCTATGGGGTCGGTTTTTTAAAATAAATGACCCTAGTAATTGTTCGGGTACCGCTTGGTGATTTCTGCGGTCAGTTTTTTAAATAACCGTCCGCATAGGTGTGCCGCTAGGCCGAATTTTCCGGTCGGTTTTCCTAGATAACCGTCCGCATAGCCTGGACTTCTCGGGTCAGTTTTTAAAATAACCGTCCCTATAGGTTCGGTTTGTTCGGGCACCAGTTATTTCTCGGGTCGCTTATTCTCTAATAGCCGTCCCTATATGGGACCTGTTGGGTCAGTTGTTGAGTTAACCGACCGCAGAAGTCAACACAAAAACTAAAACCCTGCCCTCTCTCCCACATCGTCACAAAGTGGCCGCAGCTTGCACAACCCTCTCTCCCACAGCTCTCACCTCGCCGCCCGGCACTCGAAGCTCTCACCTCGGCGCCCGACCTTCGGAGCTCTCATCTCACCGCAAGGTGTCGGACCTCTCTCCAAAGACGACCCCGCCGCCGCCAAAGGTTTCTCCGACGCCGCAAGGTCTCGCCTACACAGCCAAGTTTTGCCACCGCCACCTACTCTCTCCAAATGATTTCACCGCCGCCACGGCTTTCAACGCCACCACCTTTCCGGTAAATTCATTTTCCGTTTCACTCTTCTACCTAATGTTGGAGTCTACGGCCATGCTTGGACGCCCAGTTTGATCACTGGGAAGACCAACGTTGTGCGCTATCGGAGCATTGTCTCTGTGTTTGGTAGCTCTGACTTTAATGGCAAATTCGTTCTACCTTCGGCCATCCGTAATGGGTTCCCTCGCTTTCTGTTCCAGCAAAGAACCACGACACTGAACGGAGCAGGGAGATCTGAAAGGGGCCGCTCACCTGTGTGGGTGACTCTGTTAGCTGGGTGACTGGAGGTATGTACTCCTCCCTATTTATTTTTGGGCATCTATATGACTAAATTTTCCCATAATGAGGCATCTTTTGAAATACTTGCTCTTATCCCATTTTGTTGGACAATTCATATACTTTCAGTTGGTTTATTATTATTCTTTTGAAATTACTATCATGTTGAATTGGGTTAATGACCCCGTCTGCTTTTGTGTTTAAATCATGCCACATGTTTGTGAAAGATGTAACTTGCCACTCTATTTATGCATGTTAGATACTTCGACTAGTTTATCTATGGAACTCTTGATTTGTCAAGAACACATAATTCATTATATTTGACTAGTAAACCAACCAATAATAAAAACATGTAATCTTTTATTCTATTATCAATCACATATGTAATCATTGTATACAATCTAGAAATACGAGGGTAGACATTGTGTAGTTTCAGATTGAGGGTTTATAGATGAGACCATTGATGCATAAATATGACAATATTACATTTATATATAAAATTAGAAACTCGTTCAAAATTTATTCATTAGGAGTAAGTTTTGGATAGTCCCCGATATGGGACTGTTTTTGGATATTTAATCTCACTTAGGATGTAACTGTGTAATGTATGTTTAGTTTTGAATAAAATTTTAGTATTTCCTCATTTGTTCTCTGGGTACATATGTGAGTGGTTATTTTCCATTTACATTGATGTACTTGGAGAACTAAGGGGAAATGCTGCTGAAATTTTATTAAAAACTAAACGATACATTATACAATTACTAGTGAGGTTAAATATTCAAAAATGGGATAGGTGGTACACTTTAGTATAAAAGTAATGAATTTCCTATCAAAAAAACCTTACAACTTATAGTATCAATATTAAATGCCCAGTTTGATAATTAATTTTAATGTGATCTAGAAAATGGATCGAAGTTGGATGTCTATCAAGAACCGTTGCAGTCCAGAGTTTACCAAAGGTGTTGATGAATTTATCAGATTTGCTGAGGAACATAGGAAACTACCTACAGATAGGTTCTATTGTCCATGTAGAAATTATGGTAACAATTTGAAAGTTGATACTGTTGAGGAAATTAAGAATCATGTCATATGCAATGGGATCATACAAGGTTATAATGAATGGTATTGGCATGGAGAGAAACCTAATTATGGATCAGAAAATGTCGATATTAATAGTGGTGACATAGAAGATATAGATAATGATGTTAACAATGATGAACCAATTCAGGATGACCCGATTCAGGATGATATGGTTGATGAGATGCTACGTAGCTGTCAGGACAATGTTATTGATCCACCTTCTTTATTTGCAAACATTGTCCATGATGCTGAAAAACCATTATATAAGGGTTGTACTAAGTTCACGAGGTTGAGTGTTGTGATGCGATTATATACTCTTAAAGCTCAAAACCGGTGGAGCGATAAGAGTTTCACTTCATTGTTGTCTTTGTTAAAGGAAATTCTTCCTGAAGGCAACGAGCTTCCAATTTCTACATATCAAGCAAAGAAAATAATGTGCCCAATGGGAATGGAGGCTAAGAAGATTCATGCATGTCTAAATGACTGTGTGTTATTTCAGAAGGACTATAGTGATTTGATAAATTGTCCAAAATGTGGTGCGTCAAGGTACAAGACTACAAATTCAGCTAAGGCTAAAAATGGCTCTCCTGCCAAGGTGATGTGGTATCTACCAATAATACCACGATTTCAACGCTTATTTGCTAATACAGAAGATGCGCAAAATTTGTCTTGGCATGGGGAGTTAAAGGTCAATGATGATGGCGTCCTACGAAATGCATCTGATTCACCACAATGGAAGAAAATTGATTTATTATACCCTCAATTTGGTAAAGAAACAAGGAACTTAAGACTTGGACTCTGTACAGATGGAATGAATCCATATGGTACATTAAGCAGCCAACATAGCACGTGGCCTGTTATGATTGTTATATACAATCTTCCTCCTTGGTTGTGTATGAAAAATAAGTATGTCATGTTGTCAATATTGATATCAGGGCCCAAGCAACCTGGAAATGATATTGATGTTTACCTTCAACCTCTAATTGATGACCTAACGAAATTATGGGAAGAAGGTGGTATGACATATGATGCTTCACATAAAGAGATCTTTACTTTGCGTGCTATGTTGTTTTGCATGATTAATGACTTCCCAGCTTATGGAAATTTGTCTGGATATAGCATAAAAGGATACAAAGCATGTCCTGTTTGTGAGGAAAATACTGATTCAATTCGACTGAAACATGGTGGTAAAATCGTATATCTTGGTCATCGGAGGTTTCTCCCAGCAGTGCATCCTTATCGAAGGCAACGCAAAACCTTTAATGGGTCAACTGAGGAACGAAGTGCTCCTAAACCTATACCAGGAAATGTTGTATATGATAGGGTGAAACATATTGTTAATGAATTTGGAAAGAGTTCAAGTAGTCGTACGCTCGCATGTGAAAAATCTCTATACAAGAAGAGGTCAATTTTCTGGGATCTTCCCTATTGGAGATTTTTGACAATTAGACATTGCATTGATGTCATGCATGTTGAAAAAAATGTTTGTGATAGCATCATCGGTACGTTATTGAACATACCAGGAAAGACTAAAGACGACATCAACTCTAGAAAAGATTTAGAATTAATGGGTATAAGAAAAGAACTATCAGTTGAGATCAGGGATCGCCGTACATATTTACCACCAGCTTGTTACACTTTGTCTAAGAAGGAGAAAAAGACTTTCTGTGAGTGCTTGTATAATATTAAGGTTCCACAAAGATACTCTTCTAATATTCGTAGATTGGTATCAAAGAAGGATCTGAAGTTGATAGGTCTCAAATCTCATGATTGTCACACCTTAATGCAACAAATTTTACCTGTGGCTATTCGATCTATATTGCCGAAGCATGTAAGGTTTGCAATCACAAGACTTTGTTTCTTCTTCAATGAAATATGCAACAAAGTGATACATCCTGATACTCTCGATAAATTACAAAATGATGTAATTGTTACCATGTGTCAGCTTGAAATGTACTTTCCTCCTTCATTTTTTGATATCATGGTTCATCTTGTAGTACATATTACAAGGGAGGTGAAGATGTTGGGTCCAATTTTTTTTACATTGGATGTATCCATTTGAACGCTACATGAGTGTTTTTAAAGGTGATGTTCGGAATCGTTATCGTCCTGAAGGGAGTATTATTGAGGGTTATGTGGCTAGGGAAGTGATGGACTTTTGCAATGATTTTTTGAATTCCAATGAAACTTCTAGCGATCTAAAAAATGATCTTATTACTGAGTCTTATTGTGGCAAAGGAACTCTGGGAGCACGAGTGAAAAGAATTAGTCGTGAGTTGTGGGGACAAGCACATTTGTATATTTTACACAACATCGATGAAGTTAGTAGCTACATCACATAACACAATGATCTTATCAAGAAAAATCATCCGCGATCCAGTTCAATGTGGCTTGCAAGAGAGCATAATCAAACATTTATTAGGTGGTTTGAAGAGAAAGTCTTTAAGCAACTATCTGAATCACCAAATAATGTTGCTGAGAACATAAAATGGCTCGCCTTTAAGCCAAAAATGGATGTCATGTCATATGAAGGTTTTGACATAAATGGATTTTTATATTACACTAAACGTCAAGATGAAAGTAGTGTAGTCCAAAATAGTGGGGTCACTGTTAAAGCTTGTTCGTTGTATTTTGCTAGTGCCAAAGATAAAAGACCACGCGAAGCTGAGATGTCCCATTTTGGCATCATTGAGGACATATGGGAAATGGATTATACAAATTTCAGAGTTCCTATCTTTAGATGTAATTGGGTTGATAACAACAAAGGCGTTTTAGTTGATGAGTTGGGTTTCACATTGGTGAATTTTGAAAAAATTGGAGAGAAAGATGAACCATTCATCATGGCAGACCAAGCAAAACAAGTATTCTATATTGATGACCCAACAAATAAAAATTGGTCTGTCGTTCTTCATGGAAAAAGACAGTTTACTGTGGATCCTATAAATGAAGAAGAATACTACGAAAAGTATGATGATTCCAGCCCATTTTCAGTTGGTTTGCCAAGTGTCAATGTTGAAGTTAACACCGATGACTTATATACACGTCAAGACCATGCTGAAGGAATTTTACTTGACTAACAACTCAACCAAAACTAGAGGCATGTATTATCATTCAAGCACACATTTTCTTTTATCATGTATACATTTTATTATATATCACCACTTGTTCTTTTATTATCACTTATGTTTTATTTTATCATGTATATTTGCAGGTTGTTCTAAAATGGCAAGTGAAGATGAACATTCTGATCATGAGCATGAGGATGCTAGTGGTGATGTTAAGAAGAGTAGAGGTCCCACAGTGATGCTCGGCTGCAAGAGCTTAGGGCAAAAGGGGAGAAATTGTCAATCCAGTTTGAAAGGGGAGGAGTACCTATTGGGGAACATGCTAGTACTTTTAAGCATTATGTAGGGGCAACCGCACGTAGTAAGGTTCCAATAGATATAGAAAACTGGCATGATGTTCCTATTGGCTTGAAAGACCTCGTTTGGAAAGATATATCTGTGAGTTGAATTTTGATACTATATTATCTTGTTTTTTGTTTATTGATTCCAGTTTTTTATTTTGACATATACTTTTTGAAATAAGATTATTGCTTCATTTGTATATAGGGTGTTTTTCATTTAAATGAAAAAGACCACAGGAAAAGAGTGTTGCAGCGTTGTGGTGTATGATGGAGGGCATTTAAGACCTATCTCAAAAGGGATTATATAGATAATCCTAAGCAAAAGAAGAAAGCAACAGACATATATATTTTTATAGATCCTGAGGTGTGGGATAGATTTGTTGCACAAAGGAATTCAGAAGAGTTTCAGGTATACAATTAATGTTTTTATATATGTATATGTTTTCCAAGTTGTAAATTGCAATACCTCATTTTAAATGATCATGATATTCACGAGGTCCAAAAGGAAAGAAGGGCCAAAAATGTGCATAACCATCACATGGGATCCCTTAGTTATGCCCAGCGTCGAGAACAAATGGAGAAGCAAATCTCTTCTGGAGAAGGGTCTAGCACAACTCCAGTTGAGTGTCCACCCCATTATAAAATTTGGCTTGATGCTAGAAAAAATAAAGCAGGTGAAATTACCAACCCTGCAACTAAGGAGGTGGCACAAAAGATGGTAAGTTCATCACAATTAAGTAATTAAAGAGTAGGATTTAATAATATCTAATTGTTTGTGATTTAATATTTACATTAAATATGAATAGGATGATCTCTAATTGTTTGTGATTTAATATTTTCATTAAATATGAATAGGATGATCTCTATGAGCAAAGAAAACAAGGAAAGTTCATACCACTTGGACGCATGGATGAACTATCAGTTGCTCTTGGTACGAAAGAGCATCCTGGCCATGTTAGGGGATTAGGAGCTGGCATAGGATTCAAGACTTATTATGGGCCTTCAAAATCTAGAAGAGGTCGTACAGTTACACATGACGATGTTGAAGCATTAGTATCACAGAAAGTGCAACAAATATTGTCTTCATTTCAGCCTATTCAACCTTCTCAACCTCCTCAAACCGTGCGTCTCTCATATGATGAGATACAAGCTCGTACTCCAATTGTAGAAGGTCATGGGAGCACTCCCAATGAACCACCACAACAATCTGGAGTAAGTTTGTTCTATATATGTTAATATGATATATATAATATAGTAGGTATTTGGTTTACCGCTTTGTATATAACTTATATAATTTCAACTAGGTTGGTATGAACTGTAAACTTGCAGTGGAGGTTCCAGAGTACAATGTTGTGGCAGCGAGTAAGGTATACAACATCGGTGGTACATTGCATTGTCAATCAGTTTCTGATGACATTTGTCGTGTGTCCATCCATCTTGTGTATGACGGAATGGGGGACAAACCACTACCCATACCTTCTTCTGAATATGGTACAGTTGATGAAGCAGAGGGTGCTATGGTGGGATGGCCTAGACACTTGGTTATCATTGACAAGGTATATCTACATGTTTTTCATATTTGACTAGCTACATATATGAACTCGTTTAATATAAGTATGTATTTAATTAACAGGTTTGTAAACCAAAAAGTAAAAATCCTAGTAGTCGTCCTCCTATGCCCAAGCCTTCTTTCACTCCAGAAGCCACATTCGATGAATTGGGAAATAAAAGTAAAGGTTTGGCTCGATACTTAGCCAACCAAAGCCCAGGATCACATATGGGGGTCAATTTAACAGAAGATGCAGTAGGGAGGGACTTTGAGAATTTTATTTTTCTTGATGATATTATAGAGGTGTTCCGGTATGATTGGCTAAATACTTCGATATTAGAAGTATCGATAAGGTAAGAATTAATCAATATAGATTACTCAAATATATACATTTTTAGCTTATTTGTAACATATCAAATTTTTACAAATGTTTTACAGCCATTTATATACTGAGATGACAAACTTTGATATAAAGAATGTTGGATTCTTAGTTCCTTCACTCACTAGTCAAGTGCAGACACAAATGGATGATGTGAATGAGTACTTCAGTACTGCATTCAAATATTTTGGTAGTGTGGGAAAGGAAATTATTCTAATTCCTTTTAATGTCCAGTAAGTATTATAATTCAATAGAATTTCTAATATTGACTAAATTATAATTCTAATTTTTGTTTTCAATATAAATTTACTCAGATCTAGACATTGGGAACTAGTGGTGGTTGTCCCAAAATTGATGACTTTCTATTATCTTGACCCAATGGGAAAAACAAAAAGGGGTCAAAAACTGAGATTGCCAACTATGGAGTAAGCATAAATTTAGTTTCTATAACATCAATTGTTATGCTTCAACATGATATTTATACTTAGAATTTCTATTTTGACAACTATCGTAATCAAATTGATTGATAGGGGTATAAAGGCTTATCGTGAAGATGGAGGAATAATACCCCCAAAATTAAAGACACTGACTTTGAAAAATGTCAAGGTAACTACTTTGACTGCTTAGTCGTATATGTACAACTCTTACAGTAATGTATTAATCTCAAATTTTATATGTTAACTCTCTTATAGTCTTATTTCTTTATTTGTACAACTATGTTTGTAGCAGTTTACTAATATTAAGTTATAATTCTTTATTTGTAGTGTCATATACAAAATAATGATTGGGCTTATGGCTACTACGTAATGAAGTATATGCAAACTATTTTAAAAGAAGCATCACTAGACATTCAGAGTATAGATAAGGTAATTATTAAAGAATAACATAATAAATTTACATATGAGATTTGCATCATTTTATAAAATATATATGAGCATGTGCTTTTTTTTGCAGATCTTTACAACTCATCCTTACACACTTGATGAGTTAAATGAATTCCAAGAAGAATGGTCAGATGCTTTTTTTTAATGAAGTCACTATAGCATTGGATTGAAATTCATAACTTCATTTTTGTATGTAGATTTGAAACTCTATCAAATTTTACTTTTTGTAGTATGACATTAATATCACTTTTAAACTTGCAATCTATCATTGTTTTTAGTATGTGCTATGTGTATGAATGTTAGTATGTGATATATGTCTCATTTGAATGAATCTATCTTAGACTTGCAAGAATGTTAGTAAGTGTTGTGTATGAAGACTCAACTCAATATATGTGAATAATTGTTGTTATGAAACATCAATTCAAAAAAGGATTGGACATAAAAGTTTGAAAACGGCTTTGGAATGCATTTTTGGCTTGCATCATTGCATTTGCAAGTCTATTTCGACTGCAGGTTTTGAATTGCGTAAAGAAATTCTGTTTTGCAGGTTGTTGTACTGAAGATTTCTGTTTCTGCAGAATTTTTCTTTTAAAAAAATGTAACTTCTCGGGTCGGTTATTTAAAAAACTGTCCCTATAGACTTCTTGGGTCGTCTATTAAAAAAACCGACCCAGTAGGTTCTATCCCAAAATTCTACAAAAATTTGAAGACTTCTAGGGTCGCTTATACAGAAAAACCGACCCAATAGACACTTCTTGGGTCGGTTATACACAAAACCGACCCAGTAGGTTCATGAAGACTTGTAGGGTCGCTTATACAGAAAAACCGACCCAATAGGTTCTATCCCAAAATTCTACAGCAATTTGAAGACTTCTTGGGTCGGTTATTCTGAAAAACCGACCCAGTAGGTATTTTTTAAAGCTATTTGAAGACTTTTAGGGTCGCTTATGGAGAAAAACCGACCCAATAGATACTTGTTGGGTCGGTTATTCAGAAAAACCGACCCAGTAGGTGTGTTTACAGATGTTTGAAGACTTCTAGGGTCGGTTTTTGTTGCTCTTTTGGGTCGGTTTTTTACCTCTTTTGGGTCAGTTTTTGTACTTTTCTTGGGTCAGTTTTTGTTCCCTCTAGGGTCGGTTTTTTTACCTCTCTAGGGTCGGTTTTTCTACCTCTTTAGGGTCGCTAGTACTGTAGCGATGCCCACCTAGGCGTCGCCTAAAAAGTGACGCTGCAGGCTTCAAAAAACCGACCTGAGAGACCAATTCTGTACTAGTGACACCTAAGGATAATGTGCATGTATAACTACTCTATCTTTTTTTTCATTTTCATGCAAAAATATGTGAAAAAAGTTGTAATGCAAGACCTATCTACATGAGATGCAATCAAAAAGTGAAAGACAGTAATGTGCTCCCATTTCTTATGGTGGAGTGTGAATGAAATTGCGGTGGATCAGATCATAAGACTAATTGATAGAACCTTCCGAAAATATCATATGTCCCTCTCTAAAGACCTGTGTACAGGGTAACTGAATGATTTATCTCTTAAACTTTAGTCTAAGGTCACGTTAGCGTTTGGTCGGTTTGGGCTCAAACATCCTTGCCAATCACTTTTCCTTGGACAATAAAGATGGTCATTCATGTCCCCATGTCCTGAAGCTGACTCACCCAAGCACTTCCTCAGTTATGCAACTCAATTACTAACAAGAATAATCTCAAAAAGTTCTCAAAATGCCCATTTTTTATGTGCACACAACCCAAGAGTAAAACTCTCAATTGAAACCATGCATTTATTGCTCCACAGTTTACACTAGATAGATGTGGATCCTACAAAAGCAGTAAACCTAGAAATAAAAACAACTAATATTTCAAAAGTAAAAGCAACATAAATAAGTAAGTAAAAACTAAGATAGAGGGTTGTTCCAACACCCCCCAAGCTTGAATATGACTATGGCCTCATAGTCAACATTCTCACTTAAGAGGTGGAACAACGATACCGTTCGCTTTGAAGTGTGGTGAAGAAGGATGGTTAGATGCTCAAGTGGACCAAGTGATGCTTCCTATCTCCCTCCATTTTTGTAGCCCATTTTTGTGTCTTAGTGGTTCTAAGACGTGACTTACTTCATCCATCTTTCCTCTGCAAAAAACGGTTCGAAAAAATCTCGTTTCGATACCTTTTACGACCTGTTTTATGTAGCCGTCCTGCAGGTGTCGATACTATCGACACAAGGTCGATGGTATCGACCCAGGATCAGCAATTTTGTTGAATTGACGCATCTAAAAGCCTGGGAACTCAAAAGTGTCTATACTACTGACCCTAGGGTCGATGGTATCGACTTTACTATCACCAATGTTTCTGTAAATCTTCAGGAATCTCGATACTATCGACCCTAGGGTCGATGGTATCGACTTTTCTTCAGCGTTTACTGATCCAAACTCGAGACTATCGACATGGGTGTCGATAGTATCGACCTTAACATTCTGCACACTTCAAAACACGAGTTAGGGTACCATTTTTACAAAAATTATCAAAACCTAAGAAAAAACTAAGTACATAAACATAAAAGAACATAACCAAACATAAAAATGAACCGAAAGTTGGGTTGCCTCCCAAGAAGCGCCCATGTTTAATGTCCTAGGATTGACATAAAGATACCTTTAACCTGGGTTGTCAGGAGATGTCTCCCTTGATTCATGTGGTAATTTGAATTTAACTCTATCATCACCAATCCCAAGTGTCAAGTAACCTCGCCCAATGGCAGCGATTACATCAGCCGTAGCTTGGAACGACCTTCCCAATAGCATCTCACCTCCTTCCAACTCATGCATGTCCATGACCACAAAGTCAACAGGGAAGATGAATTTGTCTACCTTGACTAGCACATCCACGCATATACCTTGTGGCTTCACAATGGATCCATCTGCCAACTCAATAGTCATAGAAGTTTGTGTTGGCTTCTTCAATCCCAGCTTTTGAAAAGTGGCAAGTGGCATAAGATTAATGCTTTCCCCTGAGTCACACTGTGCTTGTGGAAAATGTTGGTTGCCTATGGAACATGGGATGTACAAACATCCTGGATCTTTCCTCTTCCTTAGTAGCCGTCCTTGGATTATAGAACTTACTTTTTCATTGACAACACAAATGTCAGTGTCTTTTATCCACCTTTTCTTGGTGATTATGTCCTTGATAAACCTTCCATATGCTGGAATCTGTTCTATCATTTCTACTAACGGAATATTAATATGGAGCTTCCTAAACATCTCCAAGAATTTCTTGTAGTGCCTATGCTCTTTCTTCGGCCTCAAACTATCCGGGAAAGGCACGTTTGGGTCCTTCGCTCGCTTGTAGCACATATGGAACTTTAGGGGTCTCCTCCCCTAAGCTTGCTTCAACGCCACCTTCTAGGATAGGATTTGACACATCATCCATGGATGGCATGACTTGTGGCTGCTTCCCTCTCTCAGTGACTGTAGCTTCACCATGATGCATGGCCTTCACTTGCTCCTCTTGCCTAAGTGCAGGCACGGCCGCGATGTGCTCTTGGCAGATTTTTCTGAATGGACAACATCCGCCTGGTAGTCCATAATGACTGCGAGGATACGGTATCTTTGGTGTAGCCTCCGTATCAAAAATTATTTTGCTTTTGTCTTGGACCTCCACCACCGGGGGTTCTGCCTCAGTAATCACAGATATATATTTCACTTGATGATGTGCTTGAGCAACTTCTACATTCCCTGCCTATCTCTGTTGATTGGAATACTTCATGGCCGCCACTTCATTGGGAATTTGGGTCACAGTCGTCTCTAGTGCCCTCATTTGTGCTCCATGACTTTGTAGTGTTTGTCCAAACTTAGTCAAAATATCACCCTGGGACTGCAGCTGCTTGCTAAACATACTCATCATCTCTTGATTTTGTTGCACCACTTGACTAAGCAACTCGGTGCTTTTGTCCTCTGCCCTTGGTTGTGGCTTTGCATCTGGATCTTGGAGGAAGTTGTTTGGATTCTTCCATGAGAATTTTCTATCCTTTCTCCAAGCATAATCATTATATCTATAGCCCTGTGTTTGCATAAACTTGACATGGGCTTCCTCATCAGATTCAGCATCTTCTTTCTCTAGGAGCTTCTTAGCTATAAGATCCAACTTGTCATTAAGCGCTTTGATGGCCCTTGCTTCATGTGTAATGTCAACCTGCTCGGGTGCATCTCTTTCACCCCAAGACTGCTTTTTGGACATGTTCCTTAGAATCTCCCAACACCTTGTGCTTGTGTTGTTCAAAAAGAAACCAGAACCTACTGAGTCAAAATTGCTCCTATCATGTTCATTTAGGGTGAAGTAGAAAATTTTAGCTTGCTTCTCCTTATCTAAGCCGTGATGTGGACACTTCCTCAGCATGATCTGGAAGCGCTCCCAAGTTTCAGAGCATGTTTCACCAGCTCGCTGGCTGAAGTTGTGTATCTTCCTCACTAGATCGTTTGTCTTTTCAGACGAGAAGAACCTCTCAAAGAACACCTCAACCATGTGATCCCAAGATTCAATGTACTCATCATCCAGATTGTGCAGCCATTCCCAAGCATTGCCCGCTAAAGAGCTGGGAAAAGTTTCAGGTAGAGTGTCTCTTGCGGGAACCTGTCAATCTTTATCATATCACAATTTTCCACGAACGTGCTGATGTGGGTCACCGGATCCTCATTTTTAAGTCCATGGAAAGCCTGTGATTTGACCAACTGAATAAGCCCTAGATCAATCTTGTAACTGGGTATGTTGATAGCTTGTTTCTTGATTGGCCCCTTCTGCGCAGAAGAAGAAGAAGCCTTAATCCTTTCCCAGATCGTCTGCTCCTCATTTTCCGCTCCGTCACCCATTATTACTTTACTAGTACCTGGAATTTCAAATGGTAGTGTATGAACCGGTACTAATAATTAAAACAATGAATAAGATTTGCAATTCAGTTCAAAAGATGAAAAGAAAAAAAAATTACAGGAATTAAAAGTGGCCTAGTGTGGCCGCTCGCAGCACTCGTAGTGCTAAAATTCACCATTTCCCCGGCAACGGCGCCAAAAACTTGACACGATTTTTCCGTGCGTGCAAACGCAAGTATACGTATCAATGTAATATAGACCTTGTGAGGCCCGAGTCGAACTCAGGGAAACATGAATTTTAGTAGACTACTACTAACTGGTTGCGATCAGCTAAACCGATTAAAAGAGTTTGAGAGTTGTTGTAAAATAAAAGAAAATAAAATAAAATAGAGCAATTGATTAAGGGTTTAGTTTAATCAATTCAAATGGAGATCTTTAGGATTGCGGTTTCACCACGGGTTTTCATTGTATGAATTTCCATATAGCTACTCAAGTTCATCTCTCAATCCGGGTAGTGGCATGTAGTCAGAATTGTCCACTGTCGTGGTACAATTCACTACCTAAGTCTAGGTCGGTTCCACCGTCGTAGTAAACTATACCCTAAACTAGGTGCATTAGAATCGACCTCTGGGTTTCCACCATTAACCGTACATCACCTTGTTCAAGGGATTTGTTAATTAATGTGAATTTCGTCTCTTTTCAACCGTTAATTCTTCTTTCAAAGTAATTAAAGGCATTAGATTATCATTATGGTGATTAAGCATAACAATATAATTGAGAAAACGAAAGCATACCACATATTTAGGAGACAAATTATGAATTACTATGATAAAAACGTCATACAATGCTTCCCCGGGCTACTCCCGGTCCTAAAGATTAAGGGGATTAGCCCCGCATGGTTGACAATGGAAAATACATATGAGTAGAGAAGAAAAACACGAGAAACATTGAGCAAACTCGTGTAACCATTGATACAAAGGTGTTCCTGGAGATCCTCCTTGAGAAACGTGCGTTTTGCAGTCTTCCGGAAGCAAAATCACTCGTCGGAGGTGACCGGATCGCTCGGTTGACGGCCTTCGTCTCTTATCTCCTCTCTCTCTCTCCCTCCTTCTTGGATGTTGTGCAATACAATATGAGATCCCCCTACGGCTTTCCGTGCTCTTCTTAGGTCATAGGACCACTTTACGGCTCTGAAAAAGCTCAACCGTCAGATTAAAACGCTCTGTTTTAGTGTTGAAAATCGCCAGATCCTGACGCTGTCGATAGTATCGACCCCAAGGTCGATGGTATCGACCATGATACAAGTTTTTCCTTCCAAAATCGCGTTTTGGGGTTGCTTTCTGATGAAATGTCGATAGTATCGACACCAGGGTCGATAGTATCGACTATGGACAATGCAAAAGTGCCTGAAAATGTGCCGAAACATGTGTATAAGTCCGGGGATTATATAAAATCATATAAATATGATAAAAGAAGTATAATTTGATGCAAAAAGAGTTTAAAGGCCAACTATAGTGAATTATTCAAATATAATCAAGAAAATGACAAATACATGCATAAAACTGATATAAAATAAGCCTATAAAAGTGACTCAAAACCCATGCATCAGATAGGAGACACACCTTGACTAACACACCATGTGAAGGTGTGGATGACACACTCCTTGAAGTCATGGCCAACACACCAAGTAGTGGTGAGGCCAATACCTTGATAGGAGAAAAGAATATAAGGGTGTTGATGATGGTTAACCCGATACTAGCAAAACCCTAGAGGTCGATATCACTTCATGATAGATAAGGTGACACAATAGAAGGTGTCATGGTCGAAACACTAGATGATAGTGTGGACAATACCCTAGAGTATACTAGGGCTGATACACAAAGTGATAGGGTGGCCAATACCCTAGAGTATACTATGGCCGATACACAAAGTGATAGGGTGGCCGATACCCTAAAGTAAGGTCACGATGTTATGCTTAAGTAAGGTGAAAATATGTTGCTAAAGTATGAAAAGGTGATGCACCAAGGTATGGTGAAGGTGATACACCAAGATATGATTCATGGCCAATATCACTGGATGCAAGTCAAAACTGATATCACTTTAAGCACCTCAAAACCAGTATCATCTTAAGCACCTCTAAACCGATATCACTTTGATGTTTCTAGGCTGACACTAGTGAATGTGTCTAGGCCGATATAAGTGAATGTGTCTAGGACAACACAAGTGAATGTGTCTAGGCCGACACAAGGGTTAGTATGTAGGCCGATACACCTTGATGAGTGTAGGCCGATACACCTTGATGAGTGTGTGCTGACACATGATGAATATAATCAATTGATACACTATGTAGTAATGAGATGGATACACTTTAATAAGTGTAGGCTAATAAAACCAAAAGATGGTTAAGCCAATGTAATAAGTTTGATGAAATTAATATCCTAGTAAGGATGAGAGAGAAACTTAAACTACTCATATGAGAAAGGTAGTACTTCATGTTGATAATCAATTGATAATAATTGATGAGAGTAATTAAGTATGCTTGAATACTTATTGAAATAATATAGCTCTTATGATGTGTATTAGGGTTTGGTTGTCATATATGAACTTGAAAACCCTAATCGACTACAAAGCAAAACATTAACCCTAATTATGAGAGGGTTGCAATTTGAATTATTCTCTTTATGGCATGGTGATGATATTACTTTTACCACAAAATCCTAAACATGTAGGTATTATGAAATGATGAGAATAACCAGGTATGAGCTATGATGATTTAGCATGATGTAGATTATATAAAGCCTTGTGAGCCATGTGACTTGTACAACAAGTATGATATATATGGGTCTAATGACCTAGAGATGATTGTTTCCTGGTAAGAGGTGACACTATTCAATAATGAACTGAGGGTTTGATACCCAAAACATGTGATCATGATGATGAAAATGTTGAAGGGATGTGATTCCCAGTAATGTGATCAAGGGATTGAGATCCCAAGATGGGTGTAACAAGACATGTTCCAATGGATAGAAAATTCCTTGGAAAATGTATTAAACCTTTCTTTATAGAATTTATCTATAATTCATGCTTGTAACTTGATTGATGCTAAAAGTTGTTGTAATTCACTTAACTTATAAAGTGAAACTAAAAATGTAGTTTGTCGTGGCTATAGATCCATTCAGTATCAGAACTTGCTAGATGGTGAAATGAGTTTTACTCGAAGCACATATTGTTGAATATGCAGGGTGCAAGTTGAGGTATCTCCTTGTATCCTTAACTAATAGGATTGGTTGTGGGCCATACCCTGAACATTAGGATTGGCTTCGGGCCATATCCTAACAACAGTGTGGTTGTAGGCTGTGACTCAATATATAATCAGGATTGGTTATGAACCATACCCTAACACAACCAGGATTGACTATGGGTCATACCCTGATACAGGAACAACTACATGTTGTGTCTCTCTAGTGATGAGCATGTATACCCATACTAGTTAATTATAGTTTGACTCATAATGTCACTGTAGTAATCTCATACTAACTGAGAAAGGAGAGGTCACGGAGTCTGGCTCTTCCATGGACCTTGTATTGAACTGATTCTACCTAATTTAGGTTGGTTGGAGCATGAGAGACATACCTCATCTCCTCAGGGCATAAGATTGATTGTTGAAAAATGTAATCAGACATGTAGCATATTTGCTTAAGGATCGAATACAGAAACATTGAATGAGACTGCAATTGCTTATGTATTTCATAGTTGATAAATATTACACATTTTCTTTGTATTCCTTCTAAAAGTGATTAGATGATCTATTTCTCAGTCATAGATATCTAAACTATATAAATGATGAGATTGCTCTACTCTACATATAATAAGTGTTTAAACCTATTTATTTCAATAAAGGTTTGTTTTTCTTTCTTTTATGAAGATTTATCTATGATAATAATATTGTTGGATGAGGGTTATATCTCTCGCTAGGACTTTTGTCTCACCCCGTGGGTTGCACAACTTTTCAGGTGGATGTGTGACCGACCTAAATCACGCGTCTGAAAAAAAGGAAGTGGATTTAAAGTAGTCGGACTTTTAAATTTATAACATGAAACCTTCTAGGCCCCCACAACTTTATTACGGGGTCGAAGTAGATATACGGGGTCGAACAAAGGGACAAGGGTGGTAGTGTTGGGAACTCGGAATCGACACGTTACACTCCGCTAAGGGTAAGGAGATGATAAAATTTCCCCAAGGGAACAAACGGCTAAGATCGATAAAATAAAAGAAATCTATCTCCAACTGGAGCTACGAGAAAAATTAAGGTTTTAAAGGTTTATCAGTTTTTAGGGTTTTCACGCAACGGAAACAGAGATGATAAAACTATTGCTTTTAGTAAGGAACGAAGGAGAAAGCTTCGGTATAACAAGCAGCAACAGAAACATCCTATACCCCTTCTCTTGAAGCGGGTACCTCTAACTAAGCATCAACACCTCTCTCAAGGTAGTTGATCTTTGGTTAGAGAGGAAAGGTTACTAAAGCAACTCCGATCCTGGGCATTGTCGTACTCCCGTATCGGACCAAACACTAGAGCCACAACAACTCTCTTGAGGCTGCTACAACGGGAAAAAACACGATTCGGTAGCTAGTCGAAACGTGATCCAAGCGTACAATCTAGAGTTCAGATGCTAAACAAAACAATCATCCAACAAAAAGGGACCAAACATAAAGCAGCAGATAATTAAAACTCTTCTAATTCCATTAACATAAAAGGGTCTGGTTACATTGCATAAGTAAATAAAGTAAATGACTGAAATAAGTAAAGATAAATGTCGCCTTCTTGATTTAGAAGGGTGATAGGCAGTAGCAGATCCCCAAGATCCCTCCAGCATGATACCAGGCAGGGGCCTTGCCCGATACGCCGTGTCAGGCGGCACACCCTCTCGGGCAACATGCTCGTGACGGGCGGATGTATCGTGTGAGGCTCTCATGCCCGATACGATTGCGTCGGGCGGCACCCTCTCGGGTGACACGCCGTGACTGGTGATGCATATCGGGCTTGGTATCGTGTCAGGCTAGAGTTTTGGTTAGGGTATCAGGTACTCATATCGGGTGTCCTTGTTGGACGATATCGGTCTGCTGCGGTGCCCGGGGCCGATCCTAAGTAAACTATTCCCTCCCTCTCAGGTGGGGAAATGCTCACCTAGTATTGCCCGGTACACCTATGAGGCACAACACGCTAGCTCCAGGTGCTTTCCCAAGTTGTCTTTCGAGAGATTCTGACCTTTTTCCGACCCGTCCCATCGGAGTCCTGTAGCTTCTATTTATAGGCAGCGGATGGGAGAAGTTGTGGTCCTCCGGGCACCACACGTCTTCTATCAACACCATCATCGCGGATTCAGGGATGCCTGATATGTGTGTCGCCCGACACAATGGTGTCGGGCTGGGAACGTGTCGGTCATCATGACGAGTGGCGCCTGCCGGTGGGTGGCATGTATCGCGCGACACACTTCAGCAGTCGTGGTGAGTCCGGCTCCCTGTCGGGTAAATGGCAGATCGTTTGTCCGCTCCTTCTTGCGCGGCACCCTCATGTCGTGCGGTAGTGTATCGTGGTGCCCTGTGTCGGGCAGCAAGTGTATCGGCCGACTGGTTGGTAAGAAGGCCGATGCAGGTGGAGCACGTTCGTGGGCCGGGACGGGCTTTTTTGTTGATAAAAGAGTTGAAAAATGAGGAAAACACTACAAAAGATGAAAAAATTGAGTTAAGAGCATAGCGAGGCCTGTTTATTCAAAAACATGACAAAACGGAGAGGAAAATAGTTTAAAAGGGCAGATTTGATAACGAAATAAGGGCCAAAACATCACAAAATTTGGTGTTATCAACTCCCCCAAACTTAGCATTTTGATTGTCCTCAATCAATCTTTAAACTTTGTTTTGTGACGCTTCTTCTTGACCGGTATAGTTTTCAGACCATGGGTTTGAGCGAGCATTGAGATATCTTACAGAGAATACAGCCCGACCACGAACAACAGACTTTGCCTTTCCTGCCTTATTTAAGCAAAAAATTTCTCCACAGCTTCGGTGAGACTTGGGTGCATGATTTCAAAGTTAGCTTTCACATCAAACAACTTTTTTTTTTGGGGGGGGGGACAACAAGTTGTGTGTTTGGGTAGGCTTAAGGCTTTTTGGGTTTTTCTTGTTTCCCATCAGTCCATCCAGGTAGGGGTCTGTTAGTGGGCGAGTGGTCCCTACAGTCCAAGCCAATTGGCTTTATAGAAGTGATTTCACATCCTACGTACCACTGCCTCAGATCTACCATGCCTAAAGATGGATACTTTTGGAAAACAAGTGTGTATATATATATATATATTTTTTTTTTCTTATCTTTTTTTTCATTTGGCACAACTCTCATGCTTTTATTCGCTCTCATAAGGCTATTCTCTCTTTTTGGGATTTTGTCGGGTAAGGTAAAACAAGAGGAATTTTTGCTGTTTGGGCAGCTTTTTCCTTCTACATACACGTCTCTTAGCTGTTGCGAGATTATGTTTCGAAATTTTTGGCATGGAAAGTCATAGTCGTTTGTTGTTTGGGGCTGCATTATCCGAAATACCTGACAAAACCTGCATCTCCTTGGGCACATAGAAAACAAACTCGCAAGAAGTCGCATCAGGTTTTTACTATATAGCTTCTTTGTACATATATGTGGAGACAAGATAAGCAAAAATTTTCAAAATTTTTAGCAAAATTTTTGTATGTACAAATGTTGAAGAAAAAGAACAAGAAGAACAAAAAGGGTGAAGTTTGAAGAAAATTTTTGTACGTCCCTCACTGATACATACTATCCCCCTCCCAAACTTACTCCACACTCTGTCCCAGAGTTGTGAAGTAGATAAGGTAGGGTAATGTTAACTCAGTGAGGGTTTTAACTGGTGAGCGCGCCTTTGCCAGATAGAAGCTCCCACACATATTCTCCTCATTTGCTGTTGTAGTCGATGTGGTGGAGCTGGTCAGGCGTCTCTTTATTTGATATCCATTCCAAGATGAAGATGCCGCAGTCGTTGGATAGAGGAATTTGTTGTGGACTGCGGTGGCAGAACTAGAGCTCATGCCATTTGCTTGTTGCCATCTCCAGGAATGGTTGTATCAGCGCCGCCATCTCGTCGTAGTATTTTCATACTAATCGCTTGTGGGAGGTCAACGTTGTTAATGTACACTGCACCGGATGATCTTTGTTGCTATCCGAGCTATTGTAGAAGATTCCTGCTCGTTGGCGAGTGTACATCGTCAGGAGCGTCCAGTGGTTATAATGCAGGATGGGCAGGAAGATTGTGCGTGGAACCCTGCGCTCCAACTCTGCCAGAAATGATTGTTTTGCTCCTGACTCATCGGCGAGGTAGATGTCGTTGAACAACATTGGATGAGCTATGTATGCATGTTCAAACTTTGTCTGTAGTGTCTGGATGTAGGCGGCCGCTACAGATATCGCCAAACATCCTCCTTCTTTAACCATGTCCCTCAAGTCATCAACTGGGACTATGACACTACCTACCTCATAGATAACATCTGCCAGGGTAGAGTCGGCTAACTTTAGAAGAACTTCATTTACCCGAGTCTGACTCCCTGTCGGGTAAATGGCGTATCGTTCGTCTTCTCCTTCTTATGCGACACCCTCGTGTCGCACAGTAGTGTATCGTGCTGCCCTGTGTCGGGCAGCAAGTGTATCAGTCGGCTGGTTGGTAAGAAGGCTCATGCAGGTGGAGCACGTTCGTGGGCCGGGACGGGACTTTTTGTTGATAAAATAGTCGAAAAATGAGGAAAAATTTACAAAAGATGATAAAATTGAGTTAAGAGCATAGTGAGGCCTGTTTATTCAAAAACATGACAAAAAGGAGAGGAAAATAGTTTAAAAGGGCAGATTTGATAACGAAATAAGGGCCAAAAACATCACAAAATTTGGTGTTATCAACTCTATACCTCCCTCACTGATACATACTATCCCCCCCAAACTTACTCCACACTCTGTCCCAGAGTTGCAAAGTAGATAAGGTAGGGTAATGTTAACTCAGTGAGGGTTTTAACTGGTGAGCGCGCCTTTGCCAGATAGAAGCTCCCACACATATTCTCCTCGTTTGTTGTGGTAGTCGATGTGGTGGAGTTGGTCATGTGTCTCTTTATTTGATATCCATTCCAAGATGAAGATGCCACAGTCGTTGGATAGAGGAATTTGTTATGGACTGTGGTGGCAGAACTGGAGCTCGTGCCATTTTCTTGCTGTCGTCTCCAAGAATGGTTGTATCAGCACCGCCATCTCGTCGTAGTATTTTCGTACTAATCGCTCAAGGGAGGTCAACGATGTTGATGTACACTGCACTGGATGATCTTTGTTGTTGTCCGAGCTGTTGTAGAAGATTCTTGCTCGTTGGTGAGTGTACATCATCAGGAGCGTCTAGTGGTTATAATGCACGATGGGCAGGAAGATTGTGCATGGAACCCTGTGCTCCAACTCTGCCAGAAATGATTGTTTGCTCCTGACTCATCGGCGAGGAAGATGTCGTTGAACAACATTGGATGAGCTATGTATGTGTGTTCAAACTTTGTCTGTAGTGTCTGGATGTAGGAGGCTGCTACAGATATCGCCAAACATCCTCCTTCTTTAACCATGTCCCTCAAGTCATCAACCAGGACTATGACACTACCTGCCTCATAGATAACATCTGCCGGGATAGAGTCAGCTAACTTCATAAGAACTTCATTAACCTGCTCCTGTATGAGTGTAGAGCACGAGAAGCGGTCGATATTATTGGTCAATTCTTTTGATGTTTCAAGTGAAGCAGGGTCTTCGAATCCGTGCACTTCCCGCAGGATCTCTAACTGCTTGCCTGCCCTGTAGATGTCTGTTTCCATCTCAGCTTCTTTATCTGGAGTGTTGCTGGGTTGTGAAGATTCGCCTTCTAGGTCACTGTCCAGAAGCCTCTCTGGTACCCCTGCATCTTGGAAATAGCGCCCATCTTTGATCAGCAATAGAGCGTATATGCTCCTGAGGTGGTAAAAGTTTTGGCCCTGGAGATGCCTTATGTATCCAAATATGTTAAGCAACTCCATGGCGCGTAAGACGATGAAGGCGTTGTTTCCGCTTCCCTCTTCTGCTTGGACGGGGAAGTCTCTGATAGAGAAGAAGTTCCAAATGCCACTGTGACGTTGGACTCCTTGCTTGATGGCTCGCAGAAGACGCAGTGGTAGAAGCCTGAGATGTTTGTCTTCTGGGCGGCTGAAGATATGCCCAGAGTGTGGCGCCTCCTTGTTGCAGTAGTTGAGCAGCTGGATGTCGTGATTCTAGAGGTCTGCCACACACAAAAACCACATGTTCCAGTGCTTGTATGGGGCCAACACGATGTCTGTGTTGTGCTCTTCGATGTGTTGCAGCATGTTGTCCACCGCAATGGAGTTTGGCACTCCCATCATCAGTCTTCTTTCCAAGGTCAGGGTGGCGTTGTATATTGTTCTCCGACCTGTCCCGGCGCTGATGTTCTCTATTATTGCACCTTCTAGGACCCTGAACAACTTCTTGCCGACAACGGCCGACGAGAGGAATATGCTTCTGAGTGCTCCCCGTCGTACGGAGAAGTAGCCATCGCTCTAGACGACGTCTTCTTCATCTACCTGTGACCTCAGGACCTTATTCAGCAATTTCTGTCCCTGATCGACAGTTAGCCGATGACCCTTCTATCAAAGTCGGCCATCTCAAATGAAAGTAGCTCCGACGGTGCAGAGAACTCATCTTCCGTCGAGCGTCTTCCTCTGGGGGGTGTCTTTCGTTGGCGGCACATATACCCCCCCCTTCTCCCTCTGATTCATCAGAAGAGTCCTCCCCGATGCTGAAGTCTTCGTTGTCATCTTCAGCTTCATGCAGGGGGACTGAGAGAACTGCTTCCTCCAGACCGCGGGAGCTCTCCTGTCCTGCCGGAGCTCCGTTGGCCGATCTTTGTGGCGTCCCTTCCTTGGGCGTTGGGGATGCCCCGCTGGAGGAGGAAGAGGACGATGATCTTGACGACGCTGCCGACGAGGAGGGTGGAGAGCCTGATCAAGGAGGCGACGGAGACCTTCTCGGCTGCCTTAGGCGCAGATGGTCATCTCCCTTGTTCAACCTCTCCTCGATCACGTCGCTGGAGGGCATGCTAAAGTATGGCATTGAGTGCCTCTAGTTGGCCAGGAAGGCCAACTAGAGTCAGCAGTTCCCGGTCTTGGCTATTCTGCCTCTGCTGGAAAAATAAAAATTTACGGGTTAGAGAAGTAAATGTAGCCGAGTGGCTTTCTGTTACCTCCCGCAAGTGGTCGAGTCCGTGCCCCATCATTTTCCCGAGCGACAGAGGGGCACCTGCAGATCTCCCTCTAGTCCTTGAGATACTCCTCTCGCGTGAGGGTCTACCCGACGAGGTAGAACCTATCTCGATCATCCGCGAGGTGGATGCTGCTAGGCGAGGCGTCAGCACCCTTGCGGCTGCCACTTCCTCGCCTTCTTGTTGTGGTGGAGAAGGCCGTGGTGTGGGTGGATGCTTCTCCACCTCTACATTGTCGACGATCTCTTCAGAAGATGCTATAGGAGACACCGGCGATGGTGTCGGTGTTAGCTGTGCAGCTTCGAGCTCCATCTCGAGGATCTCGGTGAACACCCAGTTACTGGCATCCGGCTGCACTTCTTCTTCTGCCACTACGGGTGCCACAAAAGTTTCGGGGGCTGCGACTGTCTCTTTTGCGGTAGCTCCCGTCGTTGTATCGGTGACCTCAACGATCGCCGGTTCTTCTTCAGCCATGACAGGTGTTGTCGTGATTGTGGCTGGTATAATAGGAGTGAAAACATCTCTATCAACTGCTGTCGTCGGTGGCTCTGGAGTGGCAGTTGGCTCGGCAGGTGTCGTTGAAGTTTTGTCATGCCTTGGTTCGATAGGGATTGATTCTCCTCTTGCGGCCACCCTCTCTTGAATTCTGGTGGTGGCGGCGTAATCTGCTTCTACCGCCACAGCTTTGATTTCTACTGTGGTGAAGACCAACTTTTCTGCGTCGTAGGCCGCGCACTGAGGGAGTGGAAGGAGGATGTTTGTCCTTGTGAACTTGTAGAAGTAGCTTCGCCCCTCATTCTTTATAATGATGGCCCTCATGAGGTACTTGAGGTCTATCAACTCATCACCCTTTTCCTCGAAAGACTGCGCAGCTCCCGTCGGTACCCTAGCCCAGCCGCGATCAAGTTGATGATGCCACCCATGCAGTATTCCTTGGTGGCATCCTTTATTGGGTGCAGCCTGTTCAGTAGAAAATGCCCCAGGTTGATCACTCAGCCCTCAATCATGTGCCACATTAGATGGAGTTCTTCGGTGTAGACGTTGCTGGACTCGTTTTTGCTGAATAACAGGCATGCTACCAGCTTGTGCACTATCCTCCAGAAGCAGGAGTGCACTTCCGGCACCTTGCTTCCCAGCTTGTATAATGACTCTCCGGTCAGCCTCCTCCAGAGATCCATGGGGTTGAACCCATTTCCTTCGGTGATCCTTTCACCATTATTCAGTAGCTTCTTCTCCTCCTCACTGGAAGAGAAGATCTCGTTGAGCAGCTTTTCGGAGATGACGTGCTCTGAGTTGTACAGCCACCCTTGCAGTCTGTCTGCTCCGCCATATTCTTCAACATCCTCAGATGTATTCTTCACTCGACGGAGAGACGACATGAACTCCCTTGTGAGTTCGGTGTAGGAGGCGGAGCGGCTGAGGCAGATCTTCCTCGGTCCTGCTGCGGCGAGGACATTCTCCAGTCTTTCGAAAATACCCATTTGATGGAAGGACGACTGGTGGCAGAATCTGCTCGGCCTATAGATTTTAGTTGCCAGTTATGAGTACCGGCATCCATGCTCGTTATCTCTTGGCACGAACCTTCCTGGTGTGTGATCCAGGGGTTCTTTCACTGCGGTTGAAGCTGGTGTTGGAGCCGTTACTTCTTTCGTCCTTGCTCTCTTCTCAGCGGTTGATGGCCCAACTGCCTCGGGATTTGGGCGTTTTTGCCCGACCGTTGTTACTTCAGCTGCGGCCTCGATGTTGATCCTCCTGCAGTGTTCGTCAACTCGAACGACAATTTGCTTTGTACGAGCCATCTCTGTTATCATTAAACAAGTTCATTCATTATTTAAATGTTCCGATATTAGGTAGGTACAACTTAAAATTGATATCGACATTTAAGAAAAACTGATTGCACGCTAAAAAATTCGGCCGGATTCAAAAGCTATCCGACACCACCGTATCGGGCTTCAACACTGAACAAAACGAAGCTTGCCCGATACACCAGTGTCGGGCGACACGAAGGTCTCAAGCTCATGCACCATACGAGATACGGGTGTCATCCATCAAAAGAACATCTAGGCGATAAAAACTTGGACGATACAGAGAAAAGTTGCGCGTCATACCCTTGTCTGATACACTGTGTCGGCGATACAGTGACGTAAAATGATGTTCCCGATAGGGTCTTCTCGATAGAAAAACGTGTCGCCCGACAACAGAAATAAGTGAGGCGACACCAAGATGGGCGACACGATTATTGCCCAATACAGGGTATCAGGCAAGAGCGTTAAAGGTGTGCCGCGCGATACATGTGTCGGGCGATATGAGGAAATCAAATGAATTCGTCAGTCCTATACGATGTGCATGATAAGGGGTTGTATCGGGCAAGCAAGGACGATAGGGCTGTCAGGATATACCTTTGCTTTCTTAAGTTTTCTGCGCGACACGAGAGCAGAAGAGGGTTGTGCGACACAGGAGCAAATGAAGGAAATTACTGCACGATACGGGTAGGTGGAGAAGTAAAAGCAGTAGCCCGACACAGTTAAACCTTTGTACTATTTATAGCAATCCCAGCCGAGGGTAAAACGGGTAAATCGCGGGATGCGCGTCGGCCGCTGAGACAGGTCATTCCCGAGACGAGCAATCCCATCCCTCTAATCAAGGGTAATTACTCTTGCTGCCCGACATGGGTGCTCGTCGCTCAGGTGTGTCGTCTGACAAGGCGCATGGCTAGACACGATGCCCGACATAATATCACCCGATACGAGCGTGTTTTGTTTACCAGATGAGTCTTTGCCCGATACGATTAGGAAAAAGGGGATACTTGCCCGATACAAGGTGTTCAGAACAAAATTCTACATGAAAAACTTAAAAACAAAGCGAAGGAAGAAGTGATTGATGGGTAAAACATCATTGGCCTAACATTAAGTCCCAGCCTCAGATAGCATTACTTATCAATGCTCATTAAATAGAGCAGTGGCCCATAAAACAGAAGAGTCAGCGCATGTGGCGCACACACTAACTCGGGCCTTGTTACAGTCCAAATGTTCATAGCATTTTTCTTGCAAGAAAGTAAATAACATCCTATTCTAGGAAAAGCAAAAGCTCGGGCTGCCTCCCGAGGAGCACTGTAGTTTGCATTGCCAGCTCGACAGCTCCAGGTCCTTCACTTTTCGCCTTTAGCAGTATCCATATCTTGCAAGTTGATCTCTATGCTTCTAACGAAAGCTTCGTCTTCATAAAACCTTTTTACCCTGTGCCCGTTCACTTGAAAAACCTTGGATGGATTATCTTTATCATATAGCTCCATCATTCCGGATGGGTATATCTTTGATACGGTGAAAGGTCCGGACCACCTCGTCTATAGTTTCCCTGGAAAAAGACGAATGGAAGATTTAAATAATAAAACTTTGTCACCTTCACTTACGTCCTTCCTCCTCAGGTGGGCATCATGCCACACCTTCATCCTCTGTTTATAGATCTTTGCGTTCTCGTAGGCATGCAATCTTAGTTCTTCGAGTTCTTGCAACTGTAGATATCTCTTCTCTCCTACCTTCTCTAGATCCATATTCAAGAATTTAATTGCCCAAAGGGCCTTGTGTTCCAGCTCAAGGGGTAGGTGACATGATTTCCCATAGATCAACTTATAAGGAGTGGTTCCAATGGGCTCTTTATAGGCAGTTCTATAGGCCCAAAGTGCGTCGTCAAGCTTCATTGACCAATCTTTCCTCGTACGGTTGAGAGTCTTCTCTAGAATCTGCTTAATTTGTCTATTTGAAACCTCTACCTGCCCAGAAGTTTGTGGGTGGTAGGGCGTAGAGACCATGTGTTTAACTCCATACTTTTGTAGGAGTGCTTCAAACTGTCTTTCTCCAAAATGCGATCCACCATCACTTATCATAGTACGTGGTACTCCGAAACGAGTGAAAATCATCTTTTCCAACAACTTGATCACTGACTTAGCATCGCACGTTTGAGTTGCAATAGCTTCTACCCATTTGGATACATAATCCACTACCACTAGAATGTACTAATATCCTTTAGATGGGGGGAACGGACCCATGTAGTCAATCCCCCATACATCAAAGATCTCCACTTCAACCCAATTTGCCATTGGCATCTCGTTTCTTCGTCCAATGTTTCCCGTCAATTGGCACTCTTTACAGACTTTCACATACTTTGCAGCGTCTTTGAACAAAGAGGGCCAGTAGAAACCTAATTGTAGTACTTTGGCAGCGGTCCTTTCGCCACCCAAATGTCCTCCATAAGGGGAGGCGTGACACTCTTTCAGAATGTTCGGGATCTCTTCTTCGGGAATGCATCTTCGGTACAAGTTTTCTGTGCATCTTCTAAAAAGGAGAGGATCGTCCCAGTAGTAATTCTTTTCATCTGCGAAGAGCTTCTTCTTTTAGTTATAGGTTATGTCAGGGGGCAGTTCTCCGCAGGCGAGATAATTACACATATCTGCAAACCAAGGTAAACCCTCTTCCTTGGTTTCAATCATCATCAAAGCTTCGTCAGCATAATTGTCATTAATAGGTGGTTCCTTCTGCCCTTCCACAACGATCCTTGATAAGTGGTCGGCGACCACATTCTCTGCACCCTTCTTATCGACTATCTTGTGGTCGAACTCTTATAGCAACAAGGCCCACCTCAACATCCTTGGTTTTGTATCTTTCTTCTGCATGAGATATCTTATAGATCCATGATCTGTGTAGACTTTAACCTTTGCTCCAATGAGGTAAGATCTGAAATTATCGAAAGTGAAGACTATCGCGAGCATCTCTTTCTCTGTAGTTGCATAATTTACTTGAGCTTCATCTAGGGTATGACTAGTGTAGCAGATTACCTGGTGCTTTTTGTCCTTTTTCTGCCCCAGAACCGCTCCTACTACAAAGTCGCTGGCGTCACACATAAGCTCGAAGGGTAACTCCCAGTCTAGAGCTTGGAGGATAGGTGGTGATACAAGAGTATCCTTTAAAGCCTGAAAAGTGATTAGACAATCGTCAGAGAAATTGAATTCAACATCTTTTACCAAAAGGTTGGACATCGGTTTTGAAATCTTTGAGAAGTCTTTTATAAATCTTCGATAGTAGCCGGCGTGCCCGAGGAAGCTCCTTACTCCCACCACAGACTTTAGTGGAGGAAGCTTGGATATGGCTTCAACCTTGCTAACGTCTACCTCGATTCCACGCCTTGAAACTTTATGTCCCAGTACGATGCCTTCTTGTACCATAAAATGACACTTCTCCCAGTTCAAAACCAAACTCTTCTCCTCGCAACGTTGCAAAACCAAAGAGAGGTTTTTCAGGCAGGTATCAAAGTCTTTTCCATAGACAGAAAAGTCGTCCATGAAAACTTCCACGATATCCTCCAGAAAATCTGAGAACATCAATATCATGCAGTGTTGAAACGTAGCGGGAGCATTGCACAGGCCGAAAGGCATCCTCCTGAAGGCGTTGGTGCCATAGATACAGGTAAAAGTTGTTTTCTCTTGGTCATCTGGCCGGATGGGGACCTGATAAAATCCTGAAAAACCATCCAAGAAACAGAAATAGTCATGATGTGCTAATCTTTCAAGAACTTGATCAATGAAAGGAAGCGAATAATGATCTTTTTTAGTAGCTTGGTTTAGCTTCCGGTAGTCAATGCACATCCTCCATCCCGTGACGGTCCGAACTGCCACTTCATCGCCTTTACCTCCTTTAACTAATGTCATACCACCTTTCTTGGATACTATGTGGATCGGGCTTACCCAGTTACTATCACTGATCGGGTAAATGATCCCCACATCCCTCAATCTGATTACTTCTTTCTTCACCACTTCTTTCAGCGTATGATTCAATTTTCTCTGCGGTTGAGCCATAAGCTTAGCAGACTCTTCCAGATTGATGCGATGCATACACAATGCAGGGCTAAGGCCTTTGATATCCTCTACCGAGTATCCTATAGCCTTCCTGTGGAGTCTCAACTCCTCAAGAAGTTTGTCCAACTGATCTTTTGTAAGATGGGCATTGACGATGACATGATTCCTCTCCTCTCGATCTAGGAATTCATACTTCAACCCTTCAGGTAACTGCTTCAACTCAGGCTTGGCCTTCGGGGACTTCTCTTCCAGTGCCTCCTCAAGAGAGGCAAACTTAACTGTCTCTACTACCTCATCCTTGTTGCTCAAGTCTTCATCAGACTGGTTAAGATAGTTAAGAAACTCTACAACTTCTGGATTTTCAGAGTCAGAATCTTGATTGCTTATTGCTCTTACAAGAGGGTCTACCATGAGGATATCTTCTTCTACCTCTTCGTAGAACTGGTTGTAGCTTTCCGCAAAGCAAGCAGACTCTAACAGGGATGGTCCTTTCATTGCATCCTTTACTTTGAAGTCTAAGTGGTAGTTTCCGACCCTTAGAGTGATTATTCCCTCAGCAACATCGATCAACGCCCTGCCTGTAGCCAGGAAAGGACATCCAAAGATGATAGGACAGCCAGGGTCCTCCACAATATCAATGGCAATGATATCAAAAGGAATGAAGAAACTTCCTACCCGGATAGGTACATCTTCAACAATGCCAACAAGCCTTTTAAAGGTATTATCTGCTAATTCAATCCTCATATTGGTCTTGACCATATCGGTCAGACCTAATCGTTGCGTGAAACTTAGGGGCATAAGACTAATGCTGGCCCCTAAATCAGCAAGACCTTTTCGTTCGACATTATCTCCAATGGCGAATGGAATGGTGAAATCCCCTGGGTCTTTCTTTTTGTGGGGCAAATCTGTTTTAACAAAAGTAGAGGACATACTTGCTAGATGTACAGTTTTGATTCTTGGTCCTCTTCTCTTCTTGGTAATCAAATCTTTGAAAAACTTAGCATAAGTAGGCATCTCTTCTAAAGCGTCCAAAAAAGGTACTTCGAGATGAAGTTTCTTTATTGATTCCATGAAATTTTCGTGGCTCTTCTTAAGGTGTGCCTTTATCAGCTTGTATGGAAAAGGCAACTTGGGAGAGTAAGGGCTTCTCTTACCAGATAAATCCTCAAAGGATCTTGGTTCAGGTTCTCTGTCATGAGCTTGTTGATTGCCTTCTTCCGTGGGAATATCAGCCGCAGTCCTTGATTCATGTTCCTCTGGTCTGGCTTCTTCATGACGTTCCACTGTCCTTCTGGATCTCAGCACTGCCATTTTGGCAGATTCAGTGTTGGAGGGTATCTTACCCGAGGGATTCTTTATCAATTTGGCCATCTGGGCCAACTGCTGATCAATTTGGCATTGATGTGTCTGCATGTCCACCATCTGGACTTGCATTGTGTTCAGAACTCCTGAATTTGACAGCGCACTCTACGCTAGCTAGTTATTGATGGTATCTTTTCTTTTTACAAAATCGAACAACTGGACAACCAAATCTGGTTGGTTCGAACTCTTGTCTTGACCTTGCTCTTTGGCTTGACTTTGACCTTGACTAGTGTTTGCCTCTTGGCGACCTTGGTACTTTCCGTGTCCTTGGAAATTTGCCTTGTTTGACTGGAAAGAAGTAGTTCTGGTGAACTGCCTTTGCCCCCCTCTTTTCTTGAAACCTTGGGGTTGCTTGGTGGGGTTATGCAGTTGATGCGAGTTTTGACAACATCCTTATTGCCGTAACTAAAACCAGGATGATCTGGCATGTTGAAATTAACAAATGAGACATTTTTGGCTTCTTCAGCCTCAGATTCACTTTCGCTCGACTCGTCTGGTCGGGTGTAGATACAATTATCTACCCCGTGTCCACCTTCTCTGCAAGTGACACATTTCATGACCTTTTCAACTTGTTTCTTCCCCTTTCCACTTGATTCTTTCAGCTGTTTGACATCAGTGGCTATCCTCTGGATCTGAGAGGTGATAGTTTCCAGAGCCTTGGATTCAATTGAAGGTCCTTCACTAGCCTTCTTAGCATGTCCTCTGTCAGATCTATCATAGTCAGTGTCGGCCTGCAACTCGGCCATGTTATTGATGATCTTTTTAGATCTGCTGGGCTTCTTCCCCAGAAAGTCACTGCCTGTTACTGCATTCAGCGAAACCCTTTCCTCAGGGGTTAGACCATTGTAGAAGGTAGTTATCAAGAAACCTTTCTTATAGTTGTGATGAGGGCAATCCCTCTGATATTATTGATATCGTTCCCAAGCATCGTGTAGATTCTCGTTCGACCTTTGCATGAAAGACATGATCCTATGTCTATTCCGGTCAGTCTTCTCTGTAGGATAAAACTTGATTACAAAAGCTTCTGCCAGCGCATTCCATCCGTTAAGAGCTTGATGTGGCAGCCCCAGGTACCAGGATAGAGCCTTATCTTCTAAATAAAATATGAAACCCTTGCAATAAATCACCTCCTGTGGGACTCCCCGCATCTTAATGGTGTCACAGATGTTTTTGAAGGCATCTAGATGATGATAGGGATTATCATTCTTCCAATTCCCTCTAAAGCTCTTGTTTTGGATCATAGAGATGACATATGGTTTTAGCTCAAAGTTAGTTGCGTTGAATCTTGGGATGACAACCGGACATCTGGAATTGTTAGCCTTGGTGGCAGCTAACTCCCTGAGGGTCTTTTCTTCCTTGGTGGAATCGTCACTGTCACTGTCTCCCTGATTCTGATCCTGATTATTTTGGTTTCTTCTGCGTCTCCGGTGATGATGACGTCTCTCCCGGCGATGGTCATCCTCGAATTGTTCTATTTCAGGATCTTCATGTTGAAGGTTACCGTCATAACAGTCATCGTCTTCAGGCGGAGGTGAGTGAGGTCTAACTCTCGCGTGTTGCTCACCCTCTGGAAGAGGTGGTGCGATGCGAGGTGGCATGTCTGGTGATGTCAATGCTCATATGAGCAGAACGCCTCCCTTTTGAGCACTTGAATAGCACGTAAAAATCAAGTTAGAAAGCCTGTATTAATAATACGAATTGCTCATTTTCAGGTTAAAATATATATAAAAAAGGAAAAAAAGAGTGTTGTCAAGCTCATTTCTAAGCTTGAGGCACTGGAGTGTAGTTAGTGGATTCGGGTTCGTAAATAGTACCATTTTTCCTTGTCCCCGACAACGACGCCAAAAAGGTGACCAGCCTAAATCACACCTCCAAAAAAAAGGAAGCGGATTTGAAGTAGTCGGACTTTTAAATTTATAACCCGAAACCTTCTAGGCCCCTGCAACTTTATTACGGGGTTGAAGTAGATATACGGGATCGAACACAGGGACAAGGGTGGCAGTATTGGGAACTCGGAATAGACACGTTACACTCCGGTAAGGGTAAGGAGATGATAAAGTTTCCCCAAGGGAACAACCGGCTAAGATCGATAAAATAAAAGAAATCTATCTCCAAGTGGAGCTATGAGAAAAATTAAGGTTTTAAAGGTTTATCAGTTGTTAGGGTTTTCGCACAATGGAAACCGAGAGGATAAAACTATTGCTTTTAGTAAGGAATGAAGGAGAAAGCTTCGGTAAAACAAGTGGCAGCAAAAACATCCTGTACCCCTTCTCTTGAAGCGGGTACCTCTAACTAAGCATCAACACCTCTCTCAAGGCAGCTGATCTTTGGTTAGAGTGGAAAGGTTACTAAAGCAACTCCGATCCTGGGCACTCTCGTACTCCCGTATCAGACCAAACACTAGAGCCACAACACCTCTCTCGAGGCTGCTACAATGGGAAAAAACACGATTCGGTAGCTAGTCAAAACGTGATCCAAGCGTACAAGCTAGAGTTCGGATGCTAAACAAAACAATCGTCCAACAAAAAGGGACCAAACATAAAGCAATAGATAATTAAAACTCTTCTAAATTCGTTAACATAAAAGGGTCTGGTTACATTGCATAAGTAAAGAAAGTAAATGACTGAAATAAGTAAAGATAAATGTCGCCTTCTTGATTTAGAAGGGCGACAGGAAGTAGCAGATCCCCAAGATCCCTCCAGCCCGATACCAGGCGGGGGCCTTGCCCGATACACCGTGTCGGGTGGCACACCCTCTTGGGCGACATGCTCATGACGGGCGGACGTATCATGCGAGGCTCTCATTCCCGATACGATTGTGTCGGGCGGCACCCTCTCGGGTGACACACCGCGACTGGTGATGCATATCGGGCTTGGTATCCTGTCAGGCTAGAGTTTTGCTTAGGGTATCATGTACTCATATTGGGTGTCCTTGTTGGCCGATATCAGTCTGCTGCGGTGCCCGAGGCCGATCCTAAGTGAACCATTCCCTCCCTCTCGGGTGGGTAAATGCTCACCTAGTATCGCCTGGTACAACTCTGAGGCACGACACGCTAGCTCCAGGTGCTTTCCCAAGTTGGGTTTCGAGAGATTCCGACCTTTTCCGACCCATCCCATTGAAGTTCTTTAGCTGTTATTTATAGGCAACGGATGGGAGAAGTTGTGGTTCTCCAGGCGCCACGTGTCTTCTATCAGCACCATCATTGCAGATTCAGGGATGCCCGATATGTGTGTCGCACGACACAATGGTGTCAAGCTGGGAACGTTTCGGTCATCGTGACGAGTGGCGCCTGTCAGTGGGTGGCCTGTATCGCGTGACACACTTCAGCAGTCATGGCGAGTCTGACTCCCTGTCAGGTAAATGGCGTATTGTTCGTCTTCTCCTTCTTGCGCGGCACCCTTGTGTCGCGCGGTAGTGTATCATGTTGCCCTGTGTCGGGCAGCAAGTGTATCGGTCGGCTGGTTGGTAAGAAGGCCGATGCAGGTGGAGCACATTCGTGGGCTGGGACAGGCCTTTTTGTTGATAAAAGAGCAAAAAATGAGGAAAACTTTGCAAAAGATGATAAAATTGAGTTAAGAGCATAGTGAGGCCTGTTTATTCAAAAACATGACAAAAAGGAGAGGAAAATAGTTTAAAAGGGCAGATTTGATAACGAAATAAGGGCAAAAAACATCACAAAATTTGGTGTTATCAACTCTGTACCTCCCTCACTGATACATACTATCCCCCCCCCAAACTTACTACACACTCTGTCCCAGAGTTGTGAAGTAGATAAGGTAGGGTAATGTTAACTCAGTGAGGGTTTTAACTGGTGAGCGCGCCTTTGCCAGATAGAATCTCCCACACATATTCTCCTCGTTTGCTGTGGTAGTCGATGTGGTGGAGCTGGTCAGGCGTCTATTTATTTGATATCCATTCCAGGATGAAGATGCCGCAGTCGTTGGATAGAGGAATTTGTTATGGACTGTGGTGGCAGAACTGGAGCTCGTGCCATTTGCTTGCTGCCATCTCCAAGAATGGTTGTATCAGTGCTGCCATCTCGTCGTAGTATTTTCATACTAATCGCTCGAGGGAGGTCAACGTTGTTGATGTACACTGCACTGGATGATCTTTGTTGTTGTCCGAGCTGTTGTAGAAGATTCCTGCTCGTTGGCGAGTGTACATCGTCAGGAACATCCAGTGGTTATAATGCAGGATGGGCAGGAAGATTGTGCGTGGAACCCTGCGCTCCAACTCTGCCAGAAATGATTGCTTTGCTCCTGACTCATCGGCGAGGCAGATGTCGTTGAAAAACATTGGATGAGCTATGTATGTGTGTTCAAACTTTGTCTGTAGTGTATGGATGTAGGAGGCTACCACAGATATTGCCAAACATCCTCCTTCTTTAACCATGTCCCTCAAGTCATCAACCGGGACTATGACACTACCTGCCTGGTAGATAACATCTATCGGGGTAGAGTCAGCTAACTTTAGAAGAACTTCATTAACCTGCTCCTGCGTGAGTGTAGAGCACAAGAAGCGGTCGAAATTATTGATCAATTCTTCTGATGTTTCAGGCGAAGCAGGGTCTTCGAATCCGTGCACTTCCCGCAGGATCTCTAACTGCTTGCCTGCCCCATAGATGTTTGTTTCCATCTCAGCTTCTTTCTCTAGAGTGTTGCTGGGTTGCGAAGATTTTCCTTCTAGGTCACTATCCAGTGGCCTCTCTGGTACCCCTGCGTCTTGGAAATAGTGCTCATCTTTGATCAGCAGCAGAGCGTATATGCTCCTGAGGTGGTAAAAGTTTTGGCCCTGGAGATGCCTTATGTATCCAAATATGTTAAGCAACTCCATGGCGCGTAAGATGATGAAGGCGTTGTTACCGCTTCCCTCTTCTGCTTGGACGGGGAAGCCTCTGATAGGGAAGAAGTTCCAAACACTGTTGTGACGTTGGACTCCTTGCTTGATGGCTCACAGAAGACGCAGTCGTAGAAGCCTGAGATGTTTGTCTTCTGGGTGACTGAAGATATGCCTGGAGTGTGGCGCCTCCTTGTTGTAGTAGCTGAGCAGCTGGACGTCGTGATTCCGGAGGTCTGCCACACACAGAAACCACATGTTCTGGTGCTTTAGTAATCCTTCACTAGCCTTCTTAGCATGTCCTCTTTCAGATCTATCGTAGTCGGTGTCGGCCTGCAACTCGACCATGTTCTTGATGATCTTTTCGGATCTGCTGGGCTTCTTCCCAAGAAAGTCACTGTCTGCTGCTACATTCAACGAAACCCTTTCCTCAGGGATTAGACCATTGTAGAAGATAGTTATCAAGAAACCTTTCTTATAGTTGTGATGAGGGCAATCTCTCTGATATTTTTGATATCGTTCCCAGGCATCGTGTAGATTCTCGTTCGGCCTTTGCACGAATGACGTGATCCTCTGTCTATTTCAGACAGTCTTCTCTGTAGGATAAAACTTATTTACAAAAGCTTCTGCCAGCGCATTCCATCCATTAAGAGCTTGATGTGGCAGCCCCATGTACCAGGATAGAGCCTTATCTTCTAAAGAAAAGATGAAACCCTTGCAATAAATCACCTCCTGTGGGACTCCCCACATCTTAATGGTGACACCGATGTTTTTTAAGGCATCTAGATGATGATAGGGATTATCATTCTTCAAACTCCCTCTAAAGCTCTTGTTCTGGATCGTAGAGATGACAGATGGTTTTAGCTCAAAGTTTGTTGCGTTGAATCTTGGGATGACAACTGGACATCTGGAATTGTTAGCCTTGGTGGCAGCTAACTCCCTGAGGGTCTTTTCTTCCTCGCTGGAATCATCACTGTCACTGTCTCCTTGATTGTGATCCTGATTATTTTGGTTTCATCTGCGTCTCCGGTGATGACGACGTCTCTCCCGGCAATGGTCATCCTCGAATTGTTCTGTTTCAGGATCTTCATGTTGAGGGTTACCGTCATAACAATCATCGTCTTCAGGCGGAGGCGAGTGAGTTCTAACTCTCGCGTGTTGCTCACCCTCTGGAAGAGGTGGTGTGATGCAAGGTGGCATGTCTGGTGATGTCAGTGCTTAGATGAGCAGAACGCCTCCCTTCTGAGCACCTGAATAGCACATAAAAATCAAGTTATAAAGCATGTATTAATAATACGAATTGCTCATTTTCAGGTTAAAATATATATATAAAAAAGGAAAAGGAGAGTGTTGTCAAGCTCATTTCTAAGCTTGAGGCACTGGAGTGTAGTTAGTGGATTCGGTTTCATCAATAGTACCATTTTGCCTTGTCCCCGACAACGGCGCCAAAAAGGTGACCGACCTAAATCACGCGTCTGAAAAAAAAGGAAGCAGATTTGAAGTAGTCAGACTTTTAAATTTATAATCCTAAACCTTCTAGGCCCCCGCAACTTTATTACGGGGTCGAAGTAGATATACGGGATCGAACACAGGGACAAGGGTGGTAGTGTTGGGAACTCGGAATCGACACGTTACACTCCGGTAAGGGTAAGGAGATGATAAAGTTTCCCCAAGGGAACAACCAGCTAAGATCGATAAAATAAAAGAAATCTATCTCCAACTGGAGCTATGAGAAAAATTAAGGTTTTAAAGGTTTATCAGTTTTTAGGGTTTTCATGCAACGGAAACAGAGGATAAAACTATTGCTTTTAGCAAGGAATGAAGGAGAAAGCTTCGGTAAAACAAGCGGAAGAAGAAACATCCTGTACGCCTTCTGTCGAAGTGGGTACCTCTAACTAAGCATCAAAACCTCTCTCAAGGCAGCTGATCTTTGGTTAGAGTGGAAAGGTTACTAAAGCAACTCCGATCCTGGGAACTCTCGTACTCCCATATCGGACCAAACACTAGAGCCACAACACCTCTCTCAAGGCTGCTGCAACGGGAAAAAACATGATTCGGTAGCCAGTTGAAACGTGATCCAAGTGTACAAGCTAGAGTTCGGATGCTAAACAAAACAATCGTCCAACAAAAAGGGACCAAACATAAAGCAGCAGATAATTAAAACTTTTCTAATTCTAGTAACATAAAAGGGTCTGGTTACATTGCATAAGTAAAGAAAGTAAATGACTGAAATAAGTAAAGATAAATGTCGCCTTCTTGATTTATAAGGGCGACAGGCAGTAGCAGATCCCCAAGATCCCTCCAGCCCGATACCAGGCGGGGGCCTTGCCCGAGACGCCGTGTCATGCGGAACACCCTCTCAGAAGACATGCTCATGATGGGCGGACGTATCGTGCGAGGCTCTCATGCCCAATACGATTGTGTTGGGTGGCACCCTCTCGGGCGACACGCCGCGACTGGTGATGCATATCGGGCTCGGTATCGTGTCGGGCTAGAGTTTTGCTTAGGGTATCCGGTACTCATATTGGGTGTCCTTGTTGGCCGATATCGGTCTGCTGCGGTGCTCGGGGCCAATCCTAAGTGAACCATTCCCTCCCTCTCGGGTGGGGAAATGCTCACCTAGTATCGCCCGGTACACCTCTGAGGCACGACACACTAGCTCCAGGTGCTTTCCCAAGTTGGCTTTCGAGAGATTCCGACCTTTTTCTGACCTGTCCCATCGGAGTCCTGTAGCTTCTATTTATAGGCAATGGATGGGAGAAGTTGTGGTCCTTCGGGCGCCACATGTCTTCTATCAGCACCATCATCACGGATTCAGGGATGCCCGATATGTGTGTCACCCGACACAACGGTGTCGGACTGGGAACATGTCAGTCATCGTGACGAGTGGCGCCTGCCGGTGGGTGGCATGTATCGCACGACACACTTCTGCAGTCGTGGTGAGTCCGTCTCCCTATCGGGTAAATGGCGTATCGTTCGTCCGCTCCTTCTTGCGTGGTACCCTTGTGTCACGCGGTAGTGTATCGTGCTGCCCTGTGTTGGGAAGCAAGCATATCGGCCGGCTGGTTGGTAAGAAGGTTGATGCAGGTGGAGCACGTTTGTGGACCGGGACGGGTCTTTTTGTTGATAAAAGAGTCAAAAAATGAGGAAAACTCTGCAAAAGATGAAAAAATTGAGTTAAGAGCATAGCGAGGCCTGTTTATTCAAAAACATGACAAAAAGGAGAGGAAAATAGTTTTAAAGGGCATATTTGATAATGAAATAAGGGCTAAAAACATCACAAAATTTGGTATTATCAACGTGCACGAGGTAGAAGAGATCACATAGCTGAGACAGGACATCAGCAATAAGAAGACCTAAAATTTTGAGGTGTTGTCGTGTTAGAGGTGTCTTGTTGTAGATAGAAGTCATATGTGTCATCCCTTTACTCTTTAGTACTTGATGGGTAGTTTCATATCTGGTTTTATGATCGATCTGAGTTTTTGGCTAGAAGGCGGATATTGCTAATAGTTTTCTCATGTACATGTTTTGGTAAAAACAAACTAATATAAGATGAAATAGGGATGTTGTTGAGATAGCATGTGTGATGCATCATGTTGTATATGATAGGATTTGGGCCTTTCTGTAATAAATTTTCTGGCAATGGATCTTAATGAATAATGGTTTTAATTTTTAGTGATTTTCGGTAATCCGCTGTTAATGGTTGTTTCCGCATGGTTTTGTGCGATGTCATTATCAATTTGTATCATAGCAATCGTCACAATCAAACTTAGGTCTCATATATAATTTATTCATGTTCATCTCATTTTTTGATCAATTTTTCATATATGACTTGTATCAATCTGAGTTACCAATTAATTATTACAAGTATTCCAAGTTATCATTATATGGACCAATCCAGAACTGCCATGTTAGCAACACTAACCTTTATTTCCTTGTCGAATCAGGACTGGGGAAAGGACTTCGCCTCCCTTGCATTTTGAACGTGCCTAGAGGGGCAATAGAGTCATTTGACTCTATTTCATCCTTTACCTGTTGTAGACAACTCTAGGCTCATCTCCGTGTGTGCGTGCTCATACACTGATACCTCCACGATAGGGAGGTTTCATCAACCTTGTTGTAGGGAGCCCATGCTTGGCACAACCATGATGACCCAGAAGAGAAGCTCTTCTGAGACTCCAGAGTGTGAAAGAAGTAGGAGGCACCCTCTTCCAGGCTTGGTTGGGTGTTGTGCGGACGTTGGAGGAGGGTCATTGCAAAATGTGGTGGTGTTTCGAGATCCCTAGGCGGATGAAACCAATGCAGGGGGAAAGCTACAGAGGGTCTGCTGCTCTTATTCCTGGCTGATGGCTAAGTCACTGCCTACTGTTTGTTCTTCACAAGAAGGAATCGGGATAGTTGAGGATGAGATCAAGCAGGTATTAGATAACCAGGATTATGCATTGTTTCTTCATGGTATGTAGAGGTTAGGTTTCATGTCCTGGGTGGAGGCTAGAGCTCATGTGATCCCCTACACAATTTTGGGCGGAATCCTAAGCTTAGTAGGAGGATGACAATAAAGGTAGAAGGGAAGGTGGTATCCCACAAGAAGTTTAGCAACCTACCTCCTTATATACTATTTTTATAGGAGCCTTCCCCAGATCTTGCTTCTTCAGGCTCTTTTCCAACCTGAAATACTTTCCAACTCTATTGTGTTCTTGTCACGTACATAATTACATGATTTAACCAATTATTCCTTTTTACTTTCCTTTCACTAATCTCTCTCATGGTTATGACCAATACTTTTAGAACAAGCATGTACAATTGCTAAAAGGAACTCATTTAATAGATTCCCAATATAGGGACACATATAGTCCTAATTTAATTGTCCACTTTACTTGATTAACCACACCAAAAGCCATAAAGGAAACCATATACTTATATGGAGTATTTTGGATAATTGATCATTAAAATGCTTCTAAACTCCCTATGGCTTGGAATCTAGATTGTTTATTTTCTTTCTCTCTTTGATATATTCCTTAAATTTATTATAGGAAATCATAAATATTTTTCCCAACTCATATCTAATGTGTTGGATTTAATGGGATATCTTTCCTCTACAAAACTTTCTCTTTTAAACATTTCATTAAAAAATACCATTATTATATGAAACATCATTTTATTCCCAACTTCTATATTTTTTCTTGTTGTTATGATTTTCAAGTATACAAAAGGTCATATTAAAATAATACCATTGGATGCTTTAAAACTCATGTTGCCAAACTAGATTAGACGATTACTCCATTAATTATCAAAAATACCATAAAGCTTATTTTCTTTTGGAAACTTGCTTGTTATCTCTATTATTCAATAATTCATATTTCCATTTCTATTTGCTTATAGAAAAAAATATTTTTTCTCGATCTTGTGCCCCAAGGACCTATTTGCAACACAAATAGTCTCATTGGCATCACTTGGGCCATGGTTGCACCCATGCCTCAAAGTGGTAATATTATTATTCTATCAATAATATTGTTGGGAAAATTACTTATCAATTCATGCCTTATATTTATATAATTCAATTGTACCAAAATTGAGGATATTACACTCACCCCTCCTTAAAAGGAATTTTGTCCCCAAAATTCACACCTAGTAAGGTCAAGATGAGTGATAACTCATCTTAGTCTTAAACTTTAGGGTTAGCAACCCTTCTTGAATTATCTTTAACATCTTTTATTGATATTCAAATTCCTCCCATCATTTCTAAGATTGGTACTTGAATCTGATTCCAATTCTTAGTATTTACATGATCTCACCTCCCAGTGATAACATTTTTATTTTTTATTTCAATTTCACTTGGTGACTATCTTTTCACCTAGGCTTCCAACCTATTATTATTCACATATGGGTGAGGTAACACATCAAACCCTTCATCATGTCATTAAAACTTAAGGTATTCATTCTCATATGGTAATTTTAAGTATACCATGTGTCTCCTCAATCTCTCTCACTCAAAACAAGATGAAATAAGTGTTTGGATGCAACCAAAATACAAAGTTCATCCCATTCCAAGAGTAGAGATAATGTATTAACAGATTATCTCAAAATTTCAAGATTTAGGTCCCAAACCATAATTTTTTTTTAATTCCACATTATTCTTATATTTCATGAAGTCAAGTGCCTTTATCACTCTTAAGTTTGTGCACAACTTCATTTAAGATCTCATTATTGCATGACTTCTTGTATCTTTAACATTTACACCTCATCCTTCATTAGCCTTAGTCATTTTCTCAAGTCTCTAGGGGTACAAGTACCTATGGAGTGATATCTTCCCTGCCTCGTGGTCCTTATGCAGTTAGGGAGTACCTCTCACATTTACCCCTAGGCCTCATATATGAACTCATGAAGGTGGCCAATTTCCTGACCCATGGCCCTCAGGAAAATGTGGATGGCTATCTCCTAACCCTATGGTCTAGTGCATTCACGACATTATCATCTCCTAACCTCATAGGTCTTATGTACCTTTAAACATCCCTACTTTTCCTTAGGATTGACTTAGGGCTATACCCCTTGTAGGGTTTACTAAGATATGGCAATTGTAACCATTTTTTAGCACATTTTATTCTTATGCAATTCTTTTAATCTGGATTTCCTTCATCTCTTAGGGTACATATTTTCCATTTTACGTTCTTGCGCTGGGCTTAGAGTGACCTTCCTTTTTGAGCTTGGTCTTCATGGCAGCCTTCCTTTCCGGTCTTGACCTTTTAGTGACCTTCCTTTCTGGGCTTGATCACTAGTCATTGCAATGACTTACTTTTACATTAGCCCTCCTTTCTGGGCTTGATCACCTATCATTGTAATGACTTCCTTTTACATCGACCTTCCTTTCTGGGCTTGGCCTATTGGTGACCTTTCTTTGTAGGCTTGATAACCTATCATTAAAATGATTTCCTTCTACATCGACTTTCCTTTTAGGGCTTGGCCTATTGGTGACCTTCCTTTTTGTCCTTGATCACCTATCATTGCAATGATTTCCTTTTACATCAGCATTCCTTTCCAGGCTTGGCCTACTGGTGACCTTCCTTTCCAGGCTTGATCACCTATCAATGCAATAATTTCCTTTTACATCATCCTTCCTTTCCGTACTTGGCCTATTGGTGACCTTACGTTTCGGTCCTGGCCACATACTTTCAGCCAGTTCCTTAGTGAGTTTCCTTGTCTCCCTCAAAGATGGCATATTTGGGTTCAAAGAATGTATGTGATTTCCTATTTCGTATAATCAATTATTCACACTTTAGAGACATTGAAGGTTACCTCAATCCTTAAACTTTCCCCATGGGTTCCTTCTTGGCCCCCAAGAGGAGGTTAGGCTATCTAGCTACAACTTGCCCCATGGGTTTAGGGTTTTGCCTCCCCCATAGGTCTTTCCCATTCTTGGGTTGACCCACCCTAGGATGGATTCCAACCCTTCAAGTAGAATTTTCATTTTTACATAACCATAGGTTGCTTATGTTTCTTAAACCCTTTATAGGAAATCCTTGCTCCACATCCATGCATGGGTGACTAGGTCACCTAAACGCATTTGGATGTTTCTTATTTCTCTTACCCTAATTAGGGTTGATATGTGTAGGGTTACCCAGTCACCCACACTACCTCCATTTACCAAGATTAGGGTTTAGGGTTTGGTTTAGGAACTACCCATGCACCTCCTGGTTTTTATGCCCCTTTACCCACTAGGGATTTCCTTAACCAACCCTAGTTCCATATAGGGTTTACCCTATCAAGGAAAAATCCATCAATACATATTTCTTTGACTTTGTCATTATTTTCACATTACATGTGCATTAATTGGTAGATGATGCCTTAATCATACTTCTTCTCAAAAACATTAACATGATATGAGGAGGTAAGTATCTTTTAGGGTTTTTTAAGCAAGATGATGAGAAGTGGATAAAATTAGAGATGAGAAGACTTAGAGGAAACATTACTCTAGGCAAACCATAGGTTCTAGCCAGGCAGGTATCACTGTGGCTAGGGGAATTCCCATATACCAACTTAGTGGTGCAAAGGAAAATATTGCCTTCTCCCAAATCCATGATCCCTTCTAGACACCATTACCATCATGTCATGCCATAGTGATTCTCCTTAATTTTCTACTGATTACTTGAAATTGTATACCAATAAATATTATTTGAAAACTTTGGGGCTCTGAAACCAAATGTAATGACCTCACTTTTCAACATCCCCCAATTAAGGAAAGACCTAAAGAGTTGAGAGCCATTACCTAAATTTCCAAGGATCCAAATTTTATAAAATGATAAATAATAACAAATAATTATGCTAATTCAAATATTACTTGCAAGATGCTCCTCTAAGGAGTTACATGAATTCCTATCATCAGAACTGTACATATGAGAAGAAGTATCTATCTAATCATCCTTTACTTAGCTTTAATCCCTTTAGGTAGATTTCATTTGATTCATGAAGTCTCGATATCTTCATATATTACATCTAACTAAAATGGAGTGAAACAAAGAACGGATCAGTATATCAAAATATAGTGTGTACGTAGGGTGCATGCAAAAGTGTGCAAGTAATATAAAAACATATTATCACTCAATTATTTGCAAATAAGAACTGAAATTTTCTTCACATATTCTCATCTTTATATGGTACTCATAGTTTCTTTATAGTTGAATAGAATGTAAATAAACATCCAACAGTTTGTCTAAACAATCATGGACAAACACTCAGCAAATCTCAAAAATCGATATTGTGGTTAGTCATAATCTTAACCACGTACCTCAATAGTGAGACATGAAGATCATGCATTTATACTTGAAGTATATTCAATCAATCCAATCAACAGATCTAAGCAATTCAACGTTTAATATCCATGTATGTAAATCCTACATTTTTAACATCACATAATTCACATTAAATCCTACTCGGGTCCTAAACTAGGGTTTAGAGTTTCCTTGATATTGGGTTATCATTAGAGTTATGCACATTAAGATCATGCATTTATACTTGAAGTATATTCAATCAATCCAATCAACAGATCCAAGCAATTCAACATTCAATATCCATGTATGTAAATCCTACATTTTTAGTATCACATAATTCACATTAAACCCTACTCAGGTCCTAAACCATGGTTTAAAGTTTCCTTGATATTAGGTTATCATTAGAGTTAAGCACATTAAGATGATGCATTTATACTTGAAGTATATTCAATCAATCAATCAACAGATCCAAGTAATTCAACATTTAATATGCATGTATGTAAATCCTACATTTTCAGAATCACATAATTCACATTAAACCCTACTTGGGGCCTAAACTAGGGTTTAGAGTTTCCTTGATATTGGGTTATCATTAGAGTTATTCTTTAATTCACCAATTCCCATGTTATGAAAGATAAAATTCATTACCAAAATACCTCAAAGATGTCCGAAAGAGAGAAAATTTAGATCAATTTCTCATTATAGAATTCAAGAAATGCAACATACATTAAGAGAGACTTTAGTTTCTCATTACAGAAATCTGGAGATTCATATACCTCAAAGACATATGTCAACTGTCACGGTATGTATACTAGATCCAATTAGGGTACTTCTTCACCTAAAACTAAATTATATATACACAACATTAATTAGTATGTATATTATAAACCCTAGATTACCCATCTAACTATAATTAGATCTAGGTTTTCAATTACATTTAATTAGGTAGAGGATACGTTTTTTATTCCAACAAGTATTTTGTTATAGTTTTCTGATAACTAGAGAATTCGTTTTGAATTATATAAATTACGTCGATTTATTGAAATTGAAAAACTAAAAAAATGAGTGGAATGACTCGTATGCCCTCTCATCACTAGGAAAAAGCATACTATTCATAGGTATTGCTAGTCGGTTACTGACAACCAAAGTTGTGTAGCTAAAATCAATAGGAAGCGTGAAAAGATCGAAAAGCCCATGATAGTGTGATGTAAATTAGAACTGAAATAAGGGTAACCTCAGAGATTTGATCTCTCAATTGCTCCTAACCATGTCTGCCAAAGCAAAGGAAGAAAATAGTTATGAATCTTAGAGAAAATCTAATGAGGACCAATCAAAATTGGATATAAATAAACACATCATCTTCCTCTAACCTTAACAATCTCAAAGAGTTCTTGTGGAAAAGATGAGGTAGTTAAAATCACATAGAACAACTTCCCTCCATTAAGATTAAGGGAATAAGATCTGTAGGCCCAACATAGCAATAAAGAGCCACCAACCGGTCAGGGAAATAAACTCACAAAGTTCATAAGGAGATATTAGCAACAAAAGAAAAACTAGGTGAGCCTAGGAAGCTGATTGTCAAATTTGATGATAACAAGAATGAAGACCAGTACAAAAGGAAGAAAAATAAACCACAAATCATATTTGGAGAAAAGAAAGCCATGAGAAGCTCCACTATAGTTCTTGGAGTTAAGATCCACCATCACGAAGTCGCCCCTTTTGTTGGAAGTAGGGATTCCACCTTAGGCATTTTGGGTTGATCGTCAGAGTTAGGGAAATATACTCTCAGGAGGTTGAGGGAAAATGGATGATAGGGAATGATCCTTAGGGGTTTGGTGATGGTATCGCAACCTATTTATAGCATTCCAAGAGACTAAATATGAGATAAGAAGAAAAGGGAAACAAAACAGGGGAAATAGGTGAAAGGAAGTCAGGGTTCAATTGAGAATTCATAGCAACACAATCCCATAGAAACTAGTATTTTTGAGTTCAAAAATTCTAGACGTATGCATTGGAGATGTATTCGGGGGTGAGGAGGAGACAGGAAAGGGAGAAAGATTGAGGAAGGAGTAGAAGGAAAGCCTACCAAGCAACGAAAGTGACTGAGAAAAAGGTTTTGGGTCTGAGTCCGGGTCAGAGCGTGACATGGACTTTAGGTAAATATAATAAAGCACTCAGTAAAACAAAAGTGCCAACAAAATTGTCATACAATTATTGCTCTTTACATTTTTTTAATAAATTGGGATAGTTGTAGGTCTGCAAAAGATATGAAAATTTGTATCATAGATAGCTCGGACCCAAGGAATCATATTTTGGTTATAGATTTGGGTTTTGAAGTTTTGTTTTATGATTTCTAATACAATTATGGTTTAGGATCTTTGACTTTATATTTATTATAATATCACCTCATTATCATAAATATTCATTGATAAAAGATTAATAAACGTCATATATTTACCAAAAGAGTTATCATATGTTATATTGCATGAATTTCCTTATTTTCCTTATTGAACATATTAAGTCCACTAATTCAATATAAAATTACATGATGGTACATTACTCAAACCTATAGACACAAGATCTCAAACTTTTATTCCATTTCATGTGTAAGCACATTACACGCCTCACTAGACATATCTTAATCATCATGTGTATATTAGTTAGCAAAGGAAACATATTTGACATATTTCGTGAACTCATTTATATGTTAACACATACTTAGGTTATAAGGTTAATCTGCATGTATCATGATATGTGATGTTGATTATAGTACCTAATGCTAGTTAACATATTATACATGATTTCAAACCTATATAGGTTAGGGTTACCTTTGAGGTATCAATGTGACGTGCATTTTCCATGTTTATTAGAGTTACAAACAATTGTATTAGGGTATAACCCCATTCTTGTTTGGTCAAATCTAAAGAATCAAGCATACTAACCTCATAACCATGGGATTAGGGTTTTTAGAGGTAAGAGGCTAGGTTATGGTATGTTACAATATACTTATATGGAATTGATTACTATAAAACCCTCTAAAGTAAGGTATATTGAAATATCATAACATTTTGTTTCTTGTATTTTGGATTATACATATTATGTAGACAATTTATGCAATGTATTTACTTGGTCTACCCTATACTATCTTATGTTGACATTAACACATAGATTTCTATTTAATGATTGTAACTTTTATTCCATAGACTGTGTTCATGTATCTACATGTGTTGCAAATGATTTTATGCTTAAATCACAAAATTGCATTTGGTGAAAATTACATTAGCAAAATACATTAACCATCATAAACATAGTAAATAGAACATCTAATCAGTAGCGTGATGCATTTTTCAAAAAATGCTCCTCAAATCTATAATACGTATGAATTCAACATCATCCATGTTGTGTAGACAAATATGAAAATGTATGAAAAATGTAATACAATAGCCTAAACCTACTAGGAATATAATCATTCATTTATCTCCATCACAGTATTGGTTTACCTATGCACTTGTGATGAATAATTGGTGTTTACAATAACATTTTCCCTATTAGGTTGCATTAAGGGTTTGACATACTTCAATTCTCTCAAGGTTTCAATGATAAACAATTTTTATTTATCACACCACAAGTTCCACCCACTATTCAAACTTATAGTTAAATGTAACATTTCATATAGTTATTCAAAGGATAATGGATTGCAATTGAGAGTTAACATCAGATAGGAATGTGAACAAAAATGAATAGGCACAAATCACATTCGTTTTGTAGTATTTCAACAAAGATATGTGTATGAGTTAGATAAACATATTGAACAAATGTTTTTAACATGATGTTGTGCAAAGTTTCTAATATTTTCCAAAATGATTGAATAAAATCACAACCAAAAACATGACTTACCATCACACATCAAGTAGTTTAGTTCCATGATACATAGTGAAACAATAATAACACGGTATGCACTTATGTTGATATCTTGGGTACATGTTGGCCTACATGTGTATGGTTGACACTCCATGTAGCATCTATCATCAGTCCAAAGATAATACTTTCCCATACAAAATAATTAGAGGAGACTATTAGAACCACATCACTAGTTATCAATGGTACTTCCCCTAACAACTAGTGCAATGACATTGCTCCTAATTCAATTTTGATAGATTGAGATGTGAGGAAGAAGGCTAACTATCTATAACCAATAACTTGTCAAGTTGTTATTGGCACATGTTGTGAAATAACAATGTCAAGCTAGGAGTGTGGATTAGATGTTTTGATTGGGAAATACACAACCACAAAGTAGTTTACCAAGAGCTTGAGAGTGGTTGTCCTAATTTGAATATAAGCCACATATGCATCACTTCTATTGGCATCATGTAGAAACATGGGAGGGAATAATTCATTTAGTTTTGTTGTTGTGTGACAAGTAAAGTGTTGTTTTAGGCAAAACAATATAGTGGAACAACCTACACGCGTGGACTAGGTACAAAATATCCAATATGTGAAGTGCAACACAACAATGTAATATGCAAGATTTGTATAAAAGAACAAATAAAAGAAACACAAGAAAAAAATTATAGAGAACACCAATATTTACGTGGAAAACCCCCATAATGTGTGAGTAAAACCCACGAGGTCAAAGACCGATGGAGAAATCCACTAATAAAAATATTACAAAGTTTGTACCAAGTTTTGACCCAAAACTTGAGGAATATAGAGCAAAAGAAAGAGATATAGATTATACCAGATCAATACGTCACCACACCAAAATGCCTCTTGGAAAACACCCTCTTGAAGAGAATACCTAGGTGGAACAACAATATAGGCTGTGATAAAGAACTTGGTGTAGATGGAAGAAGAGAATCAGAGTGGTGCCTACCTCTTTCCTTTCTCTCCTTCTTTCTTCCTTGGCTCTTCTTTTCGTCATGTATATATAAAAAGGAAAGGAGAGGCTTTCTTTACTAACTACAAAAGATGATTGTTAATACATACAGCTCTTCTTTGTGGATATGTGACTGTGGGTATTAATACCCTGCGTCATGGTAGCATGATAGCCCTAATGGGCCTCTCCCAACATTGGGTGGAATCAAAAAGGTCGTTGGCCCAACAATATCCCCCTCCATCCCAAAGGAGAGACTATCTTCATGAATCCTTAGTTGGAGTCCAACCTGGCGAGCTCTGTACTAGTAGCAAGCTTTGTTGTAGGAACTACCTTTGTTAGCATGGCAAAAGATATAGTCATTTGTGTGGACTTTCTTTAGCTTTGATTGGTCATCACTGATGGCTTCACACAACTAGTGATATCTCATATCAATATTCTTTTTCCTAAAATGATAAGAAGACTTCTTTCTAAAGTCCATGGAAGTATGACTATCACAGTAAATAACATACTCATCCTGTGTCAAACCCAATTCTTATAAGAAATGTTTGAGCCAAACAACCTCTTTCCCTGCTTCACGTGATGTGATATATTATGCCTCACATGTAGATAAAACAACAAACTTTTATAACTTATACTGGCTACTGATAGACCCCATACAAAAGTGAATAGAAAACCTGAGATAGACTTCCTATGATCAAGATAACCTACTAAATCCACATCTGTAAACATATAAGAACAAGTAGTTCCCCACCAAAGCATAAACAATCACTAGATGTACCTCTCAAACATTTGGGTATCTATTTGATTGTATTCCAATGCTCTTTAATAGGGTTAGACAAAAATATGCTAGTCACACCAACTGCATGTGCAATATCAGGCCTAGTGCACACCATAACATACACCATGCTTCCTACTGCAGAAGAGTGGGGTATGTGAGCTATCTCTTGCTTTTCCTACTTAGTAGAAGGAGATTATTTTCTACTCAGTTTGAAGTGACTGGATAAGGGAGTCTCAACTGCTTTTGCCCCCTTCATGTTGAACCTATTAAGTATCCACTACACATATTTCTCTTGTGACAACCAAATTTTCTTTGTTTTCCTATCACACCTGATGTCCATGCCAAGAATCTATTTTGCTCGTCCCAAGTCTTTCATGTCAAAATACTTAAATAATTCTTTCTTCAACTTGGCAATCATCTGAGCATATTTGCCAATGAGCAACAAATCATCAACATATAAGAGAATGATGAAACTATCACATGAAAATCTCCTGAATAAACACAATGATTTGCCTCTGTCCTATGGTAACCTTGCTTCAGCATAAAGAATCAAACTTTTTGACCACATTCTGAGTGCTTGTTTCATCCCTTAGAGACTTATCTTGGACCTACAAACCATGTGGTGTTTGCCTTTCATTGCAGATCCTTTAGGTTACTACATATAGATCTTTTCCTCTAGCACACCATGGAGGAAGGTTTTCTTCACATTAAGTTGTTGAATATCTAGGTCTAATCTATCTACCAAGCCCAAAATGATGCAGATGGAAGTCATTTTCACCATTGGAGAAAATATCTCATCAAAACCAATCCCCTATTTTTACTAAAGCCTTTCATCATGAGTCTGGCTTTGTATCTCATAGTGTTGTCATTCTCATCTTTATTTAGCTTGAAGACCCACTTGTTCTTTGAGGCTTTTCTTCCTTCAGGAGGTTTGCATAACTCATAGGTATCATTTTTCTTCAATAGGTTCATCTCATCTTACATTGCATGCAGCCACTCGTAGCTTTCTAGCCCCCCTGTTGTCATCCATGATCATTGTAAATCTGAATATCTAGTAGACGTCCTTTCTCTATAGTGGACATTCTCAACTATGGATCTACTGTATCTACTATTGGGGTTGCTCCCCCAGTTTAGGAGCCTCCTAGTCTTAGACGTCATGTGTACCAGGATCATCCTATTCCATATCATGAGGGATCACATCATAATCTTATCTACATCAAAATTTTGTTAGATTGGAGAGGGAACACGTGTATCAATCACAGAGTCATCTATAAACTACTCAGTCTCTGTATTCACAAAATCAAAATGCATCTGATCCTCAAAGAAGATCACATCTCTGCACTTGATCATCTTCTTCTTTTATGGGTCCCAAAGCTTGTAGCCAAACTTCACATCACCATAACCAAGAAAAATATATGGAGTAGATCATTCATCAATATTCTACCTATACTCCTTAGGAACATGTGAAAATTCCTTGCATCCAAATACTCTAAGGTGAGAGTAAGAAGCAACTTCCATGTCCACATACTCTCTAGAGTATCAAACTCTAAAGGAACAGATGGTGACCTATTAATCAAGTAGCGAGTGGCATTGAATGCCTCTTCCTAGAACTCCTTAGGTAGTTTGGCATTCTTCATATTGCTTCAGACTCTCTTCATAATGGTTTTATTCATCCTTTTCTCTATACCATTGTGTAGTGGGGTTCCTATAACTATCTTCCCATGTCAAATACCAGATCATTCACAATAGTATTTGAACTCTCTAGAAGTATACTCACCTCCATTGTCAAAGTGAAAACATTTCAACTTTTTACATGTCTCCCACTCAACCATAGCATGAAACTTCTTGAAGGTATTAAAGACTTGATCTTTCCTATGTAGACAATAGACCCACACTTTTCTAGATGCATCATCCAGAAATGTCATGAAGAATCTATTTCCACCTAAAGAGTTGAATTCCATAGGATCACAAACATCAGAGGAAATCTTGTCTAAAACATTAGACTACTTCTCACAATGAGCACTGAACTGGAGCCTTTATTGTTCCCAAGCAAAAAAAGTTCACAAGGACTAAGAAGAACATTTTTTGCACATGGGGTCAATCTTTCTTAGAAAGTACTTTTAGTCCTTTTTCACTCATATGCCCAAGCCACATGTTCCATAAATCTAGAGAAATGGAGTTGTCCACAATGTTGAAACTATCATTGTGGACCTCAACAAACTTTGCCTCCAGCCATGAACAACTGTCCTTTGGTGATAGTAATTTTCAAGTCACCAAAATGATAGTGAAAGCCTTGAATGTCTATTCATCCATAGATGATGTTATGATCAATGGAAGGAATATGTATAACATTCTTCAACAAGATGGTATAACCCAACTCAGTCTCAATGCACACATCACCAATCCAATGAATCTTTTCATAGATTTTACTAGCCATCTTTGTCATTCCAAAGTTTCCAGACTTGCAGAATGCAGAAGAAATGTCTATGAGGAATGATATGTTAAGAAGCACCAATGTCCAACACCCACTCCATGTTGTCACTAATATGTAGTTATATCTTCTTTGTCATGACCTCTCTGCTAGATAGCATTATACCTAAAAACATTTGAAACAACCTCATGAGACTCATATAGAGCCCCCGTGAGTGGATACCTCCCATTCAATCTAGGTACATGCATCAGCATCAGATTAAGTATGATAAACTTAACAAAAACATGCATATATTGAAAAGTATAGCAGATAGTTCTATCATAAGTCATATCTAACTTACAATGATAATCTAATCCAACATATAAGGTAATCTATGAACAAATCATCAGATACTTCTTAATTCAAATTAAGAACCCTACTGCATGAGAAATAAGTCGAGTTCTAAGCATTTTAAATCAATACATAACAATAACATTATCTTTGTGACACTCCACCAGCTGGACCAGGTACACATCCTATAATCCTGAAGCTGAAGTACACATAATACACATCTACCAAATAATACTATCAAATAGCAAGCAATCCAACTCATATTGAGAATGGATATAAATCCCATCATTTATAACTAGTCAGCATGACATATCATAATATGAAATAGAAAATGTCCATAGCAACATGATTACTTTCCTTAACAAGAAGTATAATCAACGATAACAAATCATCAAGTAGAAGTACAAGGAATGTAACAACCATTCCAATCATGTTCTACATGGCTTATCATCTTTTATTCATTTGCCCTGAAACTACTTGGCTTGTACCTCACCAAGTAGAAGTTGCCACGCCTGATTCTCATGTCAACGACTCACCGTCACTATCTCGTGTCAACAGACCCTAACCACCTCAGGGTTGCCTAAAGAGGCTCACGTCCTCATCTCAGGTACACGAGATAGGAACCAACAAAATAGTATATCACATATCACAACATTTCACATATTTTTCATTTCACATTTCACATATTTCATTTCATCAGAGTCTATTCCATCTGGACATAGACTTTCACAGCAAGGATTTAAGGCCAGAGCCACTCCAAATGACTCACTCCTAAATCCTGGTGGTCTAACCTTTAAGGTCTCGATCCACACTCTGGAAATGCTTCTCATAATTCATCGATTACTACAACGAGATCCATTTTGGGCACGTTTGGTTTGCTGGATTTTCAAGAATCATGTATATATGACATCCTGTATTTGCAAAATAGTGCATTGTCAAAATCCCGCAAACACAAATTTTATGTTTGGTTTCTCGGATTTGTAAAAGACATGATTTAATTTGTTTTGGGTCCACGGGTCAGCCACAGTTGGATTTTGGCATCCGGGAGAATTTTGAAAGAAACCAAAATGCGGGATTCCTATTATGTTCGGAAATCCCAAGATTAGCCCTTTTTTGGAATCATGTAAACCAAACGTAAACTTTCTGCAAATAGAAGCCAAAATACAATCCAATACAGCAAAATTTAGGAAACCAAACATGCCCTTTGTTTCTCCAGTGTGGTCCTCGGGAGAAACTCACGGTGTTCAGGGCACCTAACTAGATGCTCCATCATTTCACTTGTTATTAATCTTTTTACTCATCTTAAAAGAATTCAAAACATAATATATCATATCTGTGTGTTCTCGCATAACTAGAATAACATGAAACAGATCAAGTTTATCAATAAGGACAATGATCAAAGAAAGAAGCATAATAAATCTGTATATTGCCACACATATGACTATTTTTATCTTCTACTTCATCTCATAGCAGTCATCAACAGTGGGCTTTCTGCCATAGACATAATCTTATTGTCCAGCATTTACCCCATCAGGGTTTTATCATCATCAGTGGGCTTTCAACCCTAGACATGATCTCATTATGTAATATTTACCCTTATCAGGGTTTCTCAATATGTAAGGAGTGCATATTAATTTCAATTTCAACATATTCCTTATTAGTTCATTATATATCACAGTTATTAACAAATATTAGCAGAGGCATTAGAACTAGCAATAGTAAAAGCATATAGACATCATGTATCATTCATCATATTCAGAATAGATTTATCATACAACATATGCTTGTTCCTTCCAATCTCAATAGATGCAAATAAATTTCATGCATATATGTGCATAACAGACTTAGTTCTCTTCTTTTTTTATTTCACATTCTTCATACGGGTTACTAATCAACACATGTTGATTATCATTTGAATTCCATCAAAATAGTTCATTCTCATAGTACAAGTATTCTATCAAACAATCAGAATACAAGAACACATTCTTGTAAATCAATTCAAATACTTGAGTTTCATCTTTTAGTTGAATTAAACTACAATTATGTACATTCCTTAATCCCTCATTTGAGATTGTTATTCATTAGCACCATCTAGCTCATCTTTTTACTGTTAGAGTTATTTTCTTAAATTCTTCTCATAATTCCCATCTTTTTCCTTCAATTTCATATTCATTAATCTCAGCTTCTCTCATGTCATGTTCATTAAATTACTGGAACCAATCATTTTTAACTCACTTGACATACAATACTTCTATTTTCATTGGTATCCATCAAACTCTAGTTTTAGTATGTTTCATACAATATGGATTAAGCCACATGTAATTAAAACAAAGGATTAAAGACTTCATCATAATAACTTCATTAGTTTCATCTTTAACTTGCCATCACCATCAATACATTTTTTTTCTTCATATCATTTCTTATATTTAAATAAGTGTACCCATTTCATTGACTTCTAATGTCATTCCCATAATCAACAATGATCATTCTGTATTATACTAAAACAAATGCATTAGACTTAGATGATATTAATAAGACTCATCATATTCAATTGAAGTATTAATACTTTCAATTTCAGCATTTGATCACATTTACAACATCATATACAAGTTATAGCTTTATCACTAATAATTTTTTTCATAATAAACTTTTAGGGTTTTCAAGAAGTCATTCCTTAGTTCAACATATCATAAGAATCATATCATTCAGTAATCCAATCATGACTCAAGGGTTCATTAGGGTTATTCACAAACATGGAAACCCTAGTTTCCATTTTCACACATTTCATTCATCAATCATAAGTATACATTGATCAATTGACTCATTTGATTCACTTCCTCAACACAAATCCTAATCAAGATATGTGGTCATTCAAATCCATTAACATTCAACAATACACTTGTATAATATGATATAATACAATTCAAACATGAATCTATCCATGTTAATTCAATTCGAAGCATATCAGCCATTAGGCTGACATTTAGGCAAAATTTGCATGAAATAGAATTTTCATCTATCCGTAGGATTCTACATGGATCCTCAATCAATATATCTGGAACTAATCAAGTTTTAATCAATGAGAAATTATCAAAATCAGTAGAAGTTGATCCCCTAATATCTTTCCTAAATCAAATCCAGTCACATACATATACAAGCAGGGTTTCTGATTGTTTTAGCCAAATGGAATTAGGCTTTCAACATTAATACAAAGCTTAGGAGGGATAAAAACGATCACTTCAGGTGCCAAGCACCTTAAAAACGTAGGTCAACCTCTGAATTTTTGGAAACCCAATCAAACTCTCATAAAAGAATCCAATTCTTTCTCCTCTCAACTCGGAAACACTAGAAATTGGGATTAGAAGAGAAAGAGTGAGGAAAGGGGTTGATGTGATTTTGAATCAAATCATAGGAGGGACGGAATCTTGACATGTGAGAGAAGATTCACCATGAAATGCTATGCAAAGAAGCTAAAATTACTTGATTTTATCATATCTTGGATAGAGAAACCCTAGGTCAACATCTCCACCACTTTCTCTACTCAAAACCCAAGCTCTCCTCTCTCTTAAGAATTTCATTTATATGATAGGAATGATGAGTTATGAGAGATCCTTGTGTGTTAGGTCAGTCATATAGATGAATTGAGGTGCTTAGAACATTTGCAAACAAGCCCCTCAATGTATTTTTATTTTGCTCAGACTGGTTGGTCGGCTGACTTATAAACTTGACTGAAACCACACGTTTCTGAATGCAAACCTCATCCGAAAATTATGAAACTGTAACCCAATGTCTGAAATGGAATTTGTAAGAAACAATAAAATTTGAGATCATTTGGAGTTACCAATAAATAACTAAAAATCAAATAGTACACTGCTATATTGCAATCAACAACATGGTCGGTCGAGTTTGTCCTTCACAGAACTCGACCGACACCCCTCTCTGTAGAGATAAAAAATCATCCAAAAATTACACCAATTTAATAGGGTGTCCATAATGGAGTTTAACAACTATAGTTAAAATTTTAGATCAATTTCATATACCAATAAAAAGATAAAATTCAATTTCCACACTACTATATCAATCTCAAAATATGATCGGTTGAGTTTGAAACTCGATCGACAAACAGGTCAAAATATTCTTAAACAATTCTGATATTTTTCAAGAGTATTCACATTTGATATATACAAATCATATCCAAATTTTAATTAAATAAGAGTTACAATAAAATACTAAAAATCATTTAGTGAGACATTATATTTATCAAATTTTGTATTGATATGTCATCAAAACCCTAATTTGGGCCTATTAGGGTTTCCAAACCTTAACCCTAATTATGTGAATCAAAGTATGATTAAACCTTCTCATTATATTTAAAATATCAAAAATTAAGTACCATCACTAAATAAGCTTTAAATAATGATCAACTTAGTTAAGCATACGATCATCCAAGTAAACCCTAATTAGATGACTAATTTGAAAACGGGTCATTACAAATTCTTCCCTCCTTTTAGGATTTCATCCTGAAATCTAGGAAAAGATATGGTAGAATATCATATCATCTAATTGTTCATCTATCTCGAAATCCAGTTAGAAAGTCTTCCATTTTATCTTTCTTTCATATGATTTTTTTTGCATTTAATGGATATTTCATCCCTTGTCATCATCATATCTATCCTTGAGTATTACAAATACTTACTTCAAAGATATTAGTAATACATCATTTATCAATATCTGATTCACATCACCTTTCTCATCCTTTTAAAATTTTGATTGTGTATCTCATGGATAAGATTATGAATCATTCACATATTATCATCCACATTCATCAATTTCTTTATGAAGAAAATCATCTAGTGTGCATCTTAGTTCATAGGTTTTTCTCACAATTTTAGATTTCATACTCAAATTCAAACTCATTAGAGTTTGTCTTCATAATCCATTAAGCTTTCATCTTTCTTATATGAAATTTCAAGCTTTCCATAGGTTCCATACTGAATTATAAAATCCTTTTCTTTTTCACCATTTTATCATCATGCATCTTTTTTTACTACCAACTTTGTTCATCTAGATACTTGGTCAGGGCATCTAGAAGAAGTACAGTTAGCCGATCAAAGTATTTGGATACTGAATTCAGTCAGTATGCACATCATTCAGGTTATATTAAACATCCACATTATCATTTAGTCCTAGACCCTATTGTCCCTGTAGACTCATCCACTACAAAGAAAATAACATTTCTTAATGGGCCAGTCCTATGAAAAACTCCTCTCTATAGGCCCTCACAAATAGGAACGGTTGTGGGCCTGGCCCTCACAAATGGTCTGTGAAGAGAACCCCTGTGAAAAATACTAGTGACCCTCAAAAATACAATTGTCATGGACTAAATATCCCTCATAAATGTTATATTGAGGGACTATTTAGCCTTCAGAAATACATTTTTGAGGGCTTGTTGAGTTCTCACAAATACATTTTTGAGGAACTTGATGATCCTGACAATTATATTTTTGAGGGCTAATGCCTTCATTAGTATTATTTTTGTGGGGCTATATGGTCCTCATCAAAATAATTTTGATGGCCGATTTGTTCTTCATCGCTACTTTTTTGAGGGATGAAAAATCTTCATCAATATTTTTATGTGGGACTAATAAATATTATATATTATATATTTCATTTTTCATTTGGTTTAAATATTTATTTATTTTTATCAGTTCTTATTCTAAAAAAACAATTTTTAGATGAAAACTTTTAAATCTTGAACCCCAAGCAATATTTGTATGATACTCACATGACATCATAACACCAATCAACCAAAATTTCATATAGGAATTTCAGATCACCAAAATCAATATTTATAATTAAACCAAAATATTATCCAGACATTGCGTGGTCAATGTTAATATAACTAATTTTTTTTTGTCATTGATAGCAATCAAAACATCATGTTTGAAACTCCTAAGATCTATAATGTTTCAGTGTCCTTCAAATGATGTGTTTCTTTTCATGAATGTCATCCTTCATATGATTGGCTTCATACTACTCCTGAAAATGATACAATCATTAGATTAATAGAATTTGAAAGATTGACAAATATGTAAATCATAGTACAAAAATGGAAGTACCCTTATAATTTGATTTTGGTGCAATCCAAGGTGCATTGAGGGTCTAAATCTATCTTTATAAGTAAATATTCACTGCCAATATAAATAAAAGAAAAAAGATGAGTTAACTATTCGTCTATATCTTAAGGATAATGAAGATAACCAAATAGAAGTTTTAGATATATTTATAAAGTACATAATATTCATAATATGATTATCCAACAACATGCTCCATTGATCACTTCAAGTCTTGTTCATGGAAATTTACAACAGAATAGAGGTATGCATATACTTGGTAGACAACACACAATCTACTAAAAGTTGGTAAGGGAAAGAGCATTGTTAAAAGAATATTGAATAGCTCATTTGAATGGTGAACTACTATTGTGAAGGACACTAATGATGATGTGTTCTATGTGTACTATATTTGAGGGTGCTATTATGGATTTTTATCAAGAGGAGGGCCACCAACTTTGAACAGTTCATTTCCAAATAGTACAATCATATGTCAATGTTTGTATGTTATTATCAACATACAAAGTAATATATAGTTATTATGTGGTACATGTGGCTGAAAGCTTGTTTTTTTGTTTGTAGAATTTTACATGGGAAACATGTCTTCAAAAGATTCATTTTCAAAACCTTGCATTTGAAACATATTTGTAGTAGGTCTTTCGATTACCTTGCATTTGCAACCGGCCTAATCTTGCCCCACTTGAATGGCTTTGTCTAGGAAGCATGCCCAAAGCCAACCCCTCTTGATTTTTTTTATTGGGGAACGTGGTTACATCTACACCACTTGTATTATCTTATGTGTGAAATGAACCTACACTTGAAATGTTTGTGAGACCTTGCATATGAAAGACACCTGCAGCAGTCCCATTTATAGCACATGTATTGTGAAACCCATCCATGTTGCCCATATTTGTGGGGTGGATTGTTGTAGATTGAGTATAAACACCATCACCCTATAATAAACAAATCAATGATGTCATCAAATATAACATTACAATGAGATAGAGAATCCAACTAAAATTTAACTGTGATTTTTGATACCAATCCATTACTTGAGAAACATCATTCTTCAAACCCATTATTATTTAACTAAGTTTCTTAAGTGTATCCTAAAATGGGAAATAATTTCAAAGGCAATTCTAAAACAATAGTTGTAACTAGAAATTAACATGTTAAGTAATGCATCATACATCCTTTTCATTGCATTACCCAAGTAGCATTTCATATCTAATTCGGGTAGCTTTTCCTTTATGTCCTATCTTTTTGTGTCATGTTCCAATACCTCGAATCCTAACCTTTATTTGTAGGATTTCAAAGTTACAAATTAGCTTCACTTGACAGCTTATCAACTTGTCTAGGATCTGATTCTTCTTAATTTGCTACTTGATTTTTCACAAAAATAGATATTTCTTATTGTAATTACAACGCAACATACCAAGAAAATTTACACTGAGATAGGAAAGCATATGAAGCTTTCTAGACATGAAGGAAATCAAAAGTTGCATATTGACTATCCATTTGTGTCATTTGTCGTAAGCCTTTTTCAAAAAAATTTTAAGGAGTACATTGGGTTTTTCTTCACATAGATGATTGATAAAATGTGTGTTTTCCATTTCAAAAGATTTAAGATTATTCATAAAACAAAATTAATAAAATACCATTTCTATCGAGTAGTAGCTCCATGGTTTAGACCCTGTGGTGTGATCCGTCATACCTATACTTTGAATTTTTTGATTCCCCATTCGTTTAGAAGATTTTTGAATTGTTCCATATCTAGTGATGCATTTTTCTCAACTGCATTCTTCATCAATTTTAGGTCATACATACTTTTTATAGTAATCCTTTTTTACATGTGCTCTCCACACTGATATTCCTTTGTTAATATGTTCATCAACGGATTTCCATGAGTTTAGTTGACTACCAAATCAAAGTATTTCTAAAATAATAAAACTATAACTTTTGACAATAATAATTACACAAAATACAAGACCTAATGAAGAATATTACTCCAATGAATGTTTTTCTATCTGCAAAAGCTTGTTATGGTTGTTCACCCCACTTCAAGTCTAAATGCAATGTGTGATTTTCTTGATAACATATGGCAATACTGATTCAATTTGCCACCATTTTCTCTGAATACATTTCCATCAGAATTCCATTGGACCATGTGACGTGGTTCCCCATCCTTATGAAGTAGGCTTTGCTCGCTTGCATGCCCCATCCAAACTTTCTGTTCTCCAGTTCATTCTCAAACTTTTCTTCATCTGTGACATCATGTTCAACATTATTGGTCGAGGTTGTAGATGGTAAAGTATGTACTACAGAATGATGATTTCTCAATAGTGGAGGGAGGGGACCAAGTAAGTTGGCTTGTAAGGGTACATAACTACATGATTTCCATTGTGGATACTAGGCCCTACTCTATATACAATAGAATAATCCATTTTTGGAAATGTTGTTAGTGATTATACTGATTGGTGCAATGAAATATCTATATTTTTCAAAAATTATAAATTCGTTAAATGGAAAACAATGAAATCTTTAGAAGAGTTATAATTCATTGAAGTGTCAACAAGTCAAGGAAATATTAATCATTCAAGAAGCATCTTATGTCAAACACATAAATTATACTTAAAATAAGAAGAATAAGGAACTATGGTATATGAGAAGGATTTATAAATGTACTATGTTGGTGCAAATTATGTTGATATATGGATGTATTCTCTTCAAAAAATATGATAGCCTACAACTGCCTCAATGTCAAAGATAATAAGTATATGAAGAAGAAGAAGAAGAAGAAATAGAAAACAAAAACTAATTTTTTAGAAAATTTAGAACTTCAGCCAATGGTAGGGCAAGACCTGGTCATCCTTAAAGATGTGTTTTTTCATGGTGAATCATGGGGACGACAACAGTGAGGAATAAAAATTAGTATTTGTTTACCATGGTGATGGGAAGGAAAAATATTCTAAAATTAATGCATAGGAAAGTTTCATATGTTTCTGTCCCCATGGAAAAGCATGGTAAATCATATGTAACAAAATCAATTAAATAAGATTCATACTTATACATGATATTTTATAAAGAAATTTTCCCTCCTCGTCTACATACCCATGTAACAACATTTTTTGAGTTTTTCTCTGCCCCTATTGCTTTCCTCATGCACATATTACCAAACACATTTTAATAATTTTTCCATCTTTGTCAGTCTCCTTCCCATACCCCTTTCTCTTGACTATCTATTGTTCACCATGTAACAAACACAGTCTAAAAATGTCAAAAAATGGATGGGGTGGAGATTCTAAGTTTTGATTATTTAGCAAAAAACACACATGAAAAAAACAATAGTGTCGTACCTAACAAATTTTTTTGACTTCTTCACGGAAAGCTTCAAATTATCAAAGTCTAATAGTGGTACTCATTGCTCCTCAAAAAGAGATCAAACTACTTGACTACTACGACTAACTTAAAAGTTGAGACAAGTTGTAAATCAAAATTTTCAAATTTGGTTCCTTAATAAACCAGAAAAAGGAGAGAACATTGATATTGAATTGTTGGCCTCGAGGCATACAAAGACCACTTTTAACAAACTTAATTAGTGAGACGATTCAATATCATTACATGTAACAATCACATCCTAAAATCAGATTAAATACTCTCTTAATTCAAAAGATCGTAAAGTTAAATAGAGAAGCTAGAAACACTGTCATGACAGTAACATACCTTAATGATGCTTAATTAAGGTGTTGAACTCACCTTTATTCTCTGATTCTAGTTCTATATTTTTGTTGGTCGTTGCTTCTTGGTCTCTGGTTGGTCATGGTAAATACCATAGCATAGAGAAACTGGTAGGCAACAAATTGGAAACTAGTAGCAGGCAGCAACGTGGATTCCGTTGCATTGAGTCAAGGCCTTGAGAACTGACAGCATGTGGAATTTGTAGAGATAATATATTATGGAATATTGAAACCGAGAACAACAGATACACCTGTGGATTCTAGTGTTTGAGACAGAGAATGGCGCGTACCGTGTTTGAGACAATGAGCAGAACGTAGAACGAACTCGCGGATAGGAAGAAAGACTCGCACCTCAGCAGAAATGATGGTTGAAATCACATAGACTGGGAGACAACTTTCTCATTTGCAGCGTGTGAAAAATAACAGAGAATGTAGAATCAGTAATAGGGTTTTGAATGAGTTGCTTGTTCGCGGTACCGATACTTATATTAAAGAAAAATTATCTATGGTGTTAAGTGTGTTTTGGAGGGAAATAAAGGGGGGAAACACATTAATATTATTGTGAGGGACTATTGTATTTAAAATTTATTTATGAAGGGGGTCACACAAAAAATGACATTTTTTTAAGAACACGGTTGAGGGATAAAATCTTATTGGTTAGGGAGGATCCTTCAATAATAGATGTTTTTTTAAGGCTTCTTATCCCTCACAATTATCCTTCACATAAATCCTTATTTTTTGTAGTGATCTAACCTAGGCTCTGATACCATGCTTGTCAGGACCTACTCTTTTGATCAGCATAAATACCAACCATTAGAGATAATCCCAAACCTAAACCTAGATTATGAAATAAAACAATGAATTCTTGACAAAGACAATTAAATAATATATGAAAAAGATAGATAAATTTTTCCTTTTTCTTTCTTCACAAACTCATATATTAATGTCACATCAAGGACATCACATTCAGACATCACAAATCATATTCAACTCCATTAGATCTAGAATCAAATCTTGTTCTCAAATGCGATTTAGTTTACATCAGATACATGTACATTGATGGACAAACTTAATCTACAACCCATCTCAGGAAAGAGAGAGTACATGGACATTTTTATCTATCTAGATTATACTATTTATATCTTCTTTGTTACGACCTCTCCGTTGGATAGCATTATACCTAAAAACATTTGAAACAACCTCATGAGACTCATATAGAGCCCCAGTGAGTGGATACCTCCCACTCAAGCTAGGCACATGCATCAACATCAGATTAAGTATAATAAACATAATAAAAACATGTAGATATTGAAAAGTACAGTAGATAGTTCTATCATAAGTCATATCTAACTTACAATGGTAATCTAATCCAATAGATAAGGTAATCACTTAAACTAATTATAACTTTGAAACATCTTTTAGAGCATGTCTATGGACAAATCATCAGATACTTCTTAATTCAAATTAAGAACCCTACTGCATGAGAAATAAGTCGATTTCTAAGCATTTTGAATCAATACATAACAATAACATTATCTTTGTGACCCTCCACCAGTCGGACCAGGAACACATCCTGTAGTCCTAAAGCTGAGGTACACATAATACAGATCTACCAAACAATACTATCAAATAGCAAGCAATCCAACTCATATTCAGAATGGATATAAATCCCATTATTTATAACTTGTCAGCATGACATATCATAATATGAAATACAAAATGTACATAGCAACATGATTGCTTTCCTCAACAAGAAGTATAATCAATGATAACAAATCATCAAGTAGCAGTACAAGGAATGTAACAACCATTCCAATCATGTTCTACACGGCTTATCATCTTTTATTCATTTGCCCTAAAACTACTTGGCTTGTACCTCACCAAGTAGAAGTCTCCATGCCTGATTCTCATGTCAACGACACACCGTCACTATCTTAGGGTTTAGCCGGCCACCGTAAGATATCAACAACATACCCTGACCACCTCATGGTTGCCTAAAGAGTCTCACGTCCTCATCTCGGGTACATGAGATAGGAACCAGCAAAATAGTATATCACATATCACAACATTTCACATATTTTTCATTTCACATTTCACATATTTCATTTCATCACAGTCTATTCCATGTGGACATAGACTTTCACAGCAAGGATTTTGGGCCACAGCCACTCCAAATGACTCACTCCTAAATCGTGGTGGCCTAACCTTTAAGGTCTCGATCCACACTCTGGAAATCCTTCTCATAATTCATCGATTACTACAAGGAGATCCGTTTTGTTTCCCCAGTGTGGTTCTCGGGGGAAAATCACGGTGTTCCGGGCACCTAACTAGATGTTCCATCATTTCACTTGTTATTAATCTTTTTTACTCATCTTAAAAGAATTCAAAACATCATATATCATGACTGTGTGTTCTCGCATAACTAGAACAACATGAAACATATCAAGTTTATCAATAAGGACAATGATCAAAGCAAGAAGCATAATAAATCTATATATTGCAACACATATGACTATTTCTATCTTCTACTTCATTTCATAGCATTCATCAACAATGGGCTTTCTTCCATAGACATAATCTTATTGTCCAACATTTACCCCATCAGGGTTTTATCATCATCAGTGGGCTTTCAACCCTAGACATGATCTCATTATGCAATATTTACCCTTATCATGGTTTCTCAATATGTAAGGAGTGCATATTAAATTTAATTTCAACATATTCCTTATCAGTTCATTGTATATCACAGTTCTTAACAAATATTAGTAGAGGCATTAGAACTAGCAATAGTAAAATCATATAGACATCATGTATCATTCATCATATTCAGAATAGATTTATCATACAACATATGCTTGTTCCATCCAATCTCAATAGATGCAAATAAATTTCATGCATATACATGCATAATAGACTTAGTTCTCTTCTTTTTTTATTTCACATTCTTCATACGGGTTACTAATCAACACATGTTGATTATCATTTGAATTCCATCGTAATAGTTCATTCTCGTAGTACAAGTATTCTATGAAACAATCACAATACAAGAACACATCCTTGTAAATCAATTCAAATACTTGAGTTTCATCTTTTAGTTGAATTAAACTACAATTATGTACATTCCTTAATCCCTCATTTGAGATTGTGATTCATTAGCACCATCTAGCTCAACATTTTAGGGTTAGAGTTTGTTTCTTAAATTCTTCTACTAATTCTTATCTTTTTCCTTCGATTTCATATTCATTAATCTCAACTTCTCTTGTTTCATGTTCATTAAATTACTGGAACCAATCATTTTTAACTCACTTGACATACAATACTTCTATTTGTATTGATATCCATCAAAGTCCAGTTTTAGTATGTTTAATTCAATTTGGATTAACCCACATGTAATTAAAACAAAGGATTAAACTCTTCATCATAATAACTTCATTATTTTCATCTTTAACTTGCCATCACCATCAATACATTTTTTTTCTTCATATCATTTCTTATATTTAGATAAGTGTACCATGACATTGACTTCTAATGTCATTCCCATAATCAACAATGATCATTCTTTATTATACTAAAACAAATGCATTAGACTTAGACGATATTAATAAGACTCATCATATTTAACTGAAGTATTAATACTTTCAACTTTAGCATTTGATCACATTTACAACATCATATATAAGTTCTAGCTTTATCACTCATAATATTCTTCATAAAAAACTTTTAGGGTTTTCAAGAAGTCATTCCTTAGTTCAACATATCATAATAAACATATCATTCAGTAATCCAATCAGGACTCCAGGGTTCATTAGGGTTATTCACAAACATGGAAATCCTAGTTTCCATTTTCACACATTTCATTCATCAATCATAAGTATACATTGATCAATTGACTCATTTGATTCACTTCCTCAACAAAAATCCTAATCAGGATATGTGGTCATTCAAATCCATTAACATTCAACAATGCACTTGTATAATATGATCTAATACAATTCAAATATGAATCTATCCATGTTAATTTAATTCCAAGCATATCAACCATTAGGCTGACATTTAGGAAAAATTCGCATGAAATAAAATTTTCATCTATCCGTAGGATTCTACTTGGATCCTCAATCAATATATCAGGAACTAATCAAGTTTGAATCAATGAGAAATAATAAAAATCAATAGAAGTTGATCCCCTAATATCTTTCCCAAATCAAATCCAGTCGCATACATATACAAGCAGGGTTTCTGATTATTTTAGCCAGTTGGAATTAGGCTTTCAACATGAATACACAGCTAAGGAGGGAGAAAAACACTCACCACAGGTGCCAAGCACCTTAAAACCGTAGGTCAACCTCTGAATTTTTGGAAACCCAATCAAACTCTCGCAAAAGAATCCAATTCTTTCTCCTCTCAACTCGGAAACCCTAGAAATGGGGATTAGAAGAGAAAGAGTGAGAAAAGGGGGAGATTTGATGCAATTTTGAATCAAATCAGAGGAGGTACGAAATCTTGACATGTGAGAGAAGATTTACCATGAAATGCTATGCAAAGAAGCTAAACTTACTTGATTTCATCATATCTTGGATAGAGAAACCCTAGGTCAACATCTCCACCACTTTCTCTACTCAAAACCCTAGCTATCCTCTCTCTCAAGAATTTCGTTTCTTTGAAAGGAATGATGAGTTATGAGAGCTCCTTGTGTGTTAGGTTAGTCATATAGATGAATTGAGGTGCTTAGAACATTTGCAAACAAGCCCGTCAATGTATTTTTATTTTGCTCATACTGGTTGGTCGGTTGAGTTATAAACTCGAACAAAACCACATGTTTCAAAACTCAAACCTCATCCAAAAATTATGAAACTTTAATCCAATGTCTAAAATTGAGTTTATAAGAAAAAAAATGTTTTTAAATCATTTGGAGTTACCAATAAATAAATAAAAATCAAATACTACACTGCTATATTGCAGTCAGCAGCACGGTCTGTTGAGTTTTTCCTTCACATAACTCGACTGAAACCCCTCTCTGTGAAGATCAAAAATCATCCAAAAATTAACCAAATTTAATAGGGTGTTTATAATGGAGTTTAAATACTATATTTAAAATTTGAGATCAATTGGATTTACCAATAAAAAGATAAATTCAATTTCCACATTGCTATATCAATCTAAAAATATGATCGGTCGAGTTTGAAACTCGACCGACAAACATGTTAGAACATTCTTCAAAAATTTTGATATTTTTCAAGAATGTTTACATTTGGTATATAAAAATCATATATAAAATTTTAATTAAATCATAGTTACACATAAAATACTAAAAATCATTTAGTGACACACTATATATATCAAATTATGTATTCATATTTCATCAAAACCCTAATTTGAGCCGATTAGGGTTTCCAAACCTTAACCCTAATTATGTGAATCAAAGTATGATTAAACCTTCTCGTTATATTTAAAATATCAAAAATTAAGTACCATCACTAATCAAGCTTTAAACAATGATCAACTTAGTTAAGCATATGATCAAATCCATTAAGCTTTCATCTTTCTTTTATGAAATTTCATGCTTTCCATAGGTTCCATATTGAATTATAAAATCCTTTTCTTTTTCACCATTTTATCATCATGCATCTTTTTATACTACCAACTGTGTTCATATGGATACTTGGTCAGGGCATCCAGAAGAAGTACAGTTAGTAGATCCATACTATCTTAGCTCAATACCCAAATACTTGACCAGAATATTTGGATACTGAATTCAGTCAGTATGCACATCGTTCAGGTTATATTCAACATCCACATTATCATTTAGTCCTAGACCCTATTGTCCCTGTAGACTCATCTAACCTAGGCTCTGATACCACATTTGTCAGGACCCACTCTTTTGATCAACATAAATACCAATTATTAGAGATAATCCCAAACCTAAACCCAGATTATGAATTAGAACAATGAATTCTCGACAAAGGTGATTAAACAATATACGAAAAAGACAGATTTATTTTTCCTTTTTATTTCTTCACAAACTCATAAATCAATGTCACATCAAGGACATCACATTCAGATATCACAAAACATATTCAACTCCATTAAATCTAGAATCAAATCTTGTTCTCATATGCGGTTCATTTTACATCAGATACATGTACATTGATAGACAAACTTAATCTACAACCCATCCCAGGAAACAGAGAGTACAGGAACATTTCAATCTATCTAGATTATACTATTTATATCTTCTTTGTCATGATCTCTCCACTGGATATAATTATACCTAAAAACATTTGAAACAACCTCATGAGACTCATATAGAGCCCCAATGAGTGGATACCTGCCACTCAAGCTAGGTACATGCATCAGCATCAAATTAAGTATAATAAACTTAACAGAAACATGTAGATATTGAAAAGTATAGCAGATAGTTCTATCATAAGTCATATCTAACTTACAATGGTAATCTAATCCAACAGATAAGGTAATCACTTAAACCAATTATAACTTTGAAACATCTTTTAGAGCATGTCTATGAACAATTCATCAGATACTTCTTAATTCAAATTAAGAACCCTACTGCATGAGAAATAAGTCGAGTTCTAAGCATTTTGAATCAATACATAACAATAACATTATCTTTGTGACACTCCACCAGCCAGACCAGGAACACATCCTGTAGTCCTAAAGCTGAAGTACACATAATACACATCTACCAAACAATACTATCAAATAGCAAGCAATCCAACTCATATCTAGAATGGATATAAATCCCATCATTTATAACTTGTCAGCATGACAGATCATAATATGAAATAGAAAATCTCCATAGAAACATGATTACTTTCCTCAACAAGAAGTATAATCAACGATAACAAATCATCAAGTAGTAGTACAAGGAATTTAACAACCATTCCAATCATGTTCTACATGGCTTATCATCTTTTATTCATTTGCCCTGAAACTACTTGGCTTGTACCTTACCAAGTAGAAGTCGCCATGCCTGATTCTCATGTCAATGACTCACCATCACTATCTTAGGGTTTAGCCGACCACCATAAGATATCAACAGCAGACCCTAGCAACCTCAAGGTTGCCTAAAGAGGCTCACGTCCTCATCTCAGGTACACGAGATAGGAACCAACAAAATAGTATATCACATATCACATCATTTCACATATTTTTCATTTCACATTTCACATATTTTATTTCATCAGAGTCTATTCCATCTGGACATAGACTTTCACAACAAGGATTTAAGGCCAGAGCCACTCCAGATGACTCACTCCTAAATCCTAGTGGTCTAACCTTTAAGGTCTCGATCCACACTCGGAAATCCTTATCATAATTCATCGATTACAACAAGGAGATCTGTTTTGCTTCCCTAGTGTGGTCCTTGGGGGAAACTCACGGTGTTCAGGGCACCTAACTAGATGTTCCATCATTTCACTTGTTATTAATCTTTTTACTCATCTTAAAAGAATTGAAAACATCATATATCATATATGTGTGTTCTTGCATAACTTGAATAAAATGAAACAGATCAAGTTTATCAATAAGGACAATGATCAAAGCAAGAAGCACAATAAATATGTATATTGCAACACATATGACTATTTCTATCTTCTACTTCATATCATAGCAATCCTCAACAATGGACTTTCTTCCATAGACATAATCTTATTGTCCAACATTTACCCCATCAGGGTTTTATCATCATCAGTGGGCTTTCAACCCTAGACATGATCTCATTATGCAATATTTACCCTTATTAGGGTTTCTCAATATGTAAGGAGTGCATATTAAATTCAATTTCAACATATTCCTTATCAGTTCATTATATATCACAGTTCTTAACAAATATTAGAAGAGGCATTAGAACTAGCAATAGTAAAATCATATAGACATCATGTATCATTCATCATATACAGAATAGATTTGTCATACAACATATGCTTGTTCCATCCAATCTCAATAGATGCAAATAAATTTCATGCATATACATGCATAACAGACTTAGTTCTCTTCTTTTTTTATTTCACATTCTTCATATGGGTTACTAATCAACACATGTTGATTATCATTTGAATTCCATCAAAATAGTTCATTCTCATAGTACAAGTATTCTATCAAACAATCACAATACAAGAACACATTCTTGTAAATCAATTCAAATACTTGAGTTTCATCTTTTAGCTGAATTAAACTACAATTATGTACATTCCTTAATCCCTCATTTGATATTGTTATTCAGTAGCACCATCTATCTCAACATTTTAGCGTTAGAGTTTGTTTCTTAAATTCTTCTACTAATTCTCATCTATTTCCTTCAATTTCATATTCATTAATCTCAACTTCTCTCATGTCATGTTCATTAAATTATTGGAACCAATCATTTTTAACTCACTTCACATACAATACTTCTATTTTCATTGATATCCATCAAAGTCTAGTTTTAGTATGTTTCATTCAATTTGGATTAATCCACATGTAATTAAAACAAAGGATTAAAGACTTCATTAGTTTCATCTTTAACTTGCCATCACCATCTACATTTTTTTTTCATATCATTTCTTATATTTAGATAAGTGTACCATGTCATTGACTTCTAATGTCATTCCCATAATCAACAATGATCATTCTTTATTATACTAAAACAAATGCATTAGACTTAGATGATATTAATAATACTCGTCATATTCAATTGAAGTATTAATACTTTTAACTTCAACATTTATTCACATTTACAACATCATATACAAGTTCTAGCTTTATCACCCATAATATTCTTAATAATAAACTTTTAGGATTTTTAAGAAGTCATTCCTTAGTTCAACATATCATAAGAATCATATCATTCAGTAATCCAATCAAGACTCAAGGGTTCATTAGGGTTATTCACAAACATGGAAACCCTAGTTTCCATTTTCACACATTTCATTCATCAATCATAAGTATACATTGATCAATTGTCTCATTTGATTCACTTCCTCAACACAAATCGTAATCAGGATATGTGGTCATTCAAATCCATTAACATTCAACAATACACTTGTATAATTTGATCTAATACAATTCAAATATGAATCTATCCATGTTAGTTCAATTCCAAGCATATCATCCATTAGGCTGACATTTAGGCAAAATTCGCATGAAATAGAATTTTCATCTATCCATAGAATTCTACATGGATCCTCAATCAATATATCAGGAACTAATCAAGTTTTAATCAATGAGAAATAATCAAAGCCAGTAGAAGTTGATCCCCTAATATCTTTCCCAAATCAAATCCAGTCACATACATATACAAGTAGGGTTTCTGATTGTTTTAACTGGATGGAATTAGGATTTCAACATGAATACACAACGTAGGAGGGATAAAACCACTCACCTCAGGTGCCAATCACTTAAAAACGTAGGTCAGCCTCTAAATTTTTGGAAACCCAATCAAACTCTCACAAAAGAATCCAATTCTTTCTCCTCTCAACTCAGAAACCCTAGAAATGGGGATTAGAAGAGAAAGACTGAGAAAAGGGGGAGATTTGATGTGATATTGAATCAAATCAGAGGAGGGACGAAATCTTGACATGTGAGAGAAGATTCACCATGAAATGCTATGCCAATAAGCTAAACTTACTTGATTTCATCATATCTTGGATAGAGAAACCCTAGGTCAACATCTCCACCACTTTCTCTACTCAAAACCTTAGCTCTCCTCTCTCTCAAGAATTTCGTTTCTTTGACAGGAATGACGAGTTATGAGAGTTCCTTGTGTGTTAGGTTAATCATATAGATGAATTGAGGTGCTTAGAACATTTTGCAAACAAGCCCCTCAATGTATTTTTATTTTGCTCAGACTGGTTGGTCGACTGAGTTATAAATTCGACCGAAACCACACGTTTAAGAACTCAAACCTCATCCAAAAATTCTGAAACCATAAACCAATGTCTGAAATGGAGTTTTTAAGAAAAAATAAAATTTTAGTTCATTTGGAGTTTCCAATAAATAACTAAAAATCAAATACTACACTGCTATATTGAAGTCAGCAGCATGGTCGGTCGTGTTTGTCCTTCAAAGAACTCGACCGACACCCCTCTCTGTAGAGATAAAAAATCATCCAAAAATTACACCAATTTAATAGGGTGTCTATAATGGAGTTTAACAACTATATTTAAAATTTGAGATCAATTGGATATACCAATAAAAATATAAAATTCAGTTTCCACACTTCTATATTAATCTGAAAATATGATTGGTCATGTTTGAAACTCGACCAACAAACAGGTCATAAAATTCTTCAAAAATTCTGATATTTTTCAAGAGTGTTAAAATTTTATATTTACAAATCATATTAAAATTTGAATTAAATAAGAGTTAAATATAAAATACTAAAAATAATTTAGTGAGACATTATATTTATCAAATTATGTATTCATATGTCATCAAAACCCTAATTTGGGCCGATTAGGGTTTCCAAACCTTAACCCTAATTATGTGAATCAAAGTATGATTAAACCTTCTCATTATATTTAAAATATAAAAAATTAAGTACCATCACTAATCAAGCTTTAAATAATGATCAACTTAGTTAAGCATACGATCATCCAAGTAAACCCAAATTAGATGACTAATTTGGAAAATGGGTCAATACAAGAAATGTGGAGACCATTCTGTGATCTTTAAGTAAGTCCATACTTCCTTTGAACAAGGGAAATCATGTAAAGAGTGAAGAGCATCTTCAAAGGAAGCATCACAAATCTATCATGAAGGATTAGAAAAAAAATGATGATGTACTCTTTGTGCATTAGTCATCAAACAACTATTGCAGAGAAACCACAAGAGTACTCAAAGCTTGACAGGTATCCATAACTTCCGTAATTGTGACCAAGGTACATTTGCATATCTTTATTTTCCTTGTATGAGAATAGAATATTGTAGACAAAGCCATGAAGACTCCACTTTCAGTTAATGACTAAGACTAGAGTCCTCTAAAAAACTTTGTCTAGGAGGAGGTATAGAGAGGATGCTAGAGCAAACTTCTAGAGGGAAATTTAGTTTAAATAATTGCACATCCCATGATCTAGTTAGACTAATCATATAAGAAACCTTTAATCTCAACCAATTCTGGAGGTATATTATGTGTAAGATGTGAAATTCGGTATGTTATTAATGGGATCCAATTATCAAACCATAGGGATGTATCAGTTCCATTATATAAAACTTTGGAAGTGTATTTTATTCCAACTATTTTAAAATACATACATCTCACCAAACGGATGTAATACAATGACCAGAGTGCAAAATAAAGGACCTATACTTTTGTATAAGACTAGTAATTTACAATGTATGTCGACCTACAAGGAATACCCAGGTTGATTTCATTAGTAATGCATGATTCCACTCACACATGGAAACCAAACCAAGCCCACCACACATTCTTGCAATGACTTGTTCCCAAGCTACCAAGGAAAGAGAATGGCGAGTGGCACCTCTACGCCATATGGACCTATGAATGGACATACAATGTTGTTACAGACTGATTTAGGTAGTACAATAGTGTGCATAATATACACAGGAATCACTGTTAGCACTAATCTTGCAAGAGAAATGCATCTTGCTAAGTTCAGGTTGTGTACAGACCAACTGGATAAATGATTCAAAATTTTATCAAATTTATGTGAGTACATTGGTTTTGTCACCCAACCATGAATAGCAGGATTTCCCAAATACGTGCCAAGGTCACTAGTTGATTGCATCCCTTCTAGCTCACATATTTAATCCTAAAGCAAAGATGCAATTAAGGAAGAGAAATATATTATGCTCTTATTAGCATAAATCAATTGTTCAGAAGCAACTTCAAATACATCAAGCATTTCATAACATAATCAATATTAATGACATCTGCTTATGAAAATAGAATTACATCGTCATAAAATGCTACATGAAAAATAGCATGACCTTTTTAATATAATTTCAATGGTTTTTGAGACAAACTAATAACAACATCATTGATCAGAAGACTCAAGCGATTGAGGCACAACACAAATAGATATGGTGATAAGGGATCACTCCATCGTAATCCCCGTAATGCCTTGAATCCAAGAAATTGTTCACCATTAAAGATGACATTTATACATCCTCCACAAATAGAATGCATGACATAAGAAATTATGGTAGAAGGGAATCAAATCCTTGTGATAGTATTTGGTCAAATAAATATTTGTTGCCATTGGAGGTTGATAAGCATATTGTGCACTAGTTCATGTACCAAGATAGTTCATGTACCAAGATTATATTGTCAGTTATCCTTCATTCGGGGTTAAAACTCGGTTCTTGAGGTAGGATCCATTCATCCATGTAGTTGTTCAGGCGATTCACTACTATCTTTGACATTAATTTGAGATAGACATTGTTTGAAGAAATTGGTCTATACTGGTTGCATCTCTGAGGATTTGGGGTCTTTGGTATTAATACCATTAGGACACTACATAAGGAATTAGGAAGAGGAAAGCCCATTAAAAATGTTACCACATATTGAATTGTGGATGCCTTGATTACTTTCCAATGACCAATCATGAATTCTACATTCACACCATCAGGGCCAATGACCTTATTGCGACCCATCATTTTCAATGTGTTGAAAACCTCCATCTCATCTGGTATGTGGGTAAGGGAAACAACTTTAGAAGTTGTGACAATGTTATGATTAGCAAGAACTTGAGTCAAATGGAATATAGTATGAGTTGAATTGGCTCTTGAAGTAGTTTAAAATATGTTGTTTTAATAGATGAACATCCATGATCTCTGTGACATCATCATCCAACAACATACTAATAGAATTTTTAAATCTTTGGGATTTTACATGATCATTAAAGAATGATGTATTTGCGTCACCATTTTGTAGCCATAAAATATGATAGTTATGCTTAAGGTCAGCCATCTCCTTAATTATAATAGAGTCATATTGTGTCTGTAAATGATTGTAGTACAAATCTAATTCTGATGAGTATATGTCCACAATATAAGTTTGAGGAGAGGTTAAATTTTGTAATACAACATATTTTGAAATTTGTAAATCACATCTATGTGCTTTATCCCAATAAGTAATATATGACTGAATGTATGTTTGAAGTCAATATAAGAAGGCCAATGCTACTGAAGAAGCATCCTAAAGGAACCAATTTCCATCTTACTTTTTCCATAAGCATTGATGTGAAAGAAAAACATGCCATTGAAAGAAAAGTAAAGGGTTATGATCAGATTGTATCTGAGTTAAATGGTGAACTTTAAAACTTTGTGTAGATAAAAAAATTTGGGAATTGTCCAAGACATGATCAAGTCTTTCATGGAGTCTACCTTCTTTATAAGTATAGGGAAAACTAGTAAAACCAAATTCTAAAAGATCAGCCTGCATAATATAGTCTTGAAAGAGATCTGATTCCAAGAAGTGAAAAAAATCACAGCTAGTTTTTTTAGAAGGAGATAGCAACACATTGAAATCTCCCATTACTATCCATGGGTGTTTCATTGATGTGTTGATACATAAAATATGGTTCTACAAAAGATGTCATATCTGTGGTAGATGATGAACATAGACAAAAGTAAAGAAGCAACTCTTATTCACCCAATAGTGTAAGTATTGACGATGGCTTTCATATAACTAAACATGAGTTTCCTCTGATTGCCAAAGAATCCATATACCACCTGAAAATCCCCTTTCTTCCACTCAATGTGAATGTGTGAAACCAAGACTATTTACAATAGTATCTTCTAGTGAAACCAAGACACGAGGTTCCAAAATCACCACAAGTTTAGGTTTATGGATGTGAATCAAATCTAGAGTCCATACTGGGTAAGGTCATTACCTATACCCCTAAAATTCCAACAAAGAATGCTTATCATAAAAAGAAACAATTAGAACAAATCATAACAATCATACCAGATCATCATTCCTTCCACCCTGACTAGGTTGTTCATTCTTCAAAAACTATTTTTTTATTTACTTTGAGTTTGATAAGGAGAGGATTTCATCTTACCACTCGAGCTCGTTGTTTCCCTTCCTATTTTACCACTATAATTTAAAGAGTTAGTGGGAGAAGGGTCTGGAATGGATAAAATAGGTTGTTCAAGAACCATATTAATTACTAGTTGATAAACATGGGTAATGACTTCATCCATCCCTAAAGAAACATGGGCATGAGGAGACAAAACCCCACTGTTATCACTATAGTATTGGCGAGAGTGAAGAAACCTTTGGCTGAGGGTCAGATGAGGAATCAAGAGGAGTTGCAGTAGATTCAACAATGATTTTTGTCTTCCCTTTCATATTCCAAACCTTATGCAGGGTTAATTGCCTCGAACTTTGATTTGTAACATACTTTGATGCAACATTTGTAATCACTCCAATATCCTTGAAATCATGTAGTAATGCAAAATGGTTAACTGACAAAGAGGTGTTCTTGTGATTGTCAATTTGTTGTTTCTTTTTCACTAGGTTTTGAATTGGAGAATTATGTTGAAGGCGCTTTGAATGTATGTTTATACTATAACACATTTCCCAATGTTCTTCTTCAGGTACCCATAACAGACCCAAATCTGTTAGATCGTTGACATCAGATTTTGTTATACCCTTACCATGAAAAGGGAATTCCTTTTGATGGTGCCCTAATTTTCCACATGATAAAAAAATCAGGGGCAAATATTCATATTCAACTCTATATGCAACCCCTCAATAAGAATAGTAGACTGATTTGGGGTTGTTGTGTCTATCTCAACTTCCAGATGTGCAAAGAGACTAGAAGAACAATTAAGAGTATAACTGTAAACTCAAAACAATTTACCAAGTAATTGGCCTATCCATTCAAAGATGATTTTGTTGTATAGATGAAGAGGAAGGCCCATCATGCATGCCCAGATTACAACAGACTTTGGTAACAAAGGAAGGAGTCCAATGAGCAACCACCAGGAAACACATGTAGATTGTCCAAGGGCCCCCTTAAAGCATTGTCGTAGACCTGAGTATACGAGAACTGAACCACAAAATTATTCATCCTCAGTTCATAAATCTTCCAACGATCCACTGTATTCCTTAAGGATATGATACGATCTCTCCAAGTTAGATATCCAACCCTACACCCAAGTAATTTTACCACAAATGCATAGCACCACAGTTTATGGAGAATTGATTGAGTTGTGTCAGGGATGCGTATTTTAGATAGGCCATATGAGTTGTTGATGAAAATGTCAGCTAGATTAATCAGATCAACATCATCATCTTCAAGAAACACAAATAAAGAGGAATGGTGCCCGATAGTTGCATCATGAAAACTCTTGGAAAGGGTAGTTGCATGCATGGTAGTATTAGAATTTGTGGCAGATTGATCATGTAACTGATGCATGATGAAATTAGAACAGAATTGGTCAGAAGTATCTATTTGTAATCCATAGGATATCTGTTGTTGGCTTGAAGAAGAAGCACCACTTAGGCTCCTATAGTCAAACTGTATTCCCAACACATGTAAACATTGGACCTCTAGAGTATCTTGGACATTAGTAGATGGTGTAGAGGAAGGATTTCCAACAGCTGCAACTTCAAGATTACCGATTTCTATCGCTTCCATAATTGTGTCAGAAGGTGGATGATCTATTTAGATAGAGACATCACAAGATGTGTCCTGTAACATAGAATTTGTTTATGCATCCCAGAATGACAATGGATCATTGTCATCCCCCTTGCAACCTTTCAATCCTACCATGATCAGAACCCTATCGACCACGACCCCCAAAACTGCTCCGTCGTGCACTCATGGTACACAACGCTTTGTCACTCGCCACATGGATGAATTTCTTTTCCTTCTTTTGATACATATGATAGTCCATAATTTATACTTCTAAAAGAAATTTTCAAGAATTTCATGTCAACTATTAAGAGCAAATAAAGAACACTAACATTGGTTGAGAGAGAAAAATTAGCTCTGGCCTACAAATGGTTTCAAAATAGAGTTTAATTGGTTTTGAATTTTTGAATAAATGCAAAGGGTCATAAAAGAAGAATATCAATCCAACAAGTGAACAAGAGAGGTTGAGAGGGTCATAGAATAATAATAATGAACCAATTAAGTGGATAAGTGCAGTGGAGTTCAACTCTCAAAGTAACAAGTAAGAATATAATGACTTTCTGTTAGGTTATGGAAAGACACACATCTTGTGTGACTACCCATCAACAAAGGAAGATGTTCAAAGTAGATGAAAAGGGAGGGGGAAGTCACACAAGGGTTTTCCATCATCCAACAATGAACTTTCAAAAATAATCCAGTCATGTGCACTAACCCGTGACGCGTGCCTCACACACTGTGGTAGGGTGGTTTTGCGAGAAAGTGAGAAGTTTTACAAAGAAAATTAGTTTTGAGAATATCACATGGCACACATTTATTAGGTGGTAGGAGGAGGTTATGTAATGAGAGGAAAATTGTAAAGAGGCGAGATCACCTCCTTACTAAAATTTAAAGGAAATACAAAACATCCACTTTTTCCCTAGACCAATAGACAATGTGGAATGCATGTATAATATTCTAAGCAAATAAGCATGATCCAGATACATATGTAATGTCAATAATAGCAAAAAGAAACTAAGTTATTACATTTCTTTTAAACTCTTATTCACTACATGAGTTTCTTTGGAAAGGAACAGAACATAAAGAAACGAAGGATCTAGCAATAAGCAACCTAGTCATCCTTGATAGAAAAACTTGCATCAACTACTCCTGAACTTGATCCTTTTGGTTTTGTTCAATACCTTGATCTAACCCTGGGTGGTTGGGAAAACACCCAGAAAAAAGGGAAAGAAAAACAAGGTATGTGTCATAGAAAATGAATAAGGACAAAGATAAGAAAACTATAAGGAAATAAAGGCTCAGATATCATCATAAGATGAAGATAGTCAAAAGAATGAGGCATAAGTAAATAGATGCTTTCTATAACAAAAATAGAAAAAATGTTGCATTCATGATTAATATTGACGACCTAAACTATGCAGGATTGAGGCACCTACCTAACCTCAACCAATTGGTGAGAGAGAGTAACACATTCCAATCACCTACATTGGGGAGAGTAACACATTCCTGAGGGAAAACTTACATATGCCCTATCGATGGGTGGTTGTACAAAAGTACTGCTACACTAGTTTAATAGTCTAATAAAATCAACATGCTAAGAAATATGGCAAGTATAAGCATCAAGTAAAAGTAAGCATGGCAGTGGGGTACAAGACCCAAGAAATAATTTACAAAACTGATTTTGAGGCAAATAGAAAAGGAATTGTCAAAAAGGAAAATTAAGGTTTTATAGAAGCCTCATTAGGGAAACTAGGCCAGGGTTTGCAACTATTCCGAACTTAGGTGTAAGGAAAGAACATACCTTTTCTTATGAGATCCAAATACTTCTTCTTCACTACTTTAATTGATTCCAAAGCTTATTTTCCTATTTTCAATGTTTAAATATGAATTATGGTTTACTCATGAGTAAAGGCAAGGAAACCCTAACTTTTGGACTTTTTTGAACACAACCTCAATTTTGATTCTGAAACTATCACCATTGACTTAGTTAGGTTTTTCTGATTAAAACATACAATATTGTATATTTTGAAGTTATACTTATTTAGATGTATTTTTGGTGATTTTTAGTATTTTAATTCATTTTCTAAAAATCACTTTTGACAAAACTCGAAATCATCCTTTGGAACAATTTTTATTAGAAAATTGAGATTTTTCTGAATTCAGAACATATTTTGTTTTAATTTTGGACATAGGAATAATTAGTTATTATTATATGAAAATCAGCCAATAAGAACATGCCACGTAGGCAAAAGTGATCACAAAGCACCAAAGCAAAGCAAAGAGGGGACCCGCATCACTGACTTGGCCCAATTAGAGCAGACCAAGTCAGGAGTCAAATGTGCGGTCTTGACTCACCCCAAAGCAAAACAAAAATCGGGCAAAAAGACAACTATGTCCTTGGGTGGAAAATGAAAAGAAGAAGAAAGAAAGAAGAGACAAAGCACACAAGATATTCATCCCCTTCATCACGCCACTCCATGGCTGATGAGAAACAACTCACAATTTGAGCAAATTCTCATGAGTTGATCAAACTCAAAAGCAAGCACATGAGTAGAACAAGTAAACGATCACGAACCTAATGAGCCAGCCAATTTGGACTGAGATGCTAAGGATCTCAAGCACGATCTGTCGCAAGCTCAGGGACAAAAATCGATCACCGATGAACAACCATAAGAGCATGAGGGAAATAGTGGGTATGGTTGAGTTGCAAGGGAACCCAGCAAGCCTTGGGTAGGGATATTTACAGGTAAGGTCGTCTTGGGAGGTGAGTAGGTAGTTGCCCAAACTTGCTTGGAGAGCAAGGTTTGGGGCTTTCCCAAAACATTGACAAAACACCAATATATTAGGATATGTTGGGGCAGAATCAAATTTGGAAACCATAGGACAAGAACTCGTTCAAATCGTTCGATTTCATTATGAAAAGATCGATTAATCTCAAATCAAAAATCCCAATCTGAGGTATTCTCTTTCCTTGTTAGTCACGAACTAGGTGACGAGTCCCTAGCTGCCCGATCAGTCAGGTGATCAATCTGGGCCATTCATTGGCATGAGAAAAAGAAAAATAAAGGAAAATACCACATGACAAAATAATTGCAATCCTAAAACAATTAGGACTAAAGTGTGGATATATTAATTTCCCTTTTTCTCTCTCCTCATTTGAAGGGGCAAGCATTTTCCAAATTTAATGAAAATTGACACAAAGCCTAATTTGGCTATGAGAAATATGAATATGCAATTAGTTTTTACTTTTGGGAACTATTAATGAGTTAAATAACTTAAAACTTATTTTCTCTTTCCTCCTTCATTAGTGGAGATAAGATTCTCCAAATTTGATGAAATTTCACCCACAAGTCACATTATGTGCCTTGGATATGAATTTGCCATTAATTTTATATGTTGGGACTTTTTGATCACTTATTTAGTATATTCAAGGCTCTACACACTTTCTCTCTCCTAATTTTACTAATTAATCAAATGTTCTCCAATTTGAGTGAAAATTCACCCAAAGGTATATTTTAATATGTAGAACAAGAATTTGGCATCCATTATTACTTTTGGAGTCATTAAAGATTTTATTTTGTATTTTTAAGTTATCTCCTATTTTCCCTATTCAATTAATTCAATTATAATTACCAATTTTCCAAAAGTTGTAAAACTTAACACCCTAGCAAACTTATACCCAAAGGAAACAAATTTGGGTTTAGAATTTTCCTCTGAGTTCCACTTTTATAATTTTTAGGCAATTTATCCTTATATTCACTCAATGGGAAAATAAATTCATTTATTGTCACAAAATCTTCATTTTTAAGATTTTCTTTATTTTTCTCACACCAAAAGCCATAGAAAGTTCTAGATTGATTTCTATTTTATCCTTATATCTCTTAAGTGGTCATTTTATAAATTAAATCCACTAAAAACTTTCACTGAGGTATTTGTGCTTTACTCCTTATAAAGTAAAATATTGGGAATAAGTGTACACCAAACCTTAATAAAATCCACTTATTCAACATCAAGGACATAAAGGAAAGAAAAGCTTAGAAAAAGGTTGAAACTAATATTATACATGAATTTCAGTTTGTTACAACACTCCACTTGTTAAAAAGGATTTCATCCCAGAAATCTCATACAAAAAGGGAAGGGTGAGTACATAACATATCATCTCTAAGCTCCTAAGTGGTTTCTTCCAAACCATGATACTGGCATAAAACATTCACCAGCTTGATCTCCTTGTTCTTCAATTGTTTAATGTGGGAGTCAAGAATCTTCACATGTTACTCTTCATAAGTCAGATTCTCTTAAATCTCCAGAGATTCAATTGAGAGTACATGAGAAGGGTCCTTCACATACTTTCTCAGCACAAAGACATGAAACACATTATGGATCTTGTCATAGGAAGGAGGAAGAGCTAAATGGTATGCACGGTCTCCAACCTTATCCAAAATCTCAAATGGTGCAACATAACAGGGACTAAGCTTGCCTTTAACTTTAGATCTTGCAATAGAACGTATAGGCTTGATCTTCAAGAAGGCATAGTCACCTACTAAGAAACTCACGTTAGACCTTTTCTTATCAGCATACATCTTCTGTCGATCTTGAGTAGCTTTCATTCACTTCTTGATCAACTGAACCTTCTCTATCATCATCTACATATCATGAATATTTACTAGAGAACATTCCCCCACATCATCCCAGTGTAACAGAGTACGACAAGGTCTTCCATACAAAGCTTCATAAGGTGGCATACCAATACTAGCTTGATAGCTATAATTATAACCAAATTCTGCTAATGGAAGAAACTTATCCCATACACCTCCCCAATCCATAACACAGGAACGAATTAGATCTTTTAGAATTTGCACTGTTCTTTTAGATTGACCATCAATTCGAGGATGATAAGCCGTACTGGAATGCAATTCAGTGCCCATATTTTCTTGAATCTGGATCCACAACTGAGAGGTGAACTTCGGATCATGATCAAACACTATCACTTTAGGAACTCCATGCAGAAAAACGATCCAATCAACGTGCAATTGAGCCATCTCGTCAAACTTGTAAGTGGACTCGAAAGGCAAGAAGTGGGCAGATTTAGTAAGCCGATCAATCACAACCCACACATCATCATAACCCTTCCTTGTCTTAGGGAAACCAATGACAAAGTCCATAGTAATCTTCTCCCATTTCCATTCCAGAATCTCAAGCGGGTGCAAAATACCACCAGGTCATTGATGCTCGATCTTGACTTGTTGGCAAGTCAAACACTTTGCAAGGAACAAAGCGATATCCTTCTTCGTGTTCTTCCACCAAAAACTTCATTGTAGGTCTTTGTACATTTTGGTAGTACCAGGGTATATCATGTACTTAGACCCATGGGCTTCACTCAAAACCTTCTGTCGTAGGATCCCAACTTCAGGTATTTATAACCTTTGTCAAAAACGTGCATATCCATCAACTCCAACTAAAAAGTTAGACTGTGGCTTCTCAGCCAAGCCTTTCATCTTTTCAAACTCAGAACTTTCAAGTTGCGCGGTAACAACTTTTGACATTCAAGAAGATGTAATGGAAAAACTAGCCATGTGAACACACAACTTCTCAACATCTTCATCATCATCAAGATGTGGTTTCTAACCTAAAACAAACTCCAGGTTCATGGTAGCACAAACTGCATTCTTCTTTTGACTCAAAGCATTGGCGACTACATTGGCTTTACCAAGTGGACAGGTGATGGTAAAGTCGTAGTCCTTGACATACCGCATCCATCTTCACTGCCTTAGATTCAAATCCTTCTGTGTCAACATATACCAAAAACTTTTGTGATTTGAGAAAACTACAAACTTCACTCCATACAGATAGTGTTGCCAGATCTTGAAAGCATGCACGATAGCTGCTAGCTCTAAATCATGGGTAGGCCAGTTCTCTTCATTAGGTTTCAACTGGAGCAAACCAACTGGATCACCCGATTTTCTTGCATCAAGACACACCCTAATCCTTGCTTAGAAGGATCAGTGAAGATAGTATAGTGTTTGCCTTCAACAGGTAGAGCAAGAATAGGAGCAGACATCAAAAAACTCTTTAGCTTCTAAAAACTATCCTCACAGTCAGGTGTCCGTACAAACTTGACTTCTTTTATTGTCAACTTTGTTAGAGGAAGAGCCAACTCGAAAAAACTCTTAATAAACCTCCAATAGCAACCTACTAAACCAAGGAAACTACAAATCTTTGATGGGGTCTTTAGAGCTTTCCACTTAGTCACAGCTTCCACCTTAGTAGGATTAACAACAATATGTCTAGGAAAAATCACATGACCAAAGAACATCACTTTCTTGATCCAGAACTCATACTTTGAGAATTTAGCATACAATTGATTCTCTCTTAGTGTGTTTAGAATGATCCACAAATGGTCACGATGTTGTTCTTCATATTTGGAGTAGACCAACACACCGTCGATGAACACCACCATGAACTGATCGAGGTAAGCACAAAACACTCGATTCATCAAGTCCATGAAAGCAACATGGGCATTAGTCAAATAGAAAGGCATGACCAAGAACTCATAATGCCCATAATGTGTTCTGAAAGTTGTCTTCAGAACATCCTCATCCTTCACGTGCGTCTGGTAGTAGCCACTTTGCAGATCCATCTTTAAAAATACAGTGGCTGACTTCAGCTGGTCAAACATTTCGTCAATGTGAGGCAAAGGATATCGCTTCTTTATCATCACTTGATTAAGCATATGATATTCCATACACATACGCAACGAACCATCCTTCTTCTTCGTGAACAAGACAGGGGACCAAGGTGAAACACAAGAGCGTACAAAACCCATGTCGAGAAGCTCCTGAAGATGCTTCTTAAGCTCAGTGAGTTCTCTAGGGGCCAAGTGGTAAGGAGGCTTCGAGATGGGAGGATAACCTGGTACGAGCTCGATGGAGAACTCCACCTCATGAGTTGGGGGAAAACTAGGAAACTCCTTAGGAAAAACATCGGTGAAGTCCTTCACCACATCTATGTGATCGAGAGTAGGAGGTCTAGCATCGAGGATGATAGAAGCTAAGAATGCTCTACACCCTCACGAGATGAGCTTTTTGGCTTTGATGGAGGAAATAACAAACTACCAATCCTCTCACTTCCTACCTTTGACACACATCCTTCCCATGACAGGATGTAAAAAATTGAATTTTGATACCTCACAAAACAAAATAGCTTTGTATATCTTCAACCAATCCATTCCCAGGATGACATCAAAGGCGGTCATGTCAAGCAAGATGAAATTTGAGGGAAACATTATACTAGAGATACAGAGGTCCATGGTCAAGAGTTTAAGATAAGAAGAGAAAATCCTACCATTAGGGGTTTTAACATCTAAAACATGATACATATATTCTGATTCTACCACTAATAGGGAAGCAAACGCAGATGATATGAATGTATTCGATGAACCAGAATCGAAGAGTGCTTTCACTGGATACATATTAAGATGTAAGGTACCTTCAATGACTTCATTATCTCCTTCAACTTCCTCAACATTAAGGGCAAACACCCATCCATTTCGCCTATCCACAGGTGGGTATCAACCTTGCTTGTTCTGATTGTTGTTTTTTGGAGATGGATTTTGACGTTGTCGTGGCTGCTGAGTAGACTACTGAGTTGGAGCTGGTCCGCACCCAAGCTTAGGGGACTTGGGTTGAATGTGTCCAGCTTGACTGCACTTGTGGCAGATAGGTGCATGTCGATCATCTCTATGGGGTTGACCATTTCCAGAATGGCACCTTTCAGGTGGGTGAGAACATGAGCAATGGTTGCATTTGTCACGTCCTTGGTTTCCACCAGCATTCTTCCTCTTGTTGTTGTTGTGCCCGGAGGATTGGAACCCGGGGTATGACTTGATCACCAAATTCTTGTCTACCATTTGTTGAAATGTCAATGGCATCTGGGGAATAAGGTTGCTCCTACGTTATAGCTTAAACCATCGAGAAACATGGTTGATCTCTTTTTAGCTCCATGGTCCACCGCATATCACTCCAAGAGAAGAAAACACTACATGTACTCGGAGACACTCAAGCTTCCTTGATGCGGACTATAAAACTCTACTTCCTTCCTCTCCAGGTATGCGGGGCAGATATACTTCTCACAGAAGAGCTTGAGGAACTCTTCCCATGACATGCTTGAAGTATCACGAGTACGAGACATACCCGTCTGCCACACTCATGCCAATCCATCCAGTACATATATCGCAAAGCGAACCTTCTGGTGAGGAGGACATGCCATGCCCTCGAAGGTACGCTCCATAGCCAGAACCCAGTCATCAGCTTTATCCACCATGTTTGGCTCACTCGTCCTTGAAGTAAGGTGGTTGCATCGTGATGACATCTGTAAGGGTAAACTCATTCAGCTTGGCTATAGCAGATGCAGCATTAGAAAGATGTCCCACCAAGGTAGTTGAGAGTAGCTGGCGCAACATGGTCAACTCTTCTTCAGTGGTCAGAAGAGGGGTGCCAACATGGGTAGTAGGGACGGTCCCAGTGTTGGAGGAGTCACCGGAGTATCCCAGTGGTCGGTGTTGTCAGAGGTGGCTCTAGAAGAAGAGTTATTCATGTTTCCAAAAAAAATCTCCTTTCCTGAAAGATAACGGTATGACATAAGATAACAGGAGTAGGTACAAGGATAGATAAGGATATTATTTCCTCTGAGCATACTATTTTAGGTAGTCAGTATCAACGTAGGCCATGCCTATATCATATGGATCTGGGACTCCTTGTAAACCAAGCTAGTGGCATGGAAGAAAATATTGCCAACCCCCAGACCTTGATCCATTCTAGACACCCTTGCTTTCAACTTATTCCCTAGTAGTTGCCCAACATACTCTAACACCATGCTGTAAAGAGGCGAGATCACCTCCTTACTAAAATTTAAAGGAAATACAAAACATCCACTTTTTTCCCAAGACAAATAGATAATGTGGAATGCATGTATAATATTCTAAGTAAATAAGCATGATCTGGATACATATGTAATGTCAATAGTAATGGAAAGAAACTAAGTTATTACATTGCTTTTGAACACTTGTTCACTACATGAGTTTCTTTGAAAAGGAAAAGAATAGAAAGAAACTAAGGATCTAGCAATAAGAAACCTAGTCATCCTTGATAGAAAAACTTGAATTTACTACTACTGAACTTGATCCCCTTGGTCTTGTTAAATACCTTGATTTATCCCTGGGTGGTTGGGAAACCCCCAGAAAAATGGGAAAGGAAAACATGGTATGTGTCAGAGAAAATGAACAAGGACAAAAGATAAGAAAACTATAAGGAAATAAAGGCTCAGATTTCATTGTAAGATGAAGATAGTCAAAATAATTAGGTATACGTAAATAGATGCTTGCCATAACAAAAATAGTAAAAAGGTTGCATGAATGATTAATATTGACTACCTAAACTATGTAGGATTGAGAAATCTACCTATCCTCAACCAATAGGTGAGGGAGAGTAACACATTCCAATCACCTACCAATATTATATATTGGGGAGAGTAACACATTCCCCAGGGCAAATTTACACATGCCCTATCTATGGGAGGTTGTACAAAAGTACCACTACACTAGTTTAATAGTCTAATAAAATCAACATGCTAAGAAATATGGCAAGTATAAGCATCAAGTAAAAGTAAGCATGGCAGTGGGGTACAAGACCTAAGAAATAATTAATAAATCTGATTTTGAGGCAAATAGCAAAGGAATTGTCAAAAAGAAAAATTAGGGTTTTATAGAAGCCTCATTAGGGAAACTAAGTTAGGGTTTGCAATTATTCCCAACTTAGGTGTAAGGAAAGCACATACCTTTTCTTAAGAGATCCAAATACTTCTTCTTCACTACTTTAATTGATTCCAACGCTTATTTTCCTATTTTTAATGTTTAAACATGAGTTAGGGTTTACTCATGAGTAAAGGCAAGGAAACCCTAACTTTTGGACTTTTCAAACAAAACTTAAACTTTGACTCTGAAACTATCACCATTGACTTACTTAGGTTTTTCTGATTTAGAAACCATATAATATTGTATATTTTGAAGGTATACATATTTAGATGTATTTTTGGTGATTTTTAGTTTTTTAATTCATTTTCTAAAAATCACTTTCGTCAAAACTCAAAATCATCCTTTGGAACTATTTTTATTAGAAAGATGAGATTTTTTTGAGTTCAGAATATATTTTGTTTTTAATTTTGGACATAGGAATCATTAGTTATGATTTTATGAAAATCAGCCAATAAGAGCATGCCACGTAGGCAAAAGCGATCACAAAGCACCAAAGCAAAGCAAAGAGGGGACCTGCATCGCTGACTTGGCCCAATCATAGCTGACCAAGTTAGGAGTCAAAGGTGCATCCTTGACTCGCCCCAATGCAAAACAAAAATTGGGCGAAAAGACAACTCTGACCTTAGGTGGAAAGTGAAAAGAAGAAGAAAACAAGAAGGGCAGAAGAGACAAAGCACACAGGGGATTCATCCCCTTCATCATGCCACTCCATGGCCAATAAGCAGCAGCTCACGATTTGGGCAAAATCATATGAGTTGATCAAACTCAAAAGCAAGCACACTAGTAGAACAAGTAAACGATCAGGAACCTGATGAGCCAGCCAATTGGGACAGAGATGCCAAGATTCTTGAGCACGATCCACCACAATCTCAGTGATAAAATTCGATCACTGACAAACAACCATGAGAGCATGAGGAAAATTAAGGGTCTGGTTGAATTTCAAGGGAACCCAACAGGCCTCGGGTAGGGATATTTATAGGTAAGGTCGTGTAGGGAGGCGAGCAGGTAGTTGCCCGAACTTGCTTGGAGATCAAGGTTTGGAGCTTGTTCAAACCATTAACAAAACACCAATATAATAGGATCAATTGGTGCAGAATCAAATTTGGAAAAAATAGGAGAAGAAATCGTTCAATTTCATTAAGAAACGATCGAGAAATCTCAATTCGAAAATCTCAATCCAAGCTGTCCTCTTTCCTTGTTAGTCACGAGCTAGGTGATGTGTCCCTAGCCATCTGATCAGTTGGGCAATCAATCTGGGCCGTTCTCTAGTGTGAGAAAAAGAAAAATAAAGGAAAATACCGTGTGACAAAATAATTGCAATCCTAAACCAATTAGGGCTGAAGTTGGATATATTAATTTCCCTTTTTATCTCTCCTCATTTGAAGGGGCAAACATGTTCCAAATTTAATGAAAATTGACACAAAGCCTAATTTTGACAGGAATTGGAATATGCAATTAGTTTTTGCTTTTGGGAACTTTTAATGTGTTAAACAAATCAAAACTTATTTTCTCTTTCCTCCTTCATTGATGGTGATAAGATTCTCCAAATTTGGTGAAACTTCACCCACAAGTCACATTATGTGCCTTTGATATGAATTTGCCATTAAATTTACATGTTGGGAATTTTTTATCAGTTATTTAGTATATTGAAGGTTCTACACACTTTCTCTCTCCTAATACTACCAATTAATTAGATGTTCTCCAATTTGAGTGAAAATTCACCCAAAGGTATATTTTAATATGTAGAACATGAATTTGGCATCCATTGTTACTTTTCGAGTCATTAAAGATTTTATTTTGTATTTTTAAGTTGTATTCTATTTTACCTTTTCAATTAATTCAATTATAATTACCAATTTTCCAAAAATTGTAAAACTTAACACCCAAGAAAACTTATACTCAAAGGAAATGAATTTCAGTTTAGAATTATCCTCTAAGTTCCACTTTTATAATGTTTAGGCAATTTATCCTTATATTCACTCAATGGGAAAATAAATTCATTTATTGTCATATTATCTTCACTGTTAAGATTTTCTTTCTTTCTCTCACACCAAAAGCCAAAGAATTTTCTAGATTGATTTATATTTTATTCTTATCTCTCTTAAGTGGTCATTTTACAAATTAAACCCATTAACAACTTTCACTGAGGTATTTGTGCTTTACTCCTTATAAAGTAAAATATTGGGAACAAATGTACACCAAACCTTAATAATTTCCACTAATTCAACATCAAGGACATAAAGGATTAGAAAAGGCTGAAACTAATATTATACATGAATTTCAGTTCATTAAAAAAATTTATCTGGTTGATAACTTTTGAACCTGATGATTTTTTTGACGATATAAAAACCATTAGATTTTTAAAGAAAATACATTTCAAAAAGACTATTGTTGTTATATATTTGAGAAAAAATGACAAAATGCGGTAGGTAGGGGTGATGTGATGAGAAATTTATCTTACTTACAATTTTAAACTAGGTTGATTTTTTTATTTTCGTTATTGAAAATACATTCAAACATGACTAATGTTGATATATCTTTGAGAAAACAATGTTATGAATACTCTTCACTAAGACACTAACTCAAAAATAGATATACAAGACTAATTGTTATAGGTGTGTATTCACTATTAGTAGGTGTGTATTCACCATTACTAAGCATGAATTTCACATTAATGGGTGTATATACACTTAAAGTATTCACCATTAGTAGACATATATTCATCATTAATAGGTACACACTCAAAATTTATGAACGTGAATTTGACATAAATGGGCACACATACAAGTAGCACATATGGGAGGTGGGGAAGTGAGAGAAGTAAAGGGAGAAGATGATGGAAGTAGGCACATATTTGATATTAGTAGACACATATTCACCACTAATATGCATGAATTCCCCATAAATGGGTGCATATATACTTAAAGTAGACATATATTCATCAATAGTAGGTGTATTCATCTTTCGTAGGAGAATGCTTGACATGAATATGCATATATTCAAAATAAATGGATACACACTTAAAATAGGAGTGTATACCCATTTATAATGCATATATACATATTTGACACATTAGTGGGCGTAGTGGTGTGTATAAACTTTTTTGGGCACACATACAAAATTTGTGGGCATGTATCAACATGTTTGGGCACCGCCACACAATTAGAGTGTGTGTGCATCAACTTTTATTGACACATGTAACCCCTTTTATGGGTGCATATCAACATTTTTGAGTGTGTATACCCATTTATGAGCACATATCCTAATTTAAGCAGTCATGTTAGCCTCAATATTTGGGTGCTTATAACAATTTATGGACATGTAACCTTTTTTATGGGCGTTCATCAACATGTTTTGGTGTCGACACATAATGTGTGTGTATCAACATTTATGGGCATGCATAACTCCTTTTATGGGTGTGTATGATCCTATTTCGACACTTATGCCCACTGTTGGGTGTGCATCAACAACCTATTATTGTGAACATGCATCCACAAATGGGGAAAAATGCATGAAAATGATGAATATGCTCCAAATAATGGCTAAAAAGTGCCAAAATTAGTGTGCATGTGCCCAAACTGGGTAAAAGCGACCACAAATAGCTAATTTTTTTTTGAAAAAAGGTGAATACAAATCAAGAAACTGGTAAAATACACTTACTCTTTATTTCCCTCATATCTCTCATACTTCTCTCTTCTTTGTTCATTACTACCTTCCTCTCCCCCTCTTCTTATTACTTCCTTCATCTCCCCCTCCTCTAATTACTTCTCTCCTCTTTCCTCATTACTTCCCTCATCTTCTGCCTCATTATGTCCCTCCTCTTCTCCTCTTCTCCTCTTCTCATCACTTCCCTCCTTTTCTCTCTTTTTCTTCTTCACTTCCCACTTCTTTTATTTCTCTCTCTTTTTAAAAAAGAAATAAAATAAAAAAGAAAATAGCTGACAGGGACCTATGGGCTGGTGAGGACTAGTGAGGGACTGCTGAAAGGTGAGTTATTTGAGCGGGTGGTTTTGGGCACGTGCGAGCCGCATGTAAGGCCGTGTGAGTATGCCCACAATTTATCCCACAAAATTTTAGCCTCTGAAGGAGTTTCTCCGGATCTAGTGTTGTCTTTAAGTCAATAGTGGATAATAATTTGACCCAAGACATTATTAGTTTTAGACATTTGGATAAATTTGAACTCGACATGGGATTCTAGTTTGTGAGAGATGATATAAATTAGTTTTTTGTTCTGACTTTGATGTGCCTTAATAGATAAGATAAAATCAAATTCAAGTTTTCAAACAATAATTTACCAAGACTTGACTAATTCTGTCGTCACGACTAGCTCAATGTAAATTTCACAAAGTTTTAATATTCATATCCTATGCTAAAGAGGGGCATAGTTTAGGGTTAAGTCGAGGTTTGGATAACCACCTACAAGTTGGCTGCTTGATTCTGTGTGAACATCTAACATATGTGTAATCAAGGTGCAATTGGACACATATAAGCTGTGCGATGGTGGCTTTGTTAATAAAGTAGCAGGCATACACAACAAACAGAGCGTATTTGTTTGACCTTGAAGCTTTCCCTAGGATGATGACACACTAAGGTCGTGGAATGGATTGGGTTAAAGAAGAGGCATGTGATTTTTTATCTCTTTGGGTGTTCTAAAGGCAAAAAGGAACTGTTAGTATTTTTGAACGAGAATATGACAAGTTTATAGTGGTATAACAAGACGAGAATAAAGAGAACGATCACACAAACAAAGAATGCATGATTTACATGGTTTGGTCGGGATAACCTACTCCATGAGAGGGGGTGAGATTTTCACTATGTCAGAGAAGAGATTACAAGAAGGAGCACCTCGAAGGAGGCAGATTACACCTTAGAGTACGACGGCTGCCGTCTTGTAAATAGAATACAGGATGATGCTAAAATCCTAACCATGGCATATATACTTATACATATAGAACTGTAATCAGGTTCATATTCAGATCTGATAATTGGCTCGTCAGAGAAGTTCAACTTAATTTTGGACCAGATCTACAATTGCATCAACATAATTCTTTGAGGCACATAACAATCTCCACCTTGACGAGAAGTATATAGCTCTCTGAACAAGAGGAATAGTAGATCATCTCTCCTCCTCGAGCCCCTAAGGGTGTCATTTTAAACTGTGTAGACTAACCAAGTCCAGAAAATGTCTGAACTTGGAAACTGGTAATGGCTCTGTCATCATACTGACAAGATTTTCTTTACTTGCAATCTTATTCACCACAATTTTCCCCTGTGCTATCACTTCTCTGATGAAGTGATATTTGACGTCGATGTGATTTATTCTTTTATGAAACATCTGGTCTTTTGTGAGGTGAATTGCACTTCGACTATCACAGTAAATGACCATTGTCTTCTCAAGAATACAAAATTCAGCACACAACCCTCTAAGCCAAGTGGCTTCTTTTTTGGCCTCTGTCAATGTCATGTACTCAACTTCAGTATTAGACAATGCAATAGTGGATTGTAATGTAGCTTTCCAACTTACAACACAACCACCAAGAGTAAACAGATAGTGTAACATCCCAGGATTTGAGGCCTCAGATAAGTTGATCTTAAAAGGAATGATTGGACTACCCATATCACCAAGGTGCACCTCCTTTTCCAGGAGACCATCACTAAAGAACTCCATAGTTAAGCATGCTCAGCTTGGAGTAGTACTAGGATGGGTAACCAGTCGGGAAGTTTATCCTTGCTTGCGCGTGTGTGAGGAAAAAGTGCACAGTTAAGGCTAGTGGTAATCTGTGGGGCCAGTCGTCATTCCTGAAACTCTACTAGAGCCTAGGGCAGTGGGCACAGGCATTACAAATGGTATCAGAGCCAATTCCCCTCCAGTAGGTGGGGCCCACATTGGCATGACATGCCAGTCTTGAGTCGTGCAGTCCAGGCATGTAGGAAAGGGTTGTCCATGGTTGACGTAGCCACCCTTGCGCTGGTATTCCGTGATCGGGAGCTGGGTGTCCATGGGCCATTGTGGGTCTACACTGAAATGGGGAAGAGATTATGAGGCCTTATAGTTGAGCCTTGACGAGGACGTCAAGAGTCTAAGTGGGGGAGATTGTAACATCCCAGGATTTGAGGCCTCAGATAAGTTGATCTTAAAAGGAATGATTGGACTACCCATATCACCAAGGTGCACCTCCTTTTCCGGGAGCCCATCACTAAAGAACTCCATAGTTAAGTGTGCTCATCTTGGAGTAGTACTAGGATGGGTGACCAGTCGGGAAGTTTATCCTGGCTTGCGCGTGTGTGAGGAAAAAGTGCGCAGTTAAGGCTAGTGGTAATCTGTGGGGCCAGTCGTCATTCCTGAAACTCTACTAGAGCCTAGGGAAGTGGGCACGGGCATTACAGATAGCCTGTAAGAGAACGCCTTTTTATCACAATCATTAGTAAAGTCAGAATCAACATAACCAACTAGCATCTTTGTGCTTTTACCGAATCTTAGGCATATAGAAGATGTACCCTTAAGGTACCTAAGAATGTATTTGACTACTTACCTATGTAGCTTTTCTGGATTGGACATGTATCTTCTCACCATGCTAACTTCTTGAGCAATGTCTGGGCGAGTGCAGGTCATAACATACATGATGCTACCAACCGCATTAGAATAAGGAACACAAGACATGTAACTTTCATCCTCTTCATATTGCAATGACTCAACAGATGAGAGCTTCTTAAACTAGTCATCTAAAAGAACAGATACAGGAGAAGCATAAGGCATAGAAAACTATTGTAGAACATTGTTCACATACTTCTCTTGACTGAGAAATAACTTTCCAGCTTTTCTACTTCTAATAATTTCCATCCATAGAATTTTCTTTGTTGCTCTCAAGTCTTTCATTTTAAATTCACCACTAAGTAACTGCTTGAGACTGCAGATTTCAGAAATACCTCTTGTTGCAATCAATATGTCATCAACATAGAGCAAGAGGTAAATTAGAGACTCACTAGGAAGTTTCTTCAAGTAGAAACAAACGTCATATTTGCTTCTAAAATATCCATGATTGACCATGAAAGAATCAAATCTACAATACCACTAATATGGGGATTGCTTCAAGTCATAACGAGACTTCTTTAGTAAGCAAACATGATCCTTCTGTGTAGCAGAAACATAACCTTCAGGTTGCCGCATTTAGATCTATTTTTCTATGTCATCATGGAGGAATGTGATCTTTACATCAAGTTTCTCAAGCTCTAAATCATATCTAGCAACTAATGTCAATTCAAATATGATGGAGGTGTGTTTGACAATAGGAGAGAAAACATCATTGTAATTTATACCTTCCACCTGACTATATCCTTTTGCAACTAACAACACTTTGAACCTTGTAGTAGTATCTCCAGGACCAACTTCCTTCATTTTGAATACCCATTTGCATCCAACAATCTTCTTTCCAGCAGGAACATTTACAAGCACCCAAGTGTTGTTCCTTTGCAGATACTCCATCTCTTCCATCAAAGCCGCAATCCACATGGTAGAATTTGGATTAGACACAACTTCATCATAGGTAGATGGTTCACCAGAATCATTTATCTCATCTGCAATAGCCAAGGCATAAGCAATGATGTAATCTGAATACCTTGCAGGTGGTCTGATATGTCTTTCGTGTCTCCCAAAGGAAATGCTATATGTCTATTCTTCAGGAGTGTCATCTTCATTATCATTTGGATTTTCATGAACATCAACAGGAGGTGTCAGGATTTGTACACTGATTTCAAGCTCACCTTCTCTATGGAACTCTGAGAACCTGTAATAGGAGAACTAAGGCCATCTTGTTTTGTAGAAAACATAACAGACTGGTAAAATGTGACATTTCTTTCAATCAAGAACTTTGACGATTTTAGCTCAATGGACCAGAATCTGTATCCCTTCACACCATCAACATAACCTAGAAAAATGCACTTCTTTGCCTAGGGCTTGTGCTTCCCTTCATTTGAATACACATATGTAGGACAACCAAAAATATAGAGATTTGAGTAATTTGCAGGATGACCAGACCATACCTCTTCGGGAGTTCTAAACCCATTACAATAGATGGAGAATGATCTATAAGGTAGGTTGCAATATAGATGGCATGACCCCAAAAATATTTGGTACGACTTGTGTTGATCAACATGCATCATGCACCCTCAAGAAGAGTTATGTTCATGCATTCTGCAACACCATTCTACTCAGGTGTATGTGTAACTACGTGGTGTCTTGCAATACCTTCAGATTAGTAGAATTAATTATAATTTGAAGAACTAAACTACATACTGCTATCTATCCTCAGTGTTTTGATGCACCTTCTAGTTTTCTTTTCAACTAGAAACTTCCACTTCTTAAACTGATCAAAAGCATCATACTTATGCCTCAGAAAATACACACAAACTATCCTTGAGAAGTCATCAATTAAGGTAAGCATATATCTGGCACCACCCTTGGAAGGCACTTGAGAAGGACCCTAGATGTTGAAATGAATATAATCAATAGTACCTTTTGTAGTATGGTTTGTCTTTAAAAATTGACCTTTTTTGTGTTCCAATTACACAATACTCATAGAAATCCAACTTTTCAGTACTGATATCACCTAGAAGTCCTCTTCTACTAAATAATTCAAGACTTTCTGACTCATGTGTCCCAGTCTCATATGCTACAATTTTGTGGTATCTAGATTTGTAGTGGTTGATGAAGACGCAACAACTACACCAGTCATAGTTTCACCAAGCATCTTGTAAACATTTCCAGGAATACATAGTCCATTTATCAGAACATCATCTCCTTTGGTAATGAACAAGATTCCATCTTCGGCCCTGTATGGAAAACCTTCAGCTTCGAGTAGGCCAATTGAGATGAGGTTTTTCTAAAGGCCATGAACATGACAAACATTTGAGACAGTTCAGCTAAAACCATGAAACATCTTTATGCAGATTGACCCAATGCCAATAGTCTTACTGGTGGTATCATTCTCCATGTTTACTAAGCCTCCATCAAAGTGTTCATAAGAAGAAAACCATTCTCTATCTGGACACATGTGGTGTGAACAACCGGATTCTAGAATCTAGGAAGTTTGAAAATTGACAAACGAGGAAGAAGAAGATGATGCCATAAGAACATAATCTGGATCTTCTCTTGCTACATTAGCATCTACAAGTTGTTCTTATTTTTTTTCTTGTTATATAACTTATAGCAGTCATCAACTATGTGTCCAGTCTTCTTATTATATTTACAGACCTTCTTGGATTTTGACTTAGATATGTGTGTCTCCTTGTTTTTTTCCTTCACTTTTGTTCAGTCCCTCACCATAAGAGCCTCTGACTGACTCATACTAGACACTAGTACAAATACTACCTTTAACATCGGATAAAATGTACATTTTACGTCAATTTCCAAGCGACATCCAAGTGGGAGACACAAAAGGTATAGGCCTACGACATCGATTCCAAAACTGACAACACAGAGCCATCCCCGATTGCAATAAAAAAAGAATCGATACCGGTAGGATCCATAGTCGTCAGTTATTTATAGAAAACCAACAACTATATTCATACCCGAACAAAAAATTGGCACGCGTTATGGCCATAATCGTCGATTATTTTAGTAAAAACTGATGACTAACTCTATTTTCAAATAAAAAGGTGATATCATGTTTGGTCCATAGTCTTTGGTTCAATGTAAAACCGACAATAAAGTGATACATAGTCATCAGTTATGCTTTCAAAAACTGACGTCTATCGCCTTTCCCAAAAAAATTTATTTGGCCCAAGTTAGGGACATAGTTGTTGCTTTTTTACAAATAACTGAAGGCAGAGACGTACAATGATAGATTTTTTAAATATTTGAGGACTAGGTGTCATTTTTTTATATCAGGTTGCTGACCTACTATCCGACTAATCAGTAGGATGCAGAACCTGCTACATGTTTACATGATCATGTGATTTCAGCCTAACAACGGGCCACAAACCTACAATAACAAGATGATCAAGAGTATCTATATATCAAGACTATATATACATCCTATGATTTTAGATGAACATAGTATGTACAAACCTGTAGTTCCATTCACATAGGTGTATTCATAAGTATATAAATCACTGGATGTACAAACCTGCACTTCTATTCATTCATCCATTTTCACATTTACACACATGTGAAATACAATTCATTCATTCATCTTCACATTCACACACATGTATATAGATCAACTTTCAATAAGACAGTTCAAAAAAAGTCATTCACACATGTATATATAAGCACCACATATATACAGAAATAATTACATCAAAGTTTAGAAATGTCATTATTAAATCATCACCCCAATGAATAAAAAATTGCCTCCTTTTCTAAGGTTTTTACCCATTGTTCTCTTATGTCATCTAATTGTTCTATTGCATAGGGCATATGTACATCTAATAGCTTTTTCCATGTATTGAAGTCATTAGTTTTAAACAATTGCAAAGAGAATGACATATATATAAATTTAATAAGTTTGATATTTTCATATTATCTAATAAGACTATCTATATACTTATGATGATCAAGACTGTATATTACCCGTTGATTTTTTTCGATGTCACATGTTGCATATCTGAAAATTATGTCCATATACCACATCATGTAGTATCCACATACCCAACCATTATCTTGTACATCACACTATATATTTCAACATACAAAATGTTAATTAATAAAAATAAGCATAGTTCACATAAATAAAATATGTATTGGAGTCAGGAAACTACATCCACATTCTTCTAAACTACCGCTTTCTTTTTCTTGTCCACACTTTCTCCAACTTTTTTGAAATATTTTAAAGCCCTATACGTTAATGTAATACATTGAATTACATTAGTAAATAGTCATGTAATAATAGATGTTAATAGATATGAATATAAAAATTTTCTCACTTGAATAACGACCTTTTCAAATTTTGTTAGAATGGTCTAATTTGTCCCCCTTAGGATCTAGATAATAAATAGTCATCATCTCGGGGATGACAACTAGTAACTCTCAATGCTTACCTCTAGTGATAATGTTACACCCCGATCTCACAATTACCACTAATCATGAGATTAGGGTATAAATTGAGGATTTAACGTAATACAAAGATCACCCTTAACTTTTTCTTCTTTTTCAAACTCTTTGTTTTCTCACATTGAACCACATAAACTAACTTTACAAGAGAATTAAACTTTTATTTCTCTAATATAATATCAGCATTAATGATACACATACATACATTCATTATGTTTCTCACACTTCCATGTACATACAACATGACAATCATTTTTATTCTCTCCTATTAAGGAAACAAACATACAAAACATCAATTACAACTCTCTCTCAGATCTATACAAGGACCTAGAGTGACAGGGACCAACTGAACTTAACTATACTCAGACTTAACTCTTGTGGTAGATCTACTCTGATGCAATTATATCTTCTTCAAGTCCATGTGATTTCCCTAAAAATTTTGAGTAGAGGGGTGAGCCTACTCGCTCGGTGAATGAGTACTTCACAGAAATAGTCTAAAGTACTGATATAATTACAGATATACTTTTGAGCAATTGATATCAATTATAACAGCAGAAAGCTTTAGAGAGTCTAATAATTGACAATCATAAATATGGCAGGATGCTCTAAATATCTATAAGAGTGAATCAATATATGAAATGCTTGATTGATCATAAAGAGAACTAATAATTTAGAAACATACAAAGAATAATTGAATAACTGTACACACTTGTTTGACCTCTCATTCATTTTATTATGCCCTGATCATATGCAGTGTACTCTACATATCAAGACTCGTAGTGCACTACGATCACACGATACAAGACTTAGCGGACACACCCGGGAAATTATAAGTCTGACTACTCTCCTGGTCTGCAACAGGAAAATGGCTCTCTAGCCTAAACTGGACTCCTCTAACCTGAGCACACAGGTGGGGAGTCAAGCCACCTCTTGGATTTTCAGTACTCTAGTGCCACTAGGACTTCTGGTTGATGTTGGACACAACAAAATATAATTTAGGGAGACTTCCACTATGGCTTCGTCCCCCATGCCACCTAATAGCACATTCCGACCCCCGTATACTGGACGCTGCCAGGGTTAGGTCATTTCACCCCTAAGGCACAGACCTCACATAAGGGTTCTACGGTGTTCAGGGCTCCTAAGTCTATTATTTTATTATTCCTAGAAAGCTCTTTCTACATTGTACCCTTCTCTTACTTATACTTGACTCTGGTATCTCTATGTTGTCACGTCTACTTATTTGAAGTTATAATACAACATGTATATCATTCTAAACTTTGCAGAGCAGTATATTCAAAACAATGTAATATACTGAGTAATCAACATACTATACATGTAGGTAGACTAAAATTCTTAAATAAACAGATTTCATTTCCACTTGGCACATACACACTAGAATCATGCATATCAACCCAAATCTTGAGTTGTGCATCTCATAACTCAATTAAGAGTCAATTACTTATCATGACAAGAATTATTAATAATAACTAAGAACATTGATATCACAATACTTGATTCATTGAACACCCTACACTTAGGGTTTCCTTTAATCACCATAAATGCTACAAAGAAAGGTGTAATACATCTATCATGTACTTTTCAAATCTTTAAAACACATGATACCTGGGATCTCAATCAGTTATCACATTATTGGTAATTCTCATCCCTTCACATCATTATCATGATTACTGGATCTGGGTATTCAAACCCTTAGATCATTGCATAGCATTGTTACCTTTGTAACAGGTAACCATTACCTGTAGGTCCTTAGACCAAGGTATTCATTTCACTGGTTGTATAAGTATTTTCATGGCTCATAAGGCCATCACACATCTTGTCAGCTCTCACTAGGCAACAACTTATTCACATGGGTCCCATAAAGATTTCATGCGACATAAACATTCATTGAATAAAGACTACTAGTAACAAATCATATAAAATCAATATATGTATGAAACCTTGGAATTGAGTTGAATTTGGGTTTCCATGCCATTCACTAGGATATCATGCATCAATAATAACATTGAATAAACAAAGTCTATCATATCAAGAAAATCTCTTCAAATGGATTTCACGATATCTATTCGCAAATATCCAACTTTCCTTGCATCTGGGGTTTTACCCTCTTTACTGAGATATCAAACAAACACTATTCACTTTGAATGAAATCCAAGATAGTATCTGACATATATGTACTATGAATTTATCTAATTAATCATTCATAACCAAGGGGATCTAGATAAGCAATTTTCTCTATTTACTTATACAACAAATTTCAGTCATAGACAAATTCCCTATATTTCAGTTTACTCTTATAACCTCTACAAATACTTAGGGAATTCTCATTAGGATGTATTGTATGCAGTTTTAATATGATTTTATCATCTGAACTTTATCCAAACAGAGGAAGAATCCATTTCATATCATTTTGCAACAACTTAGAACAAATAGACAATTCAGGGTTTGTAGTCGCATACTAGCAATTAAAGATTATGGATGAATTAACCAATTTTCATGCAATATACTATTTAAAGGAAGTTCCCACTCACCCTAAGGTGTTAAAACACCTTAAAAACGTATCCCATATCTGAAAATCTCAAATGGATATCAAATCCCTAGTAATTGACCCGATTCTTCTTCCTTTCAACTCAGAAACCCTAGAAATGAGGAATTATGAAGAAAGAGTGAGAAAAGGGGAAGTTTTGATACCATTTTGGATCAAATAAGAGGAGGGATGGAATTTTGACATGTGAGATAAGATTCACCATGAAACTATATCCAAAGAAGCTAAACTTACATGATTTCATCATTCCTCGGACCACAAAACCCTAGGTCAGCATCTCCATCATTTTCTCCTCTCAAACCCTAACTCTCCCTCTCTCTCTAGGATTTCATTTCTTTGGATTGAACCACGAATTATGATATCTCCTTGTGTGTTAGGATGACAATAAGAGCAATTGATCTGCTTGGGTCAATTGCACTTTGACCCCTCACTAAACTTTTTCTTATTTCATCAGATTTTTCTGTCATAAAAAGGTTTTTGTAATTCGTGTATTTCGTACTTCTCCAAAAATTATGATAATTTACCATGTTGTGTATAATTGAGTTACTAAGCTTTAGTTAAAATTTGAGATCATTCCACTCTCCCATTAAATAAATAAAAATCCAATATTTAACTACTATCCAGAATTCTATAGAAATGTCAGTTACGTAATTCGTCTACTGATAAGGTCTAAACGCATCAAAAAATTATGAAAATTTTACATTTTGTTAATAGTTTCAGATCTCTAGTTAAAATTTCAGATTATTTGGAGTTACCAATAAATATATAAAAATCAAATAATATACTCCTGAACAACATTCTGTCAGCATGGTCGGTTGAAGTATATCTCAACCAAGAATGACTTTCAAATAACATCCAAAATTTCTGAAATTTTTCACTAAAATGCAAGATTGAGTTATACATATTATATCCAAATTTCAATTAAATCCAAATTACATAGAAAATATGATAAATTATTTACCGTACTACTATCTTGATCAAATTCCATACTCATGTACCATCAAAACCCTAATTTCAGCCAACTAGGGTTTATATTTCTCAAACCCTAATTTCTCAAACAATAGAACACTTAACATTCTTATTAGGTTTAAAACATCATAATTGAATTATCATCATTAATTAGATTTAAGAAATGATCAATCCAATTAAGCATATAATCATCCAGGTAAACCCTAGTTTACCAATTAAGCTCAGATACGATCATAACAATTCTTCCCCCCTTTAAAAGGTTTCATCCCTGAAACATAAACGTGCAAGAAAAGTACATTCAAGGTTTATTTGAAGCTTTTGAAATCATACATGCCATTATATTCTTGTATTTCATACTTGAATGCAGTTTTCAACATTAAGTCCTTTATTTCTTTTCTAATCACAACATGTTAAATCATGACTTCTCAATGATAACAAATGAATTCTATATATCACAACCAATCATAGCATAGAGAGAGAAACAACCATTTCAATATTTTCATACTCTTGAGGTGTTACCTCAACATTGATAATCCAATCCAACTATCTCAATTCATACAGCTCAATATGTACTGTTGTTATGTATTACCTCTAAGTCACAAAAGAGAGTTCATCATGTTGTTTTGAATTTTTACTATTGTGCTACTCAAATGGCAAAATAGTCTTGAGTTGAAAGACTAGATTCAACAAAAATTGTACAATACTACTCATGGCATCCCCATTGGATCATGGATGCATAAGGTGAAGCATTACCATCACATTCCATACTATTCTCAAATATGGATCCACACATAATTCAAGGTGTAACCATCGGGTTATAGCAGGCTAATGTTTCAACAACAGTAACAGAGTACTCCATGATTTTATTAGTCATTCAAGGACTATTCATACCCAATTACCGTCACTTAATTATATTAAAGCTATGTATAACAAGCTATACCTCATTAGGGTTACATACCAATACAATATGGTTATCATCCCTTCTATTCATATGAGTGAATAGGTAAGACTACCTTATTCATGGTAACCCTCCATTTGTTTTATCATCATTTGAACCATATCACCATACAACAATTGTACAATACTAAGATGGATTACTGGTATGAATGACTACAACTATCAAACACCTGAAATTAACATATTGCTTGTACATGTACACTGAAATCATATGTAGAACCAATTTACATCCCTTAATATACCTTCAACAAATTATACTTCTAAAAACAAATTCACATATTACTAAAATCCATTTTTTTCTCTTATCTCTCTTCTCATTCATTACTACTTACTTTTTGCTACTTATCCTTCTCATCTTAATCATGTAGATTAAACATCCCTAAAATTGAAACATACAAGGTATGAATAGATTATTCATTATTCTTGCTGTCACTGTAAGAATTTATGTCATACCACACTTCACTCATATTGTATTTCTCCTTTTGTTCAAAACACACTTGTTACATTTCAAATTTATATCTTACTCTTTGATCCAAATCATTTTCATATTGTTCATCAACCTTTCAAATTAGCTAGGATTACTATCAGTGCTAGTTTACTTCTCATAGTGCAAATTGCATGATCTTGTTTTATAGAGATGCTAGTATTCAAGGTCAAATCACTAGTGACAACCCTTGAACTACTACAACTCTAAACATTCTAGGGTTTGGTCCTTATCAGTAGCACGACATTATTGCGTGTGACTTTGCTCCCTAAATTTGAAAGTCAAACTTTAGATCTCACAAATTTTACTAAAGTCTTCCTTATCTTATCAATTGAATTTCCTTTCCCTTACTTGGCTATTCAGATAGATTACGTTCTCAATTTACCCTGCTAGGGTTTCATCATCATATTGTATGTCATTATTACATTCACTAGATGCCTCTACCATGGTGGTTATGCATCATATATGATTCATTTTCTTATCACTTCATTCCCACATTGCTCTAATTAAGGAAGATATGAAAGAGAAGATGATTCTAAGACTTAGAATTCTTATCTTCAAACATTCATTAATACATTTCTCATATGTTGGTTTAATTAGTTATCAACAAGGATACTTGACTAATTAGCACTTTCTTGAATCTCGCAACCTCTTTTTTTTTATAATCTATATTACTCCATTATGTTTCAAACCCATCCTTACTTTCCATAATCCCCTTACCATATACAGCTATTCCACATGTCATCTTTAACTTCTAGTTTTCTCTTATGATCATGTTGCTTCTTTTAGGTGTATGATCATGTATACCATGTTGCATATATTTCTTTTTATCCTTCTACTAATGTGAAGTTGAAATTCTAAATCAATAATCTCCCTACTAATTTCAACTCATGTTTAATACATTACATATTCTTCATTTTAAATCAAATGGCTCATGCATGGGTGAAACATAGTTTCTCTTTCAATTAAGTTTTTCCTTCCTGAATATAGTCTACCTTTGTATGACTTATTGATTTATTTAGCTACACTTTTGTTCTTCTTTTACAAATTAGTTTGTTGTTCTATAGAGACTTAGAATCCAAAGGCAGTAAGGATGAATGTATTAACTTCACAATAAAGGTATACATTCCATGCTCTCAATTATATCATAACCCTCATTCCTTAATCAAGCTCATTATTTCCAACATTTCTCTTTGTTTCAACTAAGTTTCTTATCCTAGTTTTGTGATTTACATGCTCATCTAGTTCTCTTCACTTTAACTCTTCTGAAGACTCTTCACTTCTATGTACTTATTGTATACTTAGCTCTTTTCTTCTATTTTCCCTTTGCTTTGGAGTACATAAAAACATTGTACTCGGTTATATAATCCATTCCTCATGATTGATTCTTACTATCTTGGCCCCTTACATACTTTTCTCATATCTTTTCCATATTTCATATTTAGAGTTCATATAATACTAATAATTAAACTGAATCTGAACCTTATGTCATGAACCTTTATTCCCAATCAAGGGTTTCTCATATGAGGCCCAAAAGTTGGATCTCAAAATCAGTTCCAACTTATTCTTAGTTATCCCAGTCTTTCCCTTACACTTCAAAAATCTTAGAGTATATACATTCATACTAGAATTTGGATCTAATCTATCCATAATTTACTCTTGTTATGTTACTAATAGGAGTCATTAGATCCCAGTAATGCATCCTGCCAGCCAGACCAGGCCGAACTTGCAGTCCTGAAGCCAAGAGCTACTCAGGATTACTCAACTCCTATTCATCTCAAATGTGTGGAAGAAAACGTATCCACTTAGGAAATCTCATTCAAATATCATTTCTAGTCTACTTGATACAAAGAATGTAATCAATAAATGCTACAACTGGATAGTGTACAAAAAATCTTAAAGACCCATATATATATATATATATATATATATATATGTGTGTGTGTGTGTGTGTGTGTATATATATATATATACATATATATATATATATATATATCAAAATACTGAATATCTGAATTCAAACATATAAGATCTTTTCTATTCTTCTCCAATAAAACAACAATATGAAATGAAAGTTCTATCTCATTTTATATTTATTCTCTTAATTCATGTTACTTATCTTGTTTCTAACCCTATTTTTTCTAGGGTTCCTCTCTAGACCATCCTTCCGCTGTATACATGGCCAGGGTATACATGAAAGAATAGACAGAGTAGCTTGATACTAGTTGATCCAAATACTCAAATCCCCAGAGCTAACATCATAACATCTCCTATCTGCCACACTTTTGAATCTAACTTACTAACTTAATGGTCCCTGACAACTCAACCTAAAATCTGATACCAAAGTTGTTACACCCCGATCTCACAATTACCACTAATCATGAGATTAGGGTATAAATTGAGGATTTAACGTAATACAAAGATCACCCATAACTTTTCCTTCTTTTTCAAACTCTTTGTTTTCTTGCATTGAACCACATAAACTAACATTACAAGAGATTTAAACTTTTATTTCTCTAATATAATCTCAGCATTAATGATACACATCCATACATTCATTATGTTTCTCACACTTCCATGTACATACGACATGACAATCATTTGCATTCTCTCCTATTAAGGAAACAAACATACAAAACATCATTTACAACTCTCTCTCATATCTATACAAGGACCTAGAGTGGCAGGGACTGACTGGACTTAACTATACTCAGACTTAACTCTTATGGAAGATCTACTCTGATGCAATGATATCTTCAAGTCCATGTGATTTCCCTAAAATTTTTGAGTAGAGGGGTGAGCCTACTCGCTCTATGAATGAGTACTTCAAAGAAACAATCTAAAGCACTGATATAATTATAGATATACTTTTGAGCAATTGATATCAACTATAACAGCATAAAGCTTTAGAGAGTCTAATAATTGACAATCATAAATATGGAAGGATACTCTAAATATCTATAAGAGTGAATCAATATATGAAATGCTTGATTGATCATAAAGAGAACTAATAATTCAAAAACATACAAAGAATAATTGAATAACTTTACACACTTGTTTGACCTCTCATTCATTTTATTATGCCCTGATCATATGCAGTGTACTCTACATATAAAGACTCGTAGTGCACTAAGATCACACCATACAAGACTTAGCAGACATACCCGTGAAATGCTAAGTCTGACTACTCTCCTGGTCTGCAACCAGGAAATGGCTCTCTGGCCTAAATTGGACTCCTCCTCTAACCTAAACACACAGGCAGAGAGTCAAGCCACCTCTTGGCTTTTCTGTACTCTAGTGCCACCTGGACTTCTGGTTGATGTTGGACACTGCAAACTATAATTTAAGGAGACTTTCACTAGGGCTTCGTCCCCCGTGTCACCTGATAGCACGTTCCTACCCCCATATACTGGATGCTGCTAGGGTTAGGTCATTTCACCCCTAAGGTGCAAACCTCACATAGGGGTTCTATGGTGTTCAGGGCTCCGAAGTCTATTATTTTATTATTCCTAGAAAGCTCTTTCTACATTGTACCCTTATCTTACTTATACTTGACTCTGGTATCTCTATGGTGTCACGTCTACTTATTTGAAGTTATAATACAACATTTATATCATTCTAAACTTGGCAGAGCAGTATATTCAAAACATTATAATATACTGAGTAATCAACATACTATACATACAAGCAGACTAAAATTCTTAAATAAATAGATTTCATGTCCACTTGGCACATACACAATAGAATCGTACATATCAACCCAAATCTTGAGTTGTTCATCTCATAACTCGATTAAGAGTTAATTACTTATCATGACAAGAATTATTAATAATAACTGAGAACATTGATATCACAATACTTGATTCATTGAACACCCTACCCTTGGGGTTTCATTTAATCACCACAAATGCTACAAAGAAAGGTGTAATACATCTATCATGTACTTTTCAAATCTTTAAAACACATGATACCTGGGATCTCAATCCCTTATCACATTACTTAGAATTCTCGTCCCTTCACATCATTATCATGATTACTGGATCTGGGTATTTAAACCCTTAGATCATCACATAGCATTGTTACCTCTGTAACATGTAACCATTACCTCTAGGTCCTTAGACCAAGGTATTCATTTCACTGGTTGTAAAAGTATTCTCATGGCTCACAAGGACATCACACATCTTGTCACCTCTCACCAGGAAACAACTTATTCACATGGCTCCCATAAAGATTTCATGTGACATAAACATTCATTGAATAAAGACTACTATCAACAAATAATATAAAATCAATATATGTATGAAAACTTGGAACTGAGTTGAATTTGGGATTCCATGCCATTCACTAGGATATCATGTATCAATAATAACATTGAATAAATAAAGTCTATCATGTCAAGAAAATCCCTTCAAATGGATTTCACGATATCTATTCGCAAATATCCAACTTTCCTCGCATCTAGGGTTTCACCCTCTTTACTGAGATATCAAACAAACACTATTCACTTTGAATGAAATCCAAGATAGTATATGACATATATGTACTATAAATTTAGATAAACAATCATTCATAACCAACGAGATCTAGATAAGCAATTTTCTCTATTTACTTATACAGCCAATTTCAGTCATAGACAAATTCCCTATATTTCAGTTTACTCTTATAACCTCTGTGAATACTTAGGGAATTCTCATTAGGATGTATTTTGTACATTTCTAACATGATTTTATCATCTGAACTTCATCCAAGCATAGGAATAATCCATTTCATATCATTTTGCAACAACTTAGAACAAATAGACAATTCAGGGTTTGTAGTCGCATATTAGCAATTAAAGATTATGGATGAATTAACCAATTTTCGTGCAATATACTGTTTAAAGGAAGTTCCCACTCACCCTAAGCTGTGAAAAAACCTTTAAAATGTATCCCATATCTGAAAATCTCGAATCCATATCAAATCCCTAGCAATTCACCCGATTCTTCTTCCTTTCAACTCGGAAACCCTAGAAATGAGGAATTATGAAGAAAGAGTGAGAAAAGGGAAAGTTTTGATACCATTTTCGATCAAACCAGAGGAGGGAAGGAATTTTGACATGTGAGAGAAGATTCACCATGAAACTATATCCAAAGAAGCTGAACTTACATGATTTCATCATTCCTCGGACCGTAAAACCCTAGGTCAGCATCTCCATCATTTTCTCCTCTCAAACCCTAACTCTCCCTCTCTCACTAGGATTTCATTTCTCTAGATTGAACCACGAATTATGAGAGCTCCATGTGTATTAGGTTAATCATATAGAGAAATTGAGCTGCTTGGGTCAATTGCACTTTGACCCCTCACTAAACTTTTTCTTATTTCAGCAGATTTTTCTGTCATAAAAAGGTTTCTGTAATTCGTGTATTTTAGAGACCAAAACATCTCCAAAAATTATTATAATTTAGAATATTATGTATAATTTACTTACTAAGCTTTAATTAAAATTTGAGATCATTACATACTCCCATTAAATAACTAAAAATATAATAGTGCACTACTATCTATAATTCTGTAGAAATGTCAGTTACTGTAATTCATCTACTGATAAGGTCTAAACGCATCCAACAATTATGAAAATTTTACCTATTGTTTATGATTGAGTTTTAGATCTCTAGTTAAAATTTCAAATCATTTGAAGTTACCAATAAATAATTAAAATCAAACAATGTACTACTGAAAAAATATTTTGTCAGCATGGTCAGTTGAAGTATATCTCCACCGAGAATGACTTTCAAAGAACATCCAAAAATTCTGAAAATTTTCAATTAAATGCAAAATTGAGTTATACATATTATATCCAAATTTCAATTAAATCCAAAGGACGATGTAACTTGTCATGCCTTGTGAGACACTTCGCAAAACGTTAAGTTAGAGGGAGAAAGCTCTAACTTCTCTCTAGGATTCTCCAATCGGTTCGTCGTCTCCCAGGCCAGTTGCTCCCCCCAGGTGATGATCTTCTCCAGTCTCTCGCCTCTCCACTGAAATGTCGGGGTTTCTCATCATCGACTAGACTGGGTCTCAGCTCCTTCGAGACTTCGCTTCCTTCTTCTTCCTAGTAGGAATGACAGATAGTTCCATCATCATCTCGTCGGAAACCGCCACCTCCCTCTCGGGGTCTCAAGAATCCTCGTTCCTCAGGTATCTTTCCCCCTGCTCTCCTTCCTATATTTGTAGGCTAAGGGTTTCACCATATCAGTTGACTCCAGTGTCTCGGTACAATTTCTATTTTGTTGCAACATCAGTTTTTATTCAGCCTCATCATCTCAGCCTGTTCGGAAAAAGCTTTCCAGTCTTTTTGCTGGAAAAAGCCTCATATTACACCATACCTTGTGTCTCCCTATCATCTTAGGAACATGCAAGCAACATCTCATTGATTACCCATCTTCATTCTCTCTGTCGGATACACTCTCTTTCCCCAGATTTTGTGGGATTCAAGGTTCACATCAGCTTAACTCTAGTACAGAAGAGCCGCAATAAAAGCCCCACCAAACAATCAGTAATCAATATGAGAACTGGAGGCACCCTCATCCTAGCCTCATGCATAAAACCACAATGCATTCAACAATCGGGTAAGATCAAAACTTTCCACCGAGCCCTTCAGAAACATAAAACCCCGAAGTCCAGCAACATCTCAAAAACCCCCACCTTCCTCTCACAACATGAACTCGCGCTTCCCCTTCCTGGAGATCCATCTCTCCGATCCAACCTTCTCAACAACCATCCCTCTGCCAAGAGCTTGGATTTACCACAAATATGACATCTCTCCAGGCATCTGTATGATAAACATAGGTCACCACTCTTTCCAGGTTACACTTTCATGGTCTACCCCATCGGAAATAACCTGGGGTAAAAAAAACACTTTCTTCCTCATCTAGGTAGGTTGGAAAGAGATGTGCATGGAACTGAATCTTCAATCGGAATGGTCTATGCTCCTTCAACCTTATGAAGATCACACCTTTCGTGCGTGGGTTCGCGATTTCATACATGAAACTGCACCAGCTCTCGCCTATCTCTACAAAAGACACGATCAAGACTGTTCTTCTTCCTCAGACTCTGCGGACCAACTCTTCGTCAGGGCAGAACACCAACCCCCAATGGGTGTGAAAACCTGGCCCATATCCATCTCCTCTAGATCAGAAGATGAAGATGATGAGGTCACATCTCCCATGGTTCAACAAAAGAGCTCCATCGCAGAAAGGTATAAACTTTTTCCCTCTCCATCTATTAAAGAAAATGATTATAGACCAAAACTATCGTCCTTATACAAAACCCTCCGTCCAAAGTCCTCATTGCCTAGGGATATCATCCCCAAGGACATTTATCATTTAAATCTCGCCTTTCCTGTTCTGGGACAAGCAAAATCTTCCATTCTCATAAAAGATACTCTAGAAAACAACCCCACCGCCCAAATCTGGAAAATGGTCCCCCCCCAAAAAAAAACCTTTTCGTGCCCTTTTCTGCTCCCTCTGCCACAGTAACAGCCACTCCACTACCAGGTGCTTCTCACGACACACTTGCTTCAACTTTGGATGCCTAGGGCACATAAAAAGGTTCTGTTTGGCTCGACCTCACCCCAGCAGGTTTTTACAATAGCCAAATCTCCACCTTTCTAACATGCACTCTCGTTCGAGTCGAAACCCCCCCTTCCAAAATTGTTCAGTGGTCCCAAAAAAATCTTCTTCTGACTACTGGCCAAACGTTGTACCCCCCCTTAATCATTACCGTTCAAAAAATTCCTTTGCATGTTTAGCAAATCTCCTGCCAGAACATGCAAAAAATACAAACCCCTGTCTCGTAAGCTCAAACTCAAGGACACCTACTATATCAAAACCTTATCGCTTGCCTAGAATCCATTCCAAACATCACACTCAACAACATATCCCTCCATCTAAAACCCCTTCTGTCAAAGCCCATAGTGTCAACCTTCCTCCCTCTGTTCCAACCATGAAGACACCTGACTTCCTTGAATATGTGATCGCTATGGATCTCCTAGCTAACTCAATGTGATTACTCAAGGTTTTCTCTCTCAGAAGTATTCTTGTTATAATAGAAAATAACCTGGACAATAATCCTATCAATGTTCTTGATATTACTAGAGCTTTAGCTCTTCTTCTCCCTGGCCAAACCATTCTCAAACCAAAAGTTTTCTCACCCACCCAGCTCATTTACACAGTTCTTGAAGGGACAAAGATAAATCATATCTTCAACCATATGCTTACCATACCTTGCGGCTCCTGCTTTATCATGGCGCGTCTCTCCAAATGGTCTGTTGATACAGGCTCTTTCCCAGCTCCTGCTGGTGGTTCTGACTGGGTAGCCATCTCAAATCTTCCTCCACATCTATGGGAGCTTGAAATCTTCAGAGGTATTGCTCATTCTATTGGAGCTACGCTTCAATACATTAGTCCAGAAATGCTCCATCCCACCCAATTCATCAAAGCTTATTGCCTTTTCTCCGTCAAAGCTGCCATCTCTCTTCCACCTTCTATCAACATCAGGATTGGAGAATCTATCTACCATCTGAAGCTTTCTACTGAACACCCCACTATTAACAGCATTGCTTTCTCCGAGCTTTCCTCACACCCTCCTTCCTGGTTTAGCCCGAACAAAGGGAAAAACTCATCCCTCATGCCAAAATTCCTCCTGCCAGAAACCAAGTCTGGATAAGGAAACAAACAAATACTTCTGAAAGCTCTATTCCTCTTCAAAACAAAAAAAGAAACAGATCTCCTGACTCCCCACCCGCTTCAAATATCAAACCTAGCATAAACTCTTACCCATCTACTTCTTCTTCGAAGGATAGTTGGCATTCCCCAAATAAGTATAATCAAACAACTCTTTTTCAAGACTCATCTTTACAAAATAAGGAAACCTCGCTGCAGAGTTCGGAGCAGGAGAGCCCTATGCAAAAGACAAACTCAAGCTACTTGCAAAAGATCCTGCAACCAGAACAAGCCAACATCAAAGGATCCATCATCATTAACAGGCCAAAGAGAGGTAACACCCCACCTTGCTCAATCAGTTATGATTTTCCTGCGTCAACTCTTTCTACATCTCTATCACACAAAATAAATAATAAGTCTGTCACTATAGATGATGTAGCTTCTTGGTCTAGCACTAAAAGTTTTACAACATTTGTAAACAAGATAGGCTTTTGCTTTGAAAAGAATGATGACGCACAGTATATGCTAAATAACCTAGAATCATTCATGGGTTGGTCTAAGAAAAGTTGCTAACAGACTTTTGTTCTTTCTATTTTTTCTTGCTTCATTCTTTCCTTACTCATGAAAATCTCTACTTGGAATATCTGTGGAGCAGCTAACTTACAAAGAAGAAGAAAATTACGATCCCATATTTACAAAAACAAAATAGATTTAATCTCCATCCAAGAAACAAAATCCTTTCTCACCCCCTTCTCCCTCAAAACTATTGGTGGAAATAGAATCAAAAACTGGATTCAGCTTCCACCCAAGGGTTTTAAAGGTGGTATCCTTGTGGGATATAATAATCAGGTCCTTGATTTGCTTAACTCCTCCATTCTAAATTTTTCGATAATGATTGACTTTAAAAATCTTGCTGATGACTACCTTTGGTCCTTCTCTGGTATCTATGGGGAACCAGGATATGACAAAACCTCCTTCCTCGAGGAGTTGCGCTGTCTCTTCACAAAATACCATCAGACACCCTGGGTCCTTGGTGGAGATTTTAACCTTGTTACCTGGATATCTGATAGGTGCAACACAAATCCATCTCCCTCTCCCATGACAGCTGCTGACAAAAAATTTAAACAGATGATTTCAAACTATTCTCTCATCGACCTTGTTCCCACAAATGCCATATTTATGTGGTCTAGAAATCAGTCATTTGCCCGACTCGATCACTTCATTTATTCAAACTATTGGGAAGACAAGCACCCACTCTCTTCTGTTTATATCTCCCATCACACTATTTCTGATCACTTTCCCCTAATCCTTGAAACAACCTCAAACTCTTGGGGATCACGTCCTTTTAGATTTGAAAACAACTGGCTCCTCATCGAAATTTTTTCCAGATCTTGTCTTGATAACTGGACTCTTGCTAATCCAATATCAACAAACATAGGTCTACACATCTTAAATAACACAAAACACATCAAAAATCATATAAAAAAATGGATGCTTCTAAACCCCTCGACCTTAACAGAAAATCAAAAAAACCTCGAAGACCAACTTCTCCATGTTGAAAAGGACCCTTCAGCTGATCCTGGCTTGATCCTCTCCATTAAACTTGATCTAGAACACATAAATAACAGAATCGATACTAAATGGAGACAAAGGGCCAAGATCACTTGGGCCAAAGAAGGTGACAAAAATACAAAATACTTTCATAAAATCTGCAATCAAAATTTTAGAAACAACGCCATAACTCACCTTATGATAAATGGTAGACTCACTTCTCATAAACAATCCATCATAACCCATATAAAAAACCATTTTAAAAAAATCTTCAACAATAATCACAACCCATCTGGTCTAAATAACCTTCATTGGAATTCTATTTGTCAAAATAAAATAAAAAAACATCATGATCTCATTAAACCTTTCACTCTTGAGGAATTACAATCTGCAATCTCTGATCTAGGAAAAAATAAATCTCCTGGTCCAGATGGCCTAAACGTGGAATTCTACTTGGCAAACTGGAACCATTATAAACACGACTTCCTTGCCTTTCTTTCCGCCTTCCAAGCAAGTTCAAACCCTCATAACATCATCAAATACATCAATAAAACCTTCATCTCTCTGATAAAAAAAATAGTAAACCAGAACTTATTTCACACTTCCGTCCTATTAGCCTCATAAACACCTCCTACAAAATCATTGCTAAAACATTAGCAAATAGGATCAAACTGCACATGGACGATATCATTCCTCTTAACCAATCTGCCTTTCTAAAAAACAGAAGCATCCAAGATGCCTTTTGAATGGTAAATGAAACCATCCATCTATGTCACACACAAAAAAAACCCCTTCTTGCCATAAAACTGGATTTCGAAAAAGTTTTTGACTTTGTCAACTGGAACTGTCTACTTCAGACTCTCAAAGGTTTTGCTTTCCCGGACAAGTGGATCTCTTGGATACATGAATGCATATCTACAAACCACTTCTCCACAATCATCAATGGTGTTCCTTTTGGCTATTTCCATAATTCAAATGGACTTAGACAAGGGGACCCACTCTCTCCATACCTTTTCATCATTTTAACTACCATTCTCTCTAGCATGCTCCACATGGGTAAGCAAAATGGTCTCTTTTCGGCTCCTGATGTCTGCATGGAGAACATTATTCAATTTGATGATGATACTATCATCTTCTCCTCTCTAGATATTTCCTCTGTTCAGAATATCTTTAGGATCATAGGTCTTTTCTCTTATATCTCTGGACTGAAAGTAAACATTCAAAAATCCTCCATTTTTTGGGTAAACATTCAACAATCCTCTTTGGAGAACCTAAAAGATTTCCTAAAGTGCATAAAAGAAGACTTTCCGATCAAATACTTGGGTCTCCCTATCACCCCATTAAACATTTCAAATGCTATTTGGAAACCAATTATCTCAAAAATAAACACAAAACTCACCAGTTGGGAAAACAACTTCCTAAATCTCTCAGGAAGGCTCACCCTGCTAAATAGTGTCATCATCCCTATAACAACCCACTTCTTAAGCTGTATACCCCTACCCTAAAAAACAAAATCCGTTCTTGACAAAATACGGAGAAATTTCCTGTGGAATAATGTTCAAAAACAAAATAAACAAGGGAAACACTATCATCTAGTCAATTGGAAAACTATTTCAGCTCCAATTAATCAAGGTGGTTGGGGAATTTTAAATATTGAAACACACTCTCTCTACCTCATTGCTAAGGTCATAGATTGTCTTATCCAAAACAAAAAGAAAATTTGGACAAAACTTATCACAAATAAATACTATCAGCACTCACCTCCTTGGCATCATATCCAGCGGAAATCTGCTTCCCCACTCTGGAAATTTATCAATAAAAATATAAACACGATTTCACAAATCATAATCACTCCTCAACACTCCCACAAAAATATTTCCTTCTGATCGGATCCTTGGTTTGAAAAAAAACTCTGTTATAAACCTTAAAACATCTTGGACAATTCCAAAAAAACTTCTCAACTTAAAAATTGATAAAGCCCTTTCTCTCATTACAAGTAACAGATCAAACTCTCTAAAAAGATGTATCCTCTCCCAGGTCAGTCAAAGTGACTTTAGAAATCTTGCTAGTACTTTGGAAAACAACATCTCAAATAACATCACCTGGAAATGGGGGAAAGAGTATTCGGTCAAACTTGCATATAATGTTCTCAGCAATAGAGGTATCTCTCCATCATCATCAAAGCTTTGGAAACAAAAATGGCCAAAAAAATACAAAACATTCTTTTGGCTTCTTCTACACAATAAACTTCTTACAGGTGAAAACATTTCTAGAAAGGGTTTCATTGGACCTTTCAGATGTGTCCTCTGTGAAAAAAACAGTGATTCAGTCAGCCACATCTTCTTTAAATGCACTTTCTCAAAAAACATATTTTTACACTATATGCGAAAATGTCTTCCTGATCTCCAGGAAGATACCTTCCCAATCAAAATAATCCCATTAAGACACTACAGAAATTTCAAAAGTAATGACATCTTCATCACAATTTGCTGGAACCTTTGGAAAGAAAGAAACAATAGAATTTTCAACAACGTTAAAAAATTGGCAAAAATTATCATTTCTCAAATAGATGTCGATCTTCACATCCTCACTAAACTGCAGGAAAACTAACAGATGGAAAAATGGATGAATCGGAAGTAGGAGATTCTGAAGCTACTTTTCTCTGTGATCTGAAAGCTATGGTGGATGATGAGGCTGGGGTCAGCTTGGTGTAGCAACTTCTATGACTTTCAAATCAAATTCAAAGACGTTTCAAATCAGTTTATTGCTTGGATGCAAAAACTTTATTTTGATAGGAGGTTTTTTCTTAAGGGGAGCCTCCCCCCAGCTAGCTAAACTTTGCTTCTTTTGCTTTCTTTCATGTTTTTTTCTGTTTTTTTCCGTTCAAGCTTCTCTCCCCTTCAACAAACTTTCTGTAGGTTCTTCACATAAGCAGGTCTTCGCTTGCTTGATGTGTTTTTTAATATATAACATTACCTTTCCTAAAAAAAATCCAAATTACATAGAAAATATGATAAATTATTTATCGTACTACTATCTTGATCAAATTCCATACTCATGTACCATCAAAACCCTAATTTCAGCCAACTAGGGTTTATATTTCTCAAACCCTAACTTCTCAAACAACAGAACACTTAACGTTCTTATTAGGTTTAAAACATCATAGTTTAATTATCATCATTAATTAGATTTAAGAAATGATCAATCCAATTAAGCATATAATCATCCAGGTAAACCCTAGTTTACCAATTAAGCTCGGATACAGTCATAACAGATAAGAAAGTAAAAAATATATAACTCAAAATCCACAATGAAATGTAATTTTCTTAAGTCAAAATTATAAATGAACTAAACTTGCCCAACATTATATGGAGATATTATCACGTCGTTGTTTGCTTCACCAAAACATTTAAAAATGATAGAGCAGTATAAGGTAACTGATGTAGGGTCTTCATTTATAAGATTGATCAAGGATAGAACTAGAAATCCCACTTGGGTCATTGAAAAATCTATACAGAACCTATGTAAGTGGTTGTAAAACATATATTACATATGCATTAATATATAAGAAAACAGATCCCCATATATAAAATGAGGTATATAGATATATAAATAAGATCTCATCATATCCATAGTTCTATCATAGATGAATTAAGTCAAGCATAATGAAACAACTCCAAAATATCTTGTAATAATATATTATTATCGTATGATTGGCCTATAGCATCCTCCACCATAGAAACAATAATAGGTGAACTTTTGAGATGTTCGCCTATCCATATATCCATATCCCTACGTTGAGGACCTATCTAGTTGAATAGGTCCTTTGTAAGACAACTAGGTACTTCAGGAAGAGGTGGAGGTGGAGGAGGACGAGTTGTAGCGGGTTTCTTACCTTTGTCTTACATATATAATTTCATATCAATTGTCATGTATATACATATACAAATTAACGTAATGTAAATTTACCATACATGATCAGTATAGATGACTTCCGCTTCGGGCTACAAGACCACTCCACCTTCTGCTTCACCGAGTGTGTCAGCATCTAGGTGGCCATATGGCAACAGATACTACCTCCAAGAAGGGAAGACAAGCCTCAGCCTCACATGAACCACACCATCAGGTATTGGAGTGCCATGAATCGTGTGCCCTAGAAGCCATGGGTAAGCCTCGCCTTTGGCAATGATGTATTCTTGTAATTTTAGACAGCATGGCCTCAACCCCTACAAATTTACTTAGAGTATGTTATATACCTAAAAATATCATCTTCAAAGGACTAACTATTATGTCATAAAAATACTTATATCGGGCATGCTAGGTGGTGGGTCTACAAGATTACTCCCAACCACCTCTATTATAGGGGAAGAGCGGCATGGAATAGGTACTTTCTGAGAGGCATCCTGAGATTCCTTCCACTTGCTCATTGCTTCATGGACTCTCTTATCAATTAACTCATCTACCTATACATGGCCAAAAGAAACGCTCTTTGATTCCTGACTTCCCTTTACAATAACATTCTGGAAAAAGAATAGGTTATCTCAACTTTTGAAAATCCCTCTTTTTGGACATGTTTGTGATATGATGGCCCACAGAATGTTCTTAGGCCCACACCAACGCCTAATGCCCTAACACATCCAGAATGCTCTGGGTTACCGAGAGAAACTGTCAATTCATCCCTTGTTCCCTGAGGGATGAATGAGCCTTGCTTCCTCTTCTTGTGAAGATCCCTCTAATCATCATCAATGGAAATTAGTAAGTAAACATCACAATCATCAATACTAATTGCTTTGAGAGTCGAATTTTACCATCTTTGCATCCAACTCAGCAGTCACGGGGTTGTTTATATCTTCTTTTTGTTTTGCCTCCCAACTATCCACACATCATGGAAATACAAAGGTGCAAGAGTAGTAGAGTTTAGCAGTCTTAGTAGTAGGGGCACTAGGTTGTTGAATGGCAGACGCCTTTAGTTTTTGGTGAATGTCTACACAGCCACCTAGACCTATCATGTAGTCATGCACATTCACTGCACGCCTTGCTCTTTGAGCATCGCTGATAGCCTTGTTAGTAAGCACACTGAATTGGTTAGTAACAATTAAGGTCAACCATAAAACAATGAATTCATAAGAATGTAAACTAATTAAATTGGGAGTGATGCTTAATACCTTGAATTCATTGGTTTTTCTCTTGGCAACAAACATCTCCCACTGAGTCGGGTCCAGGTAGTTCCATTGATCAGTGGTTGACTTCTTCCCCTTACAAGCCTCTTGTATATATATCAGTTGAGAGTTGTTTGATAGTTCCTTAGGACCCTCCCATAGTGTTGCATCACCTTTTTACAATGTAGGATTTCATCCAGTTCTAATATACTCTATAAAATTTCATATATTTAATAGAGTATTCTGAAAAATTGAATTTTAGATAGCTTTAAAAACATAATTGCAAATGATAATATCTCACACATAGTTTTTTCCATAGAAATTCTTTCTTTCTATTATAAACTTTATGCCAAGATTCTGTATTTACACTACAATGGCCACGAATAAGAACCTCAAGATATGAAACAAACAAGCTGCAACTCTTTCCAACAAGATTTCCTGCATGATCAAAATCCGCAACTAATTTTGTTCCATTGCCCCTTTGTAGTAGTAACTTGTTCATCATAGTGATGCCCCTGATTGTTTCAATTTTTTATGCTGCTCATCAAGTGGAACAAGGTCTTTAGGGGGTACATCCTCAACCTAAAAATTGACAAAAAAAACACATATAGGATATAGCTTATAAATGGACATATAGCTACATATATTGTAAAACTTACATCGTGATGTGGCGCCCCACCCTCACGGTGGTCATCATCACGATCATCATACTCATGGTCAACCATCTAAAAAAGTGTCATATAAAAAATCAAACATTTGACATTTAATAGTAAAATTATTATAAGATTGTAAAGTTCACATCGATCTGACATTCAAAAGAATAAAACATTTAAAAATTAAAAACATGCCTCTAATATTGAGATCTTTATCAATTAACATTCCTTTAGTGTGATCTCCACGCACATATAAGTCATTGGTAGCTTCAATATTTTGTGTTGGAAAGCCAACTGAGAATGGACTGGAGTTACCATACTTATCATAGTACTCTTCTTTATCTATATGATTTTCAATGAACTGCCTTTTACCATGAAGAACAATTGACCATCTTTTATTTGTTGGATCATTGATATAAAATACTTGCTTCGCCTGTGATGCCACTATGAATGGTTCACCTTTCTCACCAATCTTTTCAAAATTCACTAATGTGAAACTCAATTCATTCACTATAACTCCTTTACTGTTATCAACCCAGTTACACTTAAAGAGAGGAATTATGAAATCTATATAGTCAAACTCCCATATGTCTTCAATGACACCATATGACATTTTAGCTTCACGTGGACTCTTACACTTCACACTAGAAAAGAATAATGAGAATGCTTGAAGGGTGACCCCACTATTTTAGACGACGCTCTTATCATCTTGACGCTTTGTGTAATATGAGAACACATTTATGTCAAACCCTTCATAAGACATAAAATTCATTTTTGGTTTAAAGGCGAGGCATTTGATATTTTCAACAACATTCTTTGGTGTTTAAGATAGTTGATGTAAGACTTTATCATCAAACCACCTAATAAATGTCTTGTTATGCTCTATAGCGAGCCACATTGAATTGGCTCGAGGATATTGTTTCTTGATGAAATTGATATGTTTGGTGATATAAACACTCACTTCGTCAATGTTGTGTAAAATATATAAGTGAGCTTGTTCCCAGAGCTCACAATTGATTACTTTCATTTGTTCTCCTAAAGTTCCTTTGCCAGAATAATCCTCAATATTCTTGTCATTTACAGGAGCTTCATTACCACTCAGAAAGTTATTCCAAAAGTCCATAACCTCCCTCGCCACATAACCCTCAATGTACTCCCTTGAGGTCGATAACGGTTTTGAACATCACCTTTAAAACTGCTCATGTATCGTTCAAAAGGATACATCCAATGCAAGAAAATTGGTCCCAACATTTTCACTTCCCTAGTCAAAAGGACAACAAGATGTACCATGATATAAAAGAATGAAAGAAGAAAATACATCTCAAGCTCACATAGGATAAAAACCATTTCTCTTTGCAACTTATCGAGACTCTCATGGTTAATAACTTTGCTGCATAGACTGTTGAAGAAGAAACAAAGTATGGTGATTGCAAACCTTACATGCTTCGGTAATATAGATCGCATTTCCACGGGAAATATTTTTTGCATTAGAGTTTGTCAACCATGAGATTTAAGGCCTATCAGCTTCATATCTTTCATCGATACCAATCTGTGGATATTAGAAGAGTAACCCTGTGGTACCTTAACATTAAGCAAGCACTCACAAAAGTTTTCTTCTCCTTTCTAGACAATGTGTAACAAGCATGAGGTAAATATGTTCTTGGATCACTACTAACTACTTTTGTTAATTCTTTCCTTATTCACAAGTCCATTGTGGATTTGATGCCATATTTAGCCTTACCTGGTATATTCAATAGAGAACCAATGATGCTATCACAAACATTTTTCTCATCATGCATGACATCGATACAATGCCTAACTACCATAGAACTCCAATAAGGAAGATCCCAGAATATTGACTTCTTCTTGAATAAAGATTTGTCACTTTGTGTGGGAATGGTACATTGTGATCTCTTACCGAATTCATTGGCAAAGTCTTTTACTCTTTCATAAACAACCTCCCTTGGTATAGGTTTAGGGGCACTCTGTACCGCATTCAATCCATTGAATGCTTTGCACAACCTTCGATAAGGATGGAATTTTGGAAGAACCATCGATGACCAAGATATACAATCTTGCCGCCATGTTTTAGTAGTATTGAATAAATATTCTCTTCACATATAGGGCATGCTTTGGAACCTTTTACACTATATACAGACAAATTCACATATGTTGGAAAGTCATTAATAGTGCAAAACAACATAGCATGCAAACAAAAAGTATCTATACACGAAGCATCATCGGTCATCACACCTTCGCCCCAGAGTTTCTTTAAGTCATCAATCAGAGATTCAAGATAAATGCCAATATCATTTCTAGGTTGTTTAGGGCCCGATATCAACAATGACAACATAACATACTTATTCTTCATACACAAGTAGGGAGGAAGATTGTATATAATAAGCATAACAGGCCAAGTGCTATGTTGGATGCTCAATGTGCCGCATGGATTCATCCCATCGATATTCCTGACTTCTTCACCAAATTTAGGGTACATTAAATCAACCTTCTTCCACTGTGGGAAATTAGACGCATCTCGTAGGATCCCATCATTATTTTTCTTAACCTCTGCATGCCACCTTAAATTCTTTGCATCTATCAGATTGGAAAACAAGCATTGAAACCATGGTATTATAGGTAGATATCGCATCCCCTTGGTAGGAGAGCCAGTTTTGGACTTCCCTAAAGTCGTCATTTTATACCTTGACACCCCAAATTTTAGACAATCTTTCAAATCAACATAGTCCTTTTGAAATAATACACAATCACTCAGGCATGCATGTATCTTCTTAGCCTTCATTCCCATTGGGCATAATATTTTCTTTAACTCATATGTTGAGATTGGAAGCTCATTTCATTCAAGAAGAATTTCTTTCAATAAAGACAATAATGAGGTGAAGCTTTTGTCACTCCATCTATTATTAGCCTTCAGATTATACAATCTCAGCACAATGCCTAGCTTCGTAAACTTAGTACAACCTGTGTATAACGATCTCTCATCATCATGCACAATGTTCCTAAACAAGGAAGGTGGATCGGTGTGCTCTACCCCACAACTATCCATCATGACATCAATGATGTCTATCAGAATGTGTTCGTTCACATCTACATCATCAGAGACAATTTCTTCTTTAACACAAGTATCGCTATTGACATTTACTGGTCTCAGGTTTGAAATAATTCCATGCCAGTACCATTCTGTATAGCCCTGTACAATCCCATTGCACATGACATGACTTTTAATTTTATCACCAGTGCTGACTTTCAAGTTGTTACTGCAATGCCTACATAGACAATATAATCTATCTCTAGGTTGTTTCCTATGTTCCTCTACAAATCTTATAAACTGATCAAGACCACCAATAAACTCTTGGGTGCAATGATTTAAAATGAACATCCATGATCTATCCATTCTATGATCAAAGAGAAAACAAGTATTAGGGTTTAGGGTTTACAAATTAAGTTAAGGATTCATAGATAGATTAGGGTTTATTGTTATAGATTTAGGGATAAGAGTTTAAAGATTAGGGTTTAGTGGTAAAAGATTAGGGTTTAGATTTAAAAGATTAGGGTTTAAGGTTCAATAATGAATGTGTGTTCCACTTATCCCATTCTTGAACACCTAATCTCACTTGTACGTGTATAATGTATGTATTCAGATTTTAAGAAAATTTCAACAACATTTCCCTGTAGTTCTCTAAGTACAAACATATGTACTTAGAGAACAAATGAGGTAGTGCTGATGAAACATATTGAAAACTGAATATACATTATACACTTACATCCTAAGTGAGATTAAGTGTTCAAGAACAGTCCAAAACCGGGGACTATCCAAGATTTACTCCTAATGAGTACATCTCGAAGGGGTTTCTAGGCCAATGTCAGAAATGTATATATGTTGTCATTCCTATACCTATGATCATAGTTTCTTCATTCATATCATAGGTTTAAAGGAACATCATTTAATTCAACTCATTCTAGATTATGATCCCAAACACATGTACAATTTAGATGAACTATAATAGGGTATTTCATCAATTATTCTACCCCATGGTTTATAATCTAAATTTTTGTTAATAAAACTCATCCATGTGTGTATTTATAAGAACAACCTTTATATATATAACTATTCTTTCCCTCATGTATTAGTTTTCTTATGATTATTCCAAATCCATATTGAATTCTGAAGACATTTATATATATACATATGCATATAGGTTTGTGGTTAATATGGATACTAAAAATTTATTTAAGAAGAAAAATACAGAAATGGATGCAATATTAAGAAGAAAATATAGAAAAATAGAGAAACTTTTGTCATTTACAATCCAAAACAAGTCATATATATACATTTTGATGTTATATAAATCAAAGAAGTGAAATGGATGTAATATTACAACTTTTTGGGAAAGGGTAAAGATTTGTGGCATGAAGTGGTTGAGGGTTGATGTCAAGTGGATGCAAGATTAAGACTTTGATCAGTATTATGCATTAAGATGTGTGTCCAAAACATACACAACTTAGGAATGCAGGGCACATACCTTCTTAGATGGCACCAAAGAGGCGACGACGACCAAATAGGAGATGATGGTGATGGCAACAAAGGTGTCTAGCTCGAGCAGTAGAGGTAGTGAGCTCCACCAGTGGTGGTGGCGATGAGCTCTAGCAACGGTGGCAGCAAGCTCCAATAGCTCCAGCTGTGGTGGCGATGGTGAGTGAACAACGACGGAACAACGGCGGAAAATGGAATTTCCAGAGATAGGTCGGGCGAAGAATGAAACAGAGAATGTGGCAAGGGGAAGAAATTTCATAGGTCTTAAGTGGGACATAGTCGTCAGTTATACAAAAAAATCAACAACTAAGGATATATTCATCAGTTGCTAGAAAAAATCGACGAATAACTCCTAAACCAAAAAAAGTAGACACTGGCAAAGGGAAATAGTCGTCGGTTACATCTGCAAAAACTGACGACAAAGTACAAATCTAAACAAAAAAATTCCTCGAGTTATGGTTATAGTCATTGGTTAGTTATGAAGAACCAAAGACTAACTCCTAATCCAAACAAAAATATGACCCGATTTAGGGTCACAGTCATTGGTTTAAAATGACATCGACGATACAGTTCTGAAATAGTCATCGGTTATGACCGACATAACTGATGTCTATATGCATATCTAATTTTATTTGATCTTGTGTTAGGACCATAGTCGTCGATTATCTAATAAAAACCAACGACAAAGGAGAAAATTAGGGGGGGATTTTTCACAGGGATAAGGCGTGTAAACACCTAATCGTCGATTTCGTCTACAAAAATGACGCTATAGACCAATCCCCTCAAAAATATTTTTCTCACCAAGGGGATCAGTCGTCCGTTAATTGTTAGAGCCAACAACTAATGAGGGGATAAATTTTTCTGAGGGGACATGACGCGAATCATGTGTCGTCAGTTATAAGAAAAACCCTCATTGGACTAAAAATTTTGGAGACAAAATTTTCCCCTAAAAATTTGTATTTTACGGGTAATTTTAGACATCGGTTTCTATGAAAAGAAATCGATGTTAAAGTAAGAGAGGTACATGTGTCTTTCTAAGTCGACAGGACTTCACATATGGTGACGGTTGGATTAATTAGCTAACATTTTTGTGCTTTGGCGTCAATTTTTTTTGGGTAACTGATGCCACAAAAAGTGACATTATATGTCATTTTTGTACTACTGATGAATTTTTTTACAATATAAAAATCATTAGATTTAAAGAAAATACATTCCAACAATACTATAGTTGTTACACTTTTGAGAAAAAATGATATAATGTGGTAGGTAGAGGTGATGTGATGAGAAATATATTGTACTTATAATTCTAAACTAGGATGGTTTTTATATTTTAGTTATTGAAAAAGCATTTAAACATGACTAATATTGATATAGCTTTAAGAAAACAATGATATGAATACTCTTCACTAAGACACTAACTCAAAAATAAATATACAAGACTAATTGTTATAGGTGTGTATTCATTATTAGTAGGCGTGTATTCACCATTGCTAAGCGTAAATTTCACATTAATGGGTGTTTATACACTTAAACTATTCACCATTAGTAGGCATAAGTTCATCATTAATAGGCACATACTCAAAATTTATAAGCATGAATTCGACATAAATGGACGCACATACAAGTAGCACGTACGGGAGGTGGGAAGTGAGATAAGTAAAGGGAGAAGATGATGGAAGTACACACATATTCTTGATTAGTAGACACATATTCACCACAAACATGCACGAATTCCACATTAATGGGTGCATATATACTTAAAGTACACATATATTCATCATTAGTAGGAGTGTATTCATCTTCAGTAGGAGCATACTTGAAATTAATATCCATAAATTCAACATAAATGGATACACATACACATAAAATAGGGGTGTAAACCCATTTGTGATGCATATATACACATTTGACACATCAGTGGGCATAAGGGGTGTGTATGAACACTGTTTGGGCACACATACTAAATTGTTGGGCACGTATCAACATGTTTGGGTGCCACCACACAATTAGAGTGTGTGTATTGACTTTTATGGACACATGTAACCCCTTTTATGGGTACATGTAAACATTTTTAGGTGTGTATACCCATTTATGAGCACATATCCTCATTTAAGCAATCATGTTAGCCTAAATATTTGGGTGCTTATAACAATCTATGAGTGTGTAACCTTTTTTATGAGTGTCCATCCACATGTTTGGGTGCCGACACACAATGTGTGTATCAACTTTTATGGACACGTGCAACTCATTTTATGGGCGTGCATCATCCTATTTCGATGCTTATACCCATTGTTGGGTGTTGATGTGCATCAACAACCTATTTCTAGAATCAGCTTCCTTCCTTTTGTATACCCATTTGCATCCAACAATCTTCTTTTCAATAAGAGGATTTACAAGCACCCAAGTGTTGTTCCTTTGAAGAGACTCCATCTCTTCCATCATAGCTGCAATCCACATAGTAGAATCTAGATTAGACACAACTTCATCATAGGTAGATGGTTCACCAGAATCATTTGTCTCTTCTGTAGTAGCCAAGGCATAAGCAATTACATAATTTGAATGCCTTGCATGTGGTCTGATCTGCCTTTTGTGTCTCCTAGAGGAAATGCTATATGTCTATTCTTCAGGAGTATCATCTCCATTGTCATTTGGATTTTCATGTACATCAACAGGAGGTGTCGAGCTATGTGTGGTGACTTCAAGCTCCACCTGCTCTATGGAACTCTAAGAACCTATAACAAGAGAACTAACATCTTGTTTTGCAGAAAACATGGTAGACTCATAAAATGTAACATTTTCAATCAAGAACTTTGAGGAGTTTGGCTCAGTGCACCAGAATCTGTATCCCTTCAGACCATCAACATAACCCAAAAAATGCATGTCTTTGCTCTGGACTCGTGCTTCCCTTCATTTGAAGAGACATATGCAGGACAACCAAAAATACAGAGATTTGAGTGATTTGCAGGATGGCCAGACCATACCTCTTTAGGAGTTTTAAAACCCAGTATAGTATATGGGTAACGATCTATAAGGTAGGATGCAGTAGAGATGTCCAAAACTATTTGGTAAGACTTGCACTGATCAGCATGCATCATGCACTCTCTAGAAGAGTTCTGTTCATGAGTTCTGCAACACCATTCTGCTCAGGTGTATGTATAATTGTGTAGTGGCTTGCAATACCATCAGATTGGCAGAATTCATTGAATTCTGAAGAACAAAACTCCATACTCTTATCCATCCTCAGTGTTTTGATGCACCTTCTGATTTGCTTTTCAACTAGCATCTTCCACTTCTTAAACTGATCAAAAGCATCAGACTTATGCTTTAGAAAATACACCCAAACTTTCCTTGAGAAGTCATTAATGAAGGTAAGCATATATCTGGCACCACCCTTGGAAGGCACTTGAGAAGGACCCCAGATGTCAAAATAAATATAATCGATAGTACCTTTTGTAGTGTGGTTTGTCGTTGAAAAACTCACCTTTTTCTACATTATAATTACACAATGCTCATAGAAATCTAACTTTTCAGTACTGATATCACCTAGAAGTCCTCTTCTCCGTAGTTATTCGAGACCTTTCTGACTCATGTGTCCCAGTCTCATATGCCACAATTTTTTGGTATATAGATTTGGAGTGGTTAAGGAAGATGCAACAACAACTACACCGGTCATAGTTTCACCAAGCATCTTGTAAATGTTTCTAAGAATACGTACTCCTTATATCAAAACATCATCTCCTTCGGTAATGGACAAGATTCCATCTTCGGCCCTGTATGGAAAATCATCGGCTTCGAGTAGGCCAATTGAGATGAGGTTTTTCTGAAGGCCTTGAACATGATAAACATTTGAGACAGTTCAGATAACACCATCAAACATCTTTATGCGGATTAACTCAATGCCAATAGTCTTGCTGGTGGTATCGTTCACCATGTTTAATACACCTCCATCAATGTGTTCATAAGAAGAAAACTAATCTCTATGTGGACACACGTGGTGTGAACAGTCAGAGTCCAGAATCAAGTAAGTTTGAAAATTAACAGACGTGGAAGAAGATGATGATGCCATAAGAACATAATCTGGATCTTCTCGTTCTACATTAGCATCTACAAGTTATTCTTATTTTTCATTCTCCCTCTTCTTCTTGTTTTGTAACTTATAGCAGTCATCAACTATGTGTCTGGTCTTCTTATAATATTTATAGACCTTCTTAGATCTTGACTTAGATTTGTGTCTCTCATTCTTGTTATTTTCCTTCTCTTTTATTTTGCCCCTCACCATAAGAGTCTCTGACTGACTCCCTCTAGACACTAGTATAGATACTACCTTTGACGCCGGTTAAAATGGATATTTTATGTCAGTTTTCAAGCGACACCCAAGTGGGCGAAACTAAAGGTAGAGGCCTACGAAGCCGGTTCCAAAACCGACGACACAGAGTCAGCCTTGATTGCAATAAAAAAAGAACCAACACTGATAGGAGCCATAGTCGTCAGTTATTTATAGAAAACTGATGACTATCTTCATATTCGAACAAACAATTGGCCCTTTTGTTGATTATAGAAATCCTTCTTGTTGTTTCCCTTTTCTTTTGTTCAGTCCCTCACCATAAGATCCTCTGACTGACTCCCACTAGAAGAAGAAATTAGATCTTTATCAACCATGGTCTTTGACAATAACAAGGATATAATATCCTCCACCTTGATTGAGGACTTTCTGTATAGAATAGTTTCACGAAATTGCTTGTATGAGGGGGGCAAAGAACATAACAGATAACACTTTTATCTTCATCTTTGAGTTAAATATCTATATTTTCTAGATCCATAATGATAGAAGTAAACTTGTCAATGTGATCACGAACAGAAGTACTTTCCACCATACGCAGTAAGTAGAGACGCTTCATATGATAGAGTTTGGTTTGGAGAAACTTTGTCATATAGAGATCTTTGAGTTTCTACCAAATCCCTACAATAGTAGTTTCTTTGGTAACTTCAGCCAAAATCTTGTAGTTCAAGGATAACTAGATGGCAGTAAGAGCCTTCTGGTCCATCTCCTTCTTTTTTTCGCCCTTCATAGTGGCTGCCATCTTCTCGATACCTTCCAGAGCCACAACGACTCGTAGTTGAACAAGCACACAACACATCCTGATCTGCCATAGTCCGAAATTTATTTTGCGATCAAACTTCTCGATCTTGTGTAGACTCGTCATTTTTCGGATCTTGAACACGAGGCTCTGATACCAATTTGTTAGGCTTTCGAATGATAGAATACGACGAGTTCACAGTGGTATAATAAGATGAGAATAAAGAGAACGATCATGCAACCAAAGAACACAAGGTTTACGTGGTTTGGTCGGAAAGACCTACTCTATGGGAGGGGACGAGATTTCGACTATGTCAGAGAAGAGATTACAAGGAGGAGCGCTCTCGAAGGAGGCAAATTACACCCTAGAGTAAGACGGTTGGGTCTGGTAAACAGAATACAAGATGATGTTAAAATCTTAACCATGACACATATACTTATACATGTACAACGGTAATCAGATTCCTATTCGGATCCAAAAATTGGACCGTATCATACCCATTAATCGGGTCGGAGAGGATCTATTTAAATTTAGACCGGATCTACAATCGGATCAACATATTTCTTTGAGGCAAATAACAAGAACAACAACCATGACTGTTTTTTATTGACATGTTCTCGAGGCTTAGGTTTCCTAGCTTACTATATTAGGCCTTTTGCATGGTCGAGGAAGGAGGCTAGATCAGATACATGTCATTGGGAGAAGATCCAAACGAAATATTATCATCGGCCTACTTCTCCTAGAAAAGAGTTCATTTCGTCTGTTCAACCAGACCAGGCCTCAAGCGAATCAAGGCCCAGCAAGTCACATCTAGAATGAGTGGAGCGCTGGCCACGCCTTGGTGGATTAGGACGCCATCGCGATCTACACTTGGGGGAGATGATTATCAAGTTGAATTTTGATTATTTGGTTGTTTGTGACGAAGTAGTAGGTGATGAGATACCTTTGCATAAGTTAACACACCCTCCTCTTTGATCGGACGTTGATGACGAATGCGATGTTGAGAGCCGCCGTGCACCGAGTTATACTCTACTCAGACTGCGTTGCCCGTCCGGCCTCAACACAACCCGGAGAAGGCACCAACCGAGGTAGGACGGAATGAGGATGTGCAATCACAGTCGTCGTTTCTCGATCAAACCGCTAACAAGTGTGACACACTCGTGTAGTTAAAGCTCGCAAGTCACAAGCGCCTTTCACGTTGGAGCACCGCCGTTGAAGGGAAAGCAATTTACAAGCTGGCTTTCTACTCCATTTAAGGTTTCTTAAGTAAACGTTGTTGTATTATTTTATAAGCAACACGCATGCATAAATCAAACTACAAGCGGCCGGGCGGGCGTGGCGCCCAGGCTGGGAGGACTGAGGAGGAAAACGAGGGGTTCCCGATAACTACTACCCCAGCAAGGAGGAAGATGATAGCGCGCGTCCATGTGGGGGAGGTAGGGAGCAAAGTATCCGGTATCTAGCTGCTCCGTTGGGTGGGTGTTCATGAAGATATCGCCCACCCTTGGAAACCGTATACTTGTTATTGTTGCCACCAGCATCGAATCGTAACTTTGTTCCTTATCGCTAGGACCTGCTGCTTCTCCTCTGTCGCTAACGCAGGGTCTTCTTCTTCGTCCACTTCCATTTCTCCAGCCAGCTACCAGTCAAGCCACACACGAATACCCGAAATTCACCTATATACATGTTCGGCTCCGAGATGGGAGCAGCAGAAGCATCAGCCATCGACATCCCCGCCGCCGCCGCAGTATCTAGGCACAGGGCTCAGACGCTGCTGGCAACCGCGGGCCTGGCGGTGGTCCTTGTTCTGACCAGCGCCGCCGGGGCCACCGTGCTGTTGTGGTGGGTCGTTCATTTCCACTCGGAAGACAGGCAGTTGTGGATGGTTCCTGTTGGTCTCGTCCTCTTCGGCACGCCGATCGTCGCATGGTTCTCTGTGTTCGCGTCGGATATAGTTGGAAGGCTTGAGGGTAGGATGGGAGCCTCAGCGGTCGTCGGGAACAGAGCCCTGCTTCCCGTGGCTGTGAAGCATTCCGCCTCCTCGGACATCCACACGGACACGGCACCTCCAGTTTTGGCCGGCGCGGACGTCAAGCGCGGGTGACGACGGATCATGCGTTCATCGGGGAAGCATGGCTGGCGGGCAGTTGGGATGGGGCAGCGGGGTTTGTTGGATACCAACCAACGCCATTGTTCAGTTTTGTTTGCAAGCGCCAACACGTCAATGATAATACCCACCATCCGTGTCTTCACTCACTCTTCACCTCAAGTTGCTCCTTATATGAGTTTTCCCATATTCCCGACCTTAGGTTTGGCCTTGTAAACAAATAATCTTTTTTATTTTTTGTTGTTTAAATATAGTACGCATACTAATGTTTAAAAACAGTCACGAAGTGTGTATAAGAAGTGCTGCATAAATCAATATCATAGAAAATAAAATCCCAAGTCATTTTTTAACCATGATCATCGCAGAGTGACACAACCAACTCCTACACTCACTAACCACCCTCGTCCATCCAGACCCATGCATCATGCTTAAAAGAAGGAAAATTATTTATAACACACTCCTTCCACCAAAATCTATACCCACACATCGGGAATGTGCGTGTAGCAACGATTTGCACTATGCGACACGGGCACCGAGAACATGATATGATAATGTGCTTATTGCTCATGTAACATTATTACAAATCTCTTTTGCATGCATACAACTATTGCAATAAAGAAGCCGCTGCAATAAAACAACCTTAAGCCAACTACATGCAATAATTACTCATCTTGGAAACAAAACAACTCGTGCAACATCATTGCAAATCTCTTTTACATGCATGCAACCACTACAATAAAGTAACCCCAACCCAACTACATGCAGTAATTACTCATCTTGGAAACAAAACAATGTATTTGAAAATTCAAAATATTTTTTTTATTTCTCTCCACTTGTTAGCAATATAACGTCTAATCTGGCTATATGTGTGATAACTCATTACACTAAATGAGATTACTCAAAATATAAAACACAATCAATCACCAATTAACCACATACCCAAAAATATGGGTAAATTAAAATCGATTTCAACGTCAGCACCCGCTCATAAACATTTGCATAAGAGCCCAACATCTTTCTTATATTCATACTATGCCAAGAATTTGATAGAAATTGTTCTATCACCTTAGCCACAACATATATACACAGGAGAACAATATTTGTATATGCCACACAACAAACATTAACATGCTAACAAAATTCTGATTCGTTTGAAACACCATATATAAACTTTTTCAACCCAGACCTGAGAGTATAGAGATGACTCTAGGACACACTAGACATCTAATCAACTTTCTCAAAGATTCATTACTATAGATCATCTCTGCTGCCACATGTTTATTTTTGTCACTTCAGATTACCTAAAAATATGTAGCGAGCCACAAGGGTGAGACCCATGTCTCAGCAAGAGATATAACCTCCAACAACGTTTATTGATTATAACATTTTAAATAGTAGATAACTAAGAAGTTGGAATATTTAATCATCAATTGAACATATTGAACAATTCAAGTATGCTAAACAGATTAAGCAATTAATCTTAGCAACAAGTATGATCATCAATGCATATATAGATAACAAATAAATCCATTTCTTTGGATAGATATCTACTCAAATATCATCAAATTGTATCTAATAACAATCATTATCATTAATCTGACTATCGTCATATCCCTTGCTAGTAGCACAAGCTATCTAGTAGCATAAGCATCCCTGACTTCATGAATATGTCTAGTAACACAACATGGCTATCAATATTGACATCTCAAATAAAGGGCACAGATCTATATCATAAGTAGAACTAACATCATAACACAATGAACTACATAGGCATGACTAGCAATTTAAGTATTTCTAATTACATATGCATGGCTAGCAATATTAAACATAGCTACCAGCAGCATCTTAACCATCAGTGTCAATATATTTGATAACATAACTATGTTTACAACATGAGCATAACTACATCATAAGCATATATATTATCTCTTATTGTACTATATATGATCTCAATGAAAAGAAAGAAAACAAGGGTTATCATCCAATATGAAGTGTTGTGTATAACCCTAAACAGATATGCTACACGTATGTCTTATATCTTTTATTATGCCCTGGGGAATTTTAATCGTACCATCCAAAGTCCAACTGACCCCTGCGAAGGGCTATTCAGCTCCATACAAGATTTAGGAGTGTCGGTATCATAAGATCTCTTCCCCTTAGTCAGTATGAGTAAAACAACAGTGACATATCAGTCAAAGCTGCCACCACAACAACATATAGTCAAGCTGCTAACCACTAGTCCACCCTTGGTATAGGTCACGACACTAGAAATCAGGGTATACAAAACCCTCTAATCTAAGGTACAACCACAGTTGTCCTCAATCACATCAGATGTATGAGGCATGATCATATCCATCCTCCACAACCTACATTGTGGATGACATGGATATATCCTCAACTTGCCACCCCCACATACTCAATAGTATGCGCTCTGAGTTTCCCTTAGGAATACTCGTTTCACCATCCAGCAAGTTCTAACACTGAAGATTGCTCTACGGCACAGGGCACTACATGATTAGAGTTTCACTTGATTAGTTATGCCGATTGGGTGAATTAAGGCTACATCAAACAAGTGGACATACAAACTCTAATTCACTTCTAGCAAGCATATAAATATCACAACTTTTAAAAGATATATATAAAACTCTCATCATCACATGGTACTATTCACTTGTCATTCATGAGACCAAACTAGTCATCATACTATCACAAGATATAAATCCTTTTTATAATATCACAAGGTATCAATCCTTATCAACATAAGAGGATTACACCTCATTCAGGGCTCAACCACGCCCAAAGGTCACTAAGATCATCATACTATTCCCTACCATATCATCATTATCTTTGCATACCTTATAACAAGACTCAACAACATCACTTACATATAATACACTGGATCAACAGAATGTTGCATTAATGAGCTAAGAGATATTCATAAACAATCATAGCAGGGTTATACTAACATTAAGAACATTCATTTATTACATTAACATGCAAGGAATCTAGATATGATTAACCCTCATCATATTCATAATGCACATGTTTAGCATAAGAAAGTATCAACCATGTGGCTATGTTAACCACAAATTAACACATTAAGGTTATGCTCATATTAAGGATGTTATTTCACCTTCATGCCATCATATAAGAAGGTTAAACATGAATACTCATCTTTATCTATTTGCATTAGAGTTAGGTTCAACAAGATAAATTATATTAATGTTACGAATCAGCACTCATACCCAAACCCTAACTCATGGCAACCCATTAGATCATTGATGCATAAGGTGAACCATCACCATCACATTCCATACTATTCTCAAGTATGAACCCACACATAAATCCAGGTGTAACCATCGGGTTATAGCATACTAGGGTTTCAACAATGATAACAGAGTACTCCATGATTATATTAGTCATTCAAGGACTATTTATACCTAATTACCTTCATTTGGTTATATTAAAGCTAGGTATAACAAGATACACCTCATTAGGGTTACCCATTAATTCATTATGGTGATTATAAATCATAATCATACAAGGGAAAGGGTAAGACTACAAGTTTCAAGCATTGAACCATCAAATTCTCATCATTTGAATCATAACATTACACTACACGCTTCACCCAAAATAATGGGAATATTCAGGCATCAACTTCTAACCATGAAATGTTGAAAAGGTAAAGACATTGGTCGTTTACATAAGTAAACACCTTGAATGAATCATCTATAATGTTATTAAGTTGTGATCTACAAAATTCACCATTTAACCCTAGACATCCTTTGATTTACAATAATAAGGGTTTTGTTGAGAGTAGGGTAAAACCCACAATCGACTGTTCATTTAAAACAATACATCCATTGTCTATAAGTATGCTCCTTAAGTTGATCATATAAAGAAAACCATCTAAATCACATTATTAGGACCAACATATTACATTAGCCATCATTCCACTTTATTATAGGAATAAACATTAGATCTTGACCATTGGTTCAAGTTCATATGTTAAAACCATCAATTACAGTATAGGTCTGACCATTGCATCTAGTGACCCAAGAAACCAATGGTCTAAGGCTTAATTGATGCTACAACTATATGATTAACTCACCATAGGGTGTGGAGACCTGATCCACCATCATTAGTGACCATTAAGTCACCATAGGTTGTTAGATCAGCACTATATTCATTAATCAGCATCAAATATTAAGCTAATGTCTTCATTGATTGATAACATCATTAGGGTACTTAATGGTTGATCATTAAACTTCTAATTGATACAAAACCTAACATAATGGGGTGACCATAGGTTGTCACCATCATCTAACACATTTGATCCCGACCATCAGTTGTCATGAAGACAACACCATAGGGTTGTTGCAATGGTACCATCATCGAGTCATGGGTTTATAGAAGAAATCAACTTAAAACCCTAAAATTGACCATTGGTTGATAGGTGATTAGCACCATAGGTTGTCAAACCAACCTGATCCAAGTCATATTATACCTTAGGAATAATGTACACATAATCACAGGTTCATCTAGAATTGAAATCAGAATAGGGAATATTATAAAAATCAAAATCCAAGCCAAGCATAGCTTTTTAGTGCATGGATCATCATTTAAAAGCAAGAACATGAGCTAGCAAGCTTATGGTAAGAAATAAACGTGGATCAAGTTATAAAACTTCCCTATAATTAGAAGATAAACTCCCAAACAGAAGAAAACACGAGCATGTAGGGTAGAAAATCCAAGCATAAGTTGTGAACTCATCCATCTAGCACCTTTCTTCATCAAATGAGCAAACCCTAAGCATAATGAGCAAGAAAGGTAGGATTTTAGAGCTTTAGAGCAATTTATACCATGGAACAATAAGGTTTTGACCTGGAGAAAGGTAGGAGGAAGGATAAAAAAGAAATAAATTATAGGAAAGAAGGGGATTCTTACTCTTCTAGGTCAAGATCACTAAAAGGAAGCTTTTTAAACCCTAAAAGGAAGTCAATTGCAACCCTAGATTCTTTTTCCAAGAAGATCCCCTCTTTCTTCTTCCTTGGATAGGAAATTCACAACAGAACAGAGGGAGAATTAGGTTTTTACAAGGAGGGAAGTGGTGGAGAGCAAATGGCACACTTGGGTGCTTAGGGGTAAGTATATGAAACTTTTAGATAAAGAAAAAGTTGAAGTTCTAGTATCTTTCCAAGTTTCCATGGCCTTAAACTATTAAGAATATACAATCACAGACACAAGCAGCTCCCCCACCATCCATATAGACCTTCTTATCTTCCCTTTGTTGAATTTTCAAGCCAATCAAATAATTCATTAGGTGATAGCTACTACAGGTAGCTCATCCATGAAGGGGTAAACCCTAAAATACCCTTGAGGAAAACACCTTCAAACCAAGGTTTAAATAGGCTCCCCATGCCTAAACAAGCTCAATAATGATGAGGGAATATCCAGGGAACATAATTCAAGTGATAGATTGCAAATATAACCTCTCAATTGGGTAAATTGTAGAGAAGTCCAAAATGTGCATAAAATTGCATAACTTGCTCAAATAGTGTCCAAATTGGACCAAATTTGAAACTTAATCTTGTCTTATGATTTCAAAGCATATCAAAAGGTTATATTAGGGTTATAAGAATTAAATATGATAATTAAGCTTATTCAACTCATTAAGCAAGTTTAGGGGCCTTACAACTATAAACCCCTAACATGGATTTCTCCCCTGAAATCCAAGGTAAACAAAGATGGGTACTCATCCTATTACCTTGATATGGTTACTTGCATATCATGGTGATGTTACATCATTCATACATATCTCATCTTGGGTCAGCACAAAAACCCCCACCTAAGAAGACATTCTAAATATGGAATGTAGAAACTTGTTGTGTCATTTGTACAACTCTAGTAGTAATGTTCAACTTTAAATTCTAGCTATCATCCTAAAATTATATCTATTGTATCAAAATATTACTCAAAAGTAATACTTTCTAGCTTTTTACCAATCATGGCATGTGTCCCATACCATTCCTTGAAGCATAAAAAAGGCGATGTATCCATCCATTTTTTTTCTAGATACACTGACACTAGAACACTTATCAGTTCTTTTTTAGCATCAAAAGAAATGTTGATGATGGCACCTGTCATTCCATACAAGGAAACATCATTCCTAGTCAACCTTATTAGGTATGAAACAACAACACTATCTTCACCTTAGTAGGATTTACACAACCTACTTAGAAGACATATCATGATCCCATAAAGACATTTAATCAACCCCATCTCACTCTTGTTCAACTTATCTCATAGCTATTGTTGCTTCGGAAATCTTAAGGTTTTTGAAGAAATATTGATCATATTTTTGACCATATTTGAAATACTTTGACATGTCATCATTCAAAGCTTGATATAACTTGTATTACATGACTAGAACATTATGTTCCTCCTATTCATAAATTCTATTTGTACATTGGTTAGTCTAAAGGACATAACTCTAAACTCATCATGGACATGTGAATTATATCATCCAATCTAACTCTTATGCATTGATATTTGATCATAGGTTTATCTTAAAGGAACACGACATCACATATCTATTGACCAACAAACCAACTATCCTTGATAATGGTCTTGTCCAGCTATCACTGAACCATACACAACATAATAGAATCACTTTTGTTTTTCCTTCCAAACAACATTTAGAGGGTCATCATCAACTCTCTCTATCCCTCTCTTTAAGGGGGAGGAATACTTGATATGTTCATTTAGTAAACATCTCCAACCTTCACATACTTCCTATACTGTTGATACATCTTAGATACTAGGATTCATTACCTTGGTTTCAACCTCATGTGTTATAAGGAACTCACATCCTTATCTCATCTACTTTTACCAACATAATAAATTTCAAAACATATAAGAGGAGTCTCCCAAATTATTGGAAGGCTCAAAAGAAAACTCATCACAAACTTTATGATCTTGGAACCATAGTCCAAGCAACCTTATGCTATAATAAGCTATCCACCCTCATGTTTGTAGCAAATCCACACATACCAAGTGGCAATGATCTACTTGAAAGTTGTGCCCTAGAAAGGAAATACACAAAGGGAAACACACTTCCCATACCATAGTAGTATTTTTCAAGGGTCACTAGTAGAAAGGTAACCAATTCTATTTTTCATTATGTCGGTTACAGCTTGTTATGTATCATTTTACCTTTTTCAGTCCAGGTTCCTTGCCATTAGAATAGGAATCATCATGATTAACATATCTCATTACTCCTTCCTTGATGACTATTTATCACACTTGGGTATGCTCTCTTATTTTATTATGTTTTTAGCCACTTATCAACATGTAAATCATCATATTCTACATTTTCTTCATTAAACATGGATCATCTGTCTTAATTTCTTTCAAACGACATGCTTATTTTACATTAACACTTTCTTACACACATAGGTTGGTCTAAGATTAACTCAGGTTCCACCTTATTCTTTGTCATTGTTCTCATTTATCTTCTCATTTTATACTTATCATTGGAGTTCTCTCCATCTTACGTGGATTTCATACCTTGAATCACTTTATAAGCATAGACTTATCTGTCTTTTACTTTATTATTGTGACAACCCGACAGTCGAATCGCCGCCAATAATTACATGGAATAGCCATTATCAGTGGATGAATGAAAATCACTAAAAATTAAAATCATTTTGTAAAGAGATCCATTGCCAGGAAACTCTTAAAGAAAGAACCAAGGCAATATATACATCATGGTTCTCATTGTACATACATTGTACCATCTTATCTCGAGGATACCATATACCAGTTGCTTTGCCCAAACATATACATAAGCGGCATAAAACCTCGAGGCATACAAGAAAAAATCTCTGATCATTTATAAAACAATTACGTACTAACTCTCAAGGACCTGAGAGTACAGAGACGACACATAATACTTCTATCTACAAGACATGACAGACAGCACACTCAACCTGAGCTATTACTGTTGTCCCTATTGTAGTGTTTCTCCCTCTGTAGTATGGTCTCTACCTCCTCGTCCGCATCCACCTAAAAATGTTGGGACCAACGAGATGAGATAAAAGTCCCAGCGAGAGATATAACTCCATGCCAATAATATTATTATCACAAGTAAATAGTATAAAACTGAGAAGAAGATCTTTTATATTAATAATCAAGATTAATCACATTTTAATAGCAGAATAGAGCAATATCATCTTTTAAAGCATTGCATCTATCTAAGATAGAGAAATAAATCATCTATTCACTTTATAAGGAATATGAAGAACACATATAACATCTATCTATTTAAGATGTATAAAAGTAATGTAACATCAACCAATGTTTCCGTATTCAATCCTTAAGAAGATACGCTTCATGGCTAATTACATATTTACAATCACTTTTATTCCCAGAGGAGATGAGGTATACCGCTCATGCTCCAACCGACCATCGCTTAGTCAAAATGGGTACCATACAAGGTCAATGGAAGAGTCGGCTATCAAGACCTCACCCGTGTCGATCAGTACAAGACTAATGGCAGTGACATCATGTCAAACTGCAACTAGCTTGTCGGGGCATAGCGACATCTTCGCTATAGAGCTACACTCACAGCTTGCACTATCTTCGGGGAGATCAAACATCAATCCCCAATACATTTTCATCAGGGCAATCACACAAAAACCCTGGTATTCCTCGGGAGATTGCACAAAAATCCCTATCTATATGTAAGGATATGTTTATCTGTCACCCCTACATATTCAAAAATATGCACTCCGAGTTAAACTCATTTCACCATTCAGCAAATCCTAACACCGAATGGATCTATGGCCTGGGAAACTACATGATAAGGTTCTACTTGATTAACTAGGTGCATTATAGTATCTTTTAGCATCAACCAAGTTACAAGCATGGATTATAACAAATTATACAAAGAAAGGTGTAATACATTTATCAAGTACTTTCATAATCTTTGGAACACATTGAATGCATAACACTCAGAATATCAGTCCCTTACCACATTACTGGGAATTCTCATCCCTTAACATTATCATCATCATCATTGCTAGATCTGGGTATTCGAACCCATAGTTCATCACTGAACATTGTCACCTCTTATCAGGTAATTATTACCTCTAGGTCCTCAGACCAAGTATACATTATACTTATTGCACAAGTATTTCACATGGCTCACAAGGCCCATTTAATCTGTATCATATGAAACATCATAGCTCATACCTAGCTATGCTCATCATCTCATGATACCTGCATGGTTAGTATTTCATGATAAAAATAATATCAAGTACATAACATCACCATGCATTATAAGAGAAATACAACCTTCCCATTATTAGGGTTAGGGTTTCCCTTTCAAGCCGATTAGGGTTTCAAGCTGATTAGGGTTTCAAGTCGATTAGGGTTTCAAGTTCATATTATCAAGAATCAAAACCCTGATTCATAGCTCCACACATATTAGGAGCATCAATGTATGTTCATTAAATGATTATCAAACAAAGTATGAGTTTCTCTCTCATCCTCACTAGGATATTGATTACATCATACTTTATTAAGTTGGCTCAACCCTTTTCTCAAGGTACATTGGCCTACACTTATCAAAATGCATTAAACTCTTTACATCTTAATGTATCATTTGACATTACACACCATGTGTTACTCAATCAAGTATATCAGATTGGAGGTTCTTACCTCCATATCGGGCAAGAGATATATGTTTGCTTACCATATCAGGCAAGAGGTGTATGTTTTCTTACCATATCGGATAAGAGGTGTATGCTTGATTACCATATCGGGCAAGATGTGTATGCTTGCTTACCATATCAGGAAAGAGGTGTGCGCTTACTTACCATATCAGGCAAGAGGTGTATGCTTGCTTACCATATCGGGCAAGAGGTGTGTGCTTCCACCATATCGGGAAAGAGGTGTGTTCTTCCACCATATCAGGCAAGAGGTGTGTGCTTGCTTACCATATCGAGCAAGAGGTGTGTGCTTCCACTATATCGGGCAAGAGGTGTATGCTTTCTTACCATATCGGGCAAGAGGTGTATGCTTTCTTACCATATCGGGCAAGAGGTGTATGCTTTCTTAACATATCGGGCAAGAGGCGTATGCTTTCTTAACATATCGGGCAAGGGGTGTGTGCTTCCACCATATCGGTCAAGAGGTGTGTGCTTGCTTACCATATCGGGCAAGAGGTGTGTGCTTCCACCACATCGGGCAAGAGGTTTGTGCTTCCACCATATTGGGCAAGAGGTGTGTGCTTCCACCATATCGGGCAAGAGGTGTATGTGTGTGTTACACCATATTGTCCAAGAGGTGTGTGTGTGTATCACACCATATCGTCCAAGAGGTGTGTGTGCTTCACACCATATTGGGTTTCATCATCATATTGGGTTGGAGTGCTTCAACCCGATATCGGTTTGTGCCATGATGATGTCATCATCATCAAGATCTAGACTTTCGTTCCTCACTGTCCTAGTTCATGGACAATAGTCCTATGCAACTATTAGAACTCATGGATTCAACAATTATTTATGAAAACTCAAAATTGAAAGTAGATCATCAAGTATAGTAAGATTGAAGGTGAATAATAACATGATTAGGTTCAAGTTATATAACCTGCATAAAGAACAACTTCAATGCTCCAAGCTCCAAAGCTTCACGTTCCCAAGGTTGAAGATGAACTTATCAAAGATCCAAGACTTGTTCACAACTCCTCTATATGCAAAGAATCCATAGATAAGAAATTGGTGAAGAAGAAAAGAAAGGAAGAATCACAACCCAAGATTCATGCTTCAACCAAGGTTGAAGATGACCACGGCTTCACCTTAAGGTTAAGGCTCGAGATCCTCCTTGCTCCTAAACTACTATGCATGATATCTAAGATAAAGAGGGTTGTAGGATTCGAAAAGTTTCACTAGTAGGTGAAAGGAATGGTATATATAATTGAGGTTCATGAGAGAGAGTGTATAAGAGGTGTCATCACCTTATACTACTAGGTGCCACGTGTAGATACATGGTTGACATGTGTCCATGCATGCACACATATTTATATTGACATGCAAAACTCTTGAGGATAATATATGCATAAGATTTTGACCATTAGTTATCTTGTTGAGCAAGATATTTCAACTCAACATCACTTTATTCACAAACCGATACACTTTTTCCAAGGAAAGTTGTAAACCGATATCCATCACCTTCTAGAGGTTCTTAACCTATCATGACAAAGGCTAAGAGTTTTAAAAATTCTATGGGACCTCCTCTATGGCTCCTTGGCTGATAGGCACTCCCATATAAGCTCTACAATTCGATACAACTCAATTAGAGTTTCAACTATACAACTCTTCTTGGTCTTTTCATCACCAAGAATACCATCACTCAAAAATGATTCAAATACGGTGCCTCTTTATTTATATATCCTCTAGATGATTCTAAGAGAGAGTAGGGACACTCTAAAGGTGGTAATTTACATATAAACCCTACATTTTGGGTAAATCACAATTTGCACCAAAATTGGTACACAAGGCACAAGCATTATTCAAACAAGCTCCAACTTGGAACTTAGGCTTTCCACAAGCCACCCTTTATCATCATTCTCTCTATTATGATGATAAAAAACTTGAATCATGTTCAAAATGTGACATATTGCAATATAACCCCTCATTTAGGGTAAATTGCAAATTACACCCAAACTATCATATAATGCACAAATAGTTTGTAAATAAGCTCAAACTTGAAAATTAAACCTTCCTTGAGTCTTAATTACTTTTAAAAAGATTAATACAAGTTTATAAATACTTACTTAAGCAAAACTTCCAGGTTTGTGCCATAACCCAGGTTAGGGATGTTACAATTATCAACCCCTAACAAGAATTTCGTCCCCAAAATATCAAGAGAAAAGAGAAGGGTACTTCCTCCTCCTTTCTTCCTGTAGCTCCCATGTGGCTTCTTTAATGCCACGGTGATGCCAGAGAACTTTCACAAGAACTATGTCTTTCTTTTTCAACTTCTTGATTCTTCTATCAAGAATCATCATTGGACCTTCCACATAGGATATATCTTCATTCAATTCTACCTCTATAGGTTGCAACACCAACTCTGTATCAGGATGACACTTTCTCAACATAGATATATGAAACACTAGTGTAGTCTATGTAGCTCAGGTGGAAACTCCAACCTATAGGCTACCTTTCCAATATGTGTTGTCACTGGGTAAGGTCCCATAAATCTAGGAGCTAACTTACCCTTCTTCCCAAATATGAGAACACCTTTCCTAGGAGAGACCTTGAGATACACTCTATCTCCAACTTGGAATTCTAAAGGTATACAACGTTTATCTGCATATGAATTCTATCTATCCTATGCAACCTTCAACTATTGTTGTATTACTTTAATCTTTTTAGTTGTTTGTTGCAATAATTCAGGACCCAGAAGTTGGTATTTTCCTGTCTCATACCAGCATAACAAAGATCTACAACATCTACCATATAATGCTTCATATGGTTCCATATCAATACTAGTCTGATAAATATTGTTGTAGGCAAACTCTATTAAGCTCAAGTGTAAGTACCAACTTCCTATAAACTAAAGAACACATGCCCTAAGCAAGTCCTCCAAAGTCTGTATAGTCCTTTCAAATTGTCCATCTGTCTGAGGGTGAAAAGTTGTGCTAAAATTTAACTGCGTACCCACACTACTACAAAAAATGGTTTTTACAACATTTCATTTTTCCATTTTACAATGGGTGTCAACTGTTGTATTAGATCACGTGGTCTTATGGGGGGTTCTTTATACAACAGGTGTTGCACATGTTGTAATATATGTATTTTATACAACAGTTAATACATGTTGTAGTTCATTGAACACACCTGTTGTAATTGGGGTGTTGTATATAACATGTTGAGACAAAAGGAAAATACATCTAGACATAAGGTTTCAAACTTGAGACCACTTGAAAGTAAGGCACATCTCAAAATGTTGAACTGGTTTCATTTTATGCAACACATATATTCCTTTTTGTACATATACAACAAATGACATGCAAACCTATTGTGTGATTGTGGTCTATTACAACGGGTAACTATTACAATAGGTGCAAGCCTGTTCTGTAATTATAATATACTACAATGGGTTATAGTATGTTGTGTAATGATGGTTTATTACAACAGGTTAACATATGGGACTATTACAACGGGTAGAGCATGTTGTGTAATTATGATCTTTTACAACGGGTTAGAGTATGTTGTGTAATGATGGTCTATTACAACGGGTTAACAGGCGTGGCTATTACAACGGGTTAGAGCATGTTGTGTAATTGTGACGTCCCCAGATTTTCTAAAACTTAATCTGATGTGTGATGTCCAAATTGAAACCCTCACCTTAGTGAGAATCCCAATTTAAACATCCCACACTAGGCTAAGAAGAAGAAATTCAAGGGAGTCAGAAGGAAAACAATCAGTAGCACATGTACATGAACAATAATAAAACCATACATACATGTTCACCATTCAACATATAATTACAACATGAATTGTTACATCACTTGATATTACATATTGAACAACAAACTATACATATACATGTACTACCACTCAACTACAGGATCTTAAGACAACAGGTCCACCTGTACATCAACTCGCCATACAACTCTCAACTATCCTGGATCTTCAAGAGCATAACCACAACCTAAACAAAAGATTACATGTGGTACACGTCAGCACAATATTTCAAGAATATTGTACTGAGTACGCCTACGTGTCTTTTATATACCTCTCATCATATCTTGGAAATAATATAAAACTAATATACTTGGCAGTAATAGAAGAATATAAGAAAAGCATATACTTGCACAAGGATATTCATTAACAAAAGAGAACAGATATTTTAGGCACATTTTCCATTATATCATCCATGCATTTACTACCTGAGAGTTGAATGCATTAAGGCCTTTATGATCTACTACCAAAGAGTTGGATCATTTCACAATGTGATCTACTACCAAAGAGTTGGATCACTTCCAAGTACTTTACTACCAAAGAGTTGAAGTACTTGTTTTCCAGCACTTTACTACCAAAGAGTTGAAGTGCTTAGATATAATGGAACAGATATATTATGTTTCATGTGTTCATAGCCATAAGTATGGAAAATCATGCAACATATCATACAAGAACAATCATTTCAATCAATACCATATGCCAAGTCTTTACTACCATATAACACAAGCATATTGTATAATAAGCCAAGTAAGAGGTAATGGCGTACCTTCCAAAGAGACATCCTAATCACATATGTATTCCTGATATCAACTATATCCTTGATTAAACCTGATTAAGACAAGATCATGCACTATCATCAGGTTCTTATCATCTTTCATATCATCTTAACCCTAGTTCTGCTCATATTAGGGTTTGCTTACATATTTGGATATGTGTACCATTACTTGTATTCTTGTCTTATAATTATCTCACTGATGTCATTTTCCAGATTATAGTTCATTAACTGGATATACTCATGTGTCACATTATCATGTGAACATATTTAACATTATGTCACTTTTATTAACCATCTTAAGATTACATCACTTTTATTAAGGGTGCTCTTCACATAACATGAATTTCGTGTACAAAAATGATCTCAGATCTACATATTATCTTCCAATTACTGATATGAACTTATTCTGTAAATTTTGTCATTTATTGATCGCCAATGTATTTATTGCATTTTATTTAGGGTAATTAGCCCTAATTAGACATATGGAGCAAATTACATGATTTCGTACATTATCATGACCATAACTGACATCATATGTATTCTAAACATTATTATATACTTACTGACATTTTCCCATAATTTTAGGTCTTTGTTTATTATTTATTATACATGAAAAGACCATTATACATCTTACATGATATCACTATTATTAATGCATCAAAAGTAGGATATTATGATTCCATCTTGTTCTACTCATTTTTCTGAGAATTTCGATACCTTACTTGTATTTTTCTGATGAACATGCTAATTTCAATGAATTATATACGAGTTGAGAATTTTAGGGATTTTACCTTGTTCGGGCAAATCGCGAGCCGCCACGTGTCCACGTGGGGGCGCGGCTCAAAGCTTGGGGGTAGGCGGGTCGGCTGGTTTTCTTCTGCTGAACCAGGTTCAACTGGGTTTGATCCCGCCGGTCCAGGGCTCTCCCTTTTCTTCTTTCTCGCTCTGGTTCTACGCGATCGCGAAGTCCCAGCGGGACTCTTCTTCTGCAGCGCACTCGCCGCCGCCGCCTGGGGCTCTACTCTGACCTAGGCTGGCTTCTCCTTGTGATTTCCCCATTGCGATCGCAGTGCCCGACACGGGCATCTCCAGCCGCTCGCCGCCGCAGCGGTGGGGCTCTCCGGTTCTCAGCATGCAATCGTGCACCTCCAGGTCCACCCCCCCCCTCACCTCTAAGCTCACCGCCGCCCGCAGTGGTGATAACTGGAGATGATCCCCTTCTTCTTCTGTGAAGTCGATGCCACCTCTAGGCCGGAGTGCTGGTGAGAGAGATCCTCCAGGGCCTCCTCGCTTGACAGCGACTCCAGGCTCTGGCGCCCGCGAGCTCGCCTCCAACAGTAGTGTCGCGGTGGTGTGCAAGTGGGGGATCCTCTCCCTTCACATCGTATGTGGAAGCGAAGGCCTCTAGGACTCCATCACACTATCTTTTCAAGGTGACGATGACTGATCCAGAGCTTCGTCTGCTTCAGCATCCTTCTGCAGTGCTTGACTCTTATGCGTGTGGGCTCTCGTCCGCCCAAGCTGCCGCTGCAGAGAAGATATGTGGTGTGCAATCGGCTGCTTACTCCATCCTAACTCATCGACTTCCTCTATGCTCGTGAGGTCTACTACTGGGTGAGGGTCAGGGAGGATATGCCTGATGGAAAGTGAGACCAACTGCCCACTCCTAGTCGCACGTCCTCATCGTGGGTCATGGGCACCCCACATCTCGGTCACAACCACAGGAGGTCGAGGGCAAAATACAACCATGGGATCCAGGTTATACTGTCTAGATCAAGGAGAGCTATAGGGCGATCCGTGGACTAGCCCACAACCAGGTCGTGTGACATCATCGGACATCCAAGACTAAGGCTAAAGCTATCGGAATGCACATTATTTCACCAATAATGCATATTATTCCACCTATTTCAAACCTATATGACTTTGTCTAGGGTCCTCTAATCACCACCAAACTTTAACCATAGCTTTACAATACATCAAGGTACAATCCATTCTATTTTGGTGTAAAAACTCAACTATTTAACCATTCAATTAAATTCCTCAAAAAGGGATAAAGTTAAGGATCTTAATCATGATATTAACATAAATCAACAAACCTACTTTTTCAAAACCCTGGAACTCTTAATCTATCTCAACCTTATGCTTTCACTTAAATCATTGGACATTTTAGGATTCTAAAAGTCCACTCCATCACATCCTACACACCTTAAAAGATATTCCGTCCTCGGAATTAAGCCCGAAAACCACTTTGTCACATCATATACATCTTAAAAGAACTTTCGTCCTCGAAAGTACACCATACTCATACTTCTAGGGAAAACCTTATCTTGCTTTCATCCACATGCAGGAACTATTCTACGTGTAACATATCTGCAAAGGTTACCTAGAATCATGTATCCAAAGCACTATTAGGGGGTTTTACAACCATCTTGGGTACATAAACACTTTGGTTATGTCATGACACATCTCATATATCAGGGTTGCATCCTTATCTTTATCCATGCATTAAGGTTTCTACATCATATTACCATGTTAACTAAGATTAACTCGTACATCAAGGTGTCATCAACATTATGTTGTGCTAACTTTCAAACTATATTTTCATCATTATTGAGCACTAATCTTAACACTTCGTATAACATGTTTCATTTATATGATATTATTTCATTGTTTATAACAACTTACAATATTTACTAGTGATTTTATCACAAGATTAACCAACACTATCACAATATCATCATTATTAAAGCATATGGTTAACCATCTATGCATTGATCTCTACTAAACCATTACTAGGTTTCCATCATATCTTGTCTATATACCACGTCTCAAGATCATATCACATCTTACATATATATATCATGGTTGTGCTAAAACAAACTTATACAAGTGGCTCATCAAACACATAACAAAACTATATCTAGTCCAACTGAGGTTCTCTTAACCCATATCATGAGGGTAGCATCTTGCCCAGTCTCTCTGAGCTAACTCAACTCAATGAGTATCTCATAACACAACTTCATCTTCCATCTATTAGTCTAGGGTTATCAGGTCCACCTCATTGGCACTAGTGAAAGCCTTACAAGGTCAAGCCACACAAGCACAAACCAAAGACATGACATGATGCTCTCATCACATGTCTTCTACCCATGAAACATGCTTACCCAAAACTCTCTTATATACACCACTAGATTCCTATGTGGGAAACCACCAACCCGAGCATGAGGCTACACAGAAACTAACATAGCTACCTCCTCCAGGGTCTTGGGCTCTCTCCCTCACCCAGATGGTAGGCACTCATATTGATGTTCACATATACACATATAACCAGCCTCTCCTGTATCTAGGGTTTGGTCCTCCCAAGGACATCTAGGGTTTGGTCCTCCCAAGGACATCTAGGGTTCAACATAACTATAAGAATCATGCATAAAGCAACTCAACTCATTCACTCAGGAGTAGTCTAGTTCAGGATGTATCATATCACATATCTCAGAATTCTCATATCTTGGAGTTTAGGTTCTCTAACCTTCTCCCAATGGGTCTCACTCTCTCAGGATTTAACCCCAAAACTGGTCCTAACACTAGAGGTCCTCCCTCATAAAAGAGATTGAGGCTCTTGCTGACTCACAACCTTGCCTTAGCTTAACATATCTTATCTCATAAAAGCATATTTACATGCATCATCAAAACTTATCTCAAATCCTCAAAACTGAACTTACATCCTCAAAGACAAACATAGATCATCACAAACTATCTTATATCATCTATATAAGACTTAGATCATATCATCAAACTTATTCTATCTATACCATCTATCATATATATCACAAAGGCTCTAGACATCTAATCTAGAACTACTCTCTCTTCTAGACTGATGTCATTCACTTTCACTTAGGTTACATGAACATCTCCTACATGTACTTGTGTGGGGACACATTTTTGTAATACATATACATAATAAAATATTATATAGTTTTTCTCCGATAAAACAAGTGTCAGAGAAAACTATCGAGGTTCGATTCGTTTGGAATCAAAAACCAAAACCAGAAACGAGTGTCCCACACCTAGTAGAGAGTCCAGTGCCATGAAAACTAGTGAAAAGGGTGAGAACAAGGGGTAGACTAGTGTAGCTACTCTAGACAACGTGCACAATATGTCTAGGGTTTCTCTTCCCTTGATGCACGTCATTTCCAAATAGTGCAACGTCCCATACCGCTGCACTACGAGGAAAGAACGGCATCTAAGGACTTGCTATACAACAAGCACCAGTCTAGACCTAGTTCTCAGACATCTAGGTTCTAACCTAGAGGCTAGGTCAGATCTAGTCTCTAAAAGACGACTAATCTAACCCTAAAAGATTTCTAAGTTCAAGGTTCTTTGGTTTTGTGTTGCATAATGAGCAAATGTCAGGCTTTGCTATTGTTCAAGCTCTGATACCACCTGTGACGTCCCCAGATTTTCTAAAACTTAATCTGATGTGTGATGTCCAAATTGAAACCCTCACCTTAGTGAGAATCCCAATTTAAACATCCCACACTAGGCTAAGAAGAAGAAATTCAAGGGAGTCAGAAGGAAAACAATCAGTAGCACATGTACATGAACAATAATAAAACCATACATACATGTTCACCATTCAACATATAATTACAACCTGAATTGTTACATCACTTGATATTACATATTGAACAACAAACTATACATATACATGTACTACCACTCAACTACAGGATCTTAAGACAACAGGTCCACCTGTACATCAACTCGCCATACAACTCTCAACTATCCTGGATCTTCAAGAGCATAACCACAACCTAAACAAAAGATTACATGTGGTACACGTCAGCACAATATTTCAAGAATATTGTACTGAGTACGCCTACGTGTCTTTTATATACCTCTCATCATATCTTGGCAATAAGATAAAACTAATATACTTGGCAGTAATAGAAGAATATAAGAAAAGCATATACTTGCACAAGGATATTCATTAACAAAAGAGAACAGATATTTTAGGCACATTTTCCATTATATCATCCATGCATTTACTACCTGAGAGTTGAATGCATTAAGGCCTTTATGATCTACTACCAAAGAGTTGGATCATTTCACAATGTGATCTACTACCAAAGAGTTGGATCACTTCCAAGTACTTTACTACCAAAGAGTTGAAGTACTTGTTTTCCAGCACTTTACTACCAAAGAGTTGAAGTGCTTAGATATAATGGAACAGATATATTATGTTTCATGTGTTCATAGCCATAAGTATGGAAAATCATGCAACATATCATACAAGAACAATCATTTCAATCAATACCATATGCCAAGTCTTTACTACCATATAACACAAGCATATTGTATAATAAGCCAAGTAAGAGGTAATGGCGTACCTTCCAAAGAGACATCCTAATCACATATGTATTCCTGATATCAACTATATCCTTGATTAAACCTGATTAAGACAAGATCATGCACTATCATCAGGTTCTTATCATCTTGCATATCATCTTAACCCTAGTTATGCTCATATTAGGGTTTGCTTACTCATTTGGATATGTGTACCATTACTTGTATTCTTGTCTTATAATTATCTCACTGATGTCATTTTCCAGATTATAGTTCATTAACTGGATATACTCATGTGTCACATTATCATGTGAACATATTTAACATTATGTCACTTTTATTAACCATCTTAAGATTACATCACTTTTATTAAGGGTGCTCTTCATATAACATGAATTTCGTGTACAAAAATGATCTCAGATCTACATATTATCTTCCAATTACTGATATGAACTTATTCTGTAAATTTTGTCATTTATTGATCGCCAATGTATTTATTGCATTTTATTTAGGGTAATTAGCCCTAATTAGACATATGGAGCAAATTACATGATTTCATACATTATCATGACCATAACTGACATCATATGTATTCTAAACATTATTATATACTTACTGACATTTTTCCATAATTTTAGGTCTTCGTTTATTATTTATTATACATGAAAAGACCATTATACTTCTTACATGATATCACTGTTATTAATGCATCAAAAGTAGGATATTATGCTTCCATCTTGTTCTACTCATTTTTCTGAGAATTTCGATACCTTACTTGTATTTTTCTGATGAACATGCTAATTTCTATGAATTATATACGAGTTGAGAATTTTAGAGATTTTACCTTGTTCGGGCAAATCGCGAGCCGCCACGTGTCCACGTGGGGGCGCAGCTCAAAGCTTGGGGGTAGGCGGGTCGGCTGGTTTTCTTCTGCTGAACCAGGTTCAACTGGGTTTGATCCCGCTGGTCCAGGGCTCTCCCTTTTCTTCTTTCTCGCTTTGGTTCTACGCGATCGCGAAGTCCCAGCGGGACTCTTCTTCTGCAGCGCACTCGCCGCCGCCGCCTGGGGCTCTACTCTGACCTAGGCTGGCTTCTCCTTGTGATTTCCCCATTGCGATCGCAGTGCCCGACGCGGGCATCTCCAGCCGCTCGCCGCCGCAGCGGTGGGGCTCTCTGGTTCTCAGCATGCAATCGTGCACCTCCAGGTCCACCCCCCTCACCTCTAAGCTCACCGCCGCCCGCAGTGGTGATAACTGGAGATGATCCCCTTCTTCTTCTGCGAATTTGATGCCACCTCTAGGCCGGAGTGCTGGTGAGAGAGATCCTCCAGGGCCTCCTTGCTTGACAGCGACTCCAGGCTCTGGCGCCCGCGAGCTCGCCTCCAACAGTAGTGTCGCGGTGGTGTGCAAGGGGGGATCCTCTCCCTTCACGTCATATGTGGAAGCGAAGGCCTCTAGGACTCCATCACACTATCTTTTCAAGGTGACGATGACTGATCCAGAGCTTCGTCTGCTTCAGCATCCTTCTGCAGTGCTTGACTCCTATGTGTGTGGGCTCTCGTCCGCCCAAGCCGCCGCTGCAGAGAAGATCTGTGGTGTGCAATCGGCTGCTTACTCCATCCTAACTCATCGACTTCCTCTATGCTCGTGAGGTCTACTACTGGGTGAGGGTCAGGGAGGATATGCCTGATGGAAAGCGAGACCAACTGCCCACTCCTAGTCGCACGTCCTCATCGTGGGTCATGGGCACCCCACATCTCGGTCACAACCACAGGGGGTCGAGGGCAAAATACAACCATGGGATCCAGGTTATACTGTCTAGATCAAGGAGAGCTACAGGGCGATCCATGGACTAGCCCACAACTAGGTCGTGTGACATCATCGGACATCCAAGACTAAGGATAAAGCTATCGGAATGCACATTATTTCACCAATAATGCATATTATTCCACCTATTTCAAACCTATATGACTTTGTCTAGGGTCCTCTAATCACCACCAAACTTTAACCATAGCTTTACCATACATCAAGGTACAATCCATTCTATTTTGGTGTAAAAACTCAACTATTTAACCATTCAATTAAATTCCTCAAAAAGGGATAAAGTTAAGGATCTTAATCATGATATTAACATAAATCAACAAACCTACTTTGTCAAAACCCTAGAACTCTTAATATATCTCAACCTTATGCTTTCACTTAAATCATTGGACATTTTAGGATTCTAAAAGTCCACTCCATCACATCCTACACACCTTAAAAGATATTCCGTCCTCGGAATTAAGCCCGAAAACCACTTTGTCACAGTAATTATGATCTTTTACAATGGTTTAGAGTATGTTGTGTAATGATGATCTATTACAACAAGTTAGCATACGTGACTATTACAACGGGTTAGAGCATGTTGTGTAATTATGGTCTTTTACAACAGGTTTGAGTATGTTGTCATATTAAAGTCTATTACAACAATTTAGCACCTATTGTAGTATCACATATACTACAACGAGTTTGGCCCATTGTATATAACTTGTGTTGTATAAAATATATAATTCACAACACACAAATAGACTTGTTGTAAAAGATATGCTAACTACAACACAACCAATAGAACTATTGTGTTTTTCCTGTTGTAAAAAGCATTTTTTGCAGTAGTGCCAAGGCTTTATGTAGTCGTTCCCAAAAATGACTTGTAAATTGGGGACCTCTGTCAAACACAATTGTGGTTGGAACTTCATACAACTGCACTATCTCATCTATGTAGATCTGTGCAAGTTTTTTACCAGTATAGGTTGTTCTAACATGAATAAAATGTGTTGAGTTAGTCAACCCATCAACTATCATCCAAATGGAATCATGACTTTTGGTAGTTCTGGGTACACCAAACACAAAGTCTATTGTCATGTGATCCCATTTCCACTGCGGTATAGGTCAGGTTGCAAAGTTCCTACAGGCTTCTGGTGTTATGATTTAACTTGCTGACACACTGGACACCGCATAACAAACTTAGATACATCCTTCTTCAAACCAGGACACCAATACATATCTTTTAAGTTATGATACATTTTAGTACTCCCTGGATGCATTGCATACATGGATGAATGAGCTTCCTCCATAACTATATTTCTTAAGTCATTGGCATTAGGTACTATCATCCTACCATGGTAACAGACTACCTCATCCTCTGACTCATGGAAACCGTCTGATTTCTCACTACCATACTCTGACCTGATATGCTGAATCATAGTATCAGCCTGTTGTGCCTCTTTAATCTGTTGTCTCAGAGTAGGTTTCACATGCATCCTGGCCAGTAATCCAGCTAAAAAAGATACTTTTAACTATACATTTATTTGTCTCAAAGAGACAAACATGTCTCATTTAAAGCACATTAAAGAATTCAACTGTGCTTTATCTATGGTTGGAGATGAATATTTTCTACTTAGTGCATCTGCCACTACATTAGCTTTTCCTGGATGATAATCAATTGTACAATTGTAGTCCTTGATTAATTCCATCCACTGGCGTTGTCTCATATTCAGCTCGTGCTGTGAGAAGATGTACTTTGAGTTTTTATGGTCTGTGAAAATCTGACATGTTTCTCCATTTTATGGAGCTTCTCTGGTTTTGTCCACACATGGCTACTACGGATGAGGAAAGGATTCAACATTTTGAGAAGGGTTTGAACACTTAGTTAACCACACCTATAGCTGCTCTAGAGAATAGAAAGAGGTTTGCCACCTTTGTGGAATCAGTTAGGAGGATAGAAAGGTCTGTGATTGAGAAACGTGAGGTGACCAATAGGAAAGGACATGTCCAGTTCCAGGGATAGAGGTCGGGAAGTTTCAAGAAACCAAGGTTTCCTGCACCATTAGCACCACAAAGGTTCAATGTATAGATGAAATGGATGTCAAGTAAGAGTAGAGGTCAAAGTTTTCTGCCAAGTGGAGCCCATAGTATAGCATCAATGATAGTAACGGGACCATCTAGACCACAGCGGGGCATAAACTGCTTCAAGTGTGGGCAAATAGGACATATGAGAGAATGTTCAGTTAGAGACATGGAGGTAACCCAACCACCGAGGCATAGTCAACAAGGCTCTAAGAGGCAATAGTTCAATAGTAGCATATGAGGATGTGGACAAGTGTCCCAAGCATGTTCATCTACACAAAACAACAGAGCATGGAGTCAGAAACAAGGAACGATGAGATTCTATGCAATGAATCAGCCGGAGGTAGTAGTCAATCCACGAGTCGTGATAGGTCAGATGGAATTGTTTCATTCTAATATGTCTTCATCCTACTTCATATCTATTTTGATTGATCCGGGTGCTACACATTCCTTTATCACTTGAGATGTGATTCATGATTGCAATATGACTGTCAGTCATAGAGCAGATAATCTATTATTAGAAACTTTGTTAGTCGGATCTGCAGTGTTGCGGGAGGTAAGTTCTCCCTGTATTCTTTCTTTTTCAGAACACATCATTCAGGTGGATCTTATACCACTTGAGATACATGGGTTTGATGTAATTCTTGGGATGGATACCCTAGAAAAGTATAAGGTTGTCTTGGATTGTGGTTTTAAGCAAGCTATGTTCACAGACAGTGATGAGACATGGGTCTTTTAGGGGGACAGAAAGATTTTTCCAACCTGTCTAGTGTCAGCAATGGTAGCTGAGAGATTGATGTGACAAGGATGTGAATCATCCTTGGCAGATGTGCTAGACACCAAAGAAGAGAGTCCTAGTCTTTTTGAAGTTCCTATTGTCAGGGAATTCAAGGATGTGTTTCCTGAAGAATTTCCAGATATTCCTCCACCTCAAGAGATTGATTTCGAGATTAATCTAATTCTGGGTACACAACCCATAGCCCAAACACCTTATAGAATGGCCCCTGCTGAGATGGAAGAACTCAAGAAATAGTTATAGGAGTTTCTTGAGAAAGGTTTCATTCGACCGAGTACTTTGCCATGGGGTGATCCAGTTCTTTTTGTTAAAAAGAATTATGGGTCTATGAGATTATGCATAGACTATAGACAGCTTAACAAGGTGACTATAAAGAACAAATACCCTCCGCCAAGGATAGATGATTTGTTTGACCAGTTGTGTGGTGTAACAATGTTCTCTAAGATAGATCTAAGGTCAGGATATCATCAGTTACGTATCAAGGAGAGTGACATACCTAAGTCAGCCTTTAGGACAAGTTATGGTCATTATGAGTTTGTAATTATGTTGTTTGGACTAACTAATGCACCAACTACATTCATGGAGCTGATGAATAGAATCTTCCGGCCATTCCTTGATCATTTCATAGTGGTCTTCATAGACGACATCCAGATATATAGTAGAGATGGTCAACAACATGAACAACACCTCGTTAAGCCTTGACTTTGTTGAGATAACACTAGTTATATGCTAAGTATAGCAAGTGTGGGTTCTGGTTGTCAGAAGTGTCTTTCCTAGGAAACGTTATATCTGCTTCAGGTTTTTGTGTTGATCCTAAGAAAGTGGAGTCTGTTGTAGAGTGGGAACAACCCAAGACACCAACTGAGATTCGTAGTTTCCTAGGTCTGGTAGGTTACTACATAAGGTTTATTAAATACTTCAGTTCTATAGCATTACCCCTAACTAGGTTGAACAGGAAGGAGGTTACTTTTGTCTGGAATGACAAGTGTCAGTGTTCTTTCTAGTTGTTGAAAGAAAGGTTGACTAGAGCACTTGTGTTGGTTTTACCTGAGCAGGGAAAGGGATACATTGTTTTCTATGATGCCTCTAAGAATGGTCTAGGATGTGTGTTGATGCAGAGTGATCATGTAGTTTCTTTTGCTTCTCGACACGTCCACCTAAAAAGGGTGTGGGAAATCCACGGGGTGAGATTCCAAATCTTAGCGGGATGTATAACTCTCCACCAACTCTATTATTATCATAGATAAGATAAACTAATCAGCAATATAGTTACAACTATGTGAAGCAGGTATTCATTATTAACAGAAAGATCAATTACTGTTAAATTATGAAACATATTAACAATTTAAAAGAAATATGAAGAACTTGCATATTTCCTATCATAAATATTGTATAAAGATCAAGCAAGGCCTCATCTAATGTTTTTTGTATTTTGATCCTATTCCATTATACTACACGGTTGATTACATATTTTATAATGCCCTGAATATTTGATTCGTACCAGCCAAATCCAACCGACCATTTGATAAGTTAGAATCAGTGGCATACAAGGTCTAATAGAAGAGTCAAAATTCACGACCTCACCACCTTGTGGTTATTACATGAATAAACACTTGAATAGATATATCAGTCAACTGCAATAATGGCATATAGTCAAACTTAGGGATTGACTCACGTGTGACCATCCACATATATAATCATAGCTAGCCCACTTTGGTACAGGTACAATGCTAGAAGAACAAGCTCACACATGGTTGTTCTAACAAAAAGGAGTGGCTCACGCATGGCCATCCATACCATATTGAGATTGAATCACGCATGGTCATCTCACACATCATGTAGTTAAGGATACAAGGAATTACTTGACTTGTACCCCGCATATTCAAAAATATGCACTCCAAGTTAAACTTGTTTCACCATTCAGCAAGTACTGACACTGAATGGATCTATGGTATGGGGAAATCTACAACATTAAGTTCAACTTGGCTAATTAGATCATTTAAGCATCTTTTAATATCAATCAAGTTACAACTTACAACTTCTAAACAAATTCTACATAAATAGTGAATAACACATCACTAGACATATTTCAACACATAGAGTGTGATCTCATCACATTATCACTTGATGCTTGCCATTCACCATAGTTCTCATCACAAGGATCACATCTCTTGGGGTAACAACCCTTCCTCTCATCTCTGAGGAAATTATTATCTCATACAAGGCAATAATCCATCATTAGGTCATAAGACCATTTACCTCATATTTCAAGGATGTCGACAACACTTTATGACTCACAAGGCCTATTCAAACATATCATAACCACCATAGCTCATACCTGGCTATGTACATCAACTGGTGTTACCTGCATGGTTAGAAACTTGTAATAAAAAGAGCAATACATCATCAATGCTATCACCTTATAAGATCCATGTCATACACATTACATTTTAGTGTTAGGGTTTCTCTATTTACCCGATTAGGGTTTACAAGGTTGGATCAACAACCACCCTTAGATCATCACTTTCATCATCATATAAGGTATGTCATGAGATAAAGGTTATAGAAACATAACTCTTATTATTGCTCACACAACCACCAATAGGGTATCACGTATGAACATGTAACCCTATCATCAACATGATGTATCACAAACACCACCACAAGATATCAGTTGGGTTATAACATAGAGTGTCACGTTAACCCTAAATGTTGGGAAACCTCATCAAGGTGGGGTATCAATTTAGGATGTATTAGATGAGCAAACATGGTGTCGAGCTATCATCTTAGGAGGTGTATCGGTTTAAAATCTAAGGCTAGTGTATCGGGAAGCAACACCTAAGGAGAGGGTGTCGGCCAACATAGCATGTCGGGCAACACCATCACAAGGTGTGACGAACGTCATTAGGTAATGGAAAACACACGTATATTATCATAACAAGGGTGACATGTTGCTTAGGGTTTCAGAAGGGTGTCACGGTTCTCCACTTCACTTCATATCAGGCAGCACTGTCCTGGGGTGTGACGGCATCACAACTATGGATGTATCGGGAAATGCCGTCCTAGGGTGTGTCGGCTTCTGCCCAAGCAAGGTGTCACAGATTGTGACAGGATGAGCCATAATGGGCTAACACTCACAAGCATACTGGCTAGCAACGCATCATCAATTGTAGCTTATCTAAGTTGCAAAGCATCCTGGTTAAGAGTCATATTGTTTAGGACACTCAAGGATCGTGACGGCTAGCCCCATCAAGACTTATCTACCACATTGGTTCAATAGATACTAAGAAAACTAAACGCTTTGGACTCGAATTGGCCTATTCATCCCCAAGTCATGATGACATGGACATTACCAAGGCGTGTCGACCTAGGTCTCACCAAGGTCATGACGACCTATCACACGGTGTGATAGATTGTGGCATCACATGTCGTGATGGCCACCCACCATAAAATATTGTCCTGGTCATCTAAAACCTAAGGTCACTCACCTAAGCAAGGCTAGAAGGTAAAACACATGGGCTGAAACTAAGAAAATTTCCATTCTTCAAAATAGGACTTGAAACTACCAAGAAGAACTACTAACAAGAAAGGAAACGGTTCTAGAGATAAAGAACAAGATATCATATGAGGTGTGATAATAACAAAGAGGGTTTCAAGTTATATAACCCACCTCAAAGATCACCACCAAGATCCAAGCTTCCAAGGTCAAACTCCAAGCTTCATGAGCTCAAGGTAGAAGATGATCTTCCAAGCTTGGTTGCCACAACACCTCCCAAGAAAGAAGATGGTACTAAGTCTAGGAGGGTTCAGGATGAAAGGAAGATAACCAAGATCCATGTCCAAGAAAAAGAGATAAGGATAGAAGGAGAGATTGAAACCATGGCTTACCAAGGTAGAAGATGAAGGGAACACCTCAAGCTTGGGACTCATCCACCAAGCTTCCAAGAAAGAGATCTTCTAGATCAAGGTCGTCCACCAAGGAAGAGGAAAGCAAAGATGGCCAAAAGTATTCTCTTGCATGGAGAGAAAGGGGCATATATACAAGAGGAATGAAAGAGGGATCATGGAAGAGGTGTTACCACCTTAGGAGTTTAGGTGCCAATTGTCCACGAGAAAGAGCCACATGCAGAACACCATGCAAACAAGGTGATAAGATCTATGTCTCAACCACTAGGTCACCTATCATGGTCTTTCCCGATACCAAATCTCTAGCCTCTCACAAATAAATAGGGGTGAAACCATAGACACCATAAACTGATGGGGTGCAACTTGAGACACCACAAACTGATATAAATCCTCTCTAAGGTTCTCAAGCCCGAGACAACACTTATAGGTGCAAGGCACACCTCAAACATGTGCCCAAAACATCACTAATATGTCATCACACAAGCAAGGTCTAAACAAGGTGCCCATCTCTCTCTCCTCTAGATGATGCCAAGAGAGAGAAGGATCACTCTAGAGGTGGAAAACTTTCATATCAACCCCTAACTCTGGGTGAATTGCAATTTTCACCAAAACCTCTCCACAAAACACAAGCATCAACCAAACAAGCTCAAATAAGGAACTCAAGCTTCCAACATGCCCTATTTACATCCCAGATGATTAGAGCAAGGTGATAAGGAACATGTTTAAGTAAAACAAACAGGGTTATCCCAAAATGTGGGTCAGGGTCCTTATAAATAAGCTCTAACAACTATTGTCCTCTCTACTCATGGTAACCAATAAAGAGCCTGAGCAAGTTCTACATCATAAAAGGGAGGGACGGTAAGGGAGAGACAGTTAGGTGAGTGAATCAATCCTAGCAGATTGATATTCAAAGGGACAACTCCTTCATGTTGGCTCTGGTAGCACAATGTAGAGTTCCTGATGGTCCATGTGGACTACTATAGAGGAGAGGAGGTTGTTGTCTACTTCTAGGAGGGCAAAATCAAAGTGTCATCTATGGTGATCAATCAAGAGGCCATTGTTGACGTTGTCTAGGTGCAACTTAAAGAAAGGTTCATGCAACTGCAACAAGAGTTGTTACTGGACTTGCTCTAGGACCAGGTATATGTCTTGCAACCCTTTCTTCCTAGATACATAGTTTTTGATGATATCTTGCTGATTACAAAATCAAGCATTAAAATTTTTGTTTATGCTACCTAATCTGTTGCCCCAATTTCCCAATAGATTGATGGGCTGGTTGATAAAGTGAAATTTCTTTGTCGCAGTTGTGTTTCCATAAGAAAATTTGTATGGTTTGTTCACTTGTACTTGATATAAGATACCTTATCTACTGTACGTTTTTTATTGTTTTCTTCTTCATGGTTGTAGACAATGTAGTTAGAAATACGCCCACAACCTCTGCAAGTAACAGAATTCATGTATGTATGTACATGGTTGTTTCCCTTAATGTTTCTTTTCTTCATAGTACAAATATCCATTGTTATCTTGTCAAGTTTTGTGGTAAGACCGTCTCAAGCTTTTGAATCAAAAGTGGTGCCCAAAGTAGAGATGTTTCCAGTAGATTCTTTGTCATAGTCCTACCTAGATACAATGCAGTTGTAATATGTGTGATTTCCTTGGGATGCTCTGAGTTGTGCCCAATGAAGTCACTCCCTGCTACACATTTATAGATTTCTTGTCTCTTTGGGTAAGACCATTATAGAAGGTAGTCACCAAAAATCCTTCATCAAACTTGTGGTGAGGGCATTCCCTCTAGTAAGCTCAATTATCTCTAAGGCATCAATTATGTTTTCTGTAGGCTTTTGGTTCAAACCACTGATAGTATTTCTCCATCTGGTTGTCTTCACAATTGGAAATAATTTCGTAACAAAACCATTAGAGAAGCCTTCCTAGTCTTCCATGTATCAAAGTATAATACCATGTAAGAACCTTATCCCACAAAGAGAAGGAAAAGGCTTTATAGTGAATCATCTCTTGAGGAATCATGTTGACCTTTAAGGTGTTACAAACATTATTGAAGGCATCAATGTGATGGTAAGGGTTGTCCTTAATGGAATTCCCTCCCAAGGTTCACTTTTGAACTATGGCTATGAAAGTTGATTACATCTCCAATATAGCACGTTGGTTCTTGGAAGGAAAAAATGTTGTATTTTCTCATTAGCATGAGTTACTACTAAGGAACACAGAGATGGAAAAACCATTGGTGGGTTGTTTTGTCAACCTATAGCTTTTTCAGGGTGTGCTGGTGGGTTTTTTCCATTCCCATTTGCATTTCCTTGTGCACACATAGTTTCTCTCTTAAAGAATAAAGAGTCAGTTCATACTGAGAAACTATGTGCGAGTAAAGGTAAGATACCGTACACACAATCAAACTTTTAGGATATGGTTCAAAGTATGTGCAATTGAGTCCAACAGTGGACTCAAAAACCCTAACAAAGTCTAAGTAGACATCAGGTCCTTAACATGTGCCAATTGCCTCATGCGATAACCTAATTTTACTCTCTCCTATATTGTAATCTTTCTCTATCAACGAGTGTCCTCTTAACTTTTTTGATGTCAAATTCACAATTGAAGTGTTGAGGTACTTCAATTTAGTCACATTAATACTTACATTTTATATGTGACACTAATTTACAATTTTGAACCATGTACCATACCTTAATATGCCATCCTCTTGCAAGATAGATGGAACCTCAAAAATGTGATCACCTGGCTCCCTAATGTATTTCATGTTGTATAGCTTTCAATTATGAATATAGAAACGCAAAAATCACCTCAATTGGCCATCATATCCCAAGTTGTGGCCTTTCAAATTTGGCTCAGATTGTACTTATTACCAAGCACCCTCCATAATTTCTTATAGGTGTCCCACATGTTAGTTCAATGTGCATCCTATTCTGATTCAACCCCCTTCCTTTGAGCTAGTTGCTTTCTTTCCATATATTACTCTATGTTATGTTTCTTCTCTAGTAAGTGCAATAATTATTGAAACTATAGAAAATCAACTTTTATTGGAATCAGAGATTGATTTGAGCGATATTGGGCCCAAAGATGGGACACATCTCAACAAGGTGGGCGCCCCCTGGCTTCCAAGTCAACAATGTATGAATTAGTGAATATTTCCCCTAATCACAGTCCTAGATCTTGTGCCCACAGATTCCTCCAACAATATGGTGACTAGGAGGTCATCTCCTACCACCATCCGCACTATGGTAACAATATCTTTAGGGCCAGCCAATAGGCATTGATCTTGACTCTTTTAGGCAAAATTAAATTGGCAAAACACTTCTATTCTTCAAAATTAGAGGTATTATTAGAGACATTATTAAATATATATTAGTAAATTAAATTCATTTTTATTATATTTATTATTCCTGATAGGTAAATTTAAATTAAAAAATGTATTAAATTAAAATATATATAATATAACTCATTTATGGTCTTTCTCCCTTTAGTTCCCGTTTTTCTGTTCCCTAGGACACCCACCCACTTTCTCCTTCCTTCTCTAGAAACCTTGGTGGCTGTCGAAGGTGGGGAAGTAGGTTCCTCCCCTTCAGACACCTGAGGTGTCCTCTTTGAACATGGCAAGCATCACGCTTCTTGGATGAAGATGACTGGCACACCCAACTAGCGTCGTTGGGCCCCCACACACCAATGCCATGTTTGGTTGGTGAGTTTCTCTAGTGCTCAAAGCCTAGGCTCGCACAACGGTGGTGGGAAGCTAAATCGACAATGGGTGACTAGAGTTTTGCAGTTGGCAATTGGAGCTTGAAGATGATGGGTGGTTGTCTACAATCAACCATCACCCACAATCATTTCACTCTCCCCCCTCTATTTTTGCTTGAGTAGAAGATTTGAATAGTTGGATCGAGATCCAGCGGCTCGAATCATATAGTTAACTTGGAAACTCTTAAGATTTTACCTAAAGTTTGATACTCTAAACTTCTAAAATACATATCTCCTAAACCCCTTGGACAAATGATGCAATCCAATATGTCAAATTGATCAACTCGATGAGACTACAACTTCGGCATGGTATTAGACTATGAATCTACTTATAAATTCCCTATTTATCTAAAATACGATCTTGACTATGTTTTGATCATACCTAATGCATGATTACAATAAAACCTTGGATCATGATGCTCAACCCAATCCTCAATCCTCAAATGAGTAATCTTAATGAATTTTATGTATAGAGAAAGTGTTAATCACCCAACACATACTCTTGATGACTAGTTGTGAAATGTGGCTTGTTAGGAGGCTTTAATGATGAACTTGATTCTAAAATGGTAATCTTTCTCCTAAATGTATATAATGCATAACCAACTTGAAATAAGTAATCATATGATGTTATATAACATGTATGTCCAAGAACATACCATTTCTAGCTTATTCGCCTCATATGACCTAATATGCAGAATTGTGATCCCCTTTATGTTGATGCTTGTTATAATTTGGTGTGATGATAGTATTGATCTATTTGTGCATCACATTTCATTCAACTATTGAAATCAATAACTCTTTGATGTTTTAGAGACCATAATCTCTAGAATTATTCTATATATTTATATGATGATGTATGTGCTTAAATATACTAGTTTTAACCTACTATGCCACATGTGTCCTTCTTTCTTTGCATGTGTCTTATTCTCAATGTGAACCTCGATTCCATGTAGAGTTCACATTAATGGTTGTAGTCATCTTGATGTGGATGTCGCACTTAGGTCATATGTTGGATCCCAATGATATAATCATATATGTTGGATGTTGAATGTATGTTGATATGATGATACCAGGTGTGGACATTGATGCCTAGATCTTGGGGACATCCACCTAATATTAGAATGTGATCAAATATGTCCTTATCTTGCTGACTTAAACCATCTTTTGTTCTTAGTTCTCATGTCATGATGATCATTGGCCTTGGTTTCTCTATTATGAGTCTTTTAACCCTAATATGTGCGTAAGTGACATAAATCGTGCAACAATCATATAAAATGCATTGAACCTCAAAGTGACATTGTGGCATACAAATCACAAAACAAGATCTACTTAAGCGGAAGCGTTCGTCAGCAGCAGATTACTAAAAATTTCTAAAAATTAAAACCATTTTACAGAGAGATCCACACATTGGAAAACTCTTTCATAAGAAGTGAAGTAATTTAATTACATACTAGTTCACAAGTACATGTCATGTATCATCTTTTTCTGAGAATTACAAGCATCAACTGCCATGTTAGACTAAACATAGGCAATATAAAATCTCGAGGAACTAAGCCAAAATCTCAAAAGCACTAACTATTACACCGAGGACCTGAGAGTACAGAGACGACACATAGGACTTTCTATACATATATACAAGATGTGACAACCAGTGTTTCCACCTGAGAAATCACTACCGTTCTCTTCTACTACTGCTCTTGATGTCCTTCACCTATTGAAAGATTCCTGCCTCCTCGTCCGCGTCCACCTAAAAATGTGGATCCCGCGGGGGTGAGACAATTGTAAATTGCCCCAGCGAGAGATATAACTCTCCACCAAAACATTATTATTGCAGTTTAATTGAATAAAACTGTGCAGAGGAATTATATATTCAATAGAAGATAGATCAATATCTAAATAAATTAGAGCAGTATTCTTATTCAGAGCATTTCAGCTATAACTTGATAAAGCAGCATGATACTTATTCCATGAGGAATTAAAGTAAATGTATAACATTTATCCTTCTAGGATATGCTAAGCAGAGTAACATCAACCTTCTCGGTCAGTACAAGATTATATGGCAGAGACATCGTGTCAACCTACAATTAGCTTGCCAGGGTATATTGACATCTTCGCTATAGAGTTATAGCCGTAGCATATACTCTCTTCAAGCTTAGATCCCACAGCTAATGCCAGGTGTTGTTTTGTGGAGTCATTGCCTGTAGCCATACTCTTTTAATAAAGTATTGGGATCTTAATCCCTCATCTCATCAGGTACATTTCCATTTCTTAACAAGTTCATCATCATGATTATAGAATATGGGTATTCAAACCCTCAGTTCATTATAGAATACTTGTTACCACTTATCAGGTAACTTAATACATTTAGGTCATCTAACCAAGGTAATCATGATTCTTTCTACACAAGCATTCTACATAGCTCACAAAGCTCATTTCACCTCTTGTTACCTCTTAGTAGGCAACAAGGCATATTATGGCTCATTAACAACTTAAATAAAAGAAACATCATAGCTCATACCTGGCTCTGTTCATCTTCTCATGATACCAGCATGGTTAGTACTTCATGATAACATTTATAATTCTTACATATCAGCACTATGCAACACGTAATAATACCACTATTCCCTTTTTAGGGTTAGGATTTCTCTTACATATCATCAACCTCCATTAGGGTTTTCCATAAATAACCATTTAGGTTCTCAAGATCATATTATTAATGATCAAGCCCTATTTCATTGTTTCACATAGCTAGAAGCCAACATTGATAACATAAGCATTTAATCATGCTTATTTATTCTCATTACTTATCATTGAATGAATTATCAACACAAGATATAAGTTCCTCTCTCAACTTTACCAGAATATGATTACATCATACTTTATTGATTTGGATTAACCTTTTTATAAGGCATGTTAGCCTACACTTATCAAATTGCATTACATCTCAATGTAACAATTGACATGACACACTTCATGTGTTACTCATCCAAGTATATTGGATTTAAAATACATCAAGGTGTATCAATCTTGAGGTGTTAGGTGTGATATCTATCAAATCTTGATGTATCACTTCCCACATCACCTTTATCTTACTTGAGTTCATCAACTTATCTTGTATTAGGGTATTTCCCATCCTAATACTTTATGCACCAGTTCATCACATTTATCATGTAATGTATTGGTCATAAGTCACTTATTTAGAATATACAACCATTGCCAACGATATGGACTCATATTTGAGTTAGGAACTATTGATATAAAGATATCCATTATCAACCTCTTTAGGTATTTCACTTATCAATATATTAATCACTATTCCATTATTAGGAATAGGGTTTTCCATCTTTATAAATTAAGGTTCACATAACATCTCCCCATATATGGGTTTCACATAGCTTTACCCTTAATTAGGGTTTCACATGACATCACCCTTAATTAGGGTTTTCTGAACATCTTCTTAAATTGGGGTTTCTCATTATATTACCCTAAATTGGGATTTCTCATCTCATCACCCTAGGTTAGGGTTACACCATTTCCTAGATTAGGGTTACACCTAGAATTGCCCTAAATTAGGGTTGGGATTCATCAACCTTCTCAATTAGGGTTTCATGATCTATCATACCCTAATTACATACTCTATTCATGTTGAAAGTGTTGAGTTTTAACCATTACATGATTTTCATTCATGTAGGAATTCCTCTCTCTTTCATCCTCTCTAGGATGTCAATCCTAGAGATTAGGTCCAATCAACTTGAATGAAGGGTTGTCACAGCATATTAAGTCATTGCTTTCATAAGCATCAAGAGTTAACCACTCAAAAGGTACTAATTACCCTAGTACCTCAAAGGTACAACCATTGTAAGAACCTTTGATTTACATCAATAATAATTGAGTAGTAATTTGACCTTTATTCACATTAGGTGTCCAAATGGTTTGACCAGTCGAATTCTCAAATGGTCTTGATTACTTAGACCCCAAACGGTCTTGGTCACTTAGACCCCAAATGGTCTTGGTCACTTTAGATCTCAAACGGTCTTGTTCACTTAGACCTCAAACGGTCTTTGTCACTCAGACCTTAAACGGATTGAAACCATTTGGCAATTAGCCCTTGAAACCATTTAAACAAAACTATACAGAAACTGTATGAGCAAATCACCCTTGAAACCATTTGGGTTTCCAAACGGTTTGAGACCGTTTGATCTCAAATGGTCTTGAGATCGTTTGGACTCAAACGGTCTTGAGACTGTTTGGTCCAAACCCTCTCAAAACTGAATGGACCAATTAGGGTTTCCACCAATCAAGTCAATTTAGGTTTTCAATCATTGAACCACCTATCAATTGAACCATTGAATCACTCTTCAATTGAACCATTAAATCCTCAACAATTGAACCATTGAGTCACCCTTCAATTAAACCATCAATTAGGGTTTTGAAATCAAGAACCCATCAATTGTTGACATTATGGAACTAATTTCTATTGAAACTATTGAATCACCATCAAACCATAACATGACCTGACCTCAAACGGTCTTGAGGTCGTTTGGCCTCAAACGGTCTTGAGACCGTTTGACCCATCCAACCACCAAAATAATTTGAATTCAATTAGGGATTCAACACTCAACCCGATTAGATTTTACAATTGGTGGGTCATCCAAACTTGGAACCATTATCATCAATTCAATTGAAGCCAATGGATTAATGTTCAACAACAACATCACTTAACCTCCAAACTGTCTAAGACCACTTGGTCTCAAGTCATTGAAACCGTTTGCACTAGATCTTTGTTAAGGTGTGTGCTTAGGATGATGTCATCATCATCAAGCTTCGATCCTTCAAAAGCTACTGACGTTCTCATGGTAATTGCATCAATTGATCAAAGGAATTTCAAGAAGAACAAAATGATCAACAAGAAATGGAGAATTGAATGCAATAACAACATTTAAGGGTTTAAGTTATATAACCCTCCTTCAATGAAGCTTCAAAGCTCCAACTTCACGTCCCTAATGGTGAAAGAAGCTTTCTCACTCCACAAGAAAAGGATTGGCTAGAATGGAAGATTGATGGAAGAAAAGAAGAAATTCATCATTGATTTTCGATCTCCACCATGAAATCATGGTTGAAAGTGATCAAGGAGTTTACCTACAGGTTGGAGTTCTTCCTCCTATTGCTCCTTAGTCCCCTTGAGCTCGTTCAAGGCAAGGAAGAAAGAAAATCCGAAAAAAGATCTTTGGTTGAGTGGAAAAGGAAGTATTTATAAAGGAATTCCAAGGAGAGAGAAAGTAGAAAAGATATCCTTTATCTCCCCAAATTATGCCACACACTCCCCTCACTTCCTTGTGCACGAAGGGACCTTCCCTTTCCTTTAATTCCTCCTCATTATCCTTAATTTAAAGGAAAACAAATTAAGTACCTTAAATCATTTTATACTAATGTCCCATTTTAGTGGATATTACTTTTTATTAACTTAATGTGAGTGGGCTCTCCACTCACTTAGGATATTTTCGTGCCTTTTCAAGGCACATGCTCGTCCATCCTTGTGCAATATCAACCATCTCATTTTTGTTGAAGGGCTCTTCAATTAATATATTTATTTTTGCATTAAATCGAAATAAAGTTCCAATTATGCTTTAATCTTGATTATTTTAATATCAAGATTCTCTCTCTTCCAAAATGATTCAAATGAGGCTCCCCTCTCAAATTCTTTTGTATACATGATGCCAAGAATCATGAGGGACCCTATGGAGGTAGTATTTTGCATATTGAACCCTAGGTTTTGGGTAAATTGCACATTACACCAAAACTAGGTTTTAATGCACAAAGATTGCTTAGCAAGCTCTATCTTGGTTCTCAAGCTTGTGGAAGCCATACCACTACATCATACTCATTCCTATGATGCTTCAACATATGGGGAACATTTTTCCGTGCACAATTTGCAATTTAATCCCTCAACTTGGGTAATTTGCATTTTAGTCAAAAACTAACAAAATATTGTTTCAACATTATTCAAAAAGGACTAAAATTGAAACATAAGCTCCTCTTGAGCCATAATTACTTTTCAAAAGATAAGAGAAAGCATATAATCAACCTTATTAAGTAAAACATCTAGGGTTAAAGCATAACCCAGGTTAGGGATGTTACAAATTATCCACCCCTAACAAGGATTTCGTCCCCGAAATCCCAAGAAAAGGAAGATAGTTGTTACTCATGTCATCATATCTCTAGATAGCGTCTCAATGTCATAGAGATTGCATAAAACTGTGTCTAGTGCCAGGTTCTCCTACTCATACTTATCATTTGAATCTATCATACATAGCATATATTCAATTGCCATGTCCCTGATGGAAAGGATACAAGGAACATATTCCTTTTATCATCCCCTCATTCCCCAGGGTTATTTATCAAAGAAGACACATGTATTTAGTTGAGGAAACCCACTTAGAAACTCTTATTTAATTGGGAAAGTTCACTTAGAAATCCCTATATAGTTGGGAAAGTTCACTTACAAATCCCTTTATAGTTGGGAAAATTCACTTAGCAGTCCCTATATAGTTGGGAAAGTACACTTAGCAATCCTTATATAGTTGGGAAAGTTCACTTAGCAATCCCTTTATATTTGGGAAAGTTCACTTAGCAGTCCCTATATAGTTGGGAAAGTTCACTTAGAAATCCCTATATAGTTGGGAAAGTTCACTTAGAAATCCCTATATAGTTGGGAAAGTTCACTTAGCAATCCCTATATAGTTGGGAAAGTTCACTTAACAGTCCCTATATAGTTGGGAAAGTTCACTTAGCAATCCCTATATAGTTGGGAAAGTTCACTTAGCAATCCCTTTATAGTTCATGAACATTTTGTGGTTTTATCACATTTCCCATTTCCACATCATTGGAAAAGATCTTTGTTATTCACACATGCTTTATCAGACAGGGATCATCTCCCTTGTTATTATTCTCATTTCATGAGGATCATATTCTTTTTCTTCCTCATGCACACAGATTGATCTGAATTATCTCAGATTCCTCTTTCTCATTCTTAGGATGTGATGCAATTATCCATACCATATTTTTAGTTTCATGATACTCATTAGATTGTCTCATAATGGCTACTTGATCAGAGTAATAAGAAATATAACAATCTAAGAGTTCCATACTTACCCTATCCCCAATAATTATATACCTGGCCATGGTATACAAATACTGAGATTAGGTGGCATGCACTTCATGTACTATTATGTTCCTTACTTTTTGTATCATCATCATTACATGATTAACATTCCTAGATTTCCTCCAGGTACCACATGTATACCTCTTCCTTTTTCACACAGATAAGAGAAATTATAAAGCATTTAAAAGAATAATGAACAAAATATAAACCCTCATCTTCCTTGTGTCCTCATAGGACTAATCAAAGGAAGCTCAAAACAACTAATTTCTTATTTTTTTAACAAATAGAATCGTGAAATGAAATATCAGAATGAATCTATTTCATCTGACCTGTCACAACCCGAGGGTTGACTATTGCATCAGATTGATTCATTGCATAGAACCTCGTAGTTGCTTGTTGTTGACCCTGTGCTCGATTATTGGGTGTTGATGAACCATCTTGGGACGCTTGTCCACATCCTCTAATGTTACTAGAAAGCTGCCTCCTTTGTGAGTCTTGCTGACTCTGCCTCTGGGTTGAGTCACCATTATATTTCCAACTAGACAATTCTTTGCTAGATGTCCCATTTGTCTGCATAGGTAATAGATCCTGGTCTCAGAATAAGGTCTGTGAGGTCCAGTCACCGATTTTGATGCTATACTGGGGGCTATATTCGGAATAAAACTACGGTCCCTACCCCTACTTGACGTCCATTGTGTCTGGGTATTGAATCTTGATGGTGTTGCCAATGTAGAAAATCTCAGCTTCTTAAAACTTTTAGATCTTTGTCCTTGAAACTGAGTGTACACCTTTTTACCACTGGTCTGTCGTTTCTCGATTTCAGACCTTTCTATCCTCCTTACCGACTCCAAAAAAGTGGCAAACCTCTCCCTGTTCTCTAAAGCAGACACGGGAGTGGTCAGTTCAGCGTTCAACCCCTTCTCAAAATGTCGAATTCTTTCCTCATCATTAGCTGCCATATGCAGACAAAACCGCAAAAGCTCCATGAACTTAGCTTCATACTCACTAACGTTCATCTGTCCCAGTCTAATGCTCTCAAATTGAGAGATCTTCTCGTCTAGATACGTCTTAGGGAAGTATCTACTAATGAATTTTCATCGGAATACCTCCCATCCAACTTCTTCACCTGGCCTCTTACCCTCCTCAGTCATCCACCAATGGCCAGCATTCCCCTTTAGAAGGTATATATCATGTCTTACCTTCTCAGCTTCAGGAATATCAAGGATCCTGAAAGCCTTTTCCAGCTCCGTCAGCCACAAATTAGCATCTGTTGGATCAGCTGTACCAGCATAATCTATGGCCCCAACCCGGCGAAGCCTCTCAAAAGTCTTTCTGGATCCATGTCCATCATGGTGGGCTGGTGCCCTAGGTGCAGGTGGTGTCATCCTATCAGCCATGTGTGTTATAGTCGCCATAAACTGGCCGAACAGGATATGGAAGACTGGATTCTCTATCATAGCTGGGTTAAACTGGGAATGTTCAGGTACTGGCTCCTCCCTAGATTGATCCCTTGCACCTCCTCCTGGTGCAGCAACGCTGCTCTCAGCAGCATGTTCTTCATGTGATCTAGACATCTTCAAGTTCTTCTTCTCCTATATGAGCAGAAGATACTATCAGATAGACTAGAAGACACTTAAAATAGACTCAACAACCTTAATCCTATGTCTCTATAAACTCAGCAAACCTAGAGCTCTGATACCACTAAACTGTGGCATACATATCACAAAACAAGATCTACTTAAGCGAAAGCGTTCGTTAGCAGCGGATTACTAAAAATTTCAAAAATTAAAACCATTTTACAGAGCGATCCACACATAGGAAAACTCTTTCATAAAGAACTGAAGTAATTTAATTACATACTAGTTCACAAGTACATGTCATGTATCATCTTTTTCTGAGAATTACAAGAATCAACTGCCCTGTTAGACTAAACACAGGCAGTATAAAATCTCGATGCACTAAGCCAAAATCTCAAAAGCACTAACTATTACACCAAGGACCTGAGAGTACAGAGATGACACATAGGACTTTCTATACATATATACAAGATGTGACAACCAATGTTTCCACCTGAGAAATCACTACCGTTCTCTTCTACTGCTACTCTTGTTGTCCTTCACCTATTGAAAGATTCCTGCCTCCTCATCCGCGTCCACCTAAAAATGTGGATCCCACGGGGGTGAGACAATTGTAAATTGCCCCAGCGAGAGATATAACTCTCCGCCAAAACATTATTATTGCAGTTTAATTTAATAAAATTGTGCAGAGGAATTATATATTCAACAACAGATAGAAAATATCTAAATAAATTAGAGCAGTATTCTTATTCATAGCATTTCAGCTATAACTTGATAAGAAGCATGATACTTATTCCATGAGGAATTAAAGTACATGTATAACATTTATCCTTCTAGGATATGCTAAGCAGAGTAACATCAACCTTCTCGGTCAGTACGAGATTATATGGTAGAGACATCATGTGTCAAACTACAATTAGCTTTCCAGGGTATATTGACATCTTCACTATAGAGTTATAGCTGTAGCATATACTCTCTTCAGGCTTAGATCACACAGCTAATGCCTGGTGTTGTTTTGTGGAGTCATGGCCTGTAGCCATACTCTTTTAATAAAGTATTGGGATATTAATCCCTCATCTCACCAGGTACATTTCCATTTCTTAACAAGTTCATCATCATGATTATAGAATATGGGTATTCAAACCCTCAGTTCATCATAGAATACCTGTTACCACTTATCAGGTAACTTAATACCTTTAGGTCATCTGACCAAGGTAATCATGATTATTGCTACACAAGCATTCTACATAGCTCACAAAGCTCATTTCACCTCTTGTTACCTCTTAGTAGGCAACACGACATATGATGGCTCATTAACAACTTAAATAAAAGAAACATCATAGCTCATACATGCCTATGTTCATCTTCTCATGATACAAGCATGGTTAGTACTTCATGAGAACAATTATAATGCTTACATATCAGCACTATGCAACACGTAATAATACCACTATTCCCTTTTTAGGGTTAGGATTTCTCTTACATATCATCACCCTCCATTAGGGTTTTCCATAAATAACCATTTAGGTTCTCAAGATCATATTATTAATGACCGAGCCCTATTTCATTGTTTCACACAGCTAGAAGCCAACATTGATAACATAAGCATTTAATAATGCTTATTTATTCTCATTACTTATCATTGAACGAATTATCAACACAAGATATAAGTTCCTCTCTCAACTTTACCAGAATATGATTACATCATACTTTATTGATTTGGATTAACCTTTTCATAAGGCATGTTAGCCTACACTTATCAAATTACATTACACCTCAATGTAACAATTGACATGACACACTTAATGTGTTACTCATCCAAGTATATTGGATTTAAAATACATCAAGGTGTATCAATCTTGAGGTGCTGGATGTGATATCTATCAAATCTTGATGTATCACTTCCCTCATCACATTTATCTTACTTGATTTCATCAACTTAGATTGTATGAGGGTATTTCCCATCCTAATACTTTATGCACCAGTTCATCACATTTATCATGTAATGTATTGGTCATAAGTCACTTATTTAGAATATACAACCATTGCCAATTATATGGACTCATCTTTGAGTTAGGAACTATTGATATAAAGATATCCATTGTCAACATCTTTAGGTATTTCACTTATCAATATATTAATCACTATTCCATTATTAGGAATAGGGTTTTCCATCTTTATAAATTAAGGTTCACATAACATCTCCCCATATATGGGTTTCACATAGCTTTACCCTTAATTAGGGTTTCACATGACATCACTCTTAATTAGTGTTTTATGAACATCTTCTTAAATTGGGGTTTCTCATTATCTTACCCTAAATTGGGATTTCTCATCTCATCACCCTAGGTTAGGGTTACACCATTTCCTAGATTAGGGTTACACCTAGCATTGTCTGAAATTAGGGTTGGGATTCATCAACCTTCTTAATTAGGGTTTCATGATCTCTTTATCAAGGATCATACCCTAATTACATACTCTATCATGTTGAAAGTGTTGAGTTTTAACCATTACATGATTGTCATTCATGTAGGAATTCCTCTCTCTTTCATCCTCTCTAGGATGTCAATTACTTCAATCTTAATTAGATTAGGTCCAATCAACTTGAATGAAGGGTTGTCACATCATATTAAGTCATTGCTTTCATAAGCATCAATAATTAACCACTCAAAAGGTACTAATTACCCAAGTACCTCAAAGGTACAACCATTGTAATCACCTTTGATTTACATCATTAATAATCAAGTAGTTAATTGACCTTTATTCACATTAGGTGTCCAATTTGACCAGTCAAATTCTCAAATGGTCTTGATTACTTAGACCCCAAATGGTCTTGGTCACTTAGACCCCAAACGGTCTTAGTCACTTTAGATCTCAAACGGTCTTGGTCACTTAGACCTCAAACGGTCTTGGTCACTCAGACCTTAAACGGTTTGAAACTGTTTGGCAATTAGCCCTTGAAACCGTTTAAACAAAACTATATAGAAATCATATGAGCAAATCACCCTTGAAACCATTTGGGTTTCCAAACGGTTTGAGACCGTTTGATCTCAAATGGTCTTGAGATCGTTTGGACTCAAACGGTCTTGAGACCGTTTGGTCCAAACCCTCTCAAAACCGAATGGACCAATTAGGGTTTCCACCAATCAAGTCGATTTAGGTTTTCAATCATTGAACCACCTATCAATTGAACCATTGAATCACTCTCTAATTGAACCATTAAATCCTCAACAATTGAACCATTGAGTCACCCTTCAATTGAACCATCAATTAGGGTTTTGAAATCAAGAACCCATCAATTGTTGACATTATGGAACTAATTTCCATTGAAACTATTGAATCACCATCAAACCATAACATGACCTGACCTCAAATGGTTTTGAGGTTGTTTGGCCTCAAACGGTCTTGAGACCGTTTGACCCATCCAACCACCAAAATTATTTGAATTCAATTAGGGATTCAACACTCAACCCGATTAGAGTTTACGATTGGTGGATCATCCAAACTTGGAACCATTATCATCAACTCAATTGAAGCCAATGGATTAATGTTCAACAACAACAACACTTAACCTCCAAACTGTCTAAGATCGTTTGATCCCAAACGGTCTCGAGACCGTTTGATCCCAAACGGTCTTGAGACTGTTTGGTTTCAAACGATCTTGAGACCGTTTGGTCTCAAGTCATTGAAACTATTTACACTAGATCTTTGTTAAGGTGTGTGCTTAGGATGATGTCATCATCATCAAGCTTCGATCCTTCAAAATCTACTGATGTTCTCATGGTAATTGCATCAATTGATCAAAGGAATTTCAAGAAGAACAAAATGATCAACAAGAAATGTAGAATTGAATGCAATAACAACATTTAAGGGTTTAAGTTATATAACCCACCTTCAATGAAGCTTCAAAGCTCCAACTTCACGTCCCTAATGGTGAAAGAATCTTTCTCACTCCACAAGGTTCATTCCTCAAGCTTTTGAGTGAAAAGGATTGGCTAGAATGGAAGATTGATGGAATAAAAGAAGAAATCCATCATTGATTTTCGATTTCCACCATGAAATAATGGTTGAAAGTGATCAAGGAGCTTACCTACAGGTTGGAGTTCGTCCTCCTGTTGCTCCTTAGTCCCCTTGAGCTCTTCCAAGGCAAGGAAGAAAGAAAATCCAAAAAAGATCTTTGGTTGAGTGGAAAAGGTAGTATTTATAAAGGAATTCCAAGGAGAGAGAAAGTAGAAAAGATATCCTTTATCTCCCCAAATTATGCCACACACTCCCCTCACTTCCTTGTGCATGAAGGCACCTTCCCTTGCCTTTAATTCCTCCTCCTTATCCTCAATTTAAAGGAAAACAAATTAAGTACATGTTACGACCCCACCTCCCGATAACCCCCAATTAAGGGAGACCAAGAGGTCGAAGTCGTACCCATACTTTCTGGATCAAAGGTTCGGCAATAAACCAAGAACAATTATTAAATTTTAACATACTAAACTGAAAAGTTGTAAGAAAATAAACTTTTGCATACCTTTTTTAAAACTTGGATCTCTAAATTTCTATCCACTTAAGGATTCAACTCTAACTAATCCTCCTTGTATTTTACTTCATGTATTTCATAATATGACGTTTTACTGTTTGTCCTTTTTGGCTTGTACCTAAAATGCCGAAAAACAAAACGTCGGTCAGCCAAAGTTGGTATGTGGGGGAAACAATAAACGTGCAACTATGATAACAACATAATCATTCAATTAATCATTTAACAATCAAGATTACGTTTTAAATATAACTCCGCGATCCAAGAGTACCCTATCCTCTATGTTGTCCCCATTAAACCCCTCATGATTCACCTATAAGTGAACCAATTTCTAGGGTTGAGTCACATGGCACTACTCGTAAGTAGCCCACTCCTTTAATCATGGCAGGCTAATGAGTCTCATGGCACTACACGTAGGTAGCCCAGTTTCTAACTCTCGGTAACCTAGACCTTGCTCTAGGATTACCCCCTTTTTTTAGCATTTTCAAAGCAATAGAGGTGGACCCGGATCTAGTCAGTTATATACGCACATTTATAGTGATAATCATAGTCACTTTATAGTTGCATGAAATAAATAAACATCCAACAGTTATTTTCAAGCAACCAATTAAAACTTTGGGAATCACCGTGAAACTAGAGAGATTATTCATAAGTGTAACCACATACCTAATTTGATGAGTCATGCAGATTATTCAACATATAATTCATGTATATACAATCAAGCCAATCAACAGATCCAAGCAAGTAATTCAATCATCACATAATTCCTAAAAATAATATGTACTCTATTTATTACACACTTTACCAAGAATCTACTTTATTGACTTGGATTTACTTTCTAGGGTTTCTAATCCGCATTAAGGTTCATTAATGTTCATTAGGGTTTCTTAGATCAATTTCTCAAACTTTATTCCTTTTAGGTCAACAAACCCTAAAATACTCTTTTCCATTTATATGAACCCTAATTGCTCAACTATCCATTTTAATAGTCTTTTATACCCAAATTGACTTAGGATCATCACATCCCTATTTATTCGTGGATTTGAACAATTAAACCAATTAAAAGATGTATTCTCTTAAATTAGGGTTTTCAAGCTCATCATGCACGAAACCCTAAATTAAGCCAATTATATAAAAAGATCATATTTTTAGATCCTATTTTCACTTTTATTAACAACAAGTTAATATTCACATAAAACATCCATAACGACCTTTCCCAATTTCATTAATTATCAAATTAGGATTTCTTATCCATGGAAGCATTAAAGATAGAAACTTTAAGCAAATTTTGAATTGTAAGAATAATTAGACATCAATTATATTTTTAGTGTATTCCTTGTATTTTTCTGATCAATTTTGATATATTACTTGTCTAATTCTGAGCATCCTAGCAATTGCTATAATATTCTAAAGTTAAACCTTTTATTATCCAATTAGGCATTGCCATGTCAGTAAAGTATTCTTTTCTTATTAATCGGCTCAGGATCGGCGAATGGACTTACTTGTCCCTGGCTCTCGAATAGTAGGAGAGGGGCATAGGCGTCCTTTGACTCTAATCCTCTTCCTCCTTGCGCTGGGCACGACTCTCTTCGCTTGTCGCTCTGATAGGCGCCCGATCAGCAGTCAACTGATCAACAATGTTTCCGCCCTTGCAACATAACAACCACAGCCACTATGGACGACTGATCCCTCACATGTATGACCGCTCTTCTTCGTGCAGAGTGGTGCTTCCACCCATGCCACACGGACACAGTTATCCTCACGCCGCTGCCGACACCTATGGTCCCATTCCAGCCGCTCGACGGCGAGGCATGGCGCCTCTTCCTAGGTGACGTTGGGGCGGCCCCCTGCTAGACTCCTCCTCGGTCATCCCTCCTGTTCCATCTACCTGATCATTGCAGACAGAAGGGCAGCTTCTGCTACCTGCGCCGTCCGCAGCACTGGACGTTGTGCGTGGTACCATCGGAGGCACCTTGGTGGCGCTCTCCCTTCCCTTTCCTCACATCTCTGGGTCTGCCGCCTCCTCCAGCAACCTTCATGGTGACCTAGACATCCAACTCGCCACCTCTGCCTTCCTTTTTCAGCAGGCTTTGGTGGAGTTGTTTACAGGTCGCGCATGATGGCTGACCCTCCTCCAAGTTAAACATGGCATTGAGGACGATGGAGAAGGTCCACCCACATCCATCCCTGCTTGCCGCCAAGCTACGTCATGTCGTATCTATGCTGCAGGTTTATTCGATGTGACTCCACATCAAAGGAACTAGGGGAAAGGGTCTTCACGGTGCATGGATACTTCGTCTGGTTTCATCTTGGACCACTATGGATAGGGTCGTGTATTCTGGTGGCAAGAGGTTGACCTGAGGTTCCCATATATATACATACCTAAGGAAACCCTAGGGGTCATCCTTGAAGAGACGAAGAGAGGCCTCAAATCCTAGACCCATTCACTCTTGGTTGCGAGACACACATACGTTTTCGTATTTCGTGATTTACTAAAAAGGAAGATGCCTAAGGCAATTAATCATCATGCCTTATTCTCTAAAAGCATGTCCATGTATATAGATTCCGGAAAACCCATTAGATATTCCCTATTCTTTTTATTTTGGAATTGGAAACCCAAAAATTATAAAGAGAAGCCCATCTCTCTACGGCACACATTGGATAATTTATTTCTCAATTAGATTATAGCAACATATCAATCTTTTCCCATATTCCAATTGTGGGGTTCCATGGAATATCTTTTCATATCCTGAAACTTGCTCCTTTTAAATAATGTTATTATCTTGTAGAATCTCCTTGCTTGGTGTCACAACCATTAAGTTTCCAATCTTGGCTATGTAATTACTCTTTTAATTATTTCATCACACCATGCATCTTATTTTCCACATTTTATCATTACTTTCAATTTCTTTCTTAATAAAGAAATATCTAATTGATCTTTTCTTTTCTTATTGCATTTTCTATGCAACTTCAAACTCCTTGGAACCCAAGGAACCCAAGAGGCACGAGATCCCTCTTTGGATTTGCCTTCTAGAGGTTTCCACATTTTCTTTTCTCGAATATTAAATTATTCATTCACTAATTGAATTTTCTTGTTATTTGGGCCCAATAGCCAATAAAGCCCACAACAGAAACATCAAGGCTATTGTAAACAAAATCCATATATTCAAAAAAAATTATATCATTATTTTTTCAAATATCGTTAATATGAGAAATTACATTTCTCGACAAATGAACCCAAAATCAGGGTTGTAACATCCTTCCCCTCTTATAGGAATTTTGTCCTCAAAATTCTATCAAGCAAACAAACAATTCAGGATAAGACTTTTCCATGTTCATCATTGGCCCCTATGTGGCTTTACCGTACTCATGGCATTTCCAAAGAACCTTTATCATCACATATTCTTTTCTCTGAGTTCTTTCATCCTGGCGTCTATAAACTACACAGGTGACTCAGGCCATTTCAGCCTCCCTTGGGGCTTACTAGGTTCATTGCTCAGCACATGGTTGGGGCACCTCACATAGTGCTCTAAATTGGACACATGGAACTCATCACACATTACTTTATCCTGAGGGGTAAGGTCAATCTTAACCATCTCCACCAAACCATGTCAAAAGAACCCATGCATCGGGGACTCAGCTCTCTTAGCTATAACTTAGAGGGGTCGGATTTTCATGTCACATATTCTCCCACAGTGAACTGCATGTCAGTCTACTTTGCATCTGCTCACTACTCTTGTCGTCTCTAGGCTCCTTTCATCCATTGCACGATCAAAGCGACTTCATCTACACACATTGTGGTCCTTTTCTAACCATCATGTGGTCCTTTCACCAACATCACCTTACTGAAGTGGTGACCGACACAACCTCCCTTACAGAGCTTCTTATAAAACCCGATACTGGCTATGGTGGTCATTGTCACATCTTTCATAGGACAAGAAGTGTCTCTAGATATCACCCTGAATGAGCACACATGCTCTCATCAGACCCTTTAGTTTGGATTATACTAACCATTAGTTAGGGGTGATAAACTGTACTATCATCGAGTTCTTCATGTACCTACTTTCACCTTATGCAAGTGAAACTTTAAGTCATACTCATGAACTTTTGAACTTGCATCATGGTGTAGTTGAACCCTCTCTCTCATATGTAGCTCAACCCGATCTATCCCTTGACAGTACTCTTTCTTTCTTATGTCATCTAGGTAAGGCGATCTACCATAACTCATATTGCCTCATGACCTTTCTTGGTCAAGGGGAGACTTTCCACATCATCCATAGAGATGAACTCCCATTTCCTCTTGGGAACTCTTTATCCCTTATTTCAACTTATTGGGTTACTGGTGTTCATCCTTCACCTTCTGGTTTGCATGGCAGCATACCCCATGCAACTTCATCTTAGGCATCCAAAGTACTACTGTCACTTATTATCTTCGTAGTACGGTGTATGGTGATCTTAAAATCATGATCTCCTGTATGTCCTGATTCCTCAAGATCGATTCCTTAGAAACCCTAAACCACTCTAGTCGGGGTTTCATCACCTTCTTTTCCAAAGAAGTGCATATGCGGTTCTACCACCATCCTTTCATTACATCAAAGACTAGACTGGCTAACCAAACAACCATTAACTTTTCAACATATCTCGTTATATCTGAGTGTTAGCTAAACACATCTCCTTTCCAAACTTAGGGTTAGCCTAACAACCTCTTCTAACTTCTAGTCAAACTAGTCAGATATATCTCAACCAGAGCATCCATTACCACTTCACATCCTTAGGTATTAGGTAACATTGAAGACATACACTTCCATGTATTTCACTTATCATATTAACTCTTAACTCTAAGTCTATCTTCTTTGAGAACACTTTTGAGCTCATTTTCTTGGTAATAAAACTCAACCTTGTATGAATTCATATCTCATGATAACATCATCCTCATAAGGTGACTACCTCATTCCTCTTAGTGTTAGTAAACCATCCATGTATCATTCACTTTACCAGGGTAGGTTATCTTCTCTATCCCCATTTCTTGTGGCAACGTTCTAACCTACATCATATCTTATCCTTGATGTATGTCATACGTAATGTCCTATCTCTCGCCCCCATAATAAGAGGAAATAAGCATTTGGCTGCAGTCCAAATACAGAGTTCTTCCTGTTCCAAGAGTAGATATGGTACATCCCACCTTGCCAATACACCTTTACATCTAAGGTGCAACGTGCCACATATGTCTCTACATCACAGACATCATGATATCAAAGTTACCTCCATGGAAAACTAGTCTTGAACCCACTAAGGTTTATATCCTTGGTCATCTCCTCTAGGTCTATAGGGTACCGGCTCTTTTGGGGTCATCCCTCTTCCCTCATGCATCAAGAGAGTGCCCTACTCATCTGCCCTTTGGGTCCCATGAGTTCATGAAGGTGATCAATCTCCTAACCCATGGCCCTCAAACAATGATAGATGTTACCTCCCGACCCTATGGTCATGTGCAACTAGGGAATCAGGCAACCCCTACCTCCATCGGTCTTATCCCTACTTGATCCTAGGATAGACTTAGGATTCCATTATAGTACATGTTCAACTTAGAACCTTACCCAAGCCTTCATCATCTCTCTCTGCATTCATGGGCTGACTTTTATCATTTCATAGGGGTCATGGTGACCTGCCTACCTTGGTCAAGTCCCATTCCGGTTACTTCCATGGTAACACATCCATATGCACATAGAGATGGCTATCTATGGGTCTAGAGGTTCATCCTCATACCATGTACTTTCTTCTTAGCTTCTCAAGATCCTATGAGACCTCTTTAGGTTAACATAAACCAACAAAACTGGTATATATCCTACCAAAGGATCCCTCTCCCAGGATGAGAGGAAACTATAACCATAAGGTCACAAACATCCTTAGGGTTTTCATCCATAAGAGCATGCTTAACCCAGCATATATTAAGGCATAAGCTGACCACCTACTAAACCATGCTAGGTCATTCTTGTTCTCTTTTCTCAACACTGAATCAAGATCATACCTTCTCATGTCATCAACTTAGCGGTGAAGGGTTTGTCAAACATACCTTAAACTTAAGGGACTTCCCTTTTCCTCTATATATGAGGAGTACCATGCTCGAAACTATAGCAACTTAATTCTCATCATGAGCATTAGGTATACCACTTCCCCTCTTAGGCCTAGGAACCCTAGGTTCACTTCTTGATGACCAACTACATGCTCAATCTCTTAACCACAAACCAAGCATGTACCGGGTATGACATACACTTCCTGTCATCCTTCTCCTCGATCAACACTTTAAGGTTGAGTCATCCTCAAGGACAATCAACAAGGTGTAAGGCCTCATAACATGTTACTATACCATTCCAGGGTTTATGGAACTCTTCTCCTCTTCTATACCATAGGTACAAAGGTATAAGCAGACTCATCCTCTCTCTAGGGTTTGGTTCCTCTAAGACAACCAAGATATCATCAGCCACTAGGAATTATGCATGAGGAAACTGCTATCATTCACTGAGGTCGCATCATCCTTGACACCCCACTGTTCCTCATATCTCGGGGTTTTAGGCTTCTAGCCTTCTTGCCTGGGGTCATGCTCTCTCTCTAGAGTTAATCCTACAACCAACCTCACCATTAGAGGTCCTACCTTCGTGAAGGGTCAACCTCAAAAGCATGCCCCTAGCTAGATGAAGCCTATGGTCAACTTATATTCGCTCAAGGTTATCCATAACCCCTTATGCTTATTTCATAACATGTCCATCATGATTCCTTGACCATGGTTTCATCCTACTACTGACGTGCCCTGGGTGCAAGCCATACCCTACTTGCACAAGCCCATAGGGTTCTATAGGTTTTTCTCTAGCTTTAACCATGGAGGAGCTATCCTTCACTCTAACCTGCTCAACCCTTCCCAGGGTTGGGTTTCCAGAGGTACTAGGTCATCCAATGGCTCATATGGCATCCAAGGCATGTCTATCCAAACACCTGGTCTATCATGACATCTAACCCATCATGTTGTCTCTCCCTTTCACTTAGGGTTTGGGTTAACATCATCCTCAGTAGATGTGCCAGATCTCCACTTGCAATGGAGATCTCTATCTCCAAGACTAACTTATCCTCCTGACAAGAAGGTCTAGCCTCAGGTCTCTTCTGAGGACATGACAACTTATGTCATACGACCTAAGCATGTATCTATTCTTTAGTTTGCGCTTAATCTATTAAGCTTATGTCCATGACATCTTATTTACATGCTTTTCCTTTAATTTGGTGGAGGATCCCTTAAACCTTATCAACCTTACCCATACCTCAAGAGGGTGAGGAGGAGAGAGAAAATCCTCATCCTTAAGGTCCTTAAGAGAATTTGAGATGAGAATGGATGAATAAGATGAGAAAGTCCTAAAGGTATCTTATTTCAATTCATACCCTAAGACTTTGGCCAGGAAGTCACACGGATCCGGGAGTCCTCGTATTCCAACTAGCGGTGCAGAGGAAAATATTGCCAGCCCCCGATCGTGATCCTTTTCTAGACACCTCCGTCTTTCAGATAATCCTCTAATAACTCCCTTGGGATCTATGGATTTGTAAAATTTAATAATTATTAATGGTTAAGTGAGGAACCTACGCTCTGATACCAAATGTTACGACCCCACCTCCCGATAACCCCCAATTAAGGGAGACTGAGAGGTCGAAGCCATACCCATACTTTTCGGATCAAAGGTTCGGCAATTAACCAAGAACAATTATTAAATTTTAACATACTAAACTGAAAAGTTGTAAGAAAATAAACTTTTGCATACCTTTTTTAAAACTTGGATCTCTAAATTATTATCCACTTAAGGATTCAACTCTAACTAATCCTCCTTGTATTTTACTTCATGTATTTCACAATATGACGTTTTACTATTTTTCCTTTTTGGCTTGTACCTAAAATGCCAAAAAACAAAACGTCGGTCAGCCGAAGCTGGTATGTGGGGGAAACAATAAACGTGCAACTATGATAACAACATAATCATTCAATTAATCATTTAACAATCAAGATTACATTTTAAATATAACTCTGCGATCCAAGAGTACCCTATCCTCTATGTTGTCCCCATTAAAACCCTCATGATTCACCTATAAGTGAACCAATTTCTAGGGTTGAGTCACATGGCACTACTCGTAAGTAGCCCACTCCTTAACTCATGGCAGGCTAATGAGTCTATGGAACTACACGTAGGTAGCCCAGCTTCTAACTCTCGGTAACCTAGACCTTGCTCTAGGATTACCCCCTTTTTTTAGCCTTTTCAAAGCAATAGAGGTGGACCCAGATCTAGTCAGTTATATACGCACATTTATAGTGATAATCATAGTCACTTTATAGTTGCATGAAATAAATAAACATCCAACAGTTATTTTCAAGCAACCGATTAAAACTTCGGGAATCGCCGTGAAACTAGAGCGATTATTCATAAGCGTAACCACATACCTGATTTGATGAGTCAAGCAGATTATTCAACATATACTTCATGTATATACAATCAAGCCAATCAACAGATCCAAGCAATTAATTCAATCATCACATAATTCCTGAAAAGAATATGTACTCTATTTATTACACACTTTACCAAGAATCTACTTTATTGACTTGGATTTATTTTTTAGGGTTTCTAATCCGCATTAAGGTTCATTAATGTTCATTAGGGTTTCTTAGATCAATTTCTCAAACTTTATTCTTTTTAGGTCAACAAACCCTAAAATACTGTTTTCCATTTATATGAACCCTAATTGCTCAACTATCCATTTTAATAGTCTTTTATACCCAAATTGACTTAGGATCATCACATCCCTATTTATTCATGGATTGGAACAATTAAACCAATTAAAAGATGTATTCTCTTAAATCAGGGTTTTCAAGCTCATCATGCACGAAACCCTAAATTAAGCCAATTATATAAAAAGATCATATTTTTAGATCTTATTTTCACTTTTATTAACAACAAGTTAATATTCACATAAAACATCCATAATGACCTTTCCCAATTTCATTAATTATCAAATTAGGATTTCTTATCCACGGAAGCATTAAAGATAGAAAATTTAAGAAAATTTTGAATTGCAAGAATAATTAGACATCAATTATATTTTTAGTGTATTCCTTGTATTTTTCTGATCAATTTTGATATATTACTTGTGTAATTCTGAGCATCCTAGCAATTGCTATAATATTCTAAAGTTAAACCTTTTATTAGCCAATTAGGCATTTCCACGTCAGTAAAGTATTCTTTTCTTATTAATCAGCTCAGGATCGGCGAATGGACTTACTTGTCCCTGGATCTCTAACAGTAGGAGAGGGGCATAGGCATCCTTTGACTCTAATCCTCTTCCTCCTTGCGCTGGGCGCGACTCTCTCCGCTTGCCGCTCCGATAGGCGCCCGATCATCGGTCAACTGATCAGCAATGTTGCCGCGCTTGCAACATAACAACCGCAGCCACTGTGGACGACCGATCCCTCACCTGCACGACCGCTCTTCTTCACGCAGAGTGGTGCTTCCACCCGTGCCACACGGACACAGCTATCCTAACATCGTTTCCGGCACCTACGGTCTCGTTCCAGCCGCTCGATGGCGAGGCATGGCGCCTCTTCCTAGGTGACATCGGGGCGGCCCCCTACTAGACTCCTCCTCGGTCATCCCTCCTGTTCCATCTACCTGATCATTGCAGACAGAAGGGAAACTTCTGCTACCTGTGCCATCCGCAGCACTGGGCGCTGTGCGTGGTACCATTGGAGGCACCTTGGTGGCACTCTCCCTTCCCTTGCCTCACATCTTGTGGTCCGCCGCCTCCTCTAGCAGCCTTCATTGTGACCTAGACATCCAACTCGCCACCCCTTCCTTCCTCTTTCAGCAGGCTTTGGTGGAGTTGTTTACAGGTCGCGCATGATGGCTGACCCTCCTCCAAGTTAAACATGGCATTGAGGACGATGGAGCAGGTCCACCCACATCCGTCCCTGCTTGTCGCCGAGCTACGTCATGTCGTATCTATGCTGCAGGTTTATTCGATGTGACTCCACGTCGAAGGAACTAGGGGAAAGGGTTTTCACGGCGCATGGATCCTTCGTCGGGTTTCATCTTGGACCACAATGGATAGGGTCGTGTATTCTGGTGGCAAGAGGCTGACATGAGGTTCCCATATATATACATACCTAAGGAAACCCTAGGGGTCATCCTTGAAGAGACGAAGAGAGGCCTCAAAGCCTAGACCCATTCACTCTTGGTTGCGAGACACACATACGTTTTCATATTTTGTGATTTACTAAAAAGGAAGATGCCTAAGGGCATTAATCATCATGCCTTATTCTCTAAAAGCATGTCCATGTATATAAATTCCGGAAAACCCATTAGATATTCCCTATTCTTTTTATTTTGTAATTGGCAACCCAAAAATTATAAAGAGAAGCCCATCTCTCTACGGCACACATTGGATAATTTATTTCTCAATTAGATTATAGCAACATATCAATCTTTTCCCATATTCCAATTGTGGGGTTCCATGGAATATCTTTTCATATCCTGAAACTTGCTCCTTTTAAATATTTTATTATCTTGTAGAATCTCCTTTCTTGGTGTCACAACCATTAAGTTTCCAATCTTGGCTATGTAATTACTCTTTTAATTATTTCATCACACCATGCATCTTATTTTCCACATTTTATTATTACTTTCAATTTCTTTCTTAATAAAGAAATATCTTATTGATCTTTTCTTTTCTTATTGGATTTTCTATGCAACTTCAAACTCCTTGGAACCCAAGGAACCCAAGAGGCACGAGATCCCTCTTTGGATTTGCCTTCTAGAGGTTTCCACATTTTCTTTTCTCGAATATTCAATTATTCATTCACTAATTGAATTTTCTTGTTATTTGGGCCCAATAGACAATAAAGCCCACAACAGAAACATCAAGGCTATTGTAAACAAAATCCATATATTCAAAACAAATTATATCATTATTTGTTCAAATATCGTTAATATGAGAAATTACATTTCTCGACAAATGAACCCAAAATCAGGGTTGTAACAGTACCTTAAATCATTTTATACTAATATCCCATTTTAGTGGATATTACTTTTTATTAACTTATTGTGAGTGGGCTCTCCACTCACTTAGAATATTTTTGTGCCTTTGCAAGGCACATGCTCATCCATCCTTGTGCAATATCAACCATCTCATTTTGGTTGAAATCTTGGTGCTCAAGCTTGTGGAAGCCATACCACTGCATCATACTCATTCCTATGATGCTTCAACATATGGGGAACATTTTGCCATGCACAATTTACAATTTAACCCCTCAACTTGGGTAATTTGCATTTTAGTCCAAAACTAACAAAATATTGTTTCAACATTATTCAAAAAGGACTAAAATTGAAACATAAGCTCCTCTTGAGCCATAATTACTTTTTAAAAGATAAGAGCAAGCATATAATCAACCTTATTAAGCAAAACATCTAGGGTTAAAGTATAACCCAGGTCATGGATGTTATAGACATGAAACTAGAAACCCACCTTCATGATGACATCTAAATAAGTAAAAGATCATCTAATGTATTAATAAGAAATCTTAAACCTAACTTGTTGAAAACCCTAAAATGGGTCTAGTTAGGGTTGATGGTATGAATCTTGTTCTTAACCAAATGATTTCTTACAGATAGATGATCAAGGATAAGTTAGGTTATGAAATCTCTAAATCAGGTACGTGCTTTAAATAATTATATGACAATGGTTTTCTTGCTTGCAAATTGATATGTAGGTATGCTTGTTTACTTGGTCAAATATTTCCATTTAGTATTGTTCAATTATGCTTTCTCTTGTTGGTTTTATAACTTGAACACACACACACACATATATATATATATATATACATATACATATATATACATATATATACATATATATACATATATATATATATATATTGAACTCCATCATAGAAATTTGAAACAAGGTTTTTCTCGATAACTTTGGTCACTGAGGTCCCTCACAAAGAAATAGGGTTAAATCTTGATGATGTCCTTGAGGTCCCTCACGTAGAAACATGATTAGCTAATCTTTAGAACCCTCACAAACCCTTCTGATGAGAAGTTAGTCAAAGTCATTATATATGACTTTTTAGTGTAAATTGATTAAAATGGCATAAAGCGTGATCTCTCATTCTACTAATTACTTAACTTGTTTATTCTTGTTTGTTAACTTATGAAACCTTTTCAAATTATGCAAAGCTTATATATATATGTATCTTTATGTCCATTACTCAACATCTTGTGTGTTGACCCATTTGTTTCACATATATTTTAGGTTCATATATGGCTAGGAAGTTAGTGGGTTGGTGAGTTGAGTTCAGGTTTACTTGTTGTAGATCCAATGTTGGTGTACATGCCCAGACTTATAAAATTGTACTCCCAGTTAGTGATTGTAATATTGTAATTAAAGAATGTTGCTTAACAACACTTGTTGAATTCTGAGATTGTGTTGGTTCCAATGTCTTGTTATTTGATTGTGTATTTTAAAATGTTATACTTCCGTATTCGAGCTTTGACATTACCATGATAGGTACATATGCTCATATCCTTCAACTATTGCTTTTCTAGTCATTTGTAGGTTGTATTTTTGAATAAATGGTTCCATGACACCTTGTCCTTGGCAACAACACCAAAAGTATATTGTCAAGTATTTGCATGTACAAAAAACAAGGATAATGGATTTTAAATGTATAACCCAATACCTTAGATGGTCACAATAAAAATATGTGGTTCTAACTAGTAAGTGGGGTCAAACAGATAGACAAAGGTGACAATATGTTTAGGACTTAAGATCTTATATTATCTAAGCTGAGTCAAAGGTAAATTTTTTGTTCCTTATGAATAAGGTATTAGACAAGAACAAAGAGAACAAAGTAGATGAAAATGAAGTTACTCAAAAAAAATAAGTAGTAAATCTTTTGGTAGATTTTTGATATTTTGGATGGAACTTGGATTGGGATTCACCAACCAACACACTCACCAATATACAACCACTCATACCCATTGTATAATTTATCTTTGTATAATAGCAATTATCATTAATGTCTCTTACCTCCTCTTTCAAGATCAAGTTATATCTAGATTATATGAATTCTCTCTCTTAAGATGACAAATGAACAACCAACACATGAAAACATATGATCATTATGATCTAGTGGTCCAACACTTTCATGAATTCACACCACTCCTTGATTCCATATCCAATCTAACACTACTTTTCAAGGCATAAGAAATCATACATCACTAGATGGTAGATAATCATGAAAGTGATTTATTCATGAACAAGAGAAAATAGATAAACATTGTTAACAACATATGCGTTCAATGGAACGTGAATATTTATATGTTGAGAGAGCCTTGATGGTTAAGCCCAACCCAAGTTAATGAGTCTATCTACTCATATTAGAAGTGAAAAAAATGACTTACAAGAAATGATGGGCACAACCAAACGGGAACAAGGAAACGATATGGACATAGTAAGGAAGAAAGAAGTAAAAAAGTCAAATAGTAGTCGAAGGGGTATTGAACATCTATGAAGACCTCCTGGCCAGAGAGGATGGTAGAGGTAATGGAAGAGAAGGCTTATAAAATCTCCTTTCTCTTAAAGATAGAGTGTAGACACCTCTGAGGAAGGCATAAAGATGGACTCAAACTCTCATCCTCGTCAACCAATGGAAAGTGATGACAAGAGTGAAGCTCAACATCACTACATGGAGAAGAGGATGTCCCCTTTTGAAGGCCTTTGGTACCAATTTATAAGGATTGATAGTGCACTTGAGGCACATGAAGGGTGGGGGCTTTACTTATGCCTCAAGCCCCATGGAAAGTGCATCGGGGTGTGTTCTTAACTAACTCAAAAGATAGATACTATTGTAAAAATTCCATTAGTGGATGAGTGACCATGTGGCGTCATCGATAGATGGACACCTTACATGAACACTGATAGATGGACACCCTACACCTCATCGGTACACAACTATAGAACTTTCATCAATTGATGTATCTAGCATTTCGATCGGTGGATGTAAGGTAGGACACTTATTAGTATCTGGAGTATGAAGTCCCATCGATAGACAGGACTAGTTGGGTCATCAATAGATGAAACATGTGGAACATTAGTTGATGGATACCTATGATGTCCCAGGTCTTTTAGGTGATGGCCTTCTTGGACATTGATTGACATGCCCAACCCCCTTTTCATCAGTTGTTGTGTGCTCCTAACCGATGAAGTTATTGTTTGCTACCAAATTTGTTGTTTTCTTACCAGAAGAAGCAAGGTTATTAGTAACAAAAAGAAACATTGGTTTGTGCAACTAAATACAAGAGTTATCATGTCAAAGCCTAGAATAAAAAGAAAATGGAGGGTAAAATAGGCATATAGCATCCACAAAATTGGATGTATCAATACCTAGGTGAATGACTTGATACCCAATGCCTATGGACCATAAGACATGGTTATCAATCAGCACACAAACTAGTGTAATGTGTATTTTGTTGTCCATTCCACAATAATATGTGAATACAAACATCCAAGAATATTGTTCCCATGATCCATTGGGTCTCATGTTCAAATCATACTTGAAATCAGATGACTTTGAACCAATAACATGTTAGATTACCAACATGGGTACTTATTATGTATATGCTCCAACTTGAGGAGGAGTGTCTAAGTACAATGGTTGTTATCTAAATGTGGACCTGTTTGTATATTTTAGGTCCTACATGTAAATCACATGCATGTATATGTTTTTGGTATATTTTAGTACTTACTTTGTATATGCAGCATGATGCTTTATCTGTTTCTCAGGATGCAGATCACTCTTATTTAATCATTTTGTGTGATTTTCACTGATTGTTGTCATGGTACACACATGTTCAGTTGAGCCACACCCTCATTCATAAGATTTCAAATGGATATTACCGTCGAACCAATTGTTCACATGGGTGCAACTAGAGGGGTGATATGTGATGGCGGTTTGCAATTATATATGTAGCTAGAGTTCAATACATGTGATTGTCCGCTTCCATGACTAGCTAGCATATCTCGGGAAAAACAATCCAACCATTCATCCCCACAATGTACCATATGTACCCAAGACACGATCACACAAAGCTTCCATGTTGTTGCCGCAACATTTGGTTCATTCCTTATTTCTATCCCATTTAGAAGTGTCATCTTTTCTTTGTTGAACTCGTATGTTGTTCCAAGTTTCACCCATCAAGAGAGATTCTGCTCAAAGCCAGAATGGGTACCAGAGGAGGAAGGGGAATCAGAGGAGTTGCAGCTTCACATACACAAGCATATACAGTAAATTGTAAAATGTATGTTGGTGAGGATGAAGAAGAGCGAGAAGGAGAAGAAGACGGAAAGATACCAAAGGGTAAATGGCCCTCGTCATGAGGCAAACGAGGGTCTCATTGGGTTTGGTTGGGTCAAACCTTTCAGGTCGTGTCAAAATGGGTCGGGCAACTAGTCACACCCACATCCCACGATTACTACTAATAATGAGATGTGGGCATAACTTTGAGGATTATATGTAATACAAAGTTCACGCCCTTGCTTTTTTTTCTTTATTTCATTTCAAATTCTTTGTTTTTCTCACATCCAATCACATAAACAAACTTTACAAGAGAATTAAAATTTTATTACTCTAATATGATCTCAACATTAATGATACACATCCATACAGTCATTCTATTTCTCACACTTCCATGTACATATGACATGATAATCAGAAACATTCTCTCTTATTAAGGAAACAAAGATACAAAACATCATTTAAAACTCTCTCACATCTATACAAGGACCTAGAGTGATAGGGACCGACTGAACTTAACTAATCTCATACTTAACTCATGTGGTAGATCTACTCTGATGCTTTGACCTTCTTCAAGTCCACGTGGTTTCCCTAAAAATTGTGAGTAGAGGGGTGAGCCTACTTGCTCAGTGAATGAGTACTTCAAAGAAATAGTTTAAAGCACTTATATAATTACAGATATATTGCCAAGCAACTAATATCAATTATAACAACAGTATGCTTTAAAGAGTCTAATCATTGACAATCATAGATATTGCATGATACTCTAGATATCTGCAAGAGTGAACCAATTTATGAATATGCTTGATTGATCATAAAGAGAACTAATAATTCAGAAACATAAAATGAATAATTGAATAACAACGCACCCTTGTTTAAACTCTCATTCATCTTATTATGCCCTGAACCCACATGAGGTGTACCACAACATGTGAAAGAATCACAGCAAGCTATGATCTCACTGTTCAAGGCTTAGAAGAATGCTCGGGTTCCTAAGCCTATCTCTTGAGTAAGACCCCTTCGACAGTGGGCCGCGGCACATCTACCTCTCGGGGGTTAATAAGAGAGGTCGGATATCTCAGACTCCACCTCTCAACCCGGGTACTTAGGTAGTGAGTCAAAGCCCTCAGGCTTATTGTGCATCAGTGGACCTATTGACCACTGATCACTCAACATGTAACACAGGTACCACCGGCATCCCTGGTTAATGTTGGGTACCACACAATTGTAAGGAGTCTGCCCTACTGGTCAAGACCCCCGCACCCTACTGGTGCACTCCGGCTTACCTCGACCTGGACTACCACCAGTCAGGAAATCGTTTCCTCCTAACATCGCAGGCCTCATCCTGTGAGGATTCTACAGTGTTCAGGGCATCTACATGTCTAATTCACTCTTTAAATTCACAATTCAATCATCACATCAACATATCTTTGTTCATATATATAAACCATTCATTTCATAAACCATTTGATAACATTTACCACAACTAAACTGTCAAGCATAACCACATCTCATACTGAGCAACATTAATATCACAATACTTGATTCACTGAACACCCTATCCTTAGGGTTTCATTTACCTCATTCACTTATCACAAGACTCGCATAAGGATTTAATACATAATAAAATCATTCAATAAAGATTGCTCTCAGTAGTTTGCAAATAATCGAATATATATATGAAACTGTGTAATTAACTAAACTAGGGTTTCCACACTCTTACTGATATATCAAGCAAACATTGATATCATCAGATGAAATCCAAGATGTTATATGTCATATATGTAATACGCATACAAATAAAAAAATCATTCTTAACCAAGGAGATCCAACTAGGCAAACTTCTTTATTCAATTATACAACAATTTCAGTCATAGTCAAAAATCTTAGTTTCCAGTATATTCATGTAACCTTTACAATTACTTTAAGAATTCTCATTTAGATGGATTGTGATCATTTATAATGTGATTTCATAATGTGAAATACATCACAACAAAGGAATAATCCATATCATATCATCTTGCAAAAGCTAGATCAAAAAGGCAACTTAGGGTTTGCACTCGCATACTAAACAATTGAAGATTATTGACAATTTAACTCATTTTTGTGTAATCTACTATTTAAAGGAAGTACCCACTCACCCTAAGGTGTGAAAACACTTTAAAACGTAACTCTTCTCTGAAGATCTCGAATCCATATCCAAATCCTAGAAAAATCCACATTTTCTTCTTCCTTTTAACCCTAAATGGGATCTGTTTTAGGTAGAAGAGGAAGACCAAAGGTTAAACCAAACCTCAAATTCATTGGATTAGGGATTCCAAGCAAGGGGAAATGAAAAGAAGGAAGAATCAAGGATTAAACCTACTTACCAAGTCGAATCTATAACAACCCTTTTTTATTTCTGTTGTTCTTAACGTTCTTCCCCAAAAATTGCCCCAAAAATCACCTTCAAGATCGCCTTCTCATAGAGCAACTTTCTGGGAAGATAGATCATCGAATCGTGGTTCCAATGTACTTCATTGCGTTAAAAACAGATAAGAATTGCTCGAGATATAATCATTTTATGATTTGCTATCTTGGGCGACATCAGACATGGTCATGGTGTCGACGTAGCATCGCGGTCGCGGTGTCAAAATAGTGTGGCGGGTCACGGTGTCGACACAGCATCGCGGGTCGCGGTGTCGATCACGGTCGCGGTGCTCTGTATATGTTTACTAAAAAGGGCATAACTCTCTCATTTTAACTCCGATTTGGTTCATTATTATTTTTTTGGATTCATAATTAAATTATATACAATCTCACAATATTATTTTGATAAAATTATCAGAGGAAAAGTTATTTATTAAATAGTTTCTCCAATGTCATTAACTCTCTTCTTGCATACATGCACGGGTTAATGCTATGTTACTCCAACTCGGATCTTTAAAGTAGGCTTAAGCCATGATTATGAATTGCCCAAACAAGTATTTAAGGTTACCAAGGTTAAGATAAAGCACAACATAGAATATTACTAACATAAGTATGCCAAGCATTAAGATTATCTTAAAACTCTAGGATTACCAGCAAAGCTAGGAATGGGTTGTAACAATTCTCCCCCTCTAATAAAAATTTCATCTCAAAATTTTTGAAAGAGGAAAAGATACTTGTTAAACATCTCAGATTCTACTTTCCAAGTAACTTCTTCTATACATGATTCCTCCGAAGAACCTTTACTAGGGGTATCTCTCTCCTTTTAAGCTTTCAAATACTACGGTATAGAATTTTATTTTCAACATTGATTCATTTGTTCCTCTTCAAATCACAACCTTTAAAAGATATAAAATGTGTGAAACATAATTTCTCATCTCATCATCACAAGGTACTATTCACTTGCCATTCATGAGACCACACTAGTCATCATACTATCACAAGATATAAATCCTTTTCACAATATTATAGGGTATCAACCCTTACCAACACAAGAGGATTACACCTCATTCAGGGCTCAACCATGCCCAAAGATCATTAAGACCATCATACTATTTCCTGCAAGATCATCATTATCTTTGCATGCCTTATAACAATGTTGAACAATATCACTTACATATAATACACCAGATCAACACAATATTGCATTAATGAGCTAGGAGATATTCATAAACAATCATAGTAGGGTTATATTAACATTAAGAACATTTCTTTATTACATCAACATGCAAGGAATCTAGATATGATTAACCCTCATCATATTCATAACGCACAGGTTTAGTATAAGAAAGTATCAACCTTGTGGCTATGATAAACACCAATTAACACATTAAGGTTATGATCATATTAAGGAGGTTATTTCACCATCATGCCATCATATAAGAATGTTAAACATGAATACTCATCTTTATCTATTTGTATTAGAGTTAGGTTCGATAAGATAAAGTATACTAATGTTATTAATCAGCACTTATACCCAAACCCTTACTCACGACATCCTCATTGGATCATGGATGCATAAGTTAAAGTATCACCATCACATTCCATACTATTCTCAAGTATGAATCCACACATAAATCAAGGTGTAACCATCGGGTTATAGCATACTAGGGTTTCAACAACAATAACAGAGTACTCCATGACTGTATTAGTCATTCAAGGACTATTCATACCCAATTACCATCACTTAGTTATATTAAAGCTAGGTATAGCAAGGTATACCTCATTAGGGTTACATATCAATACAATATGGTTATCATCCCTTCTATTCATATGAGTGAATAGGTACGACTACCTTATTCAGGGTAACCCTCCATTTGTTCCATCATCATTCAACCCATATCACCATACCACAATTGTACAATACTAAGATGGATGACTGGTATGAATGACTACAACTATCATACACCTTTAATTAACATATTGCTTGCACATGTACACTAAAATCATACGTAGAACCAATTTACATCCCTCATTATACCTTCAACAAATTACACTTCTAAAAACAAATTCACGTATTACTCAAAGCCATTGTTTTCTCTTACTATGAGTTCTAGTTTACTTCTCATAGTGCAAATCTCATGATCTTCTTTTATATAGATGCTAGTATTCAAGGTCAAATCACTAGTGACATCCCTTGAACTACTACAAATCTATAAATTCTAGGGTTTTGTCCTTATCAGTAGCATGATGTTATTGTGATGTGACTTTGCTCCCTTAATTTGAAATTCAAACTCTGGATCTCACAAGTTTTACTAAAGTCTTCCTTATCTTATCAATTGAATTTCCTTTCTCTTACTTGGCCATTCAGATATATTACATTCTCAATTTACCCTGCTAGGGTTTCATCATCATATTGTGTGTCATTATTACATTCACTAGATGTCTCTACCATGGTGGTTATGCATCATATATGATTCATTTTATTATCACTTCATTTCCACATTGCTCTCATTAAGTAATATATGAAAGAGAAGATGATTCTGAGACTTAGAATTCTTATCTTCAAACAATCCCTTAATACATTTCTCGTATGTAGGTTTAATTGGTTATCAACAAGGATACATGACTAATTAGCACTTGCTTGAATCTCGCAACCTCTTTCTTTTATAATCTATATTATTCCATCATGTTTCAACCCTTCCTTACTTTCCACAATCCTCTTACCATATACTACTCTTCCGCCTGTCATATTTAACTTCTACTTTTCTCTTATGATCATGTTACTTATTCATGTGTATGATCATGCATACAATGTTGCATATATTTCTTTTTTATACTTCTACTAATGTGAAGTTAAAATTCTGAATCAATATTCTCTCTACTAGTTTCACCTCATGTTTAATACATTACATATCCTTCATTTTAAATCAAACGGCTCATGCATGGGTCAAACTTAGTCTCTCTTTCAATCAAGTTTTTCCTTCCCGAATATAGTCTATCTTTGTATGACATTCATTTGTTTAGCTACACTTTTGTTCTTCTTTTAGAAACTAGTTTGTTGTTCTATAGAGACTTAAAGCCCCAAAGGTAGCAAGGATGAATGTATTAAACATTATAATAAAGGTATACATTCTATGCTCTCAATTATATAATAACCCTCATTCCTTAATCAAGATCATCATTTCTAACATTTCTCTCTGTTTCAACTAAGTTTGTTATCCTAGTCTTATGATTTACATGTTCATCCAATTCTCTTCACTTTCATTCTTCTTAACTTCACTTTTATGTACTTATCGTATACTTAACTCTTCTCTTCTATTTCCCCTTTGCTTTGGAGTACATAAAAATATTGTACTCAATTATATAATCCATTCCTCATGATTGATTCTTACTATCTTGGCCCTTACATACTTTTCTCATATATTTTCCTTATTTCATATTTAGAGTTCATATAATACTAATAATTAAACTTAATCTGAACCTTATGTTGTGTTCCTTTATTCCCAATTAAGTGTTTCTCGTATGAGGCCCCAAAGTTGGATCTCAGATATCAGTTCTAATTAGTTCTTAGCTATTCTAATCTTTCCCATATGTTTCAACATATTAGTGTATGTACATTCTCACTATGATATGTGTCTAATTTATCCAGGGCCTACTCTTATTATATTTTTAATAGGAGTCATTAGATCCCAGTCACACACCCTGCTAGCCGGACCAGGCCGAACCTGCAGTCCTGAAGCTAAGAGCTACTCAGGATTAACCAACTCCTACTTATTTCAAACGTATGGAAAGAATATCCACTTAGGAAAAACTCATTTTAACATAACTTTTGGTCTACTTGATACAAAGAATAACTGAATCAACTTCATGATACAATTTTTTTTTAAAGAACCATACACATTCTACAAACCGATAATATGAACTCATACATAAAAGAGCATTTCTATTGATATCTAATCAAAGAAGCGATATAAAGCAAGAGTTGTATCACATTCTATGTTTAATCTCTTACTCCTTCATTACTTTTCGGTCTGCTAACCCTAAGATTTCTAGGGTTTGTCTCTAGCCCATCCTTCCTCTGTGTACCTGGCCAGGGCATCTAGAGAAGAATAGGTAGAGTAGCTTGATACTGGTCAACCTAAGTATTCAGATTCCAGGCCAGGATATCTAAATACTCATACCTCCCAAAGCTATAGACACATCAACTCTTAATTGTGAATTTCTATCCTAATAGTCCCTGACGACTCAACCTAGGCTCTGATACCAAAAGATGTCACACCCACATCCCACGATTACCACTAATAATGAGATGTGGACATAACTTTGAGGATTATACTTAATAAAAATTTCACTCCCTTACTTTATTTTTCTTTATTTCATTTCAAACTCTTTGTTTTTCTCGTATCCAATCACATAAACAAACTTTACAAGAGAATTAAACTTTTATTACTCTAATATGATCTCAACATTAATGATACACATCCATACATTCATTCTGTTTCTCACACTTCCATGTACATATGACATGATAATCAGATACATTCTCTCTTATTAAGGAAACAAAGATACAAAACATCATTTACAACTCTCTCACATCTATACAAGGACCTAGAGTGACAGGGACCGATTGAACTTAACTAATCTCATACTTAACTCATGTGGTAGATCTACTCTGATGCTTTGACCTTCTTCAAGTCCACGTGGTTTCCCTAAAAATTGTGAGTAAAGGGGTGAGCCTACTCACTCAGTGAATGAGTGCTTCAAAGAAATAGTTTAAAGCACTTATATAATTACAAATATATTACAGAGAAACTGATATCAATTATAATATTAGTAAGCTTTAAAGAGTATAATCATTGACAATCATAGATATTGCAAGATACTCTAGATATCTACAAGAGTGAACCAATATATGAATATACTTGATTGATCATAAAGAGAACTAATAATTCAGAAACATAAAATGAATAATTGAATAACTACACACACTTGTTTAACCTCTCATTCATCTTATTAAGCCCTGAACCCACATGAGATGTACCGCAACATGTGAAAGAATCGCAGCAAGCTACGATCTCACTGTACAAGGCTTAGAAGCATGCCCGGGTTCCTAAGCTTATCTCTTGAGTAAGACCCCATCTGTAGCGGGCCTCGGTACGTCTACCTCTCGGTGGCTAATAAGAGCGGCCGGATATCTCAGACTCCACCTCTCAACTTGGATACTTAGGCGGTGAGTCAAAGCCCTCAGGCTTATTGTGCATCACTGGACCTACTGACCACTGATCACTCAACATGTAACACAGGTACCATCGGCATCCCCAGTTGATGTTGCATACAACACAATTGTAAGGAGTCTTCCCTACTGGTCAATACCCCTGCACCCTACTAGTGCGCTCTGGCTTACCTCGATCTCGACTACCTCCAGTGAGGAAACTATTTCCTCCTCACACCGCATGCCTCGTCCTGTGAGGATTCTACAATGTTCATGGAATCTACATGTCTAATTCACTCTTTAAATTCACAATTCAATCATCACATCAATATATCTTTGTTTGTCTTTGTAAACCGTTCATTTCATAAACCATCTGATAACATTTACCACAACTAAACTGTCAAGCATAACCACATCTCATACTGAGCAACATTAATATCACAATACTTGATTCACTAAACACCCTATCCTTAGGGTTTCATTTAATTCATTCACTTATCACATGACTCACATAAGGATTTAATACATAATAACATCATTTAATAAAGATTGCTCTCAACAGTTCGCATATAATCGAATATATATATGAAACTATGTAATGAACTGAACTAGGGTTTCAACACTCTTATTGATATATCAAACAAACATTGATATCATCAGATGAAATCCAAGATCTTATCTGGCATATATGTAATATGCATACAAATAAAACAATCATTCGTAACCAAGAAGATTCAACTAGGCAAACTTCTTTATTCAATTATACAACAGTTTCAGTCATAGTCAAAAATCTTAGTTTCCAGTATATTCATGTAACCTTTACAATTACTTTAAGAATTCTCATTTAGATGGATTGTGATCATTTCTAACGTCATTTCATAATCTGAAATTCATCACAATAGAGGAATAATCCATATCATATCATCTTGCAAAAACTAGATCAAAAAGGCAACTTAGGGTTTGCACTCGCATACTAAACAATTGAAGATTATTGATAATTTAACTCATTTTCATACAATCTACTATTTAAAGGAAGTACCCAGTCACTCTAAGGTGTGAAAACACCTTAAAAACGTAGCCCATCTCTAAAGATCTCGAATCCATATCCAAATCCTAGCAAAATCCGTGGTTTCTTCTTCCTTTTAACCCTAAATGGGATCTGTTGTAGGTAGAAGAAGAAGAACAGAGGTTAAACCAAACCTCAAATTCATTAGATCAGGGATTCCAAGCAAGGAGAAACTGAAAGAAGGAAGAATCAAGGGTTAAACCTACTTGCCAAGTTGAATCTATAACAACCCTTTTTGATTGATGTTGTTCTTAACGTTCTTCTCCTAAAGTCACCCTAAATTTTGCATTCTAGATCGCCCTCTCATATAGAAACTTGCCTACGAATATAGAGGATAAAATCATGGTTCCAACACACTTCGTTTCGTTGAAAACAGATAAGTATTGCTCGAGATATGATCATTTTACGATTTGCTATCTTGGATGGCGTCGGCCGCGGTGTCGACGCAGCGTCGCAGTCGCGGTGTCGACACAACGTCATGGGTCACAGTGTTGATGTAGCGTCACAGGTCATGATGTTGATGCAGCATCGCGGGTCATGGTATAGACCGCGGTCGCGGTGTCGACGCAACGTCAGTCACGGTGATTGTATGTAATTTTTCATTTTGTTGTTAATAGTTAATGTTCGTAGATTGATTACCTACTTGCTTTCATCTTGTTCTTCCTATGCTGTGAGAACTTCTATATGTAGGGTAGAATGTCGATTAATGAGGTTGACTCCCAAACTAGAAATAGAATGGGATTCCTTGGGGTCGTAAGTGTGTGATCCGTGAGGGGACGAGCATCTAGCCTACGGTGATGCTTTTTATTTCCTAACGCCTGTATAGGGGTTCCACAACCTTAGTTGGATTTTTGTATCTTCTTTGTTAATCATCGATGTTTGCTTGTAGATTAATTGTCTTCTTGCTTATCGATTAGCGCAGCTGACTCCTTGATAAGAACTTCTGATAGGATTCCTTGAGGTCATAAGTGTATGATCCATGAGGGGACGAGCCATCTAGCCTACAGTGACGCTTCTGTGTGCCTAACGCCTGTATAGGGGGGACACAACCTTAGTTGGATTTCTGTATCTTCAGATCCGTAAGTGTTTGATCCGGATGGTGATGAGACATCTGATGCCTAAGGTGATACTTACGCGAACCTAATGCCCGTATGGGGGGTTTTACAGCAGCTCTATTTGGATAGTTATATCTTGTCTAGATGTTTGTGATTGAAGGTGTTTGCATGTGTAGTGGTGGTGAAACCCAGTATCATGCCAACAATTCCATATCATTAATCTAGACCCAACTTTAATTCTGCTCCTTACTTTTTTTGCACTTAGTTTAATTAACTCAAAATCAACCAATCATTCCAAATATTAGTCTTACTTGAACTAGACTCGACTAACAAAGATTCTTAAAAATGTTGTCCTTTGGGATTCGATCCTCAACTATACTACGATAAGACCCATCCACTTGCGGGTGGTATTATTGCATAAGGTTTTGGTAAAAGCTCAGGTATTTCAACCCTGGGTGAATTTGCTAGTGCGGTAATAGACCACATCAGTAAGATGTGATGATAGACACCATAGAAAGTATCGGGATGTAAAAAAGCTCTGTAAGGAAGGTTGTGCCGGTCACTGCTTCATCAAGATGATGTTGGTGAAGGGACCTTGTGAAGGTCAGAAAAAGACCACAATGTGTGTACTACAATATTATTTTGATAAAATTCTCAGAAGAAAAATTATTTATTAATTATTTTCTCCAATGTCATTAACTCTCTTCTTGCATACATGTATGGGTTAATGCTATGTTACTCCAACTCGGATCTTTATAGTAGGCTTAAGTCTTGATTATGAATTGCCCAAATAAGTATTTAAGGTTACCAAGGTTAAGATAAAGCACAACATAGAATATTACTAACAAAAGTATGCCAAGAATTAAGATTATCTTAAAACTCTAGGATTACCAGTAAAGCTAGCAACGGGTTGTAACACAAATCCTAGGTCTTAATATCTAGTTTTTTTACAAGTCGAGTCGGGTCTGGACCCTATGATATTCGGGTTGGGTCAGTTCTTGTTTCAGGTCTCAGAAACCTGACCCATTGTCAGGACTATACATGGATCATAAGGAGCCTAATTTTTTTTGGTAACCATAAAGAACCTAATTTTAAATGTATAATCTGATACTTTAGATGCCCACAATAATAGTAAGGTGTCCTATCTAGTAAGTGGGGTCAAACACTTGGACAAAGGTGACAATATGTCTAGAAATTAAGATCTTATCCTATCTAAGTCGAGTCAAAGGTAAATTTGGTGCTCCTTATGAATGAGATATCAGAAAAGATCAAAGAGAAAAAAGTAAATGAAAACTAAGTTAACCATAATTAGTAGATATTTTTGGTATATTTTTGATATTTTGGATGGAACTTGGACTGGGATTCACAAATCAAGCACACTTACTAATATGCAGTCACTCATACGCATTGTATACCATATATTTTTATATAAGAAATTATCGTTAATGTCTCTTACCTCCTCTCTAAAGATCAAGTTAGATCTAGATTATAAGCATGTCTCTCTCTTAAGATGACAAATGAACAACCAACACATGTAAACATATGATCGTTATGCTCTAGTGGTCTGTAAGATCCTAGGATTTGAGACCTCAGATAACATGATCTTAAAAGGAATGATTGAACTACTCATATCACCAAGGTGTGCCTCTTTTTTAGGGAGCTCATCACTAGAAAAACTCTTTGGTTAAGCTTGCTCATCTCAAAGTAGTACTAGGATGTGTGACTAGTCTGGAAGTTTATTCAATCTTGCATTTGAGTGAGGAGTGTAGTTAAGGCTAGTGGTGGTCTGTGGGTCCATTCACCATTCCTAAAAGTCTACTAGAGCCTTAGACATTGGGCCTAAGTGTTACAAATGGTATCAAAGCCAAACCCCTCCAATAGGTGGAGCCCACATTGGGCATGTGGCATGCTAGTCTGGAGACGTGTGTTCCAAGCATGTTGGAAAGGGATGCCCACAGTGATGTAGCCACCCTTGTGTTGGTAGTCATGATCAGGAGATGGGTGTCCATTATCCATTTTGGTTCTACACCGAAATAGGGAAATATCATGAGGCCATATAGTTGAGCCTTGATGGGGACATCAAGAGTTCAAATGGTGTAGATTGTAACATCCCAAGATTTGAGACCTTGGATAAAATGATCTTAAAAGGAATAATTGAACTAACCACATCACCAAGGTGCACCTCCTTTTCAAGAATCATATCACTAAAATATCTATGGTTAATTGTGCTCAGCCCAGAGTAGTACTTGGATGGGTGACAACTCAAAAATTATATCCCGTCTTGCACGTGAGTGAGGACAAATCATGTAGTTTAGACTAGTGGTGGCATGTGGGGCCATTCATCTTTCCTGAAACTCTACTAGAGCCTTGGGTATTGGGACCAAGTGTTACATGATCCAAAACTTTCATGCATCCACACTAATTCATTCCAAAATGAATCTAATTCTACTCTTTCAAGGCATAAGAAATCATACATCACCATATGGTAAATAATCACGCAAGCCATTCATTCATGAACAAGAGAAAATAGATTAACATGGATAAATGTATATATGTTCAATGCACTATGAGTATTTACATGTCGAGAGAGCCTTAATGAATACTCCCAACCCAAGTTAATGAGTCTATCCACTCATATTTACAAGTGAAAAATTGACTTGCAAGGAATGAAGGGCAAAACAAAATAAGAAGAAGCAAAGGAAATGTACATACTGAGGAAGAAAGAAGTAAAAATGTAGAATAGTAGGCTGAGGGGTATTGAATAAAGATGAAGACCTCCTCTTCAGAGTGGATGGTGGTGGTGATGGTGGAGGAGTCTTATAAAACCTCCCTTCTCTCGAAGATAGAGTGTAGACACCTCCAAGGAAGATATAACAATGGACTCAAATTCTCATCCTCATCAACCAATGGAAAGGGACAGTGAAAATGAAGTTCAGCAACACTCTATGGAGAAGAAGATTCCCCCTTTTAAAGACTTGGGGTAGCAATTTATAACGATCAATGGCGCACTCGAGGCATCTGAATGGTGGGGTCTTTACTTGCGCCTCAAGTCTATGGCAAGTGCCTCAGGGTGTGTGCTTAACTAACTTAAATGATAGATACTAATATAGAATTTCCATTAGTGGATGAGTGACCATGTGGCATCATCGATAGATGGACACCCTCCATTGCCATAGGTAGATGGCCACCCTACAAACTCATCAATATATTACTACAGAACTTCCATCAATTGATGTATCTAGCATTTCCATCAGTGGATGCAAGGTAGGACTCTTGTTAGTAGATGGAGTATAAGTCCCATTGGTAGATGGGACTAGATGGATCATTAATAGATGAAATATGTGAGTCATAAGTAGAAGGCAACCTATGATGTCCCAAATCTTTTAGTCAATGGCCTTCTTGGCCATAGATTGACGTGGTTGGCCCCTTTTCATCAATTGTTGGGTGTTCTCAACTAATGAAGTAATTGCTTGCTAAAAAAATTTTGCTTTCCTAGAAGAAGGCAAGGTTATTAGTAATATAATGAAATGTTGGTTAATGCAAGTAAAAACAAGAGGTATCATATCAAAGCCTAAAATAACAATTAAAATGGAGGGTAAAATAGGCATATAACATCCACAAAATTGGATGTTATCAGTACCTAGGTCTATGACTTGATACTCAATGCCTATGGACCATAAGGCATGGTTATCAATCACCAAACAAACTAGTCTCACATGTATTTCTGTTTTCCATTCCACAATAATACATGCATATGGACATTCAACAATATTGTTCCCAAGATTCATTAGGTCTAATGTTCATCGTACTTGAAGTCCCATGGCTTTGACCAATAGCTTTGAGGAGATTCATTATATACATAAAAACTTTTGTTATAATATGAAATGATAAACATAATTTTCTTTGGTAGTTTAACTAGAAGTACAAAAAATTCATGCTTTTGTCATCTATTGACTGCCTTCCAGGATATATATGCTAAAAACTTTATCTGTAATGTATCCAATCACTCATCTACCTAACACCAAGTGATCTAACATGGTTTTCATGCTTTTCTTATGGTGTTGCCTTTGTCAAAAGATCATCCTAAACTACACTTAATCAGTACATTGTAAATCTTTAGAACTCCTCATCTCTTGTAAAAGATGGGTACACCAAATAATATGATTGGAATGTTTATTCCCTCTGAGTTCCTTGGTTTACATGATAACCCCATTGTTGTGATAGTACATATCTACAATGTCAACAATGCAAGGAATGGATCCAAGTTCTCCACTAAATTTTCTAATCCATATAGCTTCCTTTATGGCATCTGATGCAACAACATATTTTTATTTTGTTGTGGATTCATTGTATGCCTCTTGATTGGAACTCTTCCAACTAACAACACCAAAATTGAGGTAAAATACACATTGATATCGTAATCCATAATCATTTTTATCAATTTTGCAACTCACATCATTTATAACCCTTTACAACCAATTCTTCCTTGCCTCCTTATATTAAGAATGAATCCTTAGTTATTCTCAAGTACTTGATCATGCTCTTGAGTACAATCCAATGACCTTTACATAGATCATCTTGATACCTAGTTTCCATGCTAAAGGCACGCTAGAGATTTGGTTGTGTACAAAACATTACATACATGATGATTTATTTGTAAGGCATATGGAATTTTACTTATGTGGTTACCCTCTTCCAAATATTTAGGAAAATTGGTCTTAGAAATACATATCCAATGAGGCATAGATAAGTTCCCCTTCCTAGACTATGGCATGTTGAACCATTTTAACACCAGGTTAATGTATGCACATTGATTCAAGATAATAAGAATTCCAGACATATCTCTATATATCTTGACAACTAGAATTTTTTGGCAATGCAATTCTTAATGCCATTTACTTCATGCACATCTTTTCCTTGATACATGAACATCCCAATATTTGACACATTAAGGAAACTTCATGCATCTAGTACATGAACATCCCAATAGTCAAGGAAAATGTTGCTCTCATTGACACTTATCTCATATTTTGTATGTCATTATCCATTATCTAGAACCACATACATGTCCAGGGCCTTCAAGCTATAAAGGCGGTGTATCACACCCCACAAAAGGTGTATGGGTGTTTTTCTTTTTGTACTTCATTGGTCCTAGTACAGATAAGTTGATTCTAACATATCAAGTGTGTCTGCTTAGGTTATTCCTAGGTATTAAAGGGATATGAGAGCAATAGAATTACTTCATGTCACATTTTTCATCCAATGTCATACTTTTGAAGACAATCTATTATTTGATGATAGTCGTCTATTTACACCAGTAGTTGTGGAAGCTCTCTTGCGTCTTCTTATTGTTTGAGTCCTCAATTTGTTCGTGTCATGGCAATGAAGGTTCTATAGATGGTGTTTCATGCATTTTTCTAGACCTCATTACTAAAGTATATACTCATCATACATGTACATGTGGTATAAAAGCTTCTTCTACTTCAACTCCTTCTCTAGATTCTCCCTTATCCAATGTTCAAGTATATACATGTATTTATAGTCCTCCTATTGCATTGAAGAAACACACTCAAATTTGCTACTCTTCATCCTATTTCTAATCGTGTTTCATATATTCCCTTCTACCTTCATATCATTTATTTTTATTATACAAGTCCCTACATGGTATAATATAAGTCACCTTTAGCTTGGTTTGGTATACTAGTAGTTTTCTTTACAAGTTTGGAATACAAAGATGAATCATAAACCATTTTTTTCTATTGGAAGCATAATGTGGGTTGTATATTCCAAGTGGAATATATTGTTCCTACCGATGATGTGAAATAGAGAATTTCACAATTGAGGACATTTCTTTTGGGAAATGTATACGTATGATTTATCCAATCATGAATATATTTTGGGTATTGAAGTTGCCAATTCAAGATTTGGGATGGTAATTTCACAATAGAAGTATGCCCTATAGACTTTCTCACAAAGACATAGATGTTTGGGATTGAAGTTGTTGACATTTCCCTACATCTAAAGTCAAGCATCCACAAAGTAAGGAGAGGTGCTTGATGATCCTTGGAGACATAGATGAGTTGTTGGAAAGATGAATTATTAGATTATAACTAGACATGATGTTGCCTTTATTTCTAGTTTTATGAGCTAGGTTATGGAGAATCCATGAACATATGTTAGTTAAAAGTGGTGACGTGCATTTGGAAGTACTTGAATAGGTCCCCTGGAAAGGGTCTCTTATCTCAAAATCATGGTCACGTGAAAGGACAAGAGTTTTCTGATATTGATTGGGCAAGATTTAACATTGAAGGGTGATACATTTTTTGTTATTGTATCTTTGTGGGAGAAAATCTAGTATCCTAGAAGAGAACGAAGCAAAAATAGTGTATCCAACATGGATTTAGAGTGTGAATACATATCTATGGCCTTATCAACATGTGATTTGCTATGGATTCAGCATTTTTTGGTGGAACTTGGCTTGCTTAATATGATCTTGTGATTTGATGTGTGAAAACTAGGATGTTGATCACATTTCTCATAATTAAGTCTTCCATGAAAGAAAAAAACACATAGAGGTTGACTATCATTTTTTATAGGAGAAGATTCAGTGGATATTGATTTAGTTGTTGCATATTAGGTTTTTTTGGTCGGAAAAAAAATGTGTTACTATAAAACCAAAACTTTAGGTACAAATGTGCCTCAGGAAGAAACTAGATCTATGTGTCTCCACACAGGAAGAACCCATCAGATCAGAACAATAGGAAAACCCCAGGTATCTGAAACCTAAGAGCAGAGAAGAAACTAACAAGGAAGACAGCCTAAGAACACAACCCTCTTCTCTACTACAGACCATACACCTGAATAGATCTTGGATCTACTACATGGGACAACTGATAACTGGGAACACATAGGAAACAAAAGAGAAGTGCAAGATCTTCCACATCATAGCATTCTCCCTGGAGCAAGCACAATCTGCCACATCCAAGCTTAGCTCCAAGAAACGACAGCAAACTAGATAACACATCCAGACAAAGATAAACTAAGATGGTGCACCTAATGCCTTTGCAACCAATCATCATCCAATCGAGAACACTTACGATCATAGCACCCACAAATATGTGTTACAGGAGAGGACTCCAACCAGCCACATTGAACTAAGAGAACCAAAAAATGAGGTCATCCCAACCAGAACAAGTCCTCTGCTTAGCGACCTACTTTTCTCTTCTTCTTCTCTTCACGCTACTACAACAAGAGGGCCAAAGAGGGGAAGAAACAACTGCCCCCCTCGAATACATCTAAGAAACCTCAGCAAATCATACAAGAAAAACACCACGACTACTCAAACAGAAACATAATGAGTTAGAGAGGAGACCATCCAAGCTACCCTTCACTGCATTAACAAGCACCCACAAATTATGAAGCAGAACTCGAACAGAAAACCTTCCTTCATCGCCATCTTCCAGGATCATAGATGCAATGAGAATCAAATATGAAGCATCATGAAATGGCCTACCACAACCATCTCGCTAGGAGGAAACACCCACATCACCTCCCTTTTCCTTAGGCTTCTTTCTCTTCTTCTTCTCTTCACGATGCTACAGCAAGAGGGCCAAAGAGGGGAAGAAACAACTGCCCCCCTCGAATCCATCTCGCACAGCGCCTTGTGGCTGTAAGGCCATAATCAGATTTTAGTCGCCAAACACCCATGAACCGTCAATACGAGGCCAAACCAGAAGCAAGGATGAGAGGTGCCTCCAGACCTACACGAGGCAGGCTACTATTTGCACAGAGACTTTACATTGAATACCTTGAAGGCGTTGGGGACCAGGCTGAAGCAGCCACCGTCTGGAAGAGCAGGATGGGTAACCCAGGCTACCCTGCGACTGGGAAGGAGAGCCCATCGTCGGGCTTGGTCTTCGAGCTGAACCGCCCAATTCCGAGGAGAGGGCCTAGCACCGTGGTTCAGGGAGGCTTCGTTGTCGGGAGATAAAAACAACCTGAAGGCGGGCCGCCCCACCTTGTCGTCGATGGTGGAAGGGACGTGCCGCCCAGCCAGGGCATGGATGAGGAGTCATCATCACCCAGGAGACTCGGGATTCACTCGGAAGTAGGAGGGGGAGGTGCTTGTGAGAGAGATAGGGGAACCCATCCATCACCTGCAGGAATGAACAGCGCTGATGAAGCCCTGGTTGGGAAAAGCTCTTTCCAACTGTCTCAGTTGAACGGATAGGAATCGACCAGGTCGAACTGCAACTCCTCTAGCCCAGGCTGCTCCCCGCGGCGCTGCACATCACCTCACCAACCAAACATCTGAGGCGACACCCCACGACTATACGCTTCCCACCAACGATTCACTGCACCACGCTGTTCACCGATCGAAACCCTTTCTCCAGTAATTACTACAGCCAACAAACTAGGATCATGGTCGATGATGAGGACCAGGGGGAGGGAAGCATCGAGGAGGCGCTCCCTCCCCCCAGCGGACGCCGCCAGGGAACCTAGAGAGAAGCGGGAGCGTAACCCTAGATAGAAGTATTCCTTCGACGTGTGGTTGTTGGGTTCACTTTTTACGTACGAACATGGGTACTTACTATGTATATGTTCCAACTTGAGGAGTTTTGTGTACAGTGGTTGTTATCTAAATGTTGACCTATTTGTATGTTTTAGGATCCTATATGTAAATCACGTGTATATGTTTTTAGTATATATGAGCGCAAAGTTGGTGCCCCCCCCCCCCACACACACACACAAACAATCCAAATTAGTGTCTTCTATACATTACATCAAAGAGGTTGCGTGTGAATCTAAACTCAAACCAATTTCCACTAAAGCCTACCTGAAAACCAATTTCCACCAAATGATCAGAAAACACCAACATGTATACCAAACAATGCTGGGCCGAGCTAAGCAAACTCCAGATAAGGCATAAAGGTCTAGTGACTGTGTGGTTGTGGAATTGATGCTCAGCCCATATGGGCATGTGGGGGTGACTAGAACCTTTTCCGGCTGTAACCTGATGCTTAATCCATTTCTCAGGCTACGTACGGTCACTCTTGTCTTATCATTTTGTGTGATTTTCATTGGTTGTTGTTGTGGTACACACCTGTTCTGTTGAGCCACGGCCCCATTCTTACGGCTCCAAATGGATATCACCTTGGAACCAATTGTTCACATAGGTGCAACCGGGAGGGGTCATATGTGATGCTGGTTTGCAAATCTAGATATCTAGCTAGAGTTCAATACATGTGATTGTCCGCTTCCATGACTATCTAGCATATCTAGGGAAAACAAACACCCAACCTTTCACCCCACGATGTACCATACGTACCGAAGACACGATCACACGACGAAGCTTCCATGTTATTGCCGCTCGTTTTGGTCCATTCCCCTGTTTCTATCACACATAAAGAAGTGTCATCTTTTATTTCCTGAACTCGTATGTTGTTCCAAGTTTCACTCATCAATTCTGGCCTCCCCAAAGCGGATGAGGTGTCGTATGTGGTCCGACCTAGTTAGTGACGGGTCGGACGGGGCTTACATCGCGTGCATATGTTTTTGGGAAATATGAATAGGGCAGACAAGGTTGCAAGCACCGACCAATTTGTTTGACTCATCCAAGAGAAGCTAAGCCGTCCGTTTCAGGAAAACGAAAGGGCAGACAACTGCCTCCCTACTCCCTTGAGCCTTCCGTTTGCCTAGTGATTTTAGACAATTATGTGGTATAGTATCATAGTGAGTCATAATATATAATATCAATGATTCGTGATGCCTCTTCTGTTCATGAGAGAGAGAGAGAGAGAGAGAGCTCTGCTTCGTTGCGGCTACCAGCCTACCACTAGGTCGACCTATATGGACCCTGTGTAGTCCCCGCTTAACCTACCCAATTACATTGCGCATATATATACCCGCACAACACCCGCGGCACACAGACACAGAGCGGGAAGGGCCGGAAGGCCTTAGGTGAGGGAAACTAGTATATCTCTATTGTTTAGTTTCGTGGGGTGTCATCTACGGGAGTAGGTGACCCGAGGCAGTATTAAGCGGGGGAGGCGGTGTGAGCACCTTCCGATCTAATGAAGGCATCGTTCCCATGGTATTGTTACTTTTGTTGTTCCCACCAGCTTCCGATCCCGCGGCATCGCTTAGGCCGCCGTTGCCGTCGCTCATGTACCGCCATCGCCGCCCCTCCTGTTGCTGCCCTCATCTTCATGTGAGCCGTGGAGACAACCAGCCAATTCCCGTTCGGCAATTGAGCAGTTCTCCTAGCTAATCACGCTTCTATATATTGTCACATCGAGCAAGAGACGTACATATATACACATGTCCATCTCCGAGATGGGAGCAACAGGAGCCGGTGTGGAGTCAGGGTCAGGGAAGGACGACGTCGCCGTCACCGGTACAACTAGGAAACCGCTGCGGTCGGCCCCGTCTGTGGTAGCTACCGGCGCGCTCCTCCTCGCCACCAGTGCCGCTGGAGCCGCTTTGCTGGTTTGGTGGGCTGTCCACTTCCACCCGGATGACGAGCAGACGTGGATGGTCCCAGTCGGTCTCGTCCTGTTCGGCACCCCCATCGTCGCGTGGTTCTCTGTTTTCGCATCCGACTTCCCAAGGAGATCGGAGCTTAGGAGGGACACGGTCAATACTCAATAGCGACGCGTTCGGACATGGAGTTGTGATTATGGCGCCCAAGGCGTCTATTGCCGCCACAGTCTCAGCACCCGGTGTGGCTGCGGACGGGGATGCCGGCGCCGACGTGAAAAACGGCAGATGATGATGACGATGAGCAGGTGAAGCTGTTCCAGGTTCCGACGGGAAGATCTGTTGGGTGGGGTCGACCAGGTCGGGGTTTGTTGGGGTTGCAAACATGCCTCACAACATACTGTTAGTTGGCATACCAACGTCATGTTTTCTTCGTGTTTTTGTTGACGGTGAGAAGTCTGTAAAAAGTGGACCTAAAAACCCATATAACATTTTCTGCCATATTAATTATCAAAATAGCATGATTTGTATTTTAAATTTTATAATGACATATTTCGGATATGTCTCTAATGAAGACACATTGCTCCTTATGGGAGCCATGCCTTCCTAAGAAAAATATATTGTTATTTTAAAAAAGGAATGCATTCTCAAATGGGTCTATGCATGAAGTAGTTATTTTTTATGGCACTAGAGCATCAATGCTCTTCAGCTTTGGGCACATTTAAACAACAAAAAGCTATCCTTAGGTCATTCTTCTTCACTTCTTCCTTACTCCATCGGATTTGGTTCTCACTTTCTTCTTCACTCTAATCCCTAGAGCAATCTCTACTTCTAATGCGTATTTTCAATCTTTTTGTGATATTTTACGGAGCTTAAATTTGGGTTATTCATGAGAACTCATTATTATGCTTCTACTTATTTCCAAGCTCCAATCATATCTTGTACATACCTCATATATATTGGTTGATTCTCACCTATTCATCAAAAGGATTCTACGGTTCCTAAATATATGTATGTATCTTCCTATGCGGATGTTAGAATATATATGTATCAAACTCTATATAAAGAACAATTCATTTACAAATTGATTTCATTTTGAAATAAATATCCATAAACTCATTCCAAGTGAAAATATTTAATTCTTTTTCATATATATGTATATATTGTTCTCCATTCAATTGCTTGCATTACTCTCTCTTATATGTCTTAAACAAGAACATAGATGTCCCGCATGACAACAACTTAATTTATATAATGATTGGAAATGTGAAGAGGAAAAAAGTAGCTCATCATACTCTTCTAGACGATGAATGGAAGGGAATATCAGTGCCCTTGTATCAAATTGTAGGTGTTATAGTGATAACAGAACAATAAATTTTTTGATGGCATTCATTGTCAAATCTTTCACATTTACCAAGATCACTAGTACATAACCGGCCTTTAGTGTCAGTTATTTAAGACCTTTAGCGTCAGTTTTAATGTGACACCTATGTGGGCGCTGCTAAAAGGCCAACCGTTAGGCGTCAGTTTTCAAACCGACGCTACAACCCTTCGCGCGCCACCGAAAACGCGCCAACATGGGGGTATAGGCGTCGGTTATTATTTTTGAAACTGACGCCATAAACCTTCGCGCCACAGAAAGGGCGTCATTTGGAGCACTATCAGTGTCAGTTTATTAGTAATAATCGACGCCATCTCACCCGCTGCCACGGTCGTGCTGGCTAGCACGGTCGTGTTGTCTGGCCCGCTGCTACGGCCGTGCTGGCTAGCATGGCCGTGGTGTCTGGCCTGCTGTCATGACCGTGCTGGCCAGCATGGTCGTGGTGTCTGGCCTTATTAGGGAAATCGACGTCAGTTACTAGTAGGGCAACTGACACCAGAACCATCAGCGTCGGTTTATTGTTGATAACCGACACCACATCACATGCATTAAGCGTCGGTTATAATTATTTATCTTATGATATAATCATTTGTCATCAGTTTTAAACAAATAACCGACACCTATTGTATGTTTTTTTTTCTTATCAGTCTGCAGACCTAATGTGGCTGGTCATAGGATGAGAAACCTACTGTTCAGTTATGAAATGCAGGTTTTACGACATCCATTGATATCAGCCAACAACAGACCAAAAACCTACAAAATTAACAACATCAATTTTCACACATTTAGCATGCATGCAGTTCCATTCAATTTTCACACATGTAGAAACATTCATGTAGCAATTTGCAGTTCCATTCATTTTCACATTCACACATGTAGAAACATTCATATAGCAACTAATAATTTCATTCATTTTCACATTCACACGTGTATAAACATTTAGACACATGTAGAAACATTCACACATATTATAATTCAGAAATTCATTTACAAAATATCATTCTTTAGTCATTATTCGCTATCAACATCCCAATTATATTTTAAAACTCCCACTACTTGTATGGTTGTTGCCCATTCTTCTCTTACATCATTTAATTCTTTTGTCATATAGGGAGCATGTACATCTGGTAAGGCCTTTCCTCCATTGTGGTCAGTTTTAAAGACATACAAAGAGAATGATGTATATATATAATTAATAATATGATATATTTCATATTATCTAATGAGACTATATATAATACCTCAGGAATAGTATCGATGTCCATTGCGGCATATTTGATAATCATGTGCATAAATCGCATCACATAGTATGCAAATGCCCATCCGTTGTCTTGTGTAGCACACTATAAATTGAAACATACAAAATATTAAAAAATACAACTAATTAAGAAATGTTCACATAAATAATATATACATTGCAGTCGGGAACTTACTTCCACGTTCTTCCAAATTATTGGTTGGTTTTTTTCTTGGGGACCTTTCCTCCAACCTTTTTTAACTCATCTAAACCCCTACATGTTAATGTAACACAGTACATTGCATAATTAAATAGTAATGTAATAACATATGTTAACGGATATGAAAATGAAATATTTCTCACCGGAATAATGCCATTTTCATTGTGTGTCCATATTTTGAATTCAATTTAGTCCCCTTAGTATCTAGATAATAGACAGTGAACATCTCGGGGACAATAACTAGTAACTCCCAATGCATACCACTAGAGGTAAAAAAGTTAAAAATTAATAACTCAAAATCCATAATAAAAATGTAATTTTTTAAGTCCAATTATAAGCAAAGTAAACTTACTCCACATTTAATGGGGCTATTATCACCGTCTTGTTATTTTGAGTAAAATTTGTAAAAGCATCACAGCAGTATTGTTGAACTGACGGAGGGTCTTTAGCTACTAGACTAATCAAAGATGGAATAAAAAAATCCTACATGTTCGAATGAAAAATCTACACATATCTTGTCTAAGTAGCTGCAAAACATGTATTACGTATGCATTAATAAATAAGAAACCAAATCACCAGATCCTACACAAGGTATATGGCTGTATAAAGAAGATCTCACCTTATCCATAGCTCTATCACAGATGTATTCAGCCAATCATATCGAAACAACTCCAAAATATCTTGTATAAATAGTTTGCTTTCATATGATTGACATGCAGCATCCGCATCTATAGAAATAGTTATAGGGCAATTTATATCATGTTCGCCTAATCATATTGCCATACCCCTACAATTAGGACCTAACGGGATAGGTAGGTCATATGGAACCCAACTTGGTAATGTAGGAGGTGGAGGTGGAGGCCTAGATGCTCTGGGTATCTTCTTTTTAACCTATATATATATATATATATATATATATATATAATTTCAGATCAATTGACATCATATACACACTCTAACAATTTAACGTAATGTAAATTTATCATACAGTTTCAGTAATATCATCTGGTGTTTGAGATAGTTGATGTAAGACTTTATCTTCAAACCACTTAATAAATGTCTTGTTATGCTCTCTAGCAAGCCACATTGTATTGGCTCGAGGATATTATCTCTTGATGAAATTGGTATGTTCCTCGATATAAACACTCACTTCATCCATGTTGTGTAAAATATACAAATGACCTTGTTCCAACTGCTCACGGCTGATTACTTTCACCCGTGATCCCAAAATTCCTTTGCCAAATTGCTCCTCAATATTCTTGTCATTACCAGGAGTGTCATTACCACTGAGAAAGTCATTGCAAACACTACGACAGAAATGGCTTATAACGTCACTTTTAAAGGCGTCGGTTGCATAAATACACTGACACCTAAACAATAAAGTGTCAGTTTATAAAACAAACCGACATCAATTTGTGAAGGGCGACCAGACATGGGTATCGCTTTTATTCGGTGTCGGTTCCTTAATAACAAACTGACGCCGAAAATTAACCGCCAAATCCAAAATTTCCAGCAAAAAAAAATTACCTCCAAAATTCAACATATGGCGACGGTCATTAACTAATAAACCGACGACTAAAGGTTATTCACGAAATAGAAATTGGGCACATTTTGATCGTCATTTTACAACAATGACTGACACTTATGGGTTTTCCCGCGCTGTTCGTAGAAAATTTTTCACACCCTTTGAGCGTCGGATTTTTAAAAAAACTGACGACTATGGTCATTAATCGAGAACAAATTTTTTAATCGGCATATGTAGATAGACGTCGGTTTTTTTCTAGTTAAAATCGACGATTATCATTGAGAACAGGTGTCGGTTTTTGTGGTTAACCAACACCTTTAGTTTTATGTGTCAATTTTGTTGAATAACTGACACCGAATGTAAACTTTATAGCGGGCGAGCGAGCCCGACTCTTCCCCTTTCTCTCTATGTTGCAATCGGCTTAGGGTCTGGCGATTCCGGTGAGCAAGCAGACTCCCTTCGCACCGCCGCCCACCGCCTCCATTCTCCTTGCTCACCGCCGCCGTTCTCCTTGCTCATCGCCAGCCACCTACTACTCGCCACTTGCTGGTCTCTACTCCATTGTCGCCGCCGCTCGCTGCTCCAGCGGCCTGGTCTCCTTCTCTCTAGCGGCCTGCTCTCTTGCTGCTCCGGCGCCTCCGACGGCCTGCTCTCTTACTGCTCCAGCCAACTCCAGTGGCCTGCTCTCTAACTGCTCCAACTCCGGCGCCACCTTCCTGCTGCCTTCCGCCACCGCCACTGCTTCCGCCCCTGCTCCGTCCAATCAAAGGTAATGGAACCATCTCCGTTTCTACGTGTGTGCTATGTGTGTGACCTGTAGGAGTACCTTATAGTATGGTCTCCATCTCTGTTTCTACTGTGGTTGATCCACTGGTTTCTATGTGTGTGCTATTGCAACTAGGAGTACCGTACAGTCTAGTCTCCATCTTCATTTATTGTATCCAATGTTGATTTCTATAGGGTTCTTGTCTGACCCGACTCTAGTATTGGTGTCATTTTTACTTGATTAGTCCTTTATTACATTGTTAAGAGTGGATTTGATGTCTACCTGCATGGGAGTTGTGATCTTGAATCAATATATATTTTTCCAGAGTATTTAAGACATGACTTTGTGCCTAATATTAGATCCTCTAAGGGAGTGTTTATTTAAATTGAACATTATATATGAAACAAAATATGATTGTCTAGTATTTTTTCAATGATCACTTCCATTACGGTTCAGGAGATCTCCGGCCTTCTGCCTAGCTACTCCAGAGCTCACTGCCTGCTCCAAAGCTCGCTGGCCTTCTACCTACTCCAGAGATCGCCACTCATTGGCTTCCTGCTCCAGAGCTCACTGCCTACTACCTGCTCACCGATGCCCTTCTCCCTCCTCCTTGCTTGCTCGCTGTCTGCATGCTCACTGCTCTTCCACACTCGCCTACCCGCTCGGCCTGCCCGTTCAGCTTCCATGTACACCCATCCATCTCGCCCTCTCTCCCTGCTCCAGAGCAAGATGCCCGACTGGGCTCAAACAGAGGTAAACATACCCAAAAACCCTCTGTCTCACCCTCTCTCCCAGCTCCAGATCAAGATGCTCTGATTTGTATTTACTTAAATACTGATTTGTATTTACTTATCTACTCATTCGTTCATCTAATGATTTTTTATTCATCACATTATTTAAATTTAGGGCTTTATATTTATTCATCTACTTTTTAAAATTATTTAATCTTCTCTTGATTTATATTTGTTTATCAACTGAGATGTACTTTTTTATCTAATACTTTGTATTTGTTTATCTACTGATTATATTTATTTATCTAATGTTTTGAGTTTACTTATTTAGATGTTGTTATTGTAAATCAACCTAGGATATGAATAAATCTCGTGCTTGCATATATTTGTGCTTCTAATCCTCATGCTTGACCTAATTCAATAAACCCTAGGAATTGATAGTATAAATGCATCTAAACATTCATAAGCTATTAATGTTGATTAATTTAGGAAGCATTGATATGTTGTTATGGCTGTCCACAAGTGTTTTTATAAGAAATTGTGTGTTGAATGGGGTTGTGAACAAGGAACTGGTGTTGTATTTGTTAGCCTAGAAACCCGTCCAAGATTTACTCATTGATAGTCCCCGGTTTGGGACTGTTCTTGAAAACCTAATCTCACTTAGGATGTAAGTGTATAATGTGTATTGGGTTTTCAAAAAAATTTTGGCAGCATTTCCCCGTTTGTTCTCTAAGTACATATGTACTTGGAGAACAGCGGGGAAATGCTGCTGAAATTTTCTTGAAAACCCAATACACATTATACACTTACTAGTAAGATTAGGTGTTCAAGAATGGGATAGGTGCTACACATTTATTATATATAAGAATGACATCACATGTATAAACCCTAAAGTTTTAACCATAAACTCTAATCTGTTTACCCTAGACCCTAATCTTGTTGTAATATATACTTATTTTCTCTTTGATCATAGAATGGATAGATCATGGATGTCCATTCGCAATCAATGCACCCCAGAGTTTATTTTTGGTCTTGATCAGTTTATTAGATTTGCCAAGGAACATAGCAAACAACCTGGAGATAGGTTCTAATGTCCATGTAGGCATTGCGGTAACAACTTGAAAGTCAGTACTGGTGATGAAATCAGAAGTCATGTCATGTGCAACAGGATTGTACAAGGCTATACAGAATGACACTGGCATGGAGAGATTTCAAACCTGAAACCAGTGGATGTCGATAGCAGTGCTTGTGTGGAAGAAAAAATTGCCTCCGATGACGTAGATGTGAATGAACCAGTTCCAGTAGACATCGTTGATGCGATGCTGGATAGTTGTGGGGTAGAGCACACCGATCCACCTCCCATGTTTAGAAACATTGTACATGATGCTGAGATACCATTATACATGGGTTGTAAGTTTATGAAGCTTAGCGTTGTGTTGAGATTGTATAAATTGAAAGCTAACAATCGATGGAGTGACAAAAGCTTCACGTCATTGTTGTCTTTGTTGAAAGAAATTCTTCTGGAAGAAAACGAGTTGCCGATCTCAACATACCAGTTAAAGAAACTGTTGTGCCCAATGGGAATGGAGGCCAAGAAGATACACACATGCAAGAATGATTGTGTATTATTTCAAAAGGACTATGTGGATTTGAAAGATTGTCCAAAATGCGGTGCATCAAGGTATAAATTGACAACTTCGGGGGAGTCCAAAACTGGTTCTCCTGCCAAGGTGATGTGGTATCTACCTATAATACCACGGTTTCAACGCTTGTTTGTCAATCCTATAGATGCGATGAATTTAAGGTGGCATGCAGATGTTAAGAAAAATAATGATAGGATCCTACAACATGTGTCTGATTCCCCACAGTGGAAGAAGATTGATTTATTGTACCTTGAATTCGGTGAAGAGGATAGGAATCTAAGACTTGGGCTTTGTACAGATGGGATGAATCCATACGGGACATTGAGCAGCCAACATAGCACGTGGCCAGTCATGCTTATTATATACAATCTTCCTCCCAGGTTGTGTATGAAAAATAAGTACGTTATGTTGTCGTTGTTGATATCGGGCCCTAAACAACCTGCAAATGATATCGATGTTTATCTTAAACCTCTAATTGATGACTGAAAGAAACTCTGGGGTGAAGGTGTGATGACCTATGATGCTTCACGAAGAGAGACATTTTGTTTGCACGCTATGTTGTTTTGCACTGTGAATGATTTTCCAGCATATGGGAATTTGTCTGGATATAGTGTCAAAGGATCTAAAGTGTGTCCTATATGTGAAGAGAACATTGATTCAATACGACTAAAATACGACGGAAAGACTGTATATCTTTCTCATCGAAGGTTTCTTCCAAAATTTCATCTGTATCATAGGTTGCACAAAGCATTCAATGGACGGAATGAGGAACGTAGTGCACCTAAACCTATATTAGGGGAGGATGTTTATGAAAGAGTGAAAGACATCGCCAATGATTTTGGTAAGAGATCACAATGTATGATGGCCACAAGGAGTGCAAGTCTTTATTCAAGAAGAAGTCGATATTTTGGGATCTTCCTTATTGGAGTTCTTTGACAGTCAGACATTGTATCGATGTCATGCACGTTGAGAAAAATGTATGTCATAGCGTCATCGATACTCTGTTGAATATACCAGGTAAGACTAAAGATGGGATAAAATCCAGAATGGACCTACGTGAAATGGGAATAAGGACAGAATTAACAGAAGTAGTTAGTAGTGATCGAAGAACATACTTACCTCCTGCTGTTACACATTGTCTAGAAAGGAGAAGAAAGCATTTTGTGAATGCTTGGTAAATGATAAGGTGCCACAGGGTTACTCATCCAACATCCGTACATTGGTATCAATGAAAGATCTGAATTTGATAGGTCTTAAATCTCTCGATTGTCACATTCTAATGCAACAAATATTGCCTGTGGCAATTAGATCTATATTGCCGAAGCATGTAAGGTTTGCAATCACCAGACTTTGTTTCTTTTTCAACAGTCTGTGCAGCAAAGTTATTGACCATGATACTCTCGATAATTTGCAAAGAGAAGTGGTTGTTACCCTATGTCATCTTGAGATGTAATTTCCTCCGTCGTTCTTTGATAACATGGTACATCTTGTTGTCCACTTGACTAGGGAAGTGAAAATGTTGGGACCAGTTTTCTTGCATTGGATGTATCCCTTTGAATGATACATGAGCATTTTTAAAGGTGATGTTCGACACCATTATCGACCTGAAGGGAGTATTATTGAGGGTTATGTGGCGAGAGAGGTTATGGATTTTTGCAATAACTTTCTGAGTGGTAATGATGCTCCCGTGAATGACAATAATATTGAGGAGCATTTTGGCAAAGGAGTTTTGGGATCACTGGTGAAAGTAATCAGCCGTGAGCAGTTGGAGCAAGGTCATTTGTATATTTTACACAACATCGACGAAGTGAGTGTTTATATCGAGGAACATACCAATTTCATCAAGAGACAATATCCTCGATCCAATTCAATGTGGCTTGCTAGAGAGCATAACAAGACATTTATTAAGTGGTTTGAAGATAAAGTCTTACATCAACTATCTCAAACACCAGATAATGTTACTGAAACCATCAAATGCCTCGCCTTTAAACTAAAATTGAATGTTATGTCTTATGAAGGGTTTGACATAAATGGTTTCTCATATTACACAAAGCGTCAAGATGATAAGAGTGTCGTCCAAAACAGCGGGGTCATCCTTCAAGTGTCTTCATTGTTTTTTGCAAGTGCAAAGGATAAAAGTCCACGTGAAGCTAAAATGTCATATTATAGTGTCATTGAAGACATATGGGAGTTTGACTTGTAGATTTCAGAATTCTTCTCTTTAAATGTAATTGGGTTGACAACAACAAAGGAGTTATAGTGGATGAATTGGGTTTCACATTAGTGAACTTTGAAAAGATTGGCGAGAAGGGTGAACCATTCATATTGGCATCACAGGAAAAACAAGTATTTTATATCGATGATCCTGCAAATGATAAATGGTTGGTTGTTCTTCATGGTAAAAGGCAATTCATTGAAGATCCTATAGATGAAGAAGAGTACTATGATAAGTATGATGACTCCAATCCATTCTCAGTTGGGTTGCCAACACCACCAAATATTGAAGCTGGGGATCACAATGACTTGTATGTTCACAGGGATCATAATGAAGGATTGTTAATTGATAAAAGATCACAATATTAGAGGCATGGATGTTTATATTTTTATTATGTTCCCATGATGACCATGCCGATGATCACTGTGAGGGTGAGGACGTGCTTGCACCGCCTAACAATGTAAGTTTTAAGAATATATCCCTGATGTTTCTATCTATATGTTCATTTATAATTATATTATGTAAGTGTGTATTTTATCAAATTTTTAGAATACTAGTTAATAGAAATTCTATTTAATTTGTAGGCATTCGCCAAAGACTACAGGCTATGCAGGACGGCCATGACATAGCTATGCAGGCCATCGACATTGCTTTGTAAATCCAAAGCACAACAGTCGGAGAGAAAGCAAGCATCCCACACTAAGGTTATATAGATATATAGTGGGACTAAGGTGACGATCCCACCTGCTAAAACAGGTTACCGACAACTACATGTTACGACTGGGAGGTCGTGATTCAGCAACCGTATGCATTAGTAGGAGGACAAACAGATTTTACCACAAGTTAACATTGAAGAAGGTCTACTAACCTACACTGAGCTAAACAAGTTTATCAGTACTAGCCTAAGGCACAAGTATCGTTCGTCGAGACAATGACGGTAGTGGAAGCTTAGTGGCCACTACACGTTCAACTGGCCAGTGGCCACTAAGCTTCCACGACTGTCATTGTCCCGACGAACGGTACTTGTGCCTTAGGCTAGTACTGATAAACTTGTTTAGCTCAGTGTAGGTTAGTAGACCTTTTTCAATGTTAACTCATGGTGAAATCTATTTCTCCTCCTGCGAATGCATACGGTTGTTGAATCACGACCTCCTAGTCATAACATGTAGTTGTCGGTAACCTGTTTTAGCAGGTGGGATCGTCACCTTAGTCCCACTATACATGTACTAAGCTAGTGTTGTATGTAAATTCGGCGTTGCTGTTGTTATGCACTATATATGTGTTAGTCTGTCATGTTGTTATATGAATCTGAAACACTTGTGCGTGCGGCACTTTATGTATTGTATCTGTATCATGCTTCTCTTCATTGTGGCTTCTTTTGTTGTTTCATGGCTCTTCAATATGATTTTGTTGACAATGATAACAATGATGAATAAAGAATAACTTTGTTCTCATAATTAATTTTGTGTGAATGTGAATGAATTTTAATGAATTGTCATATGTGTGTAAAAAACATCAATACATGAATACATGTGTCTGAATGTAAAAAGAGATGAAATAAATGGAACTGCAGGTTGCTACTGGTTTCTACATGCGTGTGATGAAAAAAATATGAATTAAATGTTCTTATACATGAGTCTGAATCACATATATATAATATTGTCCAAAATGTTAATTTTATAGGTTTGTGGCTTGTTGTTGGCTGATATCAATGGATGTTGTAAAACCTGTAGTTCATAACTGAACTGCAGGTTTCTCATCCTACAACCAACCACAGCATGTCTGCAGACTGACAGAAAAAAAACATAGGCTTCGATTATTTGAACAAAACTGACACCTATGATATACGGCAGCAGTTTTCCACCTAAAACCGACGTCTGTGTGACCAAGCACCACGGCCGTGTTGGGAAGCACGGTCGTGGTGGCAAACAGGGGATAGGGCGTCGGTTATTATCTCAAAACTGACGTCGGTTCAGATGATGTGGCATCAGTTTCTCTTAGAAAACTGACGCCTTTAATCCCTTTGTTGGCGTGTTTTGGTGGCGGGAAGAGTTTTGGCGGTGGTTGTTTAGTAAACAACTGACACCTATAGTCCCTTTGCTGGCACATTTTCAGTGGCGGGAAGAGTTTGGGCGTTGGTTTTTACTAAACAACCGACACATATAGTCCCTTTGCTAGTGTGTTTTAGGTGGCGAAAAAGGTTTTGGCATCGGTTGGGATCTGACGCCGAAGGTGTCCCCCTTTAGTGGCACCCACTTGGGTGTCACTTTGAAACTAAAGAGCTTAAATAACCGACGCAAAAAGGCTTTTATGTAGTAGTGAAAAATCCATAACCTCTCTCGCCACATAACCCTCAATAACACTCACTTCAGGCCGATAACGGTTTTGAACATCACTTTTAAAAATGCTCATGTATCGTTCAAAGGGATACATCTAATGCAAGAAAACGGGTCCCAACATTTTCACTTCCCTAGTCAAGTGGACAACAAGATGTACCATGATATCAAAGAATGATGGAGGAAAATACATCTCAAGTTGACATAGGGTAACAACCACTTCTCTTTGCAAATTATCAAGAGTATCAGGGTCAATAACTTTGCTGCACAGACTGTTGAAAAAGAAACAAAGTCTGGTGATTGCAAACCTTACATGCTTCGGCAATATAGATCAAATTGCCACAGGAAATATTTGTTGCATTAGAGTGTGACAATCATGAGATTTAAGACCTATCAACTTCAGATCTTTCATTGATACCAATCTACAGATGTTGGATGAGTAACCCTGTGGCACCTTAACATTTACCAAACATTTACAAAAAGCTTTCTTCTCATTTCTAGACAATGTGTAACAAGCAGGAGGTAAGTATGTTCTCTGATTTCCCATTTCACGTAATTCTATTAATTCCGACCTTATTCCCATTTCACGTAGGTCCAGTCTGGATTTTATCCCATCTTTAGTCTTACCTGGTATATTCAACAAAGTACCAATGACACTATCACAGACATTTTTCTCAACGTGCATGACATCGATACAATGTCTGACTGTCAAAGAACTTGAATAAGGAAGATCCCAAAATATTGACTTCTTGAATAAAGATTTGTCACTCTGTGTGGCCATAGTACATTGTGATCTCTTACCAAATTTATTGACAAAGTCTTTTACTCTTTCATAAACAACCTCCCCTGGTATAAGTTTAGGTACACTCCATTCCTCATTCAATCCATTCTATGCTTTGCGCTTCCTATAATACGGATGGAATTTTGTAAGAAATCTTCGATGACCGAGATATAAAGTCTTACCGCCATGTTTTAGTCTTGTTGAATCAATTTTCTCTTCACATATAGAACACGATTTAGCTCCTTTGACACTATATCCAGACAAATTCACATATGTTAGAAAGTCATTAATAGTGCAAAACAACATAGCATGCAAATGAAATGTCTCTCTTTGTGAAGCATCATAGGTCATCACACCTTCATCATAGAGTTTCTTTAAGTCATCAATTAGTGTTCAAGATAAACATCAATATCATTTCCAGGTTGTTTAGGGCCCGATATCAACAACGACATCATTACGTACTTATTTTTCATACACAACCAGGGAGGAAGATTGTATATAACAAGCATGACTGGCCAAGTGCTGTGTTGGATGCTCAATGTCCTGTACGGATTCATACCATATGTACAAAGCCCAAGTCTTAGATTCCTAACTTCTTCACCAAATTTAGGGTGCAATAGATCAATCTTCTTCCACTGTGGGGAATCAGACGCATGTCGTAGGATCCCATCATTATTTTTCTTAACATCTGCATGCCACCTCAAATTTTCACATCTATCGGATTGGAAAACAAGCGTTCTAACTATTATATTATAGGTAGATACCACATCACCTTGGCAGGAGAACCAGTTTTGGACTCCCCCAAAGTCATCAATTTATATCGTGACGCACTACATTTTGGACAATCTTTCAAATCTACATAGTCCTTTTGAAATAATACACAATCATTCGGGCATGCGTGTATCCTCTTGGCATCCATTCTCATTGGGAACAACAATTTATTTACCTGGTATGTTGAGATTGGCAGCTCGTTTCCTTCAGGAAGCATTTCTTTCAACAAAGACAACAATGACGTGAAGCTTTTGTCGCTCTATCTATTGTTAGCTTTCAGCTTATACAATCTCAACACAGCGCTAAGCTTCGTAAACTTAGTACAACATATATATAATGATATATCAGCATCATGCACAATGTTTCTAAAAATGAGAGGTGGATCGGTTTGCTCTACCCCAAAACTATCCATCATCGCATCAATGATGTCTACTGGAACTGGTTCATTCACTTCTACGTCATCGGAGGCAATTTCTTCTTCCACACAAGCACTGCTATCGACATCCACTGGTTTCAGGTTTGAAATCTCTCCATGCCAGTGCCATTCTGTATAGCCTTGTATAATCCCGTTACACATGACATGACTTTTGATTTCGTCACCAGTGCTGACTTTCAAGTTGTTACCGCAATGCCTACATGGACAGTAGAACATATCTCCAGGTTGTTTCCTGTGTTCCTTGGCAAATCTAATAAACTAGTCAAGACCAAAAATAAACTCTGGGATACAACGATTGCGAATGGACATCCATGATCTATCCATTCTATGATCAAAGAGAAAACAAGTATATATTACAACAAGATTAGGGTCTAGGGTTAATAGATTAGAGTTTTTGCATGGTTAAAACTTTAGGCCAACAAATACATATGTTGGCATTCTTATATATAATAAATGTGTACCACCTATCCCATTCTTGAACACCTAATCTCACTAGTAAGTGTATAATGTGTATTGGGTTTTCAAGAAAATTTTGACAGCATTTCCCCACTGTTCTCCAAGTACATATGTACTTAGAGAACAAACGGGGAAATGCTACCGAAATTTTCTTGAAAACTCAATACACATTATACACTTACATCCTAAGTGAGATTAGGTGTTCAAGAATAGTCCCAAACTGGGGACTATCCAAGATTTACTCCTAATGAGTAAATCTTGGATGGGTTTCTAAGCCAACAAATACATGTATATATGTTGTCATTCCAATGCATACAATCCTAGTTTCATCATTCATATCCTAGGTTTCATGTAACATCATTTAATCTAGGTATCATATTCTATAACATTAATTTCAACATTTGGAGTGTCCATGCATGTTCATCATCAAGATAAAGACACACATAATTAAATTAGTATGACCTAGGGATGGAGAGATTCATAATTGATTTCAAAATTTCAAACTAGCTCATACATTATCATCAATCTACATCATACAATATAGGGATTCAATGTATCTTTAACACGCATGTTTCAAGGTTTAAAGCACATAATTAAATCAAATTAGGATGCTAGAATGGACAAGTTTAAATCTTATTTCAACATGCATCAAAATTTATTGAATTAGGTCAAGCATGAGGATTAGAAATACAAATATATGCAAGCACAAAATTTGTTCATATCCTAGGTTGATTTACAATAGCAACATCTAAATAAGTAAACTCAAAGAATTATATAAATAAATATAATTAGTAGATAAACAAATACAAAGCAATAGATAAAAATGTACAGCTCAGTTGATAAACAAATATAAATCAGTAGACGATTAAATAATTTTAAAAAGTAGATGAACAAATACAAAGCCCTAAATTTAAATAATGTGATGAATAAAAATCATTAGATGAACAAATAAGTAGATAAGTAAATACAAATCAGTATTTAAGTAAATATAAATCAGCACATAAGTAAATACAAATCAGTATATAAGTAAATACAAATCAGTAGGTAAGTAAATACGAATCAGTAGATATATCAATTCAAATCAGTAGATAAGATGAATTCAAATCAGTAGATAAGTACTCAAACATGTATAACATCTAACCCATTGCCAGCACCCTGAGGGTAGGGGGCCAGGAGCAAGAAGAGGAGGAAGAAGGGTACCAGGTGCAGCGAGTCGGTGGCCGGAGAAGCAAGCAGGAGAGAGGGCGGCGGCGGTGAGCGGGCGGCGACGATGAGCGGGCGACCAGGAGGTGATGAGAGGGCGACCAGGAGCAGAGCGTGGGCGAGGATAGGAGCAACAATTGACCAAGAGCGGGCGACCGGCAGGCAGTGTCGGCGAGGAGAGGAGCAGCAACAACGAGTGGTGGCAGCAATGGAAGTGGGGGCAACAGCCGCTGGGGCAACGACGGCGGGTGCGACAGTGGCGGGGAGCACCGGCAACAATCGCCAGACCTAGTAGGTTCGCAATGAAATAGAGATAATGGGGAAAAATTCTCTGTTTCGTGGGGCTATTAACTATACCATAGTCGTCGGTTGTTTCAAAAACTGACACCTGATGGAGCTTCTACTTACGTGGAATTGCATGCACCAACTAAAAATCCTAACGATAGTAAGTCTTTAGGTTTAGCCTTGCATATACTAGATAAAGAACTCTACCCACGTATGCTAAGATACGTGGAAGTCTTATCGTAGTATAGTTAAGGGTCAAATCTTCAGGACAACGGTCTTGTTGCGAGCAACAAGATGGAAAACGTTAGAATTTCACTTAATCACTTACTAGTAGGCACTTAAATCGAAAGTTGGGTTTTGTTGTTTTAAACTAAGAACATACAAAGTAAAGAAAGCAAGTAAATCTAATGGGTTAAACTATGATAAAGGTCACTAGGGTGTGATCGGTTTTTCACCACCACTACACATGAATCAGCACATGCAAAGCAAAACATAACTTGTAAAAAGAGTCTAGTCAGCTAGTATCTTTGTAGACTTAGTTTCCTTTCGGAGAACTAACTACGAGAAGTGCAGAAATGTTGCAACACCAGCCATTCCCGAACAAATGGTCACTTGCTTTGCATCATTCCCCACGCAAAGTGTGTTTCTCGATTTACCAAGGTTGCACTTTCATACGTCAACTGATTCCATTTCATAGTATGAAAGTGCAACGAATGATAGTGAGTTTACTCCACTTCTTGAGACACGCTTCTAGATACCGAAACAGATGCATGGTGGATACATACGCCAAGAACCAACATACAAACGAGTTTCAAATCTAATAGTACAAACGTAGACAGTTCATACTAAAAGATAAAGGATAACACAAGTTGGAGATCAAGCAACATGCATTCATTAAACGTTTGATGTCGAACTGAAAAGATAAGAACTCTATATTACAATTTATGGATTACATTTACATGATATGAAAACATGGGTAGCGGGGCTACTCCCCGCACCCTAGTGAAAGAGACTACTCGCACATGACTAGGACAAAGAAGGCGGCAAGAAGAGAGAGAGAGAGTGCATCATCCCCATAAAGGAGAGAGGAAAGTCAACCCCTTGGAGATAGAGAAACGATCCACCAGCTTCACAGGTTGCGCGATGATGAGATCTCCCTCTCCCCACCTTCTTTGGTGGAGAGAGAGAAAGCAGCTTCGAGATGGAGTATGGGTCTCAGACCGGCAGCCCCAGGGCAAAGGATGGAAGTCGTAAGTGCTCTGGAGTGATTGAGGCATCCTTTGGACGTCTGAAACTTGATGCCCAGTTGAGGACCCTTGGGGTCTTATTTATAGGCCTTAAGTGAAGTCCAAACAGTTTGGAGACCGTTTGGACCTCAAGACCGTTTGGCTTCATGTGGTCTCGGGACCGTGTGACTCCATGCGGTCTCGGGACCGATTGGACCTCAAGACCGTTTGGACCTCAAGACCGTTTGGACCTCAAGACCGTTTGGCTTCATGCGGTCTCGGGACCGTGTGACTCCATGCGGTCTTGGGACCGTTTGACTCCATGCGGTCTCGGGACCGATTGGTTTCATGCGGTCTTGGGACTGTTTGACTCCATGCGGTCTCGGGACCGATTGGCTTCATATGGTCTTGGGATCGTTTGACTCCATGCGGTCTTAGGACCGATTGGCTTCATACGGTCTTGGGACTGTTTGACTCCATGCGGTCTTGGTACCGATTGGCTTCATGCGGTCTTGGGACCGATTGGCTTCATGCGGTGTTGGGACCGTTTGGCTTCATGCGGTCTTGGGACCGTTTGACTCCATGTGGTCTCGGGACCGTTTGACTCCATGCGGTCTTGGGACCGTTTGACTCCAAGCGGTCTCGGGACCATTTGACTCCATGCGGTCTGAGGCTGAGTTTGTCTTTTATGATATTTTTTGTGTTTTTCTGCATATATAAAAGGGAAAAGTTAGTCTGATAATATATTTATAATAAGAGGGAAAATTTAAGGATTATGTATATATTTAATTTAGAAAGAGTGTGGAAAACTAAAGAAAAAGACTAAGATAATCATCAAAGTTGGAGGTTATCACCCCCCCCCAACTTAGAGTCTAGCTTGTCCTCAAGTTAGATAGAGCTGAGGCATGTAATGGCGAGGCGATTTTATTTAGAATTTCCATACTCTTGCTTCAATTCTTAACCTGAGTTCTCCTAAGGTTATATCAGGTCTTATTGCTTGCCTTGACTCTTTCATGTTTCGAGAGTTGCTTGGGTCTCAGGTTCCTTCCGTATCTCATAACTCGTGTCGGGGCCACCTTTATTTTGTGCATGTTGTTGACTCTAATCAGCTTTATACCTCTCTGAAAGACCTACTGGAAGCTAGAGAGGGTATGAGGGTTGGCTAAAGGATTGAAGTGTAACTCCCCCTTCAAGTGGGCGAGGGGTTGTCTATTATTTTAGGATCTCACTACCGGGCACGACACATCTGCCTTTGTGAGGGCAGCTGAATGTACCGATCGGGTGAGTCCTTTATAAGCCTTTCATATATTTGGATACCTTAGGGTTTCACTACCGGGCACGACACATCTGCCTTTGTGAGGGCAGCTGAATGTGCTGGCCGAGTGAGACCTTCATCGGTTCTTTATATAGATCCGTATTTATGGCACAACTCTCATAATTTTATTCGACTCTCTGGCTTTTATTCGAAGACTCGCAGGCTTGGGTTTTGGGGTTTTGTTTGGGAATTTATTTTGGGAGGCCAAGCCTCTTTTATTTTGAAGAGAGGAAAGTTATTCTTAGAGTTTTTCAACATGCACTTATTTGGTTTGTGGTCCACTTGCAGAGCTTCTTGATTTGGAAGATGCCTGATGCCCCTCTCACTCTTGAGAGCCTGGCTTATTTCTACCTTGATATTGACCTGTGGAGAGTCAGATAAAGAAGTGAAGCAAAAGCATGAAAATCAATAGTGGAGGGACATTATTAAATCACCATTAAATGTCTAAGTGCTATTTACTTTTGGGGACTAACATGAATCTAAAGTTAACTGAGAGTGACTTTATTCAAAAAGGGTTATTTAAAAAGAAAGTTAAAGAGGAAAAAGAAGAAAAGAAAATATGTACAAACAGAGAAAGGAGAAAATGGGGAAAGAGAGATTTAGAAATGATACCTCGCCCTTGTCTAATGTACTCCCCCCTAACTTATCACTCACTCTGTCCTCGGAGTGTCAAAGTGAGAGGCGGAGAAGTACGATGACAAGGGCTGCAGGCTAAGGTAATTCTGAATTTGCCCCTGGTGATTGAAGTAGATTTGCTGTGAACTGTCCGCGTAGAGCGTGGTAATCCACGTCAGTCATATCTTCTACTGGTCTTTGAAGGACGATGATGGTGTACATCCAGTAGAGGACGTGGAAGCCGCAGTCTTTTGATTGTCGGATTTGTTGGGGACATTTGTGGCTGAAGACAGGGAGATGAAAATGCTCTTTGTCATAAGCCCTTGTGTGCTGACTTAGAAAGGCGATTAATTTGTCAGTGCATTCCTTCGCCACTACCTCTGTTGGCATCCTTGGTGTCACGACATAGTTCTTCTGTCGTGGATTGTACTGGCTATCGGGACTGTTATATATTGTAGTTGTTCCATCTGGTAGGTTTGTTGCCAGGAGCATCCAGTGCTCATGATAAAGGAAGGGTAACATGATGAACTTCGGCGTTGTGTGCTGTAGAAAAGAGATCAGTGCTTCAGTTGTGCCAAAGTTCTTGAGCTTTAGAAGATCATCCTTCATATATGGGGACGTCATATATGTAGTGGGGTTATTTTGGCCGAGTAGAAACTGGTAAGCGGCCATAAGGCTTACGGAGAGGGATCCTTTAACCTGTAAAGTCTCTCAAAGTGTGTATGCCATAACTAAAATGTCCCTAGACATGAATACGAGCTCATCCTTTTCGGATGAAAGCCGCGCCATAATGATACGTAGTTTGAGGTCGTTGAGACCTTTGCAAGCACTGTGATCGAAGTCAGGAAAGGTTGGTTCTATGGCAGACAAAGGATCGATGTCTCCTTTACTTTGCTCAGTAGCTAAGGTCGGCTCCTCTGATTTCTCCAACTTTTTCAGAGTTTGGCGGAAAGGTCGCCTCTGCGGGCGTTGGATAGCTGAAAAAAGGTAACGAGGGACGTCATCTGGAGCCATTGTTGAGTCCTTGAAGAACCTTCTATCACAGATGAGTTCCATGGCGTAACGCCCTCGCAAATAATGAAAATCTTCAGCGATTAGGTCCGCAAAAGGGATTTCTTGGTTCAGCGCTTGGATGTGATGTATGGTGCAAAAAGCGCAATCCCCAGATCCCTCGACAGCTTGAACTTGAGGGTTTATTATTTGGAACCAGGGCTGGCTCCAGTCTTGGCAGAGAGATGGGCGTGCAGCCCAAATTAACTTAAGCAGCCAGAAGGGTATACATCGCGCTTCACCAGCTACTTCACCAACGAAGTTTATTGTACCGGCGGGTAGCTCAGCGCCGCAAAAATTATAGACCTTGGCCTCCCGAGCTTCGGTGTCGACAATCATAAATAGCCAATGATCTGAGACTTGAAAGGGCACGGTAAGATAACGTGCCCGTTGTGCTAAACCGGCACGCAGCCACTCGATTGATTTTGCTCATATGTCTTTGTATAAAAGGCCAATAGACAGAGCAGGCGAGGCGTTGAAAATGGGCTGCTGCCTCTTATAACTTCTATACGTTTCTATACAGTTGGCAAGAAAGACGCGGAAGATTGCAATCGGCATCGTGGACTGAGGTCGCAGGATGTGGCGGAAGTCTTCTCTTGTCATCTTGCGCCTGGTTTTGGTATTATTGTAGATGATGTCTTCCCCTGCCTTTGAATCATCCACAATAGTGTTCAGTATAAAACTGTCCTGAGCATCTAATGTGGAGATGGTCGCCATATCAAGATCATGCATTTTTTTTGGTAGAGGAGGTGGCGGGGGAAGCTCCTGCGGAGGGGGAGAAGCGGGTTGTACCAGGGCTTTTGCATGGCCTTGTAGATCGTCTTCCGAGTCGGAGGCAGAATCAAGGTCTTCATCTGTGTCTAAGCTTACTCGTTCTGCCTCGTCCTGGTCAGGGGGAAGGCGCCGACATGTCGAGCGTGGAGAGAGGTGGGGCGGTTTTTGTGGGCGGGCTGGCGTTGGTTCCTAATATACATTGTTGGAATTAAGCGTAAGCCGCGTCTTTGGTTGACTCTCCGATGGACCCCAGAGTGGAATAATAAAGGAATTGGTCCCCATATGACATGTTAGCATTATCATTGTGTGGGGACTTGGGGTGATGTTCACCGTCATGGTGGCCTTTGTCGGAACCTTTGTGAGAAGGTTCTGCTGCATTGCATGGGTCCTCTCCGTCATCAGATTTATCACCTAATGAGGTGGTATCATTGTTCGAGTCAGCAGATGAGTCGGAGTCTTCTTCTTCGTCGTCACTATTGCCATCCTTGTCGGCCGCTGCCTTGTCTGCTGGCTTTTTACTTGTGGTCGTTTTGCACCGCCGATGGGTGGCTTGTAACTCATCGAAAGCCACTTGCAGATGCTCGTGTGTTTCGAGCAGTGCGTCGTGGGATTCTTTGAGGTCATTATATTGGCCCTCGGCGGAGAGGAGACGTGTTGTTAGATCTGTAACTTGAGCACGCAGTTGCTGGATGTCATTATTAGTGGACTCCTCTTGGTGATTATGTAGCTGTGTGAGGGTGTTGTTGATGGTGTCCAAGCGCGTGCTCAGAACTTCTTGTTGTTGCTGGAGCTCGCGGAGAATCTCAGGCAGAGGTTGAGTCTACGTATAGATCTCATCGACTTGCTTTGTCGTCGCTTCTTGCTGGCGCATCGCTCCAAGGACTAGATCCGGCAAGTTATTTTTAGTGGTTGTTGATGTGCTCAACTTGCGTAGCCACCTCATTTTGTCATTGCTGAAACCCTTGGAGGATGTTGGGCAAGGCTCTGTTCTTCTCGTCGATCGTGGCCACCTGTTTCGATATTCCCTACACACAAGAAAAAATAGAATGTAAAATGTTAGAATGATCGGTGAGGAGGTTTCGTACGGCGTCGAATTGACGGCCGAATTCCTCACTGATATTGGAAAAAGGGATCCCAGAGGCGGAAGGGTGGGGTGGCTGGGGTCTATGTGGGAGGGTGGTAGTGCCTTGCGGAAGAGACACTAATGATGCCCCAAACTGCGTGGTGACTACGGATGGAGTCACCAGCGGTGTCGGGGTGGTGGTGGATGTGAAAGGTGGTGGTATCTCAGGTGAAAGCGGTGGGAGTGATAGAGATGGGGTAGAAACTGTGGAGGGAAATAGGAAAGTGGTAAAGTCAGGCATAGGAGTGGAGAAGGGAGAGCCCGAAGGAAAAAGGGGTGAAGAAGAGGATGTGAATGGTTGAGTAGATTTGGTGAAGAAGGGAGGAGTGGTAGATGTTGGAAAGGTGGAAGGTGGAGTGGTGGTGGCGGTTAGATGGTCATGTAGACTCTGAATGAAAGAGTCAATTGATGAGGTGGTTAAGACTTCTTCATGGAGGGTCTCGGCCTCTGGATTTGGCTTTGATGTTGGTGTCCCCGACAGCTGTTGTGCCTGCAACTGCCTTCTGGAAGGTCGTTTGACAGGTATTTTTGATGGTCGATCTGTCGGGGCTGTGATACTGAGCTCCGTCTGTCCCGCTTTTGCTTTCTTGTCGGCCGCTTTAACCGAAGCTAAGAGTTGTGTAATCTCCTCGTCAGAGAAGAGGAGCTTTTCTGTGGCATAGTTTGCAAGCTCCGGAAGCAGGAGGAGAGTTCTGGATGACTTGACTGTAGGGAAGAAGACATAATGCAGTTTCGCATCCTTTTCCTTGATAATGAAGGAGTTCTTCAAAGTTTGTTCATTGGTAAGGATGTCGACCTTTATTTGCGTGCAGTGAGGTAGGGGTCTGTCCATCTTAAGGTATTTTATGATGGATGTGACATGGCCCCCCATGCATATTTCCTTCCCCAGGGCGTAAGTTGATAATTTTTGGATTATTTGTCGTCCAATGTTGACTGGACTTCTGTTTAGGATGGATCAGAGAACAAAGAGATCTGAAATTATAACGTTTCCTCCTTCAGTCCTGGGGAAGAGGGCGCCAGCAAGAATTTTGTGTAGGGTGCGCATGAATCCAGAATGTATGTTCGATGCTTTGTACGTCTTAGCATCATAGGTGGGGATCCCAGTGAGAGATTTCTAACATTTGTGTCTGTTGAACTCAGGGTGCTCGGTTCCCACAGCCTTGGCTTTCTGCTCCTGGTTGTCGATAAAAACTTCGTTCAACATGTTTTCTGTTAAGACAACCTTGTTGCCGAAGATATGGGTGACCAGCCTTCTGTCACCTCCGTCCCGTGTTCTATCCATGATGTATATGGGTTCTTTGGTAAGGAAGGTGAAGAATTCGGTAGTGGGTTCAGAATAGGAGAGCTCAGGTACTAGACATAGCCTGGCGAGATTGGCTTTGTCTAGCATTTCAAAAATGTGGTCATGAATCCCCATCTTAAGTAGTATGCTGGATCAGACGTACTTAGTGGGTTTTAGGATTTTGTCAGTGGAGGGGGTGGTATGTATGAAAAGATTTTCTGGTGGTGGTGATGTGGTGGTGACGGGAGGGAAAGTAGGGGTGGTAACAGGGATGGTGGTGGTAGGTGTTGCAAGGGGTTGACCCATAGCAGAGGCAGGGAGAACTTGTTCTCTTGCCTGTTTCGTTGAGGGCTGTCCGGTCACAGGTTCCTGGACCTTGCGTTTCCCTTTTTGTTCTTCGGCTGGGGATTCCTCCTCGGGATTTGGTGTGTACTCCGAGCCTTCGTCGTCGGAGGAGGAGATTTCTTCCACTTCTTCGTCAGTTGCCTCTGCTAGACATCTGGTGAGGCGGTCAATCTCACACAGGACATCCATCAGCTTGGTCTTTGGTGGGATCTCTCTAGTCTTGTTGAAGACATCCCTGATTTTCTGAAGTTTGGCCAGCTCTTCCATCATCTGCTCCCTTGTCGGAGAAGGAGCAGCTTCAGATCTGATGGCCTTCTTTGTTGATGATGCCATATCTGCAAAATGGGAAATCATGAGTTAGAACAATATGTTCAGAAACAAATTAGATTTTATTTGTATTTATGTGGTTTTATGTATATAAATATGTTTTTGTATTTTTTAGAGATTGTGGAAAGCCAAATGGTTTCAGGACCGTTTGCTTCCAAATGGTTTCAGGACTGTTTGGTCCCAAACGGGACCGTTTGGTCCCAAACGGTTTCAAGACTGGTTGGTCCCAAACGGTTTCAAGACCGTTTGGTCCCAAACGGTTTCAAGACCGTTTGGTCCCAAAAGGTTTTATGAATGTTTGGTCCCAAACGGTTTCAAGACCGTTTGGTCCCAAACGGTTTGGGAACCGTTTGGAAGGCGGAACGACAGGTTACAGCCGGCGAAGGCGAAGCGAAGAAAGGAGGGCGGAGACGCCGACGATGAAGGCGATGGCGGCGATTATAACGAAGGTGACGGCGGCGGTTAAAACGAAGGTGACGGCGGTAGTTAAAATGGAGGTGACAGTGGCGGAGGACAGAGCTATCAGCGACGAAGATGAGTGCGGCAAGGTTGGCGGTAAAGACGACGATGATGATGGCGCCGTCGTTGGAGAAGGGGAAACGCCGCAGCGGCGCCGAAGGCATTAACGGTGATACGGATGATTGCGGAAGTAAAAAAAATGGACTACCTTGTAGCTGTCGGTAGCGTCGACGGTGGAGAAGCAGACGGTGGAACGGAGGTGGACGGTGATTCACGTGGCAGCAGGAGGGTTCAAAGGCAATGGAATAGTCTTTCGCGAAAGCTACAAAAAACTCGAGAGTCGAAGAGAGGCGAAGGAGGAGGTAGGGTTTATATTTATAGGAAACGGGGGGTTGACCTGAAAAAAACCCTAGACCAAACGGTTTAGCGACCGTTTGGACTAAAAACGGTTTCGAGACTGTTTGACTCCAAACGGTTTCGAGACCGTTTGGCTCCAAACGATTTGAAGACCGTTTGGTCCCAAATGGTTTAGGGATCGTTTGGCTCCAAACGGTTTGAAGACTGTTTGGTCCAAACGGTTTAGCGACCGGTTGACTCCAAACGGTTTGAAGACCGTTTGGCTCCAAACGGTTTGAAGACCGTTTGGTCCTAAACAGTTTTAGGACCGTTTGGTTCCAAGCGGTTTCAGGACCGTTTGGTAGGGTTAAGGTCGAACGGATTTTTATATTTTTATGTTTGTTATGAATTTTTTTGTATATTTTCATCTTGTTGTTTTTATGTTTGTTTTGGTTATATGAATTTTTTTTTATATTCATAAGATCTACCTAGGGTAATTAAAAGAACGGAAAGTAAAGGGAGAAACTGAAATCTTGGGTTGCCTCCCAAGTAGCACCTGGGTTTTACGTCGCTGGCTCGACAAAGCTGTAGTGTTGTTATGCTGACGATGTAGCGTCTGTGATTTCAATGGTTTGTCTTGGCATTTTGTCTTCCGGAGTGTAGTATCTTTTTAAACGATGACCGTTAACCGTCATTTCTCCTCCGTTGTTGTCGATAATTATGACAGCTCCAGTTGGATAGATGTGCTTTATGGTGCAGGGCCCGGACCATTTTGTTCGAAGTTTTCCGGGAAACAACTTGAGCTTGGAATTGAAAAGGAGTACTTTGTCGCCGACGGCAATGTCTTTCCTCTTGAGATGACCGCCGTGCCACATTTTTGTCTGCTCTTTATAGATTCTGGCACTCTGATAGGTAGTCATGTTGGTATGTATGCCCTGAGAGCCAATCATATGATGATTGGTGGGATACATTAAGATTGATTTGATAAACATCAAAGGCAAGCTTCCAATTCATTCTGGTTCAGTCATATGAGATAGTGATAGAACAAATTGAATGTCTAGAGAATGAAAGTACTCAATGACGTATGCTTTCAGGTTGAGGACCTGAACGATGAGATCATACGGATGCTAAGAGTTTGTACATTCTTGTTATGTCCCTAGTCGGATGTCATTGTGGAAGGTAGATAGACAGCAATGACACACAAGACTAGATTGTGGTGTTGGTTGATGACAGAATCTCATTAGTCATGATATAGAGATATCAAACCAAACACATAGGTACTTGTTAGATAACAAGTGTACCGGACAGACCCACCGTGAGTTTGACACATGGAACCATGACATGGTAGTCACAGTCAGTACTCACAGTGATGGTGGTGAGTGTGATTCTTAGACCTGAAATCACTGCACTCAACACATGTCGTTGGGCACACTTTGACATCATCAAACGTAGTCCTGAAACATGGGTTGTTATAAAGGTGATGATTGGGTGGCTTTGACACATGGGGCTTTTGAGGGGTGAGTGATAGATATGGGATTTGTCCCTCCTGAGGGAGTTTGATATCCATGGCCACTTGATGAGTAGGATTGAGAAAGGCCTGCACGCATGTGTGAATCAGTATATGATACTGATGTCATACATATCTCTTCCAGTCTACTCTGAGATCAAGGAAGTGAATGAACGTTGACAGGATGACTGTTCCATGCCTCGAGTTCATTCGGGATATCAGGGACAAAGGAATTATACATTCGTTGTAACACCATTCACGGATTGTAGGATGAAAGTTGTTCTCCAACTTTCTACTTTCACTTGGGTAGCACTGATGTGTGACTAGGCACTGCTCTTTGCTTGTGAAGTCATAAGTGTTATGAACTTTCACTGCCAACGTGAAATGGACCTGCAGGGTCACACACATAGGATTTAACCTGGAAGAGGAGTTTTGTCCACAAATCAATGTTTAGATTGATTACTAAAGGAGTTTAGTAGTTCAATTAAACACTCAATCACTCGATAGCTCAATATCGTATGGTTCAAGGTGTTGGACACATTGATTGGAGTATCAGATTGATTGAAATCGCAATTGACTGATTTTTGCCCAACCTGTGCTCCCAACCGATCGGTTCATGTAATGAACCGGTCGGCTGAGGTTGCTGAACCGGTCGGCTGGAGTGTCCAGGCCGATCGGCTCATGCCCAGGTTGAAACGACCGGTTCAAGGGTTGAACCAATCGGCTCAACTGGTGCAACCGACCAGTTGGGAAAAGTCATGTCAGCAAGAATTTTCCTTTGGTTTCAAATTGCCCAATTCGATTGGGAATAATATTGGTATTCGATACCAATTGGGAAAGAAACAAGGAAAGTCTTTTTGAGCCGGATTAGGACCATGAACCGATCGGTTCAGGGCACCAACCGATCGGTTGGAGTGCCCCAAACGATCGGCTCAGGTCCAACCGATCGGCTCAATGGCCGAACCGATCGGTTCAGTTGTGAACCGATCATTTCAAGTTGTGAGATGGTTGCTTTTTGTGAAAAAATCTCGAACTCTTCTACTCCTGCTTTAGTCCCGCATTGCCCGGGATGGAGAACCCTGTCCCATGACTCTCCTATATATATAGGGGTATTGGGGGCTTCTCAAAGTACAGCTCAGTGCAACCAGTTGCTCTGCAAGTTGTCGTTCTCTCTGGTTTTGGTAACCGTGAGAGAGCCCGAGCAAGTGCTTCCCGCAAAAGGGAGGTGCAGTAAGGGAAGGACAACTGCAGTTGCAACAGGAGGCAGGAGAGCGTGTTGGCGACTAGTACGTCAACAGGAGGGTGCGACTCCTTCCACTTCCTTGTGGGACAAGGAGAGTGGAGTTCCATGTGGTTCGTGTGGACTACTGCAGAGGCGGGAGGACACTGCCGCTTAGGAGGACAACTGTCATCCGACAGTCCGGTTCGAGTAGGAGTTGTTAGTCCCGGTGCGACCAGGAGCTGCACAGACACCGTCGAAGTCCGGAGTTGAAGACCGCGCACTGCGCGAGGTATTGTCGCCGAGCAAGCCTCGGGACAAGGTATGATTCCGCAAACCATCCTTTCCTATTATATAGACGTTGACGCGTTTCCTCGGTATGGGTTGGGGGAGAAAATTTTTGTTTCCGCTGCCTTCTCTGTCTCCCCTAAAACCCAATAAGTCATTCAGAGCTCTTCTAGCTCCTGCAACTGGAGTTGCCTATTCTCTCCTGGACTTTTAAGATTGAAATTTAATTGTTTGATGGCCCACCAGGCTTTGTGTTCCAGCTCTACTGGAAGATGACATGACTTCCCGTACACCAAACGGAACAGGGTTGTTCCGATTGGTGTTTTATATGCAGTTCGGTATGACCAAAGGGCATCAGGAAGTTTGGTGGACCAATCAGTGCGGTTTCTGTTCTTCGTTTTTTCAAGAATCGCCTTTAATTGTCTATTAGATACTTCAACCTGACCACTAGTCTGTGGATGGTACGGCGTTGCAACTTTGTGATTAACTCCATACTTTTTCAGTAAGGCTTCAAAGATTCATTCCAAGAAATGGGTCCCGCCGTCTGATATGACAGTTCTGGGAACTCCAAATCTTGGGAAAATAATATCTTTGAACAATTTAATAATAGGCTTGGAATCGCTGGACACAGTGGGTACAGCTTCGACCCACTTTGAGACGTAGTCCACCGCGACCAAGATGTAAGAGAAGCCATAGGAGGAAGGGAAAGGGCCCATATAGTCCACCCCCACACATTGAAAAGCTCAATTTCCTGCCACATTGTGAGGGGCATTTCGTTTCTTTTTGATTTGTTGCCCGAGAATTGGCATTTGTTACAGGCTTTCACAAAATCGTAGGAGTCCTTTGATATGGTGGGCCAGAAGAACCCAGATTGTAAAACTTTTATAGCTGTTTTCTTAGCACTCATGTGCCCCCCCCCCCCCGTGGGTCCTGAATGGCAATGCTCTAGGACCGGGGTTATTTCTTCTTCTGGCAAGCAACGACGGAAAAGTCCGTCAGCACAAAGATGAAACAGGTAGGGTTCATCCCAATAATATTGTTTTATATCATGAAGGAACTTCCTTTTGTCATGGTAGGAAGCAGAGGGGTGAATAATCCCTGTTGCCAGATAATTGACGATATCTGCATACCAAGGGAATCCATGGGTGGCCTTCATAAGCTGGTCGTCTGGAAGAGAATCCTGGATAGGGATTTTATCTTCTTCTTCAACCTCGATACGACTGAGATGATCAGCTACAACGTTCTCTACTCCACTTTTATCTTTAATCTCCAAGTCGAATTCCTGAAGCATCAGCACCCAGCGGATAAGCCTGGGTTTGGCATCTTGCTTCTGGATCAGGTATCGAATGGCGGAGTGGTCGGTATAAACAATGACCTTAGAACCGATCAAATATGAGCGAAATTTTTCAAACGCGTAGATGACAGCCAGAAACTCTTTTTCTGTGGTAGTATAGTTTTTCTATGCTTCATCTAGAGTTTTGGATGTGTAGTAGATAACGTAGGGTTTCTTATCAATCTGTTGTCCTAAAACAGTCCCTATAGCATAATCACTTGCGTCGCACATGATTTCAAAAGGCTGCGACCAATCTGGGGCTCTCAAAATAGGTGCGGAAATTAAAGCATACTTGAGAGTGGAGAAACTTTGCATGCATTCTTGATTAAAAATGAACTCAGAATCTTTAGTCAGGAGTTGGGTCATAGGCTTCGCTATCTTTGAAAAATCTTTGATGAATCTTCTGTAGAATCCTGCATGCCCCAAGAAAGCTCTTACTCCCTTTATGTCTTTCGGTGGCGACAGTTTTGAGATAACATCAATTTTTGCTTTATCCACCTCGATCCCTCTGTCGCTCACCCTGTGCCCGAGAACGACACCTTCCATAACCATGAAATGGCATTTCTCCCAGTTCAGGATAAGGTCTGTTTCCTCACAGCGTTGTAGAACTTGTCCAAGATTGATTAAGCATTTATCAAAGGAATCTCTATAAACTGAGAAATCGTCCATAAACACCTCCATGATGGATTCAGTTAAACCGGCGAAGATGGCAGACATACATTGCTGGAACATAGCGGGTGTGTTACATAACCCGAACGACATTCTTCTAAAGGTATATCTCCCAAAAGGATAGGTGAAGGTAGTTTTTTTCTGGTCCTCCGGGTGTATGGGTATTTGATAAAACCCGGAGTAACCATCGAGATAGCAAAAATATTTTTGATGAGCTAGGCGTTCTAAGACTTCATCGAGGAAGGGTAGAGGGTAGTGGTCTTTCCTCGTGGCTTTGTTCAGCTTCCTATAGTCAATACACATCTGCCACCCTATTACAGTCCTGGTGGGCACTAACTCATTTTTGTCGTTGAGCACTACAATAGTGCCTCCTTTTTTTGGAACAACTTGGATAGGGCTGAGCCACTGGGAGTCAGAGATAGGGTAGATTATGCCAGCTTTGAGAAATTTGAGGACCTCCAGGCGAACCACTTCCTTGAGATTAGGATTCAGTTTTCTTTGATTTTCGCGGGATGGCTTGAATTCTTCAACCATTGGAAGTCTGTGCATACACATGGCTGGATTTATGCCCGTTCGGTCAGTTATCTTATATCCAATGATCTTTTTGTGTTTCTTCAGTTCTTCCAGAAGTCTTTCCTCCTGATCTTCTATTAGGTGGGAGCTGATGATAACTGGGCATAATTTTCCTTCATCTAAGAAAACATGTTTAAGCCATGTGGGTAAAGTCTTCATTTCAGGGGCTTGCGGTGGCTCAGCTGCTTCTATAATGGTAACGGCTTTAAGTTCTTTAAAAGTGGCCTTTGGCGCTTCTTCGTCCTTTTCTAGATGTTGGAGACATTGTTGAACTAGTTCATTCGTAGAGAATTCAACATCCGGATTGATTAAGACATTCTCTAGTTCGTCAGTTGGCTCAGATATTTCTAATTGTGACATTTGTTGAATTCCGTCAAGAAGGAAAACCTCCTCTTGGATATTAGGGCCTTTCATACTATTAAGAACTCGAAATTGAATTGCTTCTTTTCCGAGCCTAAGAATGATGGTACCAGCTTCCACGTCGATAAGTTCCCTAGCAGTAGCAAGGAAAGGTCTGCCAAAAATAATTTGGTACCTCAGGTCTTCTTTAATATCCATGATAACGAAGTCGCACGGAACGTAAGCATCCTTACCTATCCTTACTGGGATATCTTCAATGATCCCCAAGGGTGCAGTTATGGTGGAATCAGATAATTGAATAGTCATTGTTGTAGCTAGGCAGCAATTCGGTGAAACCCAGGCGTTTACACATAGAATAAGGCATGATGGATATGCTGGCCCCTAGGTCAGCTAATCCTTTTTTAGTAGATGCGTTTCCAATGCAACATTGGATTCCGAAGGAACCTGGGTCCTTATTTTTTTTGGCATTTTGTTTAAGATGATGTCAGAAGTGGTCTGAGCAAGCTTAACAGTTTCTTGCTCCTCGGTGATGTACTTTCTTGATAATAAGGTCTTGAGGTATTTTGCCCAGGCTGGCACCTCGGAAAGAGCATCAAGGAGCGGGATATCAATGTACAGTTTCTTCATCGCCTCCTTGAACTTTTGAAACCTGGTGTCCATCTTCGTTTCTCGCAGTCTACCTGGATACATGATTCTTGGTTTATATTGCAAAACTTTAGGTTCTACAGACACTTGGTCTTTATCTTTGCCCTTTGTGCCCTCTGAGGGCTTCTCAATTCCTTGTTGCGGGCTCTCATTCGTCATAAAAGTGGGTGTCTCATCATTATTTAGAGTGATCTTGGTAGTCTCATGAATAGTGTTTCCCGATCTTGTGGTGACAACATTCAACTATTCATGTATGTTCTGTCCATGCTTAGGATTTGATTTGGGCTGCCCTGCAAATGTGCCTGTCGGAGGCTTCAATTGTGCAGCAATCTGGGCAAGCTGGGCTTCTACTGCTTTTTGCTGCGCTTGCTGATTAGCGAGCATAGTCTGTTGAGATTGCAGCATCTGCCTTATCAAGGATATTTCATCTTCCGGTTGATAAGGAGTGTTTTTCAGAGGACTTTGTTGTTGGGTTTGTTGAGATTGTTGCGGTGGTAGCGCCAGCTGAGGTTGCTGAGTATGCAGCTGTGGATGGAGTGGAGGATGAGTGTACTGGTAGTAGGTCGATTGGTTCCTGGGGTAGTTATCCCTAGGGAAGTTGTTCCTAGAATTCCCTTGATTTTGGTTGAAATTGTTTGGGAACCCAGGTGGTAGCCTATTAGAGGATCCACCCTGCGTCTGATGTTGTGGATTTGCAGTTCCCGTAGGGTTTCCATACTGAAATCCTGGATGATTCCTTGGCTGATTAGGGTTGTAGTAGACTTGTCCAGGGATAGAGTGGATGGAGTTGACTTGTTCTGGTAGTTGTTCTTCCGACTGGTCAGTAATAGGTTCATATGGTTGTGGTGGTGGATGCAGATCCATCACCACATTGTAAAGCATTCTGCAGGAGAGGGTCGGATGGTCAGAAGCATGACAGGCCTCACAGGTCCCTGTGGCGGCCTTGACTTGTTGAACCAAAGGATTTTTCTTCTTATTAAACTCTCCGAGAGAAGTCTCGAGAGCTTGTTGTTTATGAACTATAGTTTTCAAGGCTTCAGCTATTGCCTTCATATCTATCGATTCTTCAACTTTGTAGACCTTGAGGACACTTTTACCGGCTGACCGTCCCCAGTTGGACTGGTTTTCAGCTCCAAGTGTAACAATTTTCCAGGCGTCCTCATAATTCTTTCTCATGAAGTTTCCTCCATATGAGGAATCCAAAAACTATTTGATATCATCGCTCACTCCCCGATAGAAGGTTTCTATCAATTGGTTCTGGGAGATTCCATGATGGGGGCATTTCCGCAAAAGTTCTTTAAACCTTTCCCATGCTTCAGCAAGAGACTCTTCGGGTAACTGAGAGAAGTGATTGATCTGCCCTCTGATCTCATAAGTCAGTGAGGGGGGAAAGAACTTCTCTAAGAACTTTTCCTCTAGGGGAGCCCAGGTGCTTATTATGGGTTCCCTGTCGAGTGAGTTGTACCAACTCAGGGCCCTCCCAGACAGAGTGAAATGGAAAAGATGAAGCATTATCACATCAAAAGTGAATCTGGCTTGCGGAACCAGACGGCACAGTGCCTTAAACCTTTTCAGATGATCCATGCAATCATCTCAAGAACCTCCGGAGAAAGATATACCTTGCATGATCTGGATCCACTGGGTACGAATCTCGAAGTTGGGAATATTGATAATCGGAGGTCGGACCAGGTGGTTATCCTCATAGTTCATTGGGACAGCATAATCCCTCAGTTGCTTGTTCCTTAACTCCAACTGAGCAGCTTGGGTTGCTGCCTTAGTTTCAGCTCTGATGCGGGCTTGCTCTTCCGCACGAATCTCCGCTTGGATTTGGGCACGAGTGTCCACGATGAGTTGGGCCCATTGAGCGGCGATAGCGGCGTTTACCCTCTCCATCACCAAAGTAGCCTGGCGTTGATCGTCGGCCATTTGCCTGGCTCATTGGCGATTGAGACGAATGCGGCGATGGAAACTTCTCTCTACCTCGGATTTGTACTCCGGATCAGGGGAGAATCCGAGATTATGCGATGATCGCATACATGTTTTCTACCTGAGTAGAGAAAAGAAAACACCTTTAGATAATGGTAAAGATATAATGGTTTCAAGAAGATATAGACTTATGATTTAAAAAGAAAGTGTAAAATCCTAACCAACTAGGAAGGTACTAAATGAAATTACAACGTTCTGTTGTCCCCGGCAACGGTGCCAATTTTTGATGGAGCTTCCACTTACGTGGAATTGCTTGCACCAACTAAAAATCCTAACGATAGTAAGTCTTTAGGTTTAGCCTTGCATATACTAGATAAAGAACTCCACCCACATATGCTAAGATACGTGGAAGTCTTATTGTAGTATAGTTAAGGGTCGAATCCTCAGGACAACGGTCTTGTTGCGAGCAACAAGATGGAAAACGTTAGAATTTCACTTAATCACTTACTAGTAGGCACTTAAATCGAAAGCTGGGTTTTGTTGTTTTAAACTAAGAACATACAAAGTAAAGAAAGTAAGTAAATCTAAGGGGTTAAACTATGATAAAGGTCAGTAGGGTGTGATCGGTTTTTCACCGCCACTACACACGAATCAGCACATGCAAAGCAAAACATAACCTGCAAAAAGAGTCTAGTCAGCTAGTATCTTTGTAGACTTAGTTTCCTTCCGGAGAACTAACTACGAGAAGTACGGGAATGTTGCAACGCCAGCCATTCTCGAACAAATGGTCACTTACTTTGCATCATTCCCCTCACAAAGTGTGTTTCTCGACTTACCAAGGTTGCACTTTCATACATCAACTAATTCCATTTCATAGTATGAAAGTGCAACGAATGATAGTGAGTTTACTCCACTTCTTCAGACACACTTCTAGATACCGAAGCAGATGCATGGTGGATACATGCACCAAGAACCAACATACAAATGAGTTTCAAATCTAATAGTACAAATGTAGACAATTCATACTAAAAGATAAAGGATAACACAAGTTGGAGATCAAGCAACATGCATTCATCAAACGTTTGATGTCGAACTGAAAAGATAAGAACTCTATATTACAATTTATGGATTACATTTACATGATATGAAAACATGGGTAGCGGGGCTACTCCCCGCATCCTAGTGAAAGAGACTACTCGCTCATGACTAGGACAAAGAAGGAGGAAAGAAGAGAGAGAGAGAGTGCATCATCCCCATAAAGGAGAGAGGAAAGTCAACCCCTTGGAGAGAGAAACGATCCACCAGCTTCACAGGTTGCGTGATGACGAGATCTCCCTCTTCCCACCTTCTTTGGTGGAGAGAGAGAAAGCAGCTTCGAGATGGAGTATGGGTCTCAGACCGGCAGCCCCAGGGCAAAGGATGGAAGTCGTAAGTGCTCTGGAGTGATTGAGGCAGCCTTTGGACGTCTGAAACTTGATGCCCGATTGAGGACCCTTGGGGTCTTATTTATAGGCCTTAAGTGAAGTCCAAACGGTTTGGAGACCGTTTGGACCTCAAGACCGTTTGGCTTCATGCGGTCTCGGGACCGTGTGACTCCATGCGGTCTCGGGACCGATTGGACCTCAAGACCGTTTGGACCTCAAGACCGTTTGGACCTCAAGACCGTTTGGCTTCATGCGGTCTCGGGACTGTGTGACTCCATGCGGTCTTGGGACCGTTTGACTCCATGCGGTCTCGGGACCGATTGGCTTCATGCGGTCTTGGGACCGTTTGACTCCATGCAGTCTCGGGACCGATTGACGTCATGCGATCTTGGGACCGTTTGACTCCATGCGGTCTTGGGACCGATTGGCTTCATGCGGTCTTGGGACTGTTTGACTCCATGCGGTCTTGGGACCGATTGGCTTCATGCGGTCTTGGGACCGTTTGGTTTCATGCGGTCTTGGGACCGTTTGACTCCATGCGGTCTCGGGACCGTTTGACTCCATGCGGTCTTGGGACCGTTTGACTCCATGCGGTCTCAGGACCGTTTGACTCAATGCGGTCTGAGGCTGAGTTAGTCTTTTATGATATTGTTTTTGTGTTTTTCTGCATATATAAAAGGGAAAAGTTAGTCTGATAATATATTTATAATAAGAGGGAAAATTTAGGGATTACGTATATATTTAATTTAGAAAGAATGTGGAAAACTAAAGAAAAAGACTAAGATAATCATCAAAGTTGGAGGTTATAAACACCTAAGAACCAATATCGTCAATCACCAAGAAAAACCGATGCTAAATGGGGGTAAAAAAATTTGCGGGGACAGCGCGCAAACACTCATTAGAGTCGGTTATGTTACACAAACCGACAACACAAAGGGATCGATAAAAAATATTTAGTCGTTGGTTATTAGTTAAACAACCGACGCAGTATATGAAATTTTGGAGGTAATTTTTTTTACTGAAAAAAATGGATTTCGCGGGCGATTTTAAGCGTTAGTTTGTTAATGAGAAACCGACGCTAAATAAAAAGTGATACCCGTGTCTGGCCAGTCTTCACATATAGATGTCAGTTTGTGTATACATATGACGTTGTAGGGTTTAGGCATCAGTTTCTTATAAACAACTGACACATCGAAAGTGACGTTATAAGCCATTTTTGTACTCATGGATCCTCATGAACTATCAAGTTGGTACTAGTTCATACTAAAAATAAAGCA